>CM046666.1:101597171-102283830 GCA_025594165.1 Tamias sibiricus
TACTGTGTAACCACTTCTTTAAAGTCTTAATTTTGTCATTTTAAAAATGGGACAATAATACCTCATAGGTGTGGGGGGATGTTTAAATAGCATAGTACAGGATAATTATTAGGCAGACTAGTTGGTAAAGTTTCAATAATTGTTAATAATTTATGTCATTCTTGTAGGGGGGGAAAAAAACAGGAAATATCCCAGAGCTTGATTTTACAGTGGCCTGTTAGATTTCCCCTAACGCCTCCTCAAATTTCACCCCACAGAATTGCCTTGTGTGGAGCAAGTTTTAGCCTCCAAGCTGACTCCACCAACATTTTTCAGTCTCAGAATTTCCATGTTCAATGTGTTCTGTGGTATACTTATCTGCAAGTAGATCTTCTGCTTTCTGAAATATACGTAGGTTGAGATCCTTTAATTGAATTGAGGCTGAAGTCCTAGAGGCCTTGCCAGGTGCCTCCTGGGTAGGCATTCCCTGCTCTGGCAGTGGGACTTGATTCAGAATAAACATTCAGGGCTTGTAACTCCTTTTTCACTAGCACAGAAAACCCAAATCTTTCTTCTCATCTTTATTTCTATTATCGCAGTTTGGGCTTGTAAAAATGTTCTGAAATATTGGGTAAATATTGTTTCTCCAATGTGAGAAACATTCACGGAGAGAAGGACTTTTTCCTTTGCCATTCCAAATAATCCTTAATATAACATAAATACATGTTTAAAGTTATTAATTGTTGTCATCTAAAAATTGCTATGTTATACACCTACACTGATTTTCAAAATAAAATATCTTCTTCATGGATTGAGCATCTGAGAAATGTCACTGGATTTGCTATAATGCTACTTTCTTTAGGACCCATATAACAAACAAAATTATTTCAGACCCCAAATTTGAAAATGTAGCTCCTGTTTTCTAGCTCTTAGAAGCTGTTGAATTCACCGTATGATAGTACCATCAGGAGAATGCCAGCTGCTTCTTTTTTTGGTGGGGGATGTAATGTACCTGGGATTGAACCCAGGGGTGCTTTACCACTGAGTCACATCCCAACCCTTTTTATTTTTTATTTTGTGATAGGGTCTAAGTTGCTTAGGGCCTCTCTAAATTGCTGAGGCTAGCTTCAAACTTGTGATCCTTCTGCCTCAGCCTCCTGAGCCACTGGGATTACAGGCATGTATTATTGCACCCGGCTGCTTCTTTCTTGATTTCTTGCTTTTCTTTGTACTTTCCTGATTATGTTTATACTTTTAAGGGATTGGCAGGAAGACTAGTACACAATCACCTTCTATTTCCAGTGTAACATTTATCTTAAAATTTATTTCAAAAATTTAAAGCATGTAAAAGTTAACCAAAAGACAAGAAATGATGCAGTGATAAATAGGTGGTCAGAGGTTAAGTTCTGCATTCTGTGGACCTTTTCTAATTCCTTAAGATAAATTAATGAAAACTTTTTTTGCTTTGTAGGAATGATTTTGAAGACCTTTTTGACATTGTGATTACAAATGCGTTAAAGCCTGGTTTCTTCTCCCATTCACCAAGTCAGAGGCCTTTCCACACACTCAGTAAGTTACGTTTTGTTCCTTTCCTCTCCTCTATACCTGCTGACTAACAACACATGCAGAATACTGTGTTGGATATAATACCATGTCTTCTTTCCCCTCTTAGGGGAGAGAGAAGGTAATAAACCTGTGTTTGTATTAAACTTTACCACTTTGCATAATAATAATTTTTTTACATGTTATTGCCTCCCTGATTTTAAAAAATGATGGTCACGGATTTCACCTTAATATTTAGGGCCAGGTTAAATGTCTCAATAAATATTGAAAGGAATTAATTGTAATAAGTCAGAATAGGTTTTTTTTAAAGAACAAAAGTGCTTGCAGAATCCATGAGGATCATAAAAACACAGTATCTCTCTGGGGAAAGGACAAGATATTCAAGGAAGAGTAGTTAAAATTGTCACACCTGTAGCCTGGCACAATAAGGTATGCCTGAAATTTCAGGAACTCTGGAAGTCTGAGGCAGGAGGATCACAAGTTCGAAGCCAGCCTTAGTAACTTAGTAAGGCCCTATGCAATTTAGTGAGAATTTGTCTCAAAGTAAAAAGCCTGGGGTTATGGTTCAGTGGTTAAGCACCCCTGGGTTCAATCCCCAGTGCCCCCCAACAACAACAAAAAAAAAAATGTCACACATATAAAGAGGCTGATAAAGGAGGTTGGATGAAAAGAACAAATAAAATTTGCAGGTGAAGAGGAATGATAACTGCAGAGTGAGATATTCATGATAGGTGCTCTCCAAACACTTCTTGAATAAATATGTATGTGAATTAAAAGCAGAACATGATCAGGGATAGAGGAGTTACAGACTGGGGGGAGTGAAAGACAGGAAGTTTGGTTGTTATATCTAGTGTCTTTTTTGTAAGTAGATGTCAGTTAAACCCAGTATTATATTAACATTTGAGGCCCATTCAGAAATTCTCTTAGGAAGGTTGGGGTTATAGCTCAGTGGTAGAACACTTACCTGGCATATGTGAGGCACTGGGTTCGCTCCTCAGCACCACATAAAAATAAATAAAGGTATTGTGTCCATCTACTAAATATGTGTGTGTGTGTGTGTGTGTGTGTGTGTGTGTGTGTGTGTGTATAAATACATATATATTTTAAAAAAGAAATTCTCTTAGGAGACGAACATCTAAAATAAGCCCAGGAGTGGATGGAAGTTGAAACACAGTAAATGGTCATAAATACATACAAATGTATATAAAGTCATTAACAAATACATTTTTAGACCTGTGTAGAGATCTAGCTGTTTAAAATGATATAAAAATGAATATATATGTATAAAATATGCAAAATACACAAAAGCATAAATGTTTAGCTTTTGTTCATGTACTTGGCATTATATAAACAACCTAGGCTGCATTGGAATGATCTGTAATATACATTTCTCTTTACTTTTCCCTGGTTACATACTATACTGTTTTGAAACAAAACTTAAAATCCCTCAAAGAAGTGTTCGTGTGAGTCACATACACCTAGTGTTGTGTTTTGTTTTGTTTTTAACAAACCAATACAAGAGTATTTACTTGGAACTCCTACTTCTCTGCTATTCCAAAGCCTGTTCAGTGCCAGCAGGTTGACAGTAAGTAGCTCAGTACTCTGCTCAGTGGTGGCTCATGAACAGTAAAAGCCAAGGTAGGTTCAGTGTAGCAAGTGGAGGGACCCTCAGTGACCCACATGGGTGCGGAAGCACATAAGCACCTCAGCAAGTGTGAGGGATAACTACAGACTGTGGTTAGTGTTGTGAAGGTAAAAACTACCTGATGAGGTTAATGGTTGACCAGTGAAGTTCTGTCCCAAAAAATGAAGAAAGGTGATTTTCAAGGTAGGTCCTTAGAGGCAAGTAATAAGAAGAGCAGAGGAAGGGGGTTCTTGGCAGTAGAACAAACAAATGCTCAGGCCCACTAGGAGAATAGTTTTGTTGTATTCCAGGGACAAAGAGGCAGCATGTCATTCTGGCACACAGTTATGGGGAGGGAGATGATGAAGTTAGGAGGCAGGAAGCCTCAGAGACTGTGGAAGCAATCTGTAGCTACTCAGTTGTTTGAGGCAGGAGAGTGATATAAGAGGTCACTTAGGCTGCTGGATGCGCAATCTGTTGGTTGCCAGGAACAATGGAGAGAAAGAGGAAGACCAAGTAATTGCAGTGTCCCAGGTGAGAGATTTTGTTGATTTAGCTTGCAACAGCAAAATTTTTTTTTAAATTTTTGATTCCACTTTCTTTAAACGTTATTTGTATCTTATTAATTACAAGTAGAATTTGCATATTTATGATGTGCAACATGATGTTTTGACATATGTATGTATCGTGAAATGGCCAAAACAAGCTGTTTAACAATATATTAGCCCACACACTTACCATTTTTGTGTGTGTGGTGAGTACACTTAAAATCTACTCTCTTAGTAATTTTCAAATATAAAATACATTGTTATTAATTAATGATGTACAAGGGATATCTTGAACTTTTCCCTCCCATCTCGCTGAAATTTTGTATTTTTTGACCATGTTTCTCCAGTCCTACCACTTCCCTGTCTGTAGTGACCACTGTTTTTGCTGTTTCTGTAAATTCAGCTTTTTTATTTTCCATGTGTGAGATTATACAGTATTTGTCTTTCTGTGTTTGGCTTCTTCCACTTACCATGATATCCTGCCAGTTTATCCATGTTTTCACAAAAAAAAAAAAAAAAAAAAACACTATTTCTTTTTTTTTTTAACTGAATAGTATTTTTATTATGTATACAGTTGACCCTCTGCATGTTCAGATTTAACCAGTTGTAGATCAAAAATATTCAGAAACGTCGCATCTGCACAGACAATGCTGATTTTTTTTGTCATTGCCTAAAAAATACAGGATAACAACTATTCACATAGCATTTACACTTATTAGATATTATAAATAAACCAAAAGTGATTTTAAATATGGGAAGATGTGAATAGGTTATATGCAAATATGCCATTTTTTAAAAAAATATTTATTTATTTACTTTAGTTGTACACAATGCAATGCATTTATGTTTATGTGGTGCTGAGGATCGAACCCGGGCTGTGCACGTGCGAGGCAAGCGCTGTGCCGCTGAGCCACAACCCCAGTCCCCAAATATGCCATTTTTATAGGAAGAACTTCTGTGGATGGTCCTGGGACAAATCCTCCATTAAACTGAGGGATGACTGTATATACCACATCTTCTTTATTCTTTAGTCCTCTTGAGAGACATTTAGGTTGATTTTATGTCTTGACTATTGTGAGTAATGCTGTAATGAACATAGGTATGCAGATAGCTCTTCAGTATGCTAATTTCATATCCATTGCATGTATAGTCAGTATTGGTGTTACTGGATTATACAGTAGTTCTATATTTATTTATTTTAAATTTTATTTTGAAGGTGCTAAGGATTGAACCCAGGGCCTCACCTATGCTAAGCATATACTGTACCACTGAGCTCTACCCCCAGCCCAATTTTTAATTTTTGGAGATACCTTTACACTATTTTTCATAATGATTGTACTAATTTTATTCCACCTAACACCCAACAGTATGCAAGTTTTCCCACATTTTGGCTAACGTGTGTTATTTTTTCTTTTTCTTTTTTTTTTTTTTTTAATAAGTCATTCTAACAGGAGGGAGGTAGTACCTCATTGTATTTTAATTTGTATTTCCAATGTTAAGTGATTTGAACATTTTTTGATATTATACATATCCACTTGTCTGTCTTCTTCAGAGAAAAGTCTATTTGAATTCTTTGTCCATTTTTTATTTTGTTATTTGTTTTCTGTTCAACTGTTTTACTTCTTTATATATTTTGGACATAATACATTATCTGATATATGGTTTTACAAATATATTCTCCCATTTCCTACATTATCTTTTCACTCTATCATCTCCTTTGCTGTGCATAAGCTTTTAGTATGATGTAATCTCTTTTTGTCTGTTTTTGCATTTGTTGCCTCTGATTTGGGTCATATCCAGAAAATCTTATAAAAGCTAAGTTTTTATAAGTAAGTTTTTTAATTTGCTGTTTCAGAGATGAAAAGTCAGGATTGATGAGGTAGAACTCAAAAGTTCTGTTACTGGTTCCAAGTTATGACTGCTATAAAATGACTTCAGGGACCTCAGAATATATGGGATCTCATGTTTTCTTTATAGAGTTTAGAAAAGCTTATCTTGTTTTTTTCACATCCAGGAGGGCCTAGAAGATGTCTTATATTCTTTTGAGCCTTAATTTTCTGGGCTTCCAATTTAAAATATTTAAATGGAAGATACAATGAAACATAGGATTTAGATTTAACACAAAATAGTTTCCCTTTTGGAGTGCAAAGAAGATTGCCAGAGCTATTATTAGAGGATGGTGCTGCTTTATATATATATATAATCTTCCAGTTCATTATGTTTGGTTGCAATGTTTATTTTGCTGATGATTGATTCTCACCTATCTCTAACTGCTTAATCTTAGTTTACACTGCTAGTTTCCCTTCCCTTTCTCTTTAATAAAATGTTAATTATTCCCAGCATTCTGTGTGTGGCTCTCCTTTCTTCCGTTGTTCTTTAGCTCTCTACTACTCAGATGGTTTTAACTATCATCTGTTCAGTAATGATTCCCAATTCCTTAGCTCTCTGCTTCACTTTTCCCTGACCTGCACATGCCTACTTCTGTCCTCTATATTCTCCACGCCCCAGAGCGCAAGTCACAGGAAAGCTGACGCACTTAAAACCTGAAGCTGAATCCCCTTCCCTTCTTAGCATGTTCTTCTCTCCACATTCCCTAATTTCATTAGTAACTTTTCCAACCACAGATCTTAAAGAGTCACCTTCCAGTTCCTCTTTTCCCTTCACATCTCCCCTTTCTGTTCTCTCAGGTTTGTCATCACTATATTCCTAATGCTGCCTTTATCATCTCCTGTATGAGCTGGTACAATATTACATCATGCCTGAGTATTAGTCCCAGCCTCCATCCTGCCTTGTAGCCCTGAAGCCATCCTGAGTGGCAGTTAATGTGCAAAGCGAGTCTCCTCTGTCCGATGCTATAACCTCCAGTGGTGTGTAAATTAAATCATTCTTGCAAATAGTTAAAGTCAGAGGGATAAATCCAAGCTGGTAAGCATGCTGGGATGTAAGGTGCAGTGAGCCAATCACCGTGCACAGCGTGTCCTTGGTGAGCTCCACAGGCGTGAAGTCAGCGGTTGTCATGGTGACCAGGGAAGAGCTGGTGACCAGGCAGTTGAAGACTCAGATTCTCCACTAGCCACAACCCTGTTAACCCTTAAGGACAGGGTGAGGTGCCTCCTGTAGCCAAAATCTTCATTCTCCCTGTTCCCTGTGGTGTGCACTGTGAGGCCTCTGCCCTCACCAGTACTAAGATTTGGGGGGAAAGGAAGGATCTCTTCTCGGCAAGATTGTGCTTCTTCTGGGGAAAGGTTCTGTGTCTGTCTTGTTCACTGCCTTGTCCCCAAGGCTGCCACCCCACTCCCTCCTATTATGGGAGTCATGAGCCACTGTGCTGTCTCTAGTCCCTTGGCCTCAGCTGTCATCCACATACCAACCCCCAGATCTTTCCCTAGCTGAGACCTGTCTTGAGTCTCAGTGTTTCCTCCTGCATAACTGAAAAGCTCCACTCACTGTTCTGAAATCAACTGTGATAATCTCCTTTCATCTGGAAACCAAATGCAGCCAGACTACTGGTCACCTTTGTGCCTTATCATACTCACTTAACCATCTGTTAAATCTATCCTTTCACATCCAGTATGCTGGGCATAGACCTGTTTAATCTACCTCTGAAATCTCATCTCTGCCCTCCTCTTCCTTTCCACTAGGACTTCTAACTCCTCCCCACCTTTCTTCAAATACCTTTCATTACCTTTGTCACTTTTTAATTTTTCAGTATCTTTTATAGAATTCACTTATAAGTGTTAGGCACAAAGTATATTTAATCACATGCACACAGAATCTCATTAACTTTCCATTCAGTGTAATATCCTAAAGCTAATTCTGCAATCTGGTTGCTAAATTCTTTTCTGCGTCCTCAGTCTGTCTTTCACTATAGGTGCCCATTATTCCACCCCTGTTGGAATGATCACCTTTTATTATTCTTCATTCAGCATGGTTTTGCTCCTGCTATTCTTGGTCAGTGTTGCTGAGATTTTAGTATATATAAAAATCACCTAGGAATCTTATTAGAATGGAAATTCTGATTCAGTAGGTCCTAGTGAAGCCTTAAATTCCTGATTTCTAAACAAATTTTCTGGTAAAGCAGGTGCTACTGGTCAGAGGATCACACTTTGAGGAATAGGATAAATATGGAATTCCTCTCCTCTATATAATGACTTCCCACCCCTGCCTGCAGGCAAGCACAGACCACCTCCTTTCTGTACTTCCTTCCTCTGGGGCTCCAGGCAGTCATTTCCTCTTCTGTGTTTGTTGGTACCTTTCACTTGGCTGTAAAGGGGAAGTTATCTGGGGAATTTCCTCACTGGGATGTGAGTCCTGAAGGTAGCAGCTGTGCTTCACTTTTCCTTGACCTACATAAACACAAGCCTACTTGTGTTCTCCATATTCTCCACACCCCAGAGCACAATTCCCATGAAACCTGAAGTACTTACAACCATACAATGAATCCCCTCCCTTCTTAGCATGCTGTGCTTTCCATTGTCCCTAATTTCAAAACAAAATAAAGCGAAATCTATAGAATTGTAGTTTCTCAAATGTTGAGACTCAGTAATCTAAAAAAAGAAAAAAGAAAAGCCAAAACAAGCAAACAAAATTTTAAAAATCCTTTATACAAATATCCACTCTCTTTCCTGTCACCAGCTACTCCACTGGAAGCTACCTTGAAGGGTAATTAATCCACAAGGGCAGCTTAAAGGGCTCTAACACAACCTCCATAGCTAGGATTCTGTGTGACTCAGAAAATTATTAATTCTAGTGGTAGAGAGCCAGCCAATGCCAGCCATGCCAGCCGTGTGTCTCCAGCACAGTGCCAGTAACATTAAAAGCTTGCTGAATGAAAGAGGCACAATCAGTCAGTGTACCAGTTAAGAATTCATTTGTTAATCTGAATGTTTGGTTATGGTTTATTTGTTGATTTGCTTGAATCTGTACCAAGTTTAGCATTTTGACAAAGCTATAGCTTCTAACCAAATAGGCATTGAATACAGCCCTGTCTACTAGTCCCTATACCACCATTGACAGATTTTAGCAACTAAGCGATGTCTTAGTGTATATATCTAATTGAAAATTCTTGTCCTGCAAACAAATTAACTTCCCATTATAATAGGCCCGGAAATGAGCAAGGTAAATAAGCATATTGAAACAGAAGGAAAAGACTCATAGCTCAAAGGAGCTCATAACGATTAGTATTTAAAGAATTTTGAACAAATAGGAAACCCCCAAAACCAAAGTATTGAAGGGTAAGAATCTTGCTTTCTCTATTATTAACTTTGCTCCAACTCACTGGTAAACTGTTTTCTTTAGTAGTATCATTTTTCTGTTATAGCCCTTATACAAACAAGCATTTTACTTGAAAAATTCTTACTGCTCAAGCAAAAAAAAAAAAAAAAAAAAAAAAACACAAAACAGAAAATGTACAATGGGAGAAAAGTTCTAAGATTTTTTTTTTTTTTTCTTAAATACCGTGTGGCCGATATAGTTCCATGTGCTTCATCTGTATTAATTTATTTATACAACTCCTCTAGGAGGTAAGCATTGTAATTATCCCAGTTTAAAACTAAGGAAACAAATCATAATCACCCTGTGTCCTTCTTTATTTTTTCTGTTCTATTTATTATCATCTAACATTTTTAATTAAGCTTTTAAAAATTAGTGTTCTCATGGTACTCCTTGCAGGGCACATATTTTTTTTTCTATGATATGAAAACAGAAGGGCATAATAACTACATCCTGTAAGCCTTGAAAAGAAATGTGATGCTTTATTTAAATAGTGTGAAAATATTTGGGTTTATAAATATTGTGCTTGACACCTCCTGAGTTTGTTTCTCTAAACTGTATAGCATCTACCTCAGCCCTGTTGCTCTCAGCAGCCTGGCTGGCTCTCTTCTACTGGAATTAATTTTCTGAGCTCCTAGGTGTGGAGCTTCTATGAGAACCTTTGAAGCTGCCTCATGGATTAATTTTACCCTTCAAGGTAGCTTTCAGTGAAGTATGTGGAAAGAGGGAGGGGGGATATTTTTTATCAAGGGGAGTTTTGTTTTGGCTTCTTTTTCTTTTTCTTCCTTTTGGATTTTTCCTTTCTTGCTTCTTAGATTACTGAGTCCCAACATTTGAGGAACTGTAATCTATAGATTTGGGGCTTTTTTTTTTCATTTTTAATAAGGAAAAGGGAAAAAAAATCATTTTCTGTTGTCCTTATGAAGTGGAAATATACATGTCAAACATAAATCTGCTTTCAAAAATATTTATGTAGGGCCAAGAGTGTTAACTCATTGGTAAAGCACTAACATGGGCTTCATGAAACTCTGGTTTCAACCCCCAGGCACTGTGTGTGCGTGTGTGTGTGTGTGTGTGTGTGTGTGTGTGTGTGTGTGTGTTTCTGTAAATTATTCATTTTTCAGACCCTTATTATTTACACAGTACAATAAGACATTCTGCCCTAAACAAAGACATTTATGAGAAGTTATATCACTTTTGGGGGGTGTTTCTCTAAGGAATGCGCTGAATCTTCTTAGACTTTCACCAGCCCTGCTTTAACTGTGTCTGGGGAGCAAGTTATATGCTAGGAGGGGACATCTTGGAATTATCCACAGATTTGTGCTTTGGCATCAGATAACCCTTTTACCACTCCTTTCCCCACCCCAAGCTGAAATTAGGATAAAGCAATTGAGGCACCTAGAGTACAAAATTTAAGCCTAGATTAAACAGACTACAATTAAATATATTTCCCCATACCCGGTTCCAAAAAGATAGAACTTAATGGTTTCCATTATGTTGTTTGTTTAGTAAACCATTTTGAAAAAGCAGGGCCCTAATATCGAGCAGAAATCTATCTCATCACTGAGTAAATCACTTACCAGCTTTGAAATCTTAGGTGAAATTACTTCCCTAAGCCTCATTTCCTCCAACTGGGAGGTGCTTGCACTAGATGCTCACTGTATGCAATCTCATTCCCTGTGTGGTTCCTTGTTACGTGCGATCTATAGCCATGCCCTGAGTCCAGCCTGCCCAACTGGATACTCTCACTTGATAAAAAAGTATATGATGGGGGCTGGGGTTGTGGCTCAGCGGTAGAGCGCTCACCTAGCACGTGCGCGGCCCAGGTTCGATCCTCAGCACCATGTACAAATAAATACATCGTGTACAACTAAAGCAAATAAATAAATATTCTTTAAAAAAAAAAAAAAAAGTATATGATGGACAAACTGTATTTCCAGAGAATGATGAGGAACAGGAGGTGTTACCATCTCTGGATAAACCTGGCTGGTACTCCCAAGGGAACGCTGTACACCTTTATGAACTTCTGAAGAAAATGACTGGCAAACCTGAACCCAAGGTATTTTCTGATTCAGAATTCTTAATGTCCACTTGCAGATATAAAGAGTTGTAAACTAAAACCACAGTTGTAAATGCATTCAGGTTAATTATCTATGGTGGAATCATCTGCCTCTGCCAACTGCCACAGCTCTCTTTTTACCTCTTCTGATACAATAAGGCTTTTCTTTGTTGATGTAGACCAGGTCTTTATCTGAGAAAGAGAAGAGTAAGGTTTCCAAGCAGGGGGCCACAGACCTAGGGAGTACGTGGGATTTATATATGGGATGCCTGAGGAATGATAATCCTGATAACAAAAAAAAGGTTTCATATGTAAAACAAACCAAAACTGAAATTATACTACAGATTATCCTAAAGACCCACTGCTTTTGACATCTTGATCACATTGCTGATGTGGAACATTGGTGCATTTTTCACAACTGAGTACTTTCTTCTAAAAAATATTTACCAGTAGCTTCATGAGCAGAAGAGATAATTGGATAACTGAGCCCTGCTCCATTGGCTCCCACATTGCTGCAGCCCCCAAGGACTCCTAAGGAGTTCCGTGGACAGAGGATCTTAATTTGGGAGGTTCTAGGTCTTATCCCTTAACCTCATTTTCTCATCTGCATATTGAAAGGTGTGGACTAGATCCATAGGGCTTTTGCTTTAAAATATGTATGGAGATTTGCCCAACGATACTCTCAGGTGTTCTGTTTCAGCAGATCTGGGGTAGGTCCCAGAAATTTTCTTTTGAAAAGTGGTTGTGATGTGCACCCTTCATAATCTGTAACCCACTGTGACAAGTTGTCTCTAATATCTCACAAGCTCTTCAGTTCTAAGGGCAGATTTAAATGTAAACATGTGTAAACACACAGGTTCACATCTGCTTTAGGAAAATTGAATAAAATTATTCATCTCACCTTCTACCTTTCTTCTATCTGCAAGTGGGTTGTATAACTTCTTAACACGAACCTGGCACTCTGAATCAAATGGGACAAGTCAGTGGTCAGGTAATTCAAAAAAGCATAAGATGCTTTTGCCCTTCTTCTGCCTTCCATGAAATGATCACCATTGTCACAATTCTCATGCCTCAAACAGAATTTGCTGTCTGACTTACAGGTTGTTTACTTTGGTGACAGCATGCATTCAGATGTTTTCCCAGCCCGTCACTATCGTAACTGGGAGACAGTCCTCATTCTAGAGGAACTCCAAGGAGATGAAGGCTGGAAGCCTGAGGAGTCAGAGCCTCTGGAGAAGAGAGGAAAATATGAGGTGAGCATCCCTTCCACTCTTTTCCTGAAAGAAAAAAAAATTATTTAAAAGCTAAAGTATCGTCATGCTACTTGGCTTCGCAGTTTTCCTGGTCTGACTAAATACCCTCATGCTTCTACAGTTTGTTTTGAAGCAGTATGTATTAATGGGCTTGTCCTTAGCAGATCTTTCAAGCTAATTTAGTTGAATTATCTCCTTCATGGAAAATTTGACACGTGTCTTTCTACTTATATTTAAAGATAAATGAAACAATTACATGGTTTTGTTTTGTTGTTGTTGTTATTACAAACATCTTTTGACACAAACCTGTAAAAGTCAGGCTGCTTTAATACATATATATAAGTCCAGGTCTGTTCTCTGCACAGCACACTTCCATGGAGAAGACCAGAGCAGCACTTCAAAACAGGCAGTAAGCACTGCACCTCATGAGAGTTCAGATTCTCTCGTGCTTCCTTGTGGAGGGGACAGAATATAAACACCTTGCTGACCGCTGCAGCAGGAGGGAAACAGTCCATAAAGAAAGATAAAAAGAAAGCACTATGTGAGTTCTGTATATTTTGTGATTGTTAAGAAAAGTGTAGTTTAGTTTTTCCAAATAAATGTCAAGCACAGAATACATACAAGATGCTGTCTTTTGACAGGTTCAATGTCTGATGCAAAAGGATTTAATTCTGTGTTTCTAATTACTGTATTCAGCCTAAGTGAAGTTTGAAGAATATAATTAAAAATCAAATTAACTAGATCATTTCAAAATTGATTCTGGGAACCAAAACATTTACATGTACTACATTCTGCAAAGATTAACATTTTATTTCATTTTAGCTTTGACTTTAATTTATCAGACATTAGTAGTTGTTTCCATTCTATATAAGAGCATCAAGAATTTGAGGATCACTTTCACCTCCTTTCATTTGTGATAGGAAGCTTAAGATAAGGACAGGGAACATCTCAAATGGAATTTTACAGACTATTGCACAAAACGTTTTCTAAAATCATGGTACATCAGTTGATTATCTTCACTGTTTTTAGAGCAAATCAAAACAGCAAAAATGATACATTTTAGTGATTAAAGTAAGCCCAGCTAAAGAAAATAAGGAATAATTTGCTTTAGTTTAAAAATTAGAAACAAATAATCAATAAATCAAGTCTGTTTAACATTAGACTTATAATTACTTGGACACTCTTAACTCCATATAACTAGCCTCCTATGTTAAAGGGAGACGAGCTCTCTTCTTCAAATTCCTTCATTACTGTTCTTGTTTATTTATTCATTTTAACTAAAAACAAGTGAGGGATTGAACTCCAAGGTGCTTTACCACTGAGCTGTATCCTTGGCCCTTTTTATGTATTTTTTTTTTTTTTTTTTTTTTGAACATGCTAAGTTGTTTAAGGCCTTGCTAAGTTGTGATCCTCCTGCCTCAGCCTCCCAGTTTGCTGGGATTGCAGTTGTGTACCACTGTGTCTAGAAAAATTAATGATGAAAATAATTAGCAAACAAGGAAAAGAAGGGACCATCCTTTAATTAGAGAAGGATAACATCCAAAACACTAATGGGAATATAACATGTAATGGTGAAACTAAAAAAAGGAAAAAGCCATACTTAATGGAGACACCTGCCCTTTAAGCTTCTTTAAGAATACCTCTTATCAGTTACACTGTGTAATAGAAAACTGGCCAATACTACAAGAAAAGAAAAAGAAACATGGAGTAAAATTAAAATTGTCAGTATTTCTATCCATATCAGAGAAGAAATCAACAAACTATTAAAACTAATGAGTGAGTTTGGTCAGAATGCAAGATCCAAATTGGCATTCCAAAATTAACTGCTTCACCAGCAGGAATCACTTAACAAAATGTAGTAAGAAACAGATCATTTACAACAGCAACAAAAATAAAACTCTCTAGGAATTAACCTAATAAATATATAGGACCTTAATTGTGTAAATTTTAAGCCTATTTAAAATTCTGAATACGAGGCTGTAGCTGTAGCTCAGTGGTAGAGTGCCTGCCTCGCACATGTGGAGCACTGGGTTTGATCCTCAGTACAACATAAAAATAAATAAATGAAAATACGCATCCATCTACAACTAAAAAAAAAAAAAAAAAAATTAAAAAAAAGATTCTGAATACAGACCTAAATAAATGGATATATTTGCAAAAGCAGGATTTTATAGATGCCTGTTTTCCTCACATTTATTTATAAAGTCAGTGTAATGTTATACAAAATCCCAGGAGGATTTTAAATGGATCTTCATAAACTGATTTTGCATGTAGAAGACTTAAGACCCATAAATGGCTCAGACAACTTTGAAAAAAAAATAAAAGGTGGGAATTTCACTCTATCAGATGCTAACCATAGTAGAAAATGAAATTGTTGTTTTTGTTGTTTTTAATCTAGTACTGTAGACAGAGTATGGGACATTGTTTTAGTCAGTGTTTCACAGCTGTAACCAAAATAATTAAAGGAGGAGAAGTTTATTTGGGAGCTGATGGTTCATTATCCATAGACTGCCAACTCCATTCTTCAGGGCCCAAAGTGAGGCTGAACATCATGGCAGAAGAATGTGGTAGAGGAAAGCAGCTCAGGAAGCAGAGAGAGAGCTCGGCACACTGAGAACAAAATATAAACCCAAAGGCACAGCCCACCCCAGTGACCACCTCCTCTAGCCATACCCCACCTGCCTCCATAGTTGCCACCAACTTAATCCCTATCAGGGATTCTTGCACAATTAGGTTAAACCTCTTACAACCCAATCATTTCATGTCCAAACTTTCCTGCATTGTCTAAAACATGAGCTTTTGGGGGGTAAAAGTCATTGAAACCATAACTGGAAAGCATCCCTAATCCAAAATATCTGAAATGCTCCAAAGATCTGAAATTTTTTGAACGCCAATATAACACTCAAAAAATTTTGGATTTTCAGATGTGGGATGCTTAACCAGTGAAGTCTATGCCAATATTCCAAAATTTGAAATGCTTCTGATCCCATGCATTTCAGATAAGGAATATGTAACCTATATACAAAAATTTCAGTGAGTACAGAAAAAAAAGACATAGGCCCATATAAATGTGGGTATGGCAGAACAGTATTCCATCAGCAGAAAAGGATGAACAATTCAGTGAATGGGATTAAGTAAGTGGTTTCGTTATGTGGAGAAAAATAAGATGATCCCCTTTTACTTTCTATGTATAAAAATAAATTCTGAAGGAATTATAGACCTGAACATAAGAAATATATCTATAAAATTCATTGAAGAAAATTTTGAAAGTATTTTTTTCATCCTCATTATGGGAAATGATTGTTTTTCAACTTATAACTCCAAGGACAATAATAAGTAGAAAAAACTGATGACTTTGCATCAGTATTAAATATTTCTCTTCAAGACACCTGGGATACTATTGATCTTTGGACCTACTTCAGGGGAAAGAGTCTTGCAATATCTATTTAGATTGAACCTTATGAAATTGCTATTTTTTATGTTAAAACAGGTGAACACTACACCTTAATGTGATTTAACCTGATAAAAACTAATGGTGGGTTGATATCTAATGGATTGGACATGGGCTGAAATCAAATACTCAGTATGAAATAGGACAAAAGGTATCAGGCTGTTGACTGAGGGCAAAAGTTTGTATATAAGAGGAGACAACCACACTCACTAGTAATGCCTAATGTACAATTGAAATAACTGGTGAGATACCAGTATAAGGCTATCAGATTGATAAAACTGAGTTTCTATTTTTACATTGATTTACTGTTAAAATAAAATAACCTGAGACATTACTATGAGCTAATTTAGAAAAATATAACATAGTCCAGTATTGTTCTCTGAAGTTTCACTGTATTACGTTTGACAACTCTATACTAAAATGAAAATAATTTTTTTATTATTTATTTCGGTGAATAGCTTTTAGGCTTTTCAGTTAGAAATAAATACTATTTTATTTAGAATTATACCTTGATATAACCATCACCCTTTGGAAATTCTATGATAAAGGACTATGGTCAGCCCTAGAAAATTTATCACTGAGTATTCCCTATTTTTTTTAAAAGATAACAATTTGAAACTTTTTATTCATTTATTGGCTTCATGTTCTAGGTATATTGAAAGCAATAAATAATAATTCTTTTCTCATTCCCTTCTTAAAAAAATAAATACCAAATAAGAAAATTTTTAACTAAGAGCCACAGATGGTGCACACCTGTAATCCCAGTGGCTCTGGAGGCTGAGGCAGGAAGATTGGGAGTTCGAAGCCAGCCTCAGCAACAGCAAGGCTTAGTAGCTTAGTAGCATCTCAGTGAGACCTTGTCTCTAAATAAAATACAAAATAGGGCTGGGGAATGTGGCTCAGTGGTCGAGTGCCCCTGAGTTCAATCCCCAGTACACCCCCCCCAAAAAAAAAAAAAGAAAATTTTAAACTATCCTTTAGATACAACAATAATAATCAGAGATTTGTTTTAATTATAGAGAAAACATTCTTCCTAGATTGCTCTGTTTGGGGTAGGTTTAATACTATAATCAACTGATTATTTAAAAAGACCATTCTAGTTTAAGATAAAGGATACTTTATAATAAGTACTATTTCCTTTCCAAAAATGTAATGGGTACCCAAAGCCTGTTTGTATATTCCTACAGAATTTTTCTCTCAATTTGCTTAAAAACAAACTATGTGATTAATTTATCACAGTTTTCATTACCAGTCACATTTATTATTCCATTCTCTTCTTTCAGGTACCAAAGACAAAACTTCTAAACACCTTATCTAAAAAATGGGGCTCCTTTTTTATTGATTCAGTTTCACGACGAGAAAATTCAGAGGAGTCCTTGGTTTATACTTGGTCTTCTAAGAGAATCAGTACTTACAGCACTATTGCAATTCCAAGTATTGAAGCAATTGCAGGTAAGGGGGGAAATACCTTTAGGAACAGGTAAGCTTTACCTGTTATTGGATAGTGATGACCTTAACTACTAGAATTCTTGTCCTTAAAAAGAAGGAAATCTTCCCACAATGTTGATTTATTTTTTCTTGAGAAAGGTCTTCTAAATATGGTAGCTTGGGTAATTAGGACAAGCCCTTCTGCTACAGCCAACTACATAAAAGTTGGCTTTTTTTTTTTTTTTTTTTTTTTTTTAAGTCAGCTTTCAGGAATTACCAGGAATTAAAGATTAAAGGTAGGAATTACCAGGATAGGATCCTTAGGAGAGTGGGCCTGGTGAACTCCCTCAATCTGTGTTGAAACCCTGATAGGTTTTATCTTAGAATAAGGATGAATACAGAAGTAGTTCCCATTTTCAAAGGGACTAAAAGCTCAGCTTCAAATCAGCTGAATATAAAAATGACAGATTAGTTAATGCCCCTGATCACCTGGTAGAAACAAATGTAGATTCTCTTTTGAAAAAGATAGTATTATTCTACAACTCAAAATTATTTCTACAAACAATTCAAATAATATTTAACACTTAATGAAAAATAGCTAAGCATACAAAGATAGGGGACCGCAGTAACAGAAATAACCCTGTGTACTTTGGTCAAATACAGAAAACAAAGGATTAAGAAATTTGGTAGAGATGTAAAAACTATAAAAAGAGTGGAAATTCTATAGAGGAATTTTGGGCAAAGGGGAGAGAGGGAAGAGAAAGGGGGTTGGGGACAGGAAAGATGGTGGCATGAGATGGACATCATTACCCTAAGTACATGTATGACTGCACATATGGTGCAACTCTACATCATGTACAACCAGAGAAATGAAAAGTTGTGCTCCATTTATATATGATGAATCAAAATGTATTCTGCTGTCATGTATAACTAATTAGAACAAATAAAAAAAAGAAAAAAGTGGAAATTCCAGAATTTAAATATTAAATTAAAAATTAAGAACTAGCCGGGCGCGGTGGCGCACGCCTGTAATCCCAGCACTTTGGGAGGCTGAGGCAGGAGGATCGCGAGTTCAAAGCCAGCCTCAGCAATGGCGAGGCACTTAGCAACTCAGTGAGACCCTGTCTCTAAATAAAATACAAAAAAGGGCTGGGGATGTGACCCAGTGGTCGAGTGCCCCTGAGTTCAATCCCCGGTACCACAAAAAAAAAAAAAAAAAAAAAAAAAAAAAATTAAGAACTTAGTGGGTGAATTTATCAGCAGATTAGACATAGTTGAAAGTGAATTAGTGCACCATAAAATAGGTCAAAAGAAAATATGCAAAATGAAGCACTAAGAGAAAAATCATGGAAGACACAGAGGTTAAAAGAGGCAGGAAAGATAAAGTAAGGAGGAATAAAGATTTCTATGATTGGAGTCCCAATAGTGGCTATATTAATATGGAAAAAATGCATGCAATTAGAAGAAGATCCATCATTAACATGAGAGAACTGATAAGGTGTCAGTTCTCAGAAATATGTACAGTAACTGAAAGTCTGAGGTATTTCACCAGAGCCCCCTCCTCTTTCAGATCAGAATTTAATCTATTTTCACAATATTAAAAAAAAAAAAAAAAAAGGTGGTAGAATGAGATGGATATCATTACCCTAAGTGCATGTATGAAGTCACAAATGGTGTGAATATACTTTGTATACAACCAGAGATATGTAAAAATGTGCTCTATAGCGCCCGGCGCGGTGGCGCATGCCTGTAATCCCAGCACTTGGGAGGCTGAGGCAGGAGGATTTCGAGTTCAAAGCTAGCCTCAGCAATGGCGAGGCACTTAGTAACTCAGTGAGACCCTGCTTCTAATAAAATACAAAAAAGGGCTGGGGATGTGGCCCAGTGGTCGAGTGCCCCTGAGTTCAATCCCCGGTACCAAAAAAAAAAAAAATGTGCTCTATAAGTATAATATGAAATGTAATGCATTCTGCTGTCATTTCTAACAACTTAGAATAAAAATAAATAAATTAATTAAAAAAAAAAAAAAAAAAAGAACGGGTGGACCAATGGTACAGAATTGAGGACACAGAGACTAATACATATAATTTCAGCTATCTTATATTGGACAAAAGCACCAAAAATGTGCAGTGGAGAAAGGACAGCCTCTTCAACAAATGGTGCTGGGAAAGCTGGAAATCCATATGCAGCAAAATGAAATTAAACCCCTATCTCTCAACATGCACAAAATTCAATTCAAAGTGGATCAAGGACCTAGGAATTAGACCAGACACAATACGCCTAATAGAAGAAAAAGTAAGCTCCAAT
Organism: Tamias sibiricus; assembly: GCA_025594165.1. Classification (NCBI taxonomy): domain Eukaryota; kingdom Metazoa; phylum Chordata; class Mammalia; order Rodentia; family Sciuridae; genus Tamias; species Tamias sibiricus. The sequence goes on from CM046666.1 coordinate 101,616,655, forward strand.
TTCCAACATGTCAGATTAGGCCCCAAGTTCCTTAATAAGAATCCTGTAGCACAAGAATTAGTATCAAGAGTTAATGAATGGGATAGATTCAAACTAAAAAGCTTCTTCTCAGCAAAAGAAACAATCAGTGAGGTGAATAGAGAGCCAACTAACTGGGAACAAATATTTAATACATGCACATCAGACAGAGCACTAATTTCTAGAATGTATAAAGAACTCAAAAAACTCAACACCAAAATATAAACTTCCCAATAAATAAATGGGCCAAAGAAATGAACAGACACTTCTCAGAAGAAGATATACAATCAATCAACAAATACATGAAAAAATGCTCAACATCACTGGCAGTTAGAGAGATGCAAATCAAAACTACCCTAAGATATCATTTCACACCAGTCAGAATGGCAGCTGTCAAGAACACAAACAACAATAAATGTTGGAGAGGATGTGGGGAAAAAGGCACGCTCATGCATTGCTGGTGGGACTGTAAAATGGTGCAACCATTATGGAAAGAAGTATGGAGATTTCTTGGAACACTGGGAATGGAACCACCCTATGACCCAGCCATCCCACTCCTGGGTCTATTCCCAAAGGACTTAAAAACAGCATAATACAGTGACACAGCTATCTCAATGTTTGTAGCTGCACAATTCACAATAGCTAGGTTGTGGAACCAACCTAGATGTCCCTCAGTAGATGAGTGAATTAAGAAAATGTGGTATATAATGGAATTTTATTCAGCAATAAAAGAAAATAAAATAATGGCATTCGCAGGTAAATGGATGAAGTTGGAGGACATAATGCTAAGTGAAGTTAGTCAGTCTCAAAAATCCAAGTACCAAATGTTTTCTCTGATATAAGGAGTCAGAGTCACAGCAGTGTTGGGTGTCGGGGTACTTAGGAAGATTAGAGGAGCACTAGAGTGGTCAAAGGGGAGGGAGGAGAAGGGAGGGAGATAGGGGGGTATGGGGTGGTGAAAAAAAAAGTGGGGGGAGGTATAATAAGATGGATATCATTATCCCAAATGCATGATTGAAGACTTGAATAGTATGAATATACTTTGTATACAAACAGTGTTATGTGAAAATAGGCTCTATATGTGTATTATGAACCATAATGCATTCTACTAGAATGGCCAATGGGAAGGGAGGGGGCAAAAGGGTGAAGGAAAAAAAAAAAAAAAGGTGGTAGAATGAGATGGATATCATTACCCTAAGTGCATGTATGAAGTCACAAATGGTGTGAATATACTTTGCATACAACCAGAGATTTGTAAAAAAAAAAAAAAAAAAAAAGTGCTCTGTATGTGTAATATGAAATGTAATGCATTCTGCTGTCATTTATAACATCTTAGAATAAAAAAAAAGTAAAAAAAGAAAGAAAGAAAGAAACTGCTCACAAACCACCCGCTCTAGAGGTATATATACACTTTATAGATTCTTAGTTCAAATTCCCTTCAGAATTTGGCAAAGGACTTGAGAAAACCAGTGGAATCCAGTTCACTGCCCCTTCCTTTATATTGGATTTCTGCCCCCTCTGTTTCTGCCTCTGTGGCCCTTCAAGAGTGTCAAAAGCTCTACAATGATCTGCCAGAAACTGCCCCTGCCACCAGCCAGAATTCAAGTGCCTAAGGGCTGTGGCAGAATGTGGGCTGGACTTTCTGCTTGTTACTCCACTGTATGTCCTCAAGTGCTGGTTGCCTCTTCAGCTCTCCACTGTCTTTACTCGGATGTTTTGCCCAGCTTTTCTAGTTGTTTTAGCCCAAGTGTGAAATGGAAGTCTAAGTAATTTTTGAACTTCAGATTCATAAATTGGGGTTGATAATACTGGACTGCATTTCCTCCCTCATAGGATGAGTATGAAAGAAAGTATAACAAGATACTTACCTGAATTACTGGTGGGATTATGATGATACATAATACATACGACCTTCTAAAGATCCATCTTCTGTCATTATATGTATTCAATATGTTGGTGTATCCTAGTCTTTTAAATAATATCTTCTCGTTGGTTTTTAAAGAATGGTTTATTTTTTCTTGTTCCATGCTTACACATGAAATTAAAGAATGATAACCTAAATATAACTCTCCCTTTTATAAAAAAAATTTTCTGTTAAAGAAATGGACTGTGTAACTTTGAGGAGGGCCTAGCCCAGAAAAAAATTGTATTTTCAATCTTTATAGTTTATTTTTTGTTAAAATGATTCAAAGTTTTTAATGAAAGAGTATAATGGAAGCCATTGGATTGTTGTAAAGTGCATGAGTAAATACTGTCAAGGATATGCTTATAAATAGAAAACCAATGAAAAGTGCATTTCTATTATTCTAGAATTTAAATATTTCTCCAGAGAATTGGAAAATGACTGTCTCTCCTTAACCATAATCTCAGTTTTATACCCCAAAACCTTCCTCCCAGCACCATGGAAGAAAACTGAGCAGGGCCTTTGTCTTCTGTCCCACTTTTTTTAGGAGGAAATATTAAATAGGACTTTAGAATGTGGTAGTAGTCAATCAAAGGTAAAACAGTGATGGTTTTTTTAGGGAAAATGATAAGTGATGTTATGTCATATTCAGATGTTTGTTTGTTTTGTTTTGTTTTTTTTATTTTTTTTTTTTTTTTTTTTTGATGCTCAAGACACTTCTCAAAAAGCAAAGAATTCACCAAAGTTTGCATTCTTTTCTGTGATCATATTCTTGTGAAGAAGTTGTATCTCAGAACTTCAGATTATTGCAGAAACAGATTCAGTGTCACTGGATATTACTGCATAATTTGCCTCCAACTAAAAAAGATGGCTAGAAGAAAATTAGTATGATGATCATGGCTTTTTAACATGTTAAATATAAAATCTTTTTATAAATGGTATCCTGCTAATCTCTTTTCAAAAGTCCCAAGAGTTGTTCTGTCTCTGTTATTTAATATTGAATTTACTGTGGAAGAACATCTACTTCATTTAATTGTTATCTAAGTTTTGATAATATGCTTGATATTGTAGTGTATTTAGTACAGAGTTTTAACAGAATACTGTTGTAGTAAACAAGAATTTGATTCTTTGCTTTCAAAATCAAATAGCAAAAAAAAAAAAAAAAAAAGTTATATTTCCAGAGCTGTAAAAAAAAAAAAAAAAGCATCCAACAATGACTTACCTGTAAGAGACACAAATGTTTTCTTCTTGCTGAATCCATAGTCTCATGAATCCGTAGTCTAAGAATACTTATTTTAACAAAATAGTTATCTGACACAGTTTGGCTATCCCATGCCCTGAGTTCTTAACAATAACAAACATTTTCCGTACCAGAAGACAATAAAGTTATTTGTTTTGAATGAGAGGTGAAAAATAAACCTCATCCTCCTCTTTTTTTTTTCCTTTTAAAACTGGTATTTTTAGGCCCAGCGCAGTGGTGCACACCTGTAATCCCAGTGGCTTAGGAAGCAGGAGGATCAAGAGTTCAAAGGCAGCTCAGCAATAGCAAGGCACTAAGCAATTCAATGAGACCCTGTCTCTAAATAAAATGCAAAAAAAGGGCTGGGGATGTGGCTTAGTGGTTGAGTGCCCTTAGTTCAATCCCCAGTACCAAAACAAAAACAAAAACTGATAACTTTAGACTTGCTATCTCATTCACATTTAAATACCCAGAAGCCATTTTTTTATAACTGTTATAAAAATTTTGTACTTAGCCAGATATGTTACGGTCTTGGTTGGTTTATAAGCATTTTAATAAGGTAATCATTTTTAACCTATCACAATTCTATCAATAATTCAGGTAAGCATATTGTTATACTTTCACATTCATCCTGTGAGGGAGGAAATGCAATCTGGTATTATCTCCAACTTAAGAATCTGAAGTTCAAAAATCACTTAGGCTTCCATTTCTAACTTGGGCAAAAACAACTAGAAAAGCTGGACAAAATATAAAAATCAAAGTAAAGTCAATGGAGAATTGAAGAGGCAACCAGCACTTGCGGACACACAATTCCTGGGAAATAAAGTATTTCTTATACTTTAGAACTGTATAAAAAGGGAATAAAAGAAATGGTTGGCTCAGCTCTTGACCTGTGTCATTTGGTAGTTTGTCAGAAATTCAGAACCTCAGCGGTACAATTTTAGAAACTCAGATTCATCAATTTACTTTTCAATGCAATTTTATTTTTTTAATTAATTAATTATTTTTTTATTTTATTTATTTTATTTTATTTTGAAGGAGTGATTTAATCCAGGGGTGCTTTACCACTGAACCACATCCCAGCCCTTCCTTTTTATTTTTTTATTGTTTTTTTAAGATGGGGGCTTGGTCAGTTGCTTAGGCCTTCAATAAGTTGCTCATTCAGATAAACATTTCTATTTATTGTGTAGAGTACTAAAATTAAACTCACTAGTTAGATCAAACTCGTGATCCTTCTGCCTCAACCTCTCAAGCTGCTGGGCTTACAGGCCTGAACCACTGCATGCCACTCAATGCAAAAATTTTTTTTTTTTGTACCAGGGATTGAACTCAGGGGTACTCGACCACTGGGCGACATTGCCAGCCCTTTTTTTGTATTTTATTAGAGACAGGGTCTCACTGAGTTGCTAAGTGCCTCGCCATTGCTGAGGCTGACTTTGAACTCGCGATCCTCCTGCCTCAGCCTTCCAAGTCCTGGGATTACAGGCATGCACCACCGCGCCCTGCACTCAATGCAATTTTAAATGCCTGGTTCAAAATGTATTCCAGCTAGGGCTGGAGATGTAGCCCAGTGATAACAGCACATGCCTAGCATGTATGAGGCCCTGAGTTCAATCTTCAGCACCACCAAACAAACAAAACACCTCCAGCAAACAGAACATGAGGACCTATCACATTTACTAATGCTGAATATTTTTCTGTTTGTAGTAATCCTAGCTCTCTTAGCAGCAGGAAGGCAGTGTTTCTTCTTATTCTCTAGCACTAGTTTTCATTTCATAGATTAACTGAGTTTTGATGGTTTTCAGTGGCATCTAAAATATAGTATAATTTCAAAATATTTGGTTCGTTGGTTCTACTAAATGATTTTTTACTTGTAAAATTTGTGAAATAAGGATTACTGTCATTTATACATATATATATATATTTATATTTTTTTCCTTGTTACTGGGGGTTGAACCCAGGGGCAATTCACCACTGAGCCACATTCCCAGCCCTTTGAATATTTAATTTAGAGACAGGGTCTCGCTAAGTTGCCAAGGCTGGCTTTGAACTCACAATCCTCCTGCCTCAGCTTCCTGAGCCTCTGGGATTATAGGTGTGTGCCACACGCTGGGCTACTGTCATATATTTGTATATGGAATGAGTATCATAGTGTGATATATGCTGTTATGCTTCACTTGAAATATTTCTTTTTAATGGTCCCTTGTAGAAATTGGGGGTGAGGTAGTATCTGAGGATTATTTTAAATTTTTGAGAGACATATATGAGGATATCACATTTTCAAACATCAAGTATGGTGTCTGTCTTAATTCCACTCCAGGTCCTCTGTATGTATAATGCTTATCACATAGAGAAGTTACCATATTATGTATATTAGAATTCTTATTTTGCTGAACATTCAAAGATTATTCTTAGTAACCCTCTTACTACTCCCTGAGACTGTGAAGATTATTAGTTCACATTTACCATTTATGAGATTTGCTGAATAGGATCTGGGAGATTTAATTCTTTTTTTAAATTCAGGTGAGCATTCCTATTTATTGTGTAGAGTACTAAAACGGAACTCAGTAGTTACTAGATCTCTGAGAATGATTTGCAGTATCACTAATCATGTGATTTGACTTAAGTATTATTGTAAAGCTTATAAGGAAAGACATTCACACTCTTTATCCTAGGTAACACCTGTCCACATGGTAAAAGAAACATTAAAATTATGAAACTCTATAAAACTGAATATCTCTTTTTATTTATTTGTATTCTTGAAAGGTGTTTGGAGACCTGCAGAATAATCAAATTGTTTTTTGTTTTTTCCCCCTTAGAATTACCTCTGGATTACAAATTTACAAGATTCTCTTCAAACAGTTCAAAAACAGCTGGCTACTATCCATTGGTCCATTATACCAGTGGTCTTATTGAATGATGAGATATGGATAACAAAATAAATTATCTCTACTAAAAAATGAAGAACCACATATGCAGCAAATGTACTATAAAAATATTAATTTTCAAAGAAATACTGTAAAATGCTTTATAGGAACAAATTTCTAATGAAAATTGACCAAGAAATTGGTATTTGTCCATAGGTCTGCTTTTTATATAAATCATTTTGATGCTTAACAACTCTTAGAATATTTAAATCCCAGTATCCTAGAAATAAAAAGAACATTATTGGTATTTTCCATACCAATAGCTTTATAATTCAGCTGGGGAGATACTCATAGTTTATACATATGCCTAGTCTGGTGGTTCTCAAGTGTGTGTCCACAGATGCATAGCATAGCATCACCTAGAACTTGATTATGACAATTTGAAGGCCCTATCCCAAAACCTGCTGAATCAGAAACTGTGGAAGGTGAGCCCACCAATGTGTTTTTTAAAAAGTTTTCCAGGTGATTCTGTCTCATATGAGAACCAATGCCCATATACTCCAGAATTTGGTTTATTTTGGGTAAATAGCTGAGCATTAATATAATTTATATTTATATATATATATATATATATATATATATATATATATTTTTTTTTTTTTTTTTTTTTTTTTTTTTTTTTTTGTACCGGGGATTGAACTCAGGGGCACTCAACCACTGGGCCACATCCCTAGCCCATTTTTGTGTTTTTATTTAGAGACAGGGTCTCACTGAGTTGCTAAGTGCCTCACCATTACTGAGGCTGGCTTTGAACTCGTGATCCTCCTGCCTCAACCTCCCAAGTGCTGGGATTACAGGCATGCACCACCGCGCCTGGCTATAATGTCTTTATTAGTAAGTACAACAGAACTGGAAGAAACTGATCTATACCAATTCCTTCAATTTAGAGCCAAGAACATTGAGCCCAGTGACATTAAATGATTTTCCCAAATTATTAGGTTTGATACTATTCCTGTTTTCCAAAATAATAGATACATGATTTCTTCTGATTATCACATAGCCATCATGGGATAGAGATGGTACTCGAAGCCAACCTTCATTGTTACTCACTGTTTCCCCCTAATAATGTTAAGGACTGTTTAAATCATTATCAATAACTTTAAGACATGTCTTCTCAATAGGATTAAAAATTGGTTCTAGGGTACAAAACAATCTTCAGTAACAATGGATTCTGGCTTTTCAAAATTCAAAAATACCAAGAAAATTCTTATTCCATGGTCTTGAATTTTCTTATTAGGGCTAAAACTGTGTATATAGTTATTAAATTTGAATTAAATGTAAATTTTTTTGGGGGGAGGGAGGGTGATGAAAAAAAAGTTGAGAAAAACTGTTTTAAGGGGTTTTATAGGTTTATTACAATCCAGGATGTTATATTCTATGTGCTATGCATAGTCATATTAGTAGCTATTTGTTATAAGACATTTGGAGCCAGATAACATTTACAGTAAATTCCTAACTTCTTTTTATGCTATAACTTCACTATTCATCATGGACAGGACCAGAAAACAATACTGGTCATTATCATTATTTTACTTGGATTGTAGCAGAGAATTTAGCATGGACACACGCAATGAAAAGATAAATATTTTGTTAAAATTTGTAAATGAGCAGGGCGCGGTGGCGCACGCCTGTAATCCCAGCACTTTGGGAGGCTGAGGCAGGAGGATCACGAGTTCAAAGCCAGCCTCAGCAATGGCGAGGCACTTAGTAACTCAGTGAGACCCTGTCTCTAATAAAATACAAAAAAAGGGCTGGGGATGTGATTCAGTGGTCGAGTGCCCCTGAGTTCAATCCCCAGTACCAAAAAAAAAAAAAAAAAAAAATTTGTAAATGTTTGAGAAATCTCAAATACACTGTGGGAATAATTATCTCAGGGTAAGAAAGTTTATTGATTTTTTTTTTCTCAAAGTCAGTAGCTTTGTTTGATATCTACCAATAAGTATATGGTGATGTATTGGAAATTGTTATCCAGAATGTCATTGAAATATTACAGTGTGCACATACAATCAAGCTTAGGGCTAAATGAAAGATGATGCTAACTCATGTATGCTATAGAGATCTGATTTTTTGTTAAATAAAGCTATTTTTCCTTATGCATGTTTATTCTGTAAATGGCAAAGAATACATCTTTTAATGCTTATGAACTGCCTGCTGTTAATAAGAAAAATGAGAGTCCCCACCCACCCCCCAAAAAATTAATTGTACTTTCTTGGCCACTGAGGAGTGGCAGGGACAGGGCGGGGGAATCTCAAGTGAGAAGCTCTATTTTGTCAGTATCCACCTAAAATCCTGAACAAGTTATCACCTAATTTGACTGTTTTTCCATCTTTTAAAAAGATAAAATTATTTTATAAGTTTCCTTCTACCTTTTTAGCATGTCAGTGATGACTCTAATGGATGCTTGTTAGACTCTTATTAGGCTTTTTACATTTTTTCCTTCATTGTTATAAAAAAATGCCAGTGTTTCTAATCGAGTATGAAGAATAAAAATCATCCAAAAGTGGCACCATAAAAAGCAAAGAGAATATTGGGAAAGTTTTTTTTATCCTTTAATAAAATTATATGAAATAAGAAAGGAAATTTTTTCCCAATACAATCAGTGCAGTTTTTGGTGGTAATGGAAGCACCTACATTGGTTTTTATCACTGAACATATTGTTTCCAGTGGAAAACTATTGTGTACCATCCCTGTTCACATTTATGTTAACGACGCCCTCCTTGGTCTAATTCTCAAGAACCTTAATATAGTTTTGGAAGAATTAATGACTTTGGATTTTGCGAGTAGTAAATTCTTTTCATACAGTGTGTGGTATGTCAAAGAGAATACCATAAATATGACTGGAATATATCAAGAAACACATGACAGCAGATATCACAACTTTGGTTACCAGTAATGATAGTGTGCTGTTCAGCCACTGTTTCATAAAGGTTTAGAGAATAAGTACTTCTGTATTCTCTGTAATAGGTTTATGGGTGCTGCAATGTCTATGAAAATTAATAACCAAGTATATTTAGGCATGTAAGCAGAAAGTTGACATAAATGGCCCAAAATTTGTGATTTGAGTTAGAAACATAATTAAATATATAATCAGGGTTGCTGCTTTTTTAAAAAAATTTAAAACTTATTTATGTGGTGCTGAGGATTGAACCCATTGCCTCACAGGTGCTAGGCAAGCACTCTGCCACTGAGCTACAGCCCCAGCCCAGATTGCTGCTTCTTGATACAGTTCTTACTTTCTTTTCTTAAATATTTATTTAGTTGTAGATGAACACACAGTATCTTTATTTTTATGTGGTGCTGAGGATCGAACCCAGTGCTTCACATGTGTGAGGCAAGTGCTTTACCACTGAGCTACAGCCCCAGTCCCCAGTTCTTATATAAGTTCCACTTGCTGAGGTGTAATTTTTTCTGGGCCTGGAGAATTTAAGAGAGCTATGTTTCTTTTGTGAATTCAACCATCTTTTCCATTCCTGTGCTGGACATAATGTCATTTTCCTGCCCTTGGTTGTATCAGCTTTAGCTTTACCAGTAGTGTCGTTCTTCTATAGGCTGGTGCCACTCATTTGTTAACAGATTAATGTGGTTGCTATTTAGTTTATTATAACTAGTCATTAGACTCAGGCATCATATAGGTTTCACTTACCAATTTTGGTTGACTCCAGAAGTCCAGCTCCATTTCTTAACATTATCATCATCTTTCTCAGTTTTTGACCCCAGTTATTCCTTCTGTAGACCTTCAAACCAGTTAAGAGATTCTCTCATCCTCTGGTCATCAGAGTATTATTATTATTATCATCTGCTTAAGTCACATTGCCATGTAAGAAGTTAGTGACACACTTCATAATTTCCCTATGACTGTTTGATAACTTTAATGGTTTCCCAACTTTTTATTAACCTAGACAACACACAACTTTTTATTTATTTTTATTTTTTGATGACAACAAGAAATATAACAGTGACATTTTTCTTTCAAGCACAGAGAAGACAAAAGTACTAATAATCCTTATTTAGTTTGACAGCAATTCTGCTAGTAGTTATACTGGTTAGGAACATAATGTCAAGTACATTATTATTAGGGCAAGAAATATCAAGTAAGACAACAGTTATGCTTTTTTGATATTACTTTCACAAGACAGCAACGATCTTCAAAATCTTCAGATTCTTCAAAGATCACATTATTCAAATTATGTCTTAAGAATAGAACTATATAGAAGAGAGACTATAACAAGCTAATCTATTAATGAATATTCACAGACGTCTTCATACTGCACAGGACACAAATTTGATATTTTTGCACATGTTCTCAATTACAAGCAAAAAGCAGGCCTGTAAACATCAATTTTGCCAATAGGCTGAAATGGAGAAAGGAATTAATAGGATGTTATTCAAACACAATGAGATAAGGAACATATACCATTAATCTCCCACATATATAAAGGTTACTTCTAAAATAACAGAGAAAACACCCAGACTTGTATTTTTGTTTACAAAAATCTATTGGTGAATTTAAGGAGTTAGGAAAAATTGGAGGAAAGCCCTTCTCCAAGCATCCTAATTAAAGCCCAAATACTTTGATTCTCTCACCTGTACCCTAGGAACTGCCTCAGGCCTTGCCTTCCACCCCTGATCCTGCAGGGATATTTACTGTGGGCCTTGAGAAACTCACTCCACAGCAGGCTTATTTCTGCTCTGGGCCTTTAGTTAGTTTCCCAGCCTAGAGCTCCCTCTCCATTGATGTGTCAGACCTCTTTAGCCTTCTGGGAGCTTAGGGAAAGGACTTCCAAACAAAGGAAAAGGGTGAAGGCCAATGGTCTTCACCAGCACCATATACCCCCACAACTGAGACAGCCCTACAGCATCACTGTGCTGGAACTTGTCCTAACGCAGACTCCACACATCTCCTTATCCCCACAATGCAGACTGCAGCCTACTCCCTCATTTGTAAGGACAGCAGGGAAGGAAATGCCAAAACTAAGAAGTGAAGACCTAGAGGACCAGGCAGTGGAATGGAGCCTGTGGAATATCAGGGCAGTAAAACAAATCAGAGGCAGGGTGACCCACAAAATGCTATTTTCAAATCATTTCTTAAACATTCCAAGGCCAAAAAAATTGTCATCTTTAGAAAAGTGAAGTAAAGCAAATTTTCGTTGCTTGGCACACAACCTGCACAAGGTCTGCCTTCAACCCATCACTGAGGCCCTTTTCTCTCTCCTCCCAGCTTCTCAAAATAAAGCTCAAGAAATTCACAGAATTTGGCAAGACAGGAAAAAAAGGGTGGGGATGTCACGGTTAGAGAACACTATGCCCAAATAAGCAGTTACCCTACAGGTCTCCCTTTGTGACTCTGAGACCTGCTAAAAGTGGGGTGAAGAAATAAGGGCAGAGATCTGAAATTTATTTTACAAATCTTTCTGGAAACAACCAAAAAGCCTACTTTGCCAGTTTGTTTTCTGTCTCTAAATGGTAACTGCTTCAGAGAGGGAGGGAGGAGAAAAGGACAGATGGGGGAAGAGTGAGAGGCATAACAAGACCCACATTCCAGAAAAACCTCTTCCTCAGTGCCCTCACCCTGGTAACTCCATCATGTCCAGGGGAGGTATCAAAGGGGGAAAGTAGGGGGAAGGTAGCCAAAGTTACCTGGGTGGTTTGTTGGCTAGGCCCTGAAAGGCTACTAAAAGGGGCCATTCCACCTTACTTTGGGCACTACATTATCACTGCTCAACTTGCCTGACAAGTAATTGGGTTTATGGGTAATCACAGTAGGTATGGGGGTTCCTGTATGTTGCTCAGGAGCTCAGGTCCATAGATAGTTCTTCAGGGGGCAGTGGTGGCCTGTGCAGAGCTCCACCAGCAGGGAGGAAGTAGTGTTGGTGGGCTATAGCACAGGCCTTCATACTCACCAGTAGCCGATTGGCGATGCACAATAACCAAAAGTACAAGAAGACCATTCCTGTTAGGTTACTTCTTTAGTGTCTAGCAGTTACCCACCAGCCACCTGCTTGTTCTACCAGATAACCGGAAGGTTAGATAGCGAAGGCCCAGAAAAGCAGCTGGGATATAGTAAGTGTAGCCTGGAATGTCCAGTTTGGGTTCGTGGCTGGGTTGGGATTTCAGTTTCATCTTGCAGTGGTGAAACAAGAACACATAGTACATGGATATTAGAAGCACAACAAGCATAAAGTGTAGCTAGTTAATTGTAAAGAAGTGTCAAGCTTCTTTGTAGTAGAGAACCACTAAAAGACCCGGGAGAAGACCATGGTCACAGACAGGACCCAAGCCATGCAAAGAAGGCAGTACATATCTTGAGCGTAGCATAGAAGCAGTAGAAGGCCATGCGCTTGGAATATGTTCACACAATGCAGAACAGCTTGAAGGGCCAGAAGAAGAATAGCATAGGCATGTAAGGGACCATCTTGAAATTGACTGTTGAAACCTTAGAACTGAAGGACAAACTCAGTACAATGAAAAAGTAGACAAAAGGCTGCATGCTGCTGGCCAAGAATAGATGATGGTAAGGAAACTTGTGCAGGAGCTTCTCAGAGGGCAGAAGTTAGCCAGACTGGAACCTGAAGGACCTGGGGCTCTCCACAGGCTGTCGTGGTGGACCTCGAATTCCTCTTCGGGGTCCTTCACCCATCAGGTAGTACTGCAGGGGATTGGACCACAGTTCCCCTTTGATAATCTCAGCAATTCTATCAAATTCTAGAAGGCTGTGGTCTGAGAACCAGTTGAAGAAACTCGGGATGGTGTTCCCTTCCCGGTTCCTGTGGATATGGGCCTGGGGGTCTTGGCCCCGGTGCCAGCGGATTGGAGTGGAAAGAGACACCACTCGGCCAGAGGATCTGCGCTCATACTCCTTGACTAGCCCCTCATTTCGGAAGTATGGGTTGCTCTGAAAGATGAACTTGAATTTGCAGCCTGCTCTGGGGTGTTTAAGTTCCTCCACTTCCAAATTGATCATGTACCTCATTATATCTTCGTCTTGACCACTGATCATTGGTGACAGCTGAGGGTGGTTGCGAAACGCGGTGACCCAGAAACCTGGAATATTTTGGATAATGAAACTCCTGCGCTGCATATGGAGCCTTCTCATTCGGCCAAATTTGCGCTCTAGCTGGAGGAAGGCCCTGTCAGCCTGGGCGTTTACATTTGACAGCTCTTGATCGATGGCCTCCAGAGAGTCCATGCAGTTATTGATCTTCGGGGCCCTGGGTCGGGCCTCCTCTTTCCCTCCACCAGCCGCCTTTTTTTCCTTCTGTACCACCTTCTTTTCCTCCATCACCGCCTCTGCTACTCCCTCTTTTTCCGCTGCTGCCGAGATGGCGCACTTCTTAGTCGTCACTTCCTTGGCCTTCGGCCCAGGTTTCACCTGAGACCCCCAGGCCCCTGCGCCACAGCCTTCCAGAGCCTTCTGCCCCGCAGGGCTACGCGGCTCTCCAAGCTGACAGCCATTTTCCTGGCTCTTGTCAGCTCCGACGGAGGCGGAGGCTGCTTCCGGGGCCTTCGAAGGAGGCAGAGCATCCTCGAGTGCCCCTCCGGTGGCTGCAAGGCTGAGGCTCCCCGCAACTCGGACGCAGAGTGCGGGGCTGCAGTCCACGGAATCCCGGGGTGCACCTCCCTCCTCAGTGGCCTCCAAACTGCCCTCACCTGTGTCCGCCATCTCCCCTGCCGCGTCGGTTTCCTCGCGGTGCCCCTGGCACTGATTTAGGGCCGTATCTCCTGGGGCCTGGTCCGGAGGGGCGGTTTCGGCGAGAGGGAGCTCGTTGCCCACCTCCAGGCCGCTCATTTTGGTGGAAGTCAGACCTGCAAAAGGGCGTTCCTGGTCCTCTGCAGAAGCCGCGCTCCGCCGCAATCAGCTCCTAGCACCACCCCTTTTCTTTGGGGCGGGCGCTGCCATGGCAACCGGTGACGTCATTGACCATCACGCGAGACTCACTGCCCGGATGATGATGCTTAGCGATCAAACATATTCCTTTGTCTTCTTGTTACAAAACGTTATGAATTTAATCAGTCTGGAAAAGAATTTTGATGTACGTAAATGGATGTAAACCAAACTCAAGCATGTAAGAACTGTGTTGACATGGACTTCTAGGTCTCTGAATTTCTAAAGTAGCCACCTTAAAATATTTACTTAAAAAATAAGAAGGTTATTGTGTATTCAGACTCATAGGGCGTGCATAGGAAAGGGAATTCACCAACTCATAGGCCTTCCTCTAAGATACAAATTCGTGGCCGTTAATAAAGAATTGAGATGAACAGATTTTTATTTTTAAAGAGACGTGAAATGTTGCTAGGCTGTGATTTTTTAAATTTGAAGCAGCTGAAAGGGAGACATCTTTCATCCTAACAAGACATCATAAAGGGTTATTTCATTTCCATACAGATTTTATAGTTTTTATACTTTGGCTAATGTCAATGAAACAAATAGTATTTCCTTTTCACTTCTAATAGGAGTAGCGAAGTTTTTTTTTTTTTTTTTTTCTCCTTACTTAGAGGTGCCCATACAACGACTTGCACAAATTAGAAATACGATCTCAGTGGATTTTAACTTCAAAATGATGTATATTATACTTTTCTCCAGGTTATAATCTCAAAGTAGTTTCTGCTTCATAATGCCTGTGGGCATGAAGCCCACATATATTTGCCCAAATTGGCTATTGTAATTCACTGCAGGACAGAAGCAACTGTCAGCTGTTCGCAAGCACCTAATCTATTGTCTTTAAAATATTTGCTTAAAAAAGTAAGAAAAGTTAAGGCCTGGTATAGGGATACCACCTGCTTCACTCTTCTTGCAATGGATTGCTTTGGCTATTATTTTTCCAGATGAATTTCATGATTGCTTTTTCTATTTCTATGAAGAATGTCATTAGGATTTTGATTGGGATTGCAGTAAATCTGTATAGTGCTTTTGGTAATGTAGTCATTTTGACAATTTTAATTTTGCTTATCCAAGAACAAGGGAGATCTTTCCATCTTCGAAGGTCTTCTTTAATTTCTTTCTTTAGTATTCTGTACTTTTAATTGTAGAGGTCTTTCACCTTTTTCGTTGATTCCCAAGTATTTTTTTTAAGCTATTGTAAAGGGGGGGGGTTCCTAGTTTCTCCTTCAGAGGATTTGTCACTGATATACAGAAATGCCTTTGATTTATGGGTGTTGATTTTATATCCTGCTATTTTGCTGAATTCGCCTATCAGTTCTAGAAGTTTTCTGGTGGAATTTTTTGGACCCTCTAGGTATAGAATCATGTCCTCGACAAAGAGTGATACTTTGAGTTCTTCTTTTCCTATCCCTATCCCTTTAATTTCCTTCACCTGTCTAATCGCTCTGGCTAGAGTTTCAAGAACTATGTTAAATAGACGTGGTGAAAGAGGGCATCCCTGTCTTGTTCCACTTTAGAAAAGGCCCTTTTGAATCTCTGTGTTGTTCCTCATAGATAATATCTTAATGTTTTATTTTTCTTTCCCAACCACCTTCGAATAATACAAATGAAACTTTATCCTCTTTCAAAAAAGTGACACAGGTCTTGATTCTAGCATTTCTGCATGGTTAATTCCTCCACTCTGCATTTTTGTTGTTTGGGTTTGCTTTCTTTGCTTACATCTTAACTGGACAAAATATGTGCAATCTTTTAGGCATTCAAATCAATTACTTTCTTCATAGAGTTTAAGAATTGAATGGCACCCTCATCTTGCTTATTTTCCCCACCAGCAATATAGAAATAATAAAATTAGCTGTCTGTGGTTAAAAAAAAAAAAAGTAAGAAAAGTTAGTTATTACCTATCCAAATCAGCTGAGAATTCGTTTGGTACCACTACTGTTTACTAGTTTGTTGGAATATGAGAACACTGGTGTTAATCTTTAGAAAAGGTAAGACCACAGGGAAACTTAAATTTTGCACATTTATGTTTAAGACCTTAAATTCATATTGGACAAACAATTGCAGCTCTTTGCAATGGAAATTTCTTCTTCAGCAACCCAGAATATGATCATATTCAAATAAGGACTCAGAATTTAGAGGAAAAGAATTTAAAGAAAATCAGCATGTATTCTAAGACTTCTAGTGAGGGAAAATAGTATAGACCTGATTCAACTAAGAATGAGGTAGCGATAGAAGGCGGCAATACAGAGAAAAAGATTGTCAAAGTTTTTTGTTTTTCTTTTATCCCTAGTCACCCTACTCAAGGACAGTGTGTTCAGATTGATCTCCTTGCTGCCTGCCAGCAAATATGTTATCCTACTTTAAAAAGTACAAACAAGTTTCACTCAACAGATAGCAATTATCTTTCTCTCCATGCAGTCCTCTTTCTCTTAATAAATCCTCACTTTTGTTTTAGTGGGGTAAATCCCATCTATTGATTTATGTTCTCTGTAAACAAGTAAACAGTATTCTATAATTGAGTTATTCTTTGACACTACTCTGCTTTGTTTCTTCTCCTAAAGAATCTTTGCACTGTTGAAGTAGTAACTTCTTTCATTATAATCTGAGCCAAGATGCAAAAAAGCAGCAAATGCTGAAAGAACTTTACTTTGCTATGGAAGGGTGGAGGTAAGGGGCTTACTATTATAGAACTTTATAGAACATTATAAAGTTAAAACTTTTTTTCTCTTTTTGTATATACCAAATTTTTTTTTTTTTTTTTTTTTTTTTTTTTTTTTTTGGTACCAGGGATTGAACTCAGAGGCACTCAACCACTGGGCCACATCCCCAGCCCTTTTTTTGGTTTTCATTAGAGACAGGGTCTCACTGAGTTGCTAAGTGCCTCACCATGGCTGAGGCTGGCTTTGAACTCGCGATCCTCCTGCCTCAGCCTCCCAAAGTGCTGGGATTACAGGCGTGCGCCACCGCACCGGCTATACCAATTTTAAAAAAAGATTTATCTTCTACTGGAAATGTCCCTCTCTCTAGCTTTGATTATTTATGTCATCTGAATCATCTTCCACTCCTAGAAGCCTGTCCCTTCTTTAAAACTCAGTCCATGAGCCAGGCACAGTGAGGCATGCTTATAATCCAAAGACTTGGAGGCTGAGGCAGGAGGATTGTAAATTCCCCAGTCTCAGCAACTTAATGAGGCCCTGGTCAACTTAGCAAGATCCTGTCTCAAAATTAAAATTAAAAAAAAAAAAAAAAAGGCTAGGGATGTGGCTCAGTGGTAAAGCAGCCCTGGGCTCAATCCTCAGAACCAAAAACAAAAAAAAAAAAAAAAAAAAAAAAAAAAAAAAAAACTCAGTCCATGAAGATTGTAGTAAGCATTCTAAATGCATTGAATTTCATAAACAAGGATTCTGATAGTTCTCAAGCTTTTATAGTTCTTATGACCTCTGCCATCTAATTTAGCACTTATCTACCCTTTTTGACTCCCTTGGTTGTTTCATGAAAGTCATTCTCTCTCAGAATATTTTAATAAAACCTGATGACTTAAGTAAAAAAATTTAATTTATATGAAAATTTTAAAAGGTTTTACCAAAATGCATAATATAACTCTGCTGGTAGAGTTATATTTTGAGTATGGGAGAGATGTATTGTAACTATGAGTCATACTTTACAATTTCTGGCACATTAGAATATCAGACATTAGCTGGTTATAGTGACGCATATCTGTAATTCTAGCAGCTTGGGAGGCTGAGGCAGGAGAATTACAAATTCAAAGCCAGCCTCAGCAACTTAGTGAAGCCCTAAGCAACTTAGCAACACCCTGTCTCTAAATAAAAAGGGTTAGAGATATGGCTCAGTGGTTGAGTGCCCTTGGGTTCAGTCCCTGGTCCCAAAAATAAAAAATAATATCAGACATTATTATGCAATAGAGCCTTGTCCTGTTGGCAATTAGCAATAAAACTAACTCTACAGAAAAAGACATCAGTAACTTAAGATTCTGTAGAAAAAATAGCTATAGAAAAAAATCCATGAACATCTACGAAGTAATTTTCATTTGCCAGGAGATAAGAGATTTAACAGAAATCCAAACATAAAGAGAATCAAATAGGAACGACTTTACTAGAACTATATAAAGTTTGAGTACTATTACAAAAATATTGGAATTTTGAAATATGCCTCATTACTCTTTTGAACAGCAAGTTTTATTTTTCAGAACACTCCAGTTTCTGGTTATACATATTCATTATAATCTACACTTTTTTAATGCTTTCTGTATAGCAGATAGTTTTACATACTTAAATGTATGTTACCTCATTTAATTCTCACAATGACCCTGTGAGGTGATATTATGACCTCCACTTTGCTTCAGAAGAAATTGAAGTAAGATAAATTGATTTAATTAAAATCATGCAGTAAATAGTGGAGCCACAGTCTGAACCCAGGTAATCTGATTTAGGAGCCTGTGTCCCCATTAGTTATGCTATTCTGTAAACCTACAAAACATAAAACTTGAGAAGGCACTTTCTTAAAAATAAGACCAAATAACCATTCCTATTTAATATTAAATCTTTTTCATCTTCTTATCCCCCCTGTATTACCAGTTCAGGCTGCTATAATAAAACACCATAGACTTGGTGACTTATTAACAAAAATGTATTTCTTACTATTCTAGAGGCTGGGAAGTCTAAGGTCAAGGTGCCAGCAGAGGACCTGCTTCCCAACTCAATGATGGCAGTCTTTTTGTTGTGTTCTGACATGGAGGGGATGAGGGATCTGAGGCCTCTTTTATGATGGGACTAATCTAGTAAGGTCCTATTCTGGGGCTTCTTTTCTAAGCATTAATTTCCTCTCAAGGACCCCACCTCCAAGTATCCTCACATTGGGGATTCAGTTTCAGTGTGAATTTGGGGGAGAATACAAACACTCAGTCTATAGCACCCTCACTTCCTCTATCCACAAAATTAGTGACAATTGTTGGGGAAGAGCCCAGTTACTAAAAAGAGGAAAAATAATTTGTTATCCTCTTAATAGTTAAACTATTAGCCTTAATAGTTTTCATCTTATAGGATTTAACATTCTTTTTTTTTAAAACAAATATTTTATAACTTCCTTTTTCTTTCTGAAATTTAAATAGTATACCATCTGACATAACTTTTAAAAAATTAATGTAAGATCTTAGTTGTAATTTAAAAGAGAAATAAAAAGAAAGTAATTTTTAAAATATCTATTTCAATATGTAAATGCTTTGGCATGCATATACTTTAAGACATGATTAAGTACTTAGATTGTTATACCTGTGGAGTCACCAGTATATAAATTTACTAATGTAACCTGACACAGGTGTATTGGTCTGGAGACATAAGCAGTAATTCTTTGGGTAGTGAAAGTTTCAGAAATGGTGAACAGCTTTATTATGAAGTTCTGGGAAGTACAAAATTTTCTCAATTTACATGGTACACATTTCTTCAATTCTAAAATATACCTTTTTTCATATATTGACATCTTTGAAATGACTATCCATAATATAATAAATGGCATCTTACAGCTACTGTCAGCACAACAGCAGTCAAGATGTACTTGCCACTGTCTGAGCATGGGTAGGGTTGGTTGGTAGTCTTGCTGGCATGATTGGACAATTGTAGCCTCTTGACATGTTAATTGGCAAACTCTCAAAAAGTCATTTGAAGAAAAAATGAGTCTTACTTGTTCTTCTGTTAATATCTTCTGGTAAGATCAAAAAAGCACCAGCATAAAAATTTGCAGAATACTAGTGACTGAAGAAAAAACATCTCAGAGGAGCACTTTTATAAGCAATGGGATATTCTACTAAAAAATGTCATCGCCAAAAATTTTCAAGGTGCTGAGGACAATACCGTTTTGAAAAATCATGGACACCAAAAAATTTGAGTCAGAAGTGACTAAGATCATTATTCTAAATGGAAAAATAATTATATTAATGAAACAATTTTTATTTCACTCATAATTCATTCTTTTTTTTAAATATTTGTTTATTTGCTTTAGTTGTACACAATGCAATGCATTTATGTTTACGTGGTGCTGAGGATCAAACCCAGGCTGAGCAAGTGCTAGGCGAGCGCTCTACCGCTGAGCCACAACCCCAGCCCTCATAATTCATTCTTGATGTGTACCCATGCATATGATTTTAAAACATTTTAAAATCTATGTCTTTCAATATGTATAAAATAAAAACTCTAAGAATTAGAAAGTTTTTTGGCAACTTTTTCATAGTAAATATGATGTATTTTACAATTAATAATCACAGAGCATATGAAATTACTTTTAAAATGAAGCATATATTAAAACTGAAATGTTTTTGTTTTGTTTTCATAAGTGAAATAGTACTAGGCTCTAGGCTTAAATAATAGTTTTTCATCTACATGACTGTTTGATTCTATATTGTTTTATGTAGGGAACTATCCTG
Source organism: Tamias sibiricus (assembly GCA_025594165.1). Classification (NCBI taxonomy): domain Eukaryota; kingdom Metazoa; phylum Chordata; class Mammalia; order Rodentia; family Sciuridae; genus Tamias; species Tamias sibiricus. The sequence goes on from CM046666.1 coordinate 101,637,058, forward strand.
ATGTCCAACATTTCCAATGCCCCTATTAAATGTTCCCCTTCGGTCTTTATAATAACCAAAATTGCTCCTGTAACTAAAGGGTGATGAGCACACATGTTGAGAATCTGTTTTTACATGGTGTTCCTATTCCTAGTCACTAGAGGGAGGAAGTGGTCTTTAAGATGATTCTAGTTTGTTAAAGTTTAAGCAGCTCTAAAGAAAATATTTATGGCAATTACAGGCCATAAGTACCCTGAAAGGCATGGCTTTTCAGCGTAAATTTGGGTACTCTATAATCAAAATTGAATCATAATCTTTATCCTATCACTGTTACAAAATTAAAATTTTCTCGCAGGTTTGTTAAGATGGCTCCCTACAAGAATAGTTTGGAAGGAAGAAAACAAAACAAAACCTTATATGACTCTGCTTTCCACAATCTTTTTTTTTTTTTTTTTTTTTTTTTTTTTTGGTACCGGGGATTGAACTCAGGGGCACTTGACCACTGGGCCACATCCCCAGCCCTTTTTTGTATTTTATTAGAGACAGGGTCTCACTGAGTTACTAAGTGCCTCGCCATTGCTGAGGCTGGCTTTGAACTTGCGATCCTCCTGCCTCAGCCTCCCAAAGTGCTGGGATTACAGGCGTGCGCCACCGCGCCCAGCTTGCTTTCCACAATCTTAACGGAAACCAGAGACCAGGTCCCTCACCTGAATGACCTTACACTGTGTAGGCTCCCTAAAGATAGTCTTTGGACTCAGATCAGGCTGCAAGTCTCAATTCTACTACTTACTAGCTGGTTGGTTTGGTCAGTCACTTCACCTCTCAGAGCCATAATACTCTCATATATAAAAAGAATATAATAAAAATTAAAGCACTATCATGAAGATGAAATGAAATTTCTGTAAAGTATTTATCACACTTGTGATAAAAAGAAGTCAACTTCATCATTTTTATTATTTTTTTGCTAAAACTTACCTACATTAAATAGACTACATTGCAGGCAGTATAAAATCAATGTCAAATTCTATTATGAAGTTGTAAGTTTATATAAGTTCAGAAACAACATCCATGTAGAATGAACCAGTAAGTGAAAGCTTTGTTGAAGAAGTGAACTGGACCAATCAGAATACAAACTGACATGAGACCTTGGGACATAGTAATAATACTTGTCTACTATGTTATGGTTATCTAGACTTATGGTATTATGGGTTGATGGGGGGTGTTGCTGGAACTATGTGCTTGCCACATTCTTCCACATAATATCACATTAAAGGCCTTATTAAAAATACCTTTAAAATTATGCTTTTAATATCTAATTTTAGGCAGACTTGCTTATTCAAAGTCACATTCACAGTGAGGGACAGAAAATGTATATTTCAAACCAAGTTTGTCTGACCTGAAAATCTTTGCATATAAGATTACACATTCAGTTCACCAATATTAGATCAAGACTTGGATACAGCCACTATCTGAAATCACATTTCAATTAAATGTCTATCATGCTAAGAAACATGAGACAAAAAAAGACAGTCTCTGCCCTCGAAAAGCTTGTAATTTAATGAAGAAAATCTAAATATAAATAAATAGAAAGAAAAAATCCTGAAAAAACAATTCAGGAAAAACAATACCGGAATATGATTGCATATAATAAGTACTATTTCTTTTTTTTTTAAGTAGAATAAATTTTTTTTATTCAAAGTTGTTGTATTTATAACAGTAGCATGCATTACAATTTACAATACACATATACAGCATCTTTTTACATAACACTGTTTGTATAAAAAGTATATTCGTACTATTCAAGTCTTCAATCACGCATTTAGGATAATGATATCCATCTTATTCTACCACCTTTTTATTTTTCCCCTCCATACTCCCTTGCTCCCTCCCTTCCCCTTTGACCTTTCTAGTGTTCCTCTAATCCTCCTATGTACCCCGACCCAACACCACTGTGAATCATCCTCCTTATATCAGGGAAAACATTCAGCATTTGGATTTTTGAGATTGGCTAACTTATCATTATATTCTCCAACTTCATCTATTTACCTGCGAATGCCATGATTTTATTCTCTTTTATTGCTGAGTAAAATTCCATTGTGTATATATACCACATTTTCTTTATCCACTCATCTACTGAGGGGCATCTAGGTTGGTTCCACAACCTAGCTATTGTGAATTGTGCTGCTATAAACATTGAAGTGGCTGTGTCCCTGTAATATGCTGCTTTTAAGTCCTTTGGGAATAGACCCAGAAGTGGAATGGCTGGGTCATAAGGTGGTTCCATTCCCAGTTTTCCAAGGAATCTCCATACTGCTTTCCATAATGGCTGCACCATTTTGCAGTCCCACTAGCAGTGTATGAGTGTGCCTTTTTCCCCACATCCTCTCCAACATTTATTGTTGTTTGTGTCCTTAACAGCTGCCATTCTGACCGGAGTGAAATAAGTTGTTCTTGTCAGGTATTTTTTTTATTTGTGCTTTTTTTATATACATGACAGTAGAGTGTATTTTTTACATATTACTCAGCCATAAAGAATGAAATCATGTCATCTGCCAGTACATGGATAGAACTAGAGACTGTCATGGTAAGTGAAATAAGCCAATCCCAGAAAACCATCTGATATAAACACTATTTCTGGGAGCCACAAGATCATAAACAGGCCTCCTCTCGCCCCATAGATTTGAGTCCAATGCTCATCCTGAAATTAGCACATTTCCCCTCAGTACTGATAAAATTATAAGATTCACCAAAACTGCCTGAAGGGTAAACTCAAGTTTAGCCATTACATAAAAGTTTGATTACAACAGCACTGAAGCTACCATACACCAATTTATAGAGCCTTAACACAACTCTGAACTGTATTGTCCTATGTGAAATTGGAGTTTAGGAAAGAGGATGAGAATTAAATACTAAGTGCCTGTTATAAACTCCAATAAATATATATCATCTACATTTCTTAATGGTATCAATTCTTTACATCTCAGCAAATTCTATAAGAATATTAAAATATTTTAACTGCTTTGGTTCATTCTGTTCAATTAAATTCAGGCAGCAAATAACAATAATTAATTTTAAAGATAGGAAGCAGTTATGATCTGATAGGATCTAGGGACCCTCAATTATCTTTATACAGATAAATATATTCCTTTTAAAAGCCATTCATGAGTGGATTAGGAATAATACAACCAAGGTGAAGCTATTTATACTTGAGAGTTTTAGATTTTTTTAATGGCAAATTTTGTTACAGGTTGCTGCAGGATGGTGCAAGAGGTCTTAGCTTGAAATGATAACCCCTACCTGAGCCTGTTACTTACATCTTGGGTAAATATATTTGTTTACTGAGCAATGACAGAGAAACTATGGAATTATAAAATGTGAGTATGCATCAAAGTTCTTGCTGTATCTAGCAATTAAAAAAAAGATTGTCACTATGACAACAGCAATTATCTACTTGACATAAAATTGGATACTCCTTATTTTTTGTGGTGCTGGGGATCCAACCCAGGACTTTGCATATGTGAAGCACATGCTCCACCTCTTGACTACATCTTCAGGCCCTAATGTCTGATCATTTTTTAATTAATAGTAGACATAAATGTCTTGGTTTGTAATGAAAACATAATTCAGGAAACTAAATCAAATGGAGATAAAGCAGAAGCAGTTAGAGTTTAGGGCAATAGTTCCCAAATGTTAGCCTATCAGAATCACCTACAGCATGATTAAACTTGGATGAGAGGTCCAATCCCAGAATTTCTTTAGGCAGAAATGGGAGTCTAAAGATTGCATTTCTATCAAATCCAGATGGTATTAAGGCTGCTAGGCTTGAGACCACCTTTGTGATTCCCTGCTTTGGGTAATGGAGAGGAGCAGACTGGAACTGAGGAAGTCAGAGGTGTCCTGTAGGCATTTTAATGTTCAGAAATAGAAAAGGAAGCTCAAAGATTCTCAGGAGTGTGCTACAGATTATCTTTGAGTATGTCCTGAGCAGATGTCATTTCAGAGAACATAAGCTTACACACCTCTTAGTTTGGAGGTTAAAAGAATCTTTACAAAGACCAATTTTGGCTTAGAATTGAAAAGTACATTTTTAAAAGTCCATATAGTATATACTACTCTTTTGTTTGGTATCTTTCACTTAACATGCTTTTGACATTTATGCATGTTGTTCATTTTTATTGCTGAGTGATATGCCATTGCATACTATACAATTCCACTTGTTGATGGACACATTTAATTTTTACAAATATTTTGCATGCTTTGAGATGTTCACTAAGAAATATAGCCATGTTGTCCTATGTAATGGGAAAACTTATTAATACATGTAATCCAGTCAAAAATATTATTTCAATATGCAATATGAAAAATTTTTTTATCCTATATTGTCTTCAAAACCCAGTGTGTATACTTATAGCAGACCTCATTTTAGACCAGCCACATTCCAAGTGCTCAAAAGCCACTGTTGATTAATGGTATTGTGCAGCATATGTCTAGGTTCTAAAATTCTATCTCCTGTGTAATAGTTACCTTAAAAATGTACAAATTACATAAAAGGTGATTCAAAATTAAGTAATGTTATGATAAAATGATGGGTGAAAATAAAGGTTAAAATGTCTGGACCTGGAGCCGGGCGAGGTGGCGCAGGCCTGTAATCCCAGCACTTGGGAGGCTGAGGCAGGAGGATCTCGAGTTCAAAGACAGCCTTAGCAATAGCGAGGCACTTAGCAACTCAGTGAGACCCTGTCTCTAATAAATACAAAAATGGGCTGGGGGGATGTGGCCCAGTGGTCCAGTGCCTCTGAGTTCAATCCCTGGTACAAAAAAAAAAAAAAAAAAAAAAAAAAAATGTCTGGACCTTTTCTAGTTACTGAGAAATTGCTATTTACAAGTCACATTTACAAGCAAATCTTTTTGACATTGTTCTTACCATGGTTTCCAAGACAAGGCACAAAAACTTCTTTTTATTACTTCATTAAGCTTTCTGGGAACCAGGTTAATTTGCTCTTTTCCCCATGTAAGTTGTTCACTCTGTCATTTAGTATTTTATCTGTCGACAACTACGTGTAAAACATTAATGCTAGATGTAGTGAAAGATGTAAAAGACTGCTTTCACAAGATTTCTAAATAAGAGATAAGAGTGAAAAAATGTATTTATTATATCACTCTTTATCATTTATTTGCATATCAGTGCTTCCCCAATTCAAGAGCAATGAAGGGAATGGAATTTATCTACTTATTCTTTTTATCTTCCAGGCACTAACAGAATGTTTAAATAAAAATGTGTGGAATTCACTATAATGAATAGTTATGTTATATTCTAGAACAGAGGTTCCTACAAAGTAAATACATTTTTTTTAAAAAAATGAAGCATTTTATCTCCCAACTGATAACAGAAAGACTATAATGCAGAGGAATTACCAGGACAGACCTTGAAGAATCTGACATATAGAAGAAGGCGGTAAGAAAGTTTAAAGAGTGAACATATTTTGTACAGATAAGGAAGTGCAGGAATAGAATAGTGTATCACAGGTGAATAGGTACTCCCTGAATGTTTGCTTATTAAATTCACAAGTGAATATAAGGAACAGTCTAAATGACCTGGGAATATCATGTATGAGGCCAGAAATGGGAAATCTGAGGAAGGGAAGGGGAGCTGGTGCTACACAAGCTTTACTGGGGAAGGGAAAAAAAAAAAAAAAAAAACTGACATCTTGAGTAAGCAGTTGCAATTGTAAACATTTTAAGGGGAAAAAAAAAAAAAAAAAAAAACCGCCGGGCGCGGTGGCGCACGCCTGTAATCCCAGCACTTTGGGAGGCTGAGGCAGGAGGATCGTGAGTTCAAAGCCAGCCTCAGCAATGGCGAGGCACTTAGCAACTCAGTGAGACCCTGTCTCTAAATAAAATACAAAAAAGGGCTGGGGATGTGGCCCAGTGGTCAAGTGCCCCTGAGTTCAATCCCTGGTACCAAAAAAAAAAAAACAATGGCAGCAACAACTACCCCCTACCTGGAAGTGCTCTGTTTTCTTACCTTTGAGACAATGTCTATTGTGTCCATTTAAGAATTTTAATGATTTTATAATATGTCATTAGCTTGAACAATTTCATTCAAGCATGTTCAACGGCAGGGTAAAAAATAAGACATCTACCAGAGTGGCATGCTTTTATTTTACCATCATGCATATAGAGGAAAACAAATATGCCAATGGTACACTTCTAATTTGACAAAGTAATCTCACAAGTTATTTATGCAATTTGGGAAGAGACACATCGATTACTAAATTGTTAGCAGAGCACATTATCAAACAATTTATCAAGCCACGCATTTTTTGTAGATTATTTTTCCAGGAAGGCAATAATTTGACAGGTCTGACAAAGACCAAGTTATCCAAACTATGTTTCTAAGGGTACAGTAACAGAAGGAAAAAAAAGTTGAAAACTTGTAAACATTCATTTAAGTCAATATTTTACAGAAAATTGACTGTTACTCTTCCAAATGTTATTAAGCAAAGAAGGCCTGTACAGCTCAATCCTAATAAACAGAAACAGAAAAATAACAAAATTTTACTAAATAGTAGTAAAATAAGGATACAATATTGATCTTCCACATACATCAGATCACAAAAAAAACAGAAAGCATCCAAATTTTCACCATTCCTTTCAAGAACTCTTGTCTAGACAACATATGTAACACTCCAAATGCCTATAATAATTTTTAATCACATTCCTGAGAAAATATTTCTCTTCCCATCAATATTGACAGAGTAAGACTCGGGCTCTCAATCAGTTCAGTCTCACCCAAATTTCTACCTGGTTCATTTCTAGTGTTTTAGTTTCCACTGCTTAGAGTGCCCATTATAATCTCTTTAGTTCTTCCTTTATAAAGTAACTCCCACCTTTCTTTCCATCTAGTACTTTCTCCCTTAACCCCTCTAGGACTTGCCAAAGGGGCTGGTTATTGGGCAGAGAGCAGAGGAGCAATCAGAGCTCTAATATTCTACTTTACAGGGCAACCTCTCTATCTCTGGAAATTATGCAAAATAAACTAAAAAGTTTACTTTTTCAGATGTTTCTGAATTATTTTTTCTTTAATAACTAGGAGAAAAAGGGAGAAAGTGGGAGAGAGGGGCCTTGGCAACAGCCAAGGAGGGTGGGCATAGCCAATAGCAGGCAACACTAGAAGGTAACCAGGAATGCAGGAAAAGCAATGGAGAAGAATAAATCACACACAGAACAAGTGGTCCACTGTTGCTCTCCTTTCACATCATGAATGCCCAGTAATTGTCCACATATCATGTGCCTATTACTGCTGGATGCAGAGCAGGGTGAGTAGAATGGGTTCCCAGACAAAACTAGAAATCCAAGTGGTAGTAACCATATCAGAAGCTCTAGGGAAAATCTAAGCAATGTTAAAGGTAGTGCAATCCTACAGCATCATTTGCTTGGCTTAGAAATGCTAGTGGCCATGCAAAGTGATAATACAGAATAGTAGGGAGGCCACGTGAAAGTGGAGAAAACGTCCATGACAGTCTCAATCTTGATGCTTAAAAAACTAAATATCCAGAATGGAGAAAAGGTACAGAAAGTTCAGCCGAAGGGGAAACAAAAACAAACAAAAAAAGCATACCCCTGCTCTTGCCCACACACAGAAGGAGGTGCAGGAAACCTATGCAGCACTGTTCCCAAGGGCAGAGGTTAACCAGACTGGCACCCAAAGGGCCTGGGGATTTCCACTGGCTCCCTCATTGGGCGACGTCTGGCTCTACGGACCCCTTCACGAGAGAGGTAGTACTGCAGTGGATTTGGCCACAGATCTTCTTTGATAATCTCGGCAATTCTGTCAGACTCTGGAAGGCTGTGGTCTGAAAACCAAGTAAAAAAGCTGCAAATGAGGTCTTGGTTTCTGCGAATGAAGGACTGGGGTTCACGTCCCCTGCGCCATATGATTGGAGTGGAAAGAGACACCACTCGGCCAGAGGCTCGGACCTCATATTCCTTGACAATCAGCTTGTTTCTAAAGTAGGGGTTTCTTCGAAAGAAGAACTTGAATTTGCAGCCAGTTTTAGGGTGTCTGAGTTCCTTCACCTCCAAATTGGTTATGTACCTTAACATCTCTGCATCTTGTCCCCTAATCATGGCGGACAACTGGGGGTGGTTCCGAAAGGCAGTCATCCAGAAGCCCGGGATATTCTGAATGATGTAGTTCCTCCGCTCTAGGTAGTGGCGACGCATTCGCCCATACTTCTGCTCCAGTTGTTGGAAGGCCCTGTCAGCCTGAGCGTTCACAGTGTCCAGTTCCATTTGGATGGCCTCAAGGGGGTTCATGCGGAGATCCATACGCCAGCGTCCTGCCTCCTCCATCGCTTCTTCCACCACTCCACCTTCTTCCACGGCTTCCACTTCTTCACCTGCGGGCTTCTCCACCTCCATCGCCTCCTCCACCGCGCCTTCCTTCACCTCAGCCCGCTCCTCCGATCCCACTGCTACCATTGAGGGCACCGCGCACATCTCAGCCTTCTCTTCCCGGACCTTCGCCTCCACCACCACCACCTCAGACCCCGACCTCTCACCACAGGTTTCCAGGGCCGCCTCCTCACCCTGAAAATCAACTTTCGGGCTGCCAACGGTGGCCACTAACTCAGAGGCTGCTTCCAGGCTCCCCATGAGAGACGGAGCCTCCCCCTCCTGGGCTCTGGTCGCTGCGGGACCGCGACACTCTTCGACTCGGATTTGGGGAGCCGGAGCACAGTCCGCGGGATCCCAGGGTACACCCCCCTCCTCTGAAAGCTGGGGCGGTGGGCGCGCGACCATTTCCACGCTTGCCTCACGGGTCTCCGCCATCGCCTGCGCCGCCCTCGGGTCTCCGCCGCACGTCAGGGACTGGTCCGGGTCTTCCTCAGCAGGGTCAGGGATAGTAAGGCTGCAGGCTTGGGGGAGAAGGGTCTTCTCGACCCCCTGCAGGCCGCTCATGTTGGTAAAAGACCAACTGCACAGTAAAGTCTGTTTTCCTCACAGAAGCCGCGATCGCGCTCGCGCCGCCGCTGGCTCCACCCACCCGCGGTACGGCCGGCGTCTCCGGGGCGGTGACGTCAGGGCTGCAGATCTCGCTCTATCGCGAGAACTCGCTGGTGTCCCGATTGGTTCTGCAGCTTGCTGCTAGCCGGCGTGTATTTCTGCTTAAGTTTTCTGTGAATTTAACCAGTTGGAACTGTAGTTTTATTTATGTAAATAAGTGTGTGTCAGAGAATGAAACAGTGATCACTCTCTTTGCAATGCTTCTGGAAATGGCCCCAGAAAGTTAGCTGGAGCACTTGTAGGGGATCACGGCCCTTTACCCTGCCTGCTGTCCAGTGTCTGAAAACAAATGTTTTCCGGATTTTTCAGTGTTTTTTTGAGGCAGGAAGGTAAATCTAGAAGTAATATTTATTTTTAACTAAGATGAATGGCGAAATAGTTTCCTTTACTTAAATACAAATGACATAAAAATATTAATTCTAGCCTCTAACATTACTGGAAGAAAGTTTCTCAGGTTTTTACTGCTATAGTGATGTATATATTTGTCGCTGGTACTATAACCCGCACTAGTTAAGAGTTGGTGCTGTGGGCTGGGATCAAAGCGCAGTGGTAGAGTGCCTACCAGATGTGAAGCACTGGGTTTGATGCTCAGCACCACAAATAAATAAATAAAATAAAGGTCCACTGAGGGGAAAAAAAAAGTTGGTGCTTTAAAACTCAACTCCAAGTGAATCAAGGACCTAGGCATTAGACCAGACTAGAAGAAAAAGTAGGCTCAATACTCTATCATGTCAACTTTGGAACCCACTTCCTCAAGACCCTAAAGCAAGAAGCAAAATCAAGAATCAATAAATGGATGCTCTCAAGCTATAAAGCGTCTTCGTAGCAAAGGAAACAACCAATAATGTGAACAGCCAGCCTGCGGAATGGGAGAAAATCTTTGCCACCTGCACCTCAGAGCATTAATCTCCAGGATGTACAAAGAACTCAAAAATCAACACCAGAAAAGAAAAAGAAAAGAAAATCAATAAATGGGTTAAAGAACTGAATAAGCACTTCACACAAGAGGAATTACAAATGGTCAAAAAAAATTATGAAAAAGAAGTTCAATATCTCTAACAATTAGAGAAATGCAAATTAAAACTATGCAGAGATTCCATCTTACTCCAGTGAGAATGGCAATTATCAAGAATACAAGTAAGGATAAATGTTGGCAAGGATATGGGGGTTAAGGTAAACTCATACATTACTGGTGGGACTACAAATTGGTGCAACCACTGTGGAAAGCAACAGGGAGAGTATTCAGAAAACTTGTAATGGAACCACCATTTGATCCACTACTCAGTGTTTACCCAAAGAACTTAAAATCAGCTTTCTATAGTTGAAGGGCAAAAATCACACAGGGGATGGCCATGCAGCCAAGGGATTTATTAACTGGCCTTTATGGCTGGTTAAGGGTAGAAAAGGAACAGGGAGAGGAATCAGGGAGAGGGAAGTATGCAAGCTCAGGAAGTGTGCAAGCTCTGAACGGAAGGTGGGAGTCTGGTCGCGCTGGCTAAGGTCTCTGGAGCTATCAGCTGGGGCAGCTGCTGTTGGGCTGGAGACAGTGGGTAAGTGTGCAGTGGCTGCCTCTTCTCCGACTTTGTCTCAGTCACCTCTCTCTTCTCGTAGTCGTCTGTCTTCTCCGTCTCCTGGCTCACTGGTTGTCTCACTCCATCTCCCTGACCCCAATGGATGGGAGCCCTTTTATACCCCCCTGGACCATTAGGTTGTTGGTTAAAACCGTTGGTGGTGAAGCCTATTGGCTCCTGTCCAGGGAACAGAGCAACCTTTAATCCTATTGGCTCCTGCCCGGGGAAAGGGAAACAAGGTAGCTTCCTGCCTGGGGGAAGGGAAACAAGGTTACTTTGCTCAGGGCAGAAACTTCCGGGAGGGGTAGCCCATCTATCACTAGTGACACAACTACATCAAGATTTATAGCAGCTAAATTCACAATAGCCAAGCTATGGAATGTACCCTTCAACAGATGAAAGGATAAAGAAAATGTTTTATATATATATATATATATATATATATATATATATATATTTCTCTCTCTCTCTCTCTCACACACACACACACACACACACTAGAATATTAGCCATAAAGAAGAATGAAATTATGGCATTTGCTGGTAAACAGATGGAACTGGAAAATATAATGCTAAGTGAAATAAATAGTCCCAAAGGGCAAATATTCTCTCTGATATGTGGATGTTAACCCACAACAAGGGAGGAAGGGGAGGGAAAGAATATAAAACCATTGGATCAAAGAGGAATGAAGGGAAGGGAGTGGGGAGGGGAATAGAAAAGACAGTAGAATTAATCAAGCATAACTTTCCTATTCTTGTATATGAATACACAAACAGGGTAACTCCACATCATGTACAATGACAAGAATAGGATCCTAAATTAGAATAAGTTATACTCCATGTATACACTCTACTTTTGTATGTCTAAGAAAAAACATAACAACAATAAAAAAAATTTTTTTTAAAGAATTCATGATGCTAATATCAGGAGGAATAAAATCAAGATCGATTGGCTAAATCTTGTTCCATGCCCTTTCACTGGAGGAAAGAGGAAATGATTCTAGCCCATAAGCTATTGATTCATGTGTTTAATTCTGTAAGGCATAAAAGTTCGGCTCTAACGAAGTACATATCCATGGCAGTCAGCTCTTTTGAGAGGAATATTGGTGTCTAGTTAATTTAGTTTGTTGATTTGTTGTTACTGAACCCACATTCAGAAGCTCTCCCTGAGGAAAACCAGTGCTGGAGATGAAGCCAAAATTAGACAGGCAGTCAGTATAGATAGGTAAGTCGAGTCAGGTTGGATCAAGAAAGCCAATTTTAATATCTCCCTTTGTTGCTGCGCAATTCACAATAGCTAGTTGTGGAACCAACCTAGATGTCCCTCAGTAAATGAGTGGATTAAGAAAATGTGGTATATACGCACAATGGAATTTTACTCAGCAATAAAAGAAAATAAAATAATGGCATTTGCAGGTAAATGGATGAAGTTGGAAGACATAATGCTAAGTGAAGTTAGTCAGTCTCAAAAATCCAAGTACCAAATGTTTTCTCTGATATAAGGAGGCTAGTTCATAGTATTGTTGGATGGGGGTACTTAGGAGGATTAGAGGAACACTAGAATGGTCAAAGGGAAGGGAGGGGAAGAGAGGGAGCAAGGGGGGAGGGAGGGGGAGAAAAGAAAAGGTGGTTGAATGAGATGGATATCATTTTCCTAAATGCATGATTGAAGACCTGAATTGTACGAATATACTTTGTATACAAACAGTTGTATGTAAAAAGATGCTATATACATGCACTATGAATTGTACATATTAAAAATTATAAAAATAAAATTAAAAAAAAAAAAAAAAGAAAGCCAATTTTGAGTGAGTCCCTGGAAGTAGAAGACTGTCCCCTGAGGGATTGAAATGTTAATTACTTCAGAGCACTTCCTCCACCCTTATCAAGAACCTGCCCCTGTTAAGGTAAGCTGTCCCAGGAATTGCCCCTCCCTACAGGGAGCTATAAAGTTTCTAATTAATGTGTCCTGGGCTTCACCATCCAGGCCTTCCCCCTTCAGCCCTCCTGTTTCCCACATTTTGGCCATCCCACTGAGCATTCCTGGGACAGGGAGAGATAAGGAGAACAAAGGAAGCCTAGGACGTATAAAAAGGGCTTTTGGGGATACCACTTCTCTTCTTGGGATACTAAGATACCGGCAATGGCCCCTTCTCCCTCCCAGGAGAAGTCTATGTTACCCCTTTTAAAATAAATCCTGCTTTATATGCTTGCCTCAGCGTGCTTCTCTAATATTCAAACTTCAACATTTGTGTGAGAACAGAACTCGTTACCCACAACCCATAGTATCAGAGAGACAATTGTTGGGGACAAAGAAAGTATAGGTTTGTTGAAGATGTTAGCAGGTGAAGCCAGATTTAAAGGTAGGATAGTGAGTGTAGCTAGGTAAATCAGGTCTAATACAAGTCTAATTAAGAAAATGGAGTCCATAAAGAAAATGAAGTTCAATCTGAGCCCAGGAAATCAGAACTACACCGGGAGATTGAAATGTTAATGTCCCCAAGGCTTTGGCCCATCCTAAAGAACTGTTAATGAAACAGCTCCCAGCAAATAGGGAGGTGCTAATCAAATCACCCTAGGCCCTTCCAGCCCTATCACTCCTCCCCCCACCCCATTGGACCACCTGTTTTCCACCTATGGCCTTCCCACCTCTATCCCCCATCACATGCAGGATAGAGGGAAATACAAAATAAAAGACAGGAATGTAGAAGGACAAAAGAAGACCTTAAGCCGGGCACGGTGGCGCATGCCTGTAATCCCAGCACTTTGGGAGGCTGAGGCAGGAGGATCACGAGTTCAAAGCCAGCCTCAGCAATGGCGAGGCACTTAGCAACTCAGTGAGACCCTGTCTCTAATAAAATACAAAAAAGGGCTGGGGATGTGACCCAGTGGACGAGTGCCCCTGAGTTCAATCCCCGGTACCACAAAAAAAAAAAAAAAAAAAAAAAAAAAGAAGACCTTAAATATAAAAGGGATTAGACCACCCCATCCCATGGATTCTGCCTTTTGGGTCTCCTTCTTCCTCTGGGGGAAGTCTTTTCTGCTATCCTTGAATAAAGCCTTATATTTTCCACTCTACACTTGCCTCGGCATGCTTCTCTTGTGTTATACTTCAACATTTGGGGAAGCAAGGACTCCTCACATTAACCAGTGGTATCACAACCTGGAAGGAGGCAGACGCTTTAATTTCCTGTTATGGTTTGGATGTGAGGTGTCCCCCAAAAGCTCACATGTGAGACAATGCAAGAAGGTTCAGAGAAGAAATGATTGGGTTACCAGGGCCTTAACCCAATAAGTATATTAATCACTTGATGGGATTGAGTGGTAACTGAAGGCTGGGGTGTGGCTGGAGGAGGTGGGACATTGGCGGCATGGCTCTGGGGTATATATTTGTATCTGGAAAGTGGAGTCTTTCTCCCTCTCCCTCTGTGTCTTTCTCTCTCCACTCCCCTCTCCTTCCTGATCATCATGTGAGCCATTTCCCTCTACCATACCTTGAGCCCCAAGAAATGGAATCAGCTGTCTATGGATTGAGACCTCTGAAACTGTGAGCCCTCAAATAAATTTTTCCTCTTCTAATATTGTTCTGGTCAGGTCTTTTAGTCATAATGGCAAAAAAGCTGACGAAGAAATTTCCCCAAAGAGGTTCCAAGTCTTTGGAGAAGTAGGGAATATTGGGGCTGGTGCTGGGGCTCAGCAGTATAGAGCTCGCCCTGTGTCCCGAGCACATTAAGTAGACAGAGGCAGATATGTCTTTGCAATACCAAGATTTATTCACAACCAAATTCAAAGCTAGATTTACACAGTCCTAACTTAGCCTCTATCTCCCCGAGTCCCAGGGGGCTCACCAAGGGACGTCTTCTTAGCCACTCGCTGGATCAGATGAAGTCTGGTCCGGGAACTCAGCAAGCAGCCGGCACCATCAGCAAGTCACTCCAACGGGAAGCGTGACGGGGTCTAGTCGTCTTGAAGACGCTTCACTTGAGTGAGCTGGGGACTCGGTTTATATACTATTTCTAGCTAGGCCTTTACGTCACGCATTGCGTCATATCAGGGTTCCACACACTGTTATCAGGGTTCCACACGCGGGGGCTCTTTCAGGCGTTGCCATGGATACTCACTGTGCATGTCACAGCTTGTGACAAGACAGGACATGTCTGTGACACTTATAGCATTAAGCACTATTTCCATACAAACACTAAGTTAACATCAGATTCACTAAATTATTATTGTTCTTTGGTACTCAGTACACCCTGCATGTGTGAGGCCCTGGGTTCGATCCTCAGCACCACATAAATAAAATAAACATATTATGTCCACCTACAATTAAAAAATATTTAAAAAAAAAAGAAATGGGAAATATTTATATGAGGATCAGAGGCTATGTGCAGAAATCAGTGTTTCCTGAGTCCGGTAATCTGGTGATTTAAAGCTGACCACAGATAAGTAACTCCTAGTGCCTGGCCTGTTCTTATTTTGAAGGCAAGATGCTCTGGAGTGCAGAGTGGAGGTGGTATCCTGGAAACGAGAACAGGAACAGGAATAAAGCAAGATGATGTTACTGATGGCAATAGCCTCTTACAGTATCTTCAAGTTACAAGACTCCAGATATATATATATCAGTGGGAGAACACCCACCATCAATTTATGAGGAAAAAACAGTTAAAATGGAAGATCCAAATGAACTTAAAGTAGAAAACAAACTTGTAGAATGCTATATGTACCTAATTGATTCAAGGTATGAAAGAGGTAAACTTTTTTTTTTTTTTTTTGCTAGATTTACCCTGTATCATAAACTGTTCCCAAAGATATCCATGTTCTAATCCTCAATCTGAGAGTTTACAGATATAATTAATATAAGAATCTCGAGATGGGAAGATTATCCTGGGTTAAGCAGATATGGCCTATGAAATTGCAATGGCTCTTATAAAAAGGGAGCAGGAGTTTTAGAGAAGATGTGACAACCAAAGGAGTGGAAGACTGGGGTGGAGAAAGCAGATGCTGTGATATTATGCTTCCAGTTTTAAAGATAGAGGACGGAGCCAAAAATCCTTCGAACGAAGATGGCTTCTAGAAGCTGGAAAGTTTAAAAAAAAAAAAATGGTGGTTGAATGAGATGGATATCATTATCCTAAATGCATGATTGAAGACCTGAATGGTACTTATATACTTTGTATACAAACAGTTGTATGTAAAAAGATGCTATATATGTGCATTATGAATTGTAATACATACTACTATTATAAATAAAAAAGAAAAAAATAAATAAAACAAAATTAAAAGAAAATGGATTATCCCCTGAGGATCCCCAAAACAATAGCTTGATTTTATTATGCCCAATCTCCAGAACTATAGGATAATAAATTTTTATCATTTTAAGCTGTTAATTTTGTGGTAAACTTGTCACAGATGCAATATGAAATGAATACAGCATGGGGCAAGGTTTGGTTGTGTCTATGCACACCTCAAGTTGTTTCTAACAGCAGCCCCTTCCTTCCCTTGAGATTCTGCCCAACAGTTGTGGTTTACTACAGTTTGAGTCTCTCTTTGGATATCAAGACCAAAAATATACTTAAACCATGCACAGAAAGACAAAATTAAAGTTTCAACATACCATAAAATATATTAGAGAGGACTGAGCTATGGGAGGACAAGTGCCTCCCAGCTGCCTTACAGAGTGTTCCATAGATGATTAAAGTGTTAAATAAAAAAGCAAATGAACAGAGTACAATGTCTTCTGCTTGCAATTTGGTGTTTGCCAATGAGAAGATGAGAATGGATGCATGGCTTGTCACTCTGCTCTTCTGCCTTTCTGCTACTGGCAAACCAAAGCACTGCTGTATGTGGTAACAAAATCTTAGGATAATGGATTTCCATACATGCACAAAAGCTTCTAAAAGCATAGGAATCCACAGAAAAAAATTTTGTTTTACAAATAATTTATATATGTGTGGTCACATTGTATGTCAAACAAACTTTAAAAAGACCAACATATTTGGGTGAATTTATAAAGCAAAATCTCAAACTAACAGCATTTCTAATTCTTTCTTATTTCTGGACAAATCCCAAAGTAGTGATCCCAGGTCTTACTTTATTTCTCTCTGCAAGAAATGTGTATAGATTCTATAATGCGTGGCTGTAATTATTTTTCTTATCAATGAGATTTAATAACGGGACTTTTCACAATTCCTACTTCTTTCCAATTGCTATGAAATTATCTTCCATCTTGAAACTGGCATAATTCACTGTAGCCTAAAGTGGATATTTTTATTACTCCAAATATGTCTTCTATTTTTTAGAAAAGAGTGCCAAGCTTTGATCAATCCTAAAAGATATGGCTTTATTTGTCAGAGTTATTCTTATGATGTCTATATGTGTAATTAGTGCTCTTTTTTCATGAATAATTCACAGAGTATTTGTTGAAAGCCAACTACATTACCAGTTCTAGAAAGAACATGACAAGACAATAAGTCCTGCCTCCAGAGGGTTCATCATTTAAAATACAGTAGGTCAAACAATGATTCTGAATCACAGTGAGCCTTCATTTCAGCTTTTAAGCTGTGTACAGATATCCTCTGTAGCTCTATCCAACCAGCTGCTCTTTGTGTGTCACTTTGTGATGGTTTTGTGTTCCTCTTCACCATTTCTTTTGTTGCTTTCCTCCTTGCAAGAACCTGGTAATCCAGGCTTTCTCATCTTCCCTTACTTGGCTTCTTATCTACTTGGGTGAGAAATGTTAGCACTTCCTGGGGTTGTGGCTCAGCAGTAGAGTGCTTGCCTAGCACATGCACAGCCTGGGTTCGATCCTCAGCACCACGTTAAAATAAAGGCATTGTATGCAACTAAAACAAATAAATAAATATTGTTTTTAAAAAATCAGGTCTTCATGGGGCTGGGGTTGTGGCTCAGTGGTAGAGTGCTCGCCTAGCACGTGTGAGGACCTGGGTTCAATCCTCAGCACCCATAAAAATAAATAAATAAGATAAAGGTATTGTGTCCAACTACAACTAAAAAGTAAATATTTTTTAAAAAATCAGGTCTTCAAAGAAATACAATCAACAAATATATGAAAAAAATATTCAACATCTCTAGCAATCAAAACTACACTGAGGAGGTGGGGTTGTAGTTCAGTGGTAGAGTTCTTGCCTAGCACGTGTGAGGCACTGGGTTCAATCCTCAGCACCACATTAAAAATAAATAAATAAAGCTACTGTGTCCATCTACAACTAAGAAAACAAAACCCTACACCAAGATTCAATCTCACTCCAATCAGAATGGCAATCATCAAGAATACAAGCAAAAATAAATGTTGGCAAGGATGTGGGGGAAAATGTACACTCATACATTGCTGTTGAGACTGCAAATTGGTGTGACCATTCTGGAAAGCAGAATGGAGATTATTCAGAAAACTTGGAATGGAACCACCATTTGACCCAGTTATCTCCCTTCTAGCTTTATATGCAAAGGACTTAAAATCAACATACTACAGCAATGCAGCTACCTCAATGTTTATAGCAGCTCAACTCACAATAGTTACATTAGGTGCCCTTTGACAGATGAATGGAAGAAGAAATGTGGTATATATACCCAAAGGAATCGTACTCAGCCTTAAAATAGGATGAAATTGTGGTATTTGCCAGTAAATGGAGCTGGAGAATAGTATGCTAAGCAAAATAAGGCATTCCCAAAGAATCAAATGCCAAATGTTTTCTCTGATATGCAGATACTATCTCATAATAAGGGGCGGGGGAGTATAATGGGACTTTGGATTAGACAGAGGGGAGTTAAGGAAGGGGGAGGGGGTATGGGGTAGAAATGATAGTAGAATGAATCGGACATTATTGCCCTATGTACATATATGATTATATGACCTATGTAACTTTAAATCATGTACAACCAAAGAATGAGAAGTTATATTCCATTTATGTATGATGTGTCAAAATGCATTATACTGTCATGTATAACTGATTAGAACAAACAAACAAAATTTTATAATTAGTTCTTCAATGTGTAACTCATCAGAATTTTAAATCAGTATTTCTTTAAACTTTGTTATAATCTTCAGATTTTCTTTGTAACAATACTCTCTTCCTGAAAGCTATTCAGAAATACTATCCTCCAAAAGATAATTGTTTCTAAAGGATTTCTGTCTCAAAAAATGTATTAAAAGAGATCAATAAAAGAATGCATAATTGGGGGCTGTGGTTGTGGTTCAGTGGTAGAGCGAACGCCTAGCCATGTAAAGCACTGGGTTTGATCCTCAGCACCACATAAAAATAAATAAATGAAATAAAGGTATTGTGTCTGTCTACAACTAAAAAATCAACATACTACAGCAATGCAGCTACCTCAATGTTTATAGCAGCTCAACTCACAATAGTTACATTAGGTGCCCTTTGACAGATGAATGGAAGAAGAAATGTGGTATATATACCCAAAGGAATCGTACTCAGCCTTAAAATAGGATGAAATTGTGGTATTTGCCAGTAAATGGAGCTGGAGAATAGTATGCTAAGCAAAATAAGGCATTCCCAAAGAATCAAATGCCAATGTTTTCTCTGATATGCAGATACTATCTCATAATAAGGGGCGGGGGAGTATAATGGGACTTTGGATTAGACAGAGGGGAGTTTAAGGAAGGGGAGGGGGTATGGGGTAGAAATGATAGTAGAATGAATCGGACATTATTGCCCTATGTACATATATGATTATATGACCTATGTAACTTTAAATCATGTACAACCAAAGAATGAGAAGTTATATTCCATTTATGTATGATGTGTCAAAATGCATTATACTGTCATGTATAACTGATTAGAACAAACAAACAAAATTTTATAATTAGTTCTTCAATGTGTAACTCATCAGAATTTTAAATCAGTATTTCTTTAAACTTTGTTATAATCTTCAGATTTTCTTTGTAACAATACTCTCTTCCTGAAAGCTATTCAGAAATACTATCCTCCAAAAGATAATTGTTTCTAAAGGATTTCTGTCTCAAAAAATGTATTAAAAGAGATCAATAAAAGAATGCATAATTGGGGGTGTGGTTGTGGTTCAGTGGTAGAGCGAACGCCTAGCCATGTAAAGCACTGGGTTTGATCCTCAGCACCACATAAAAATAAATAAATGAAATAAAGGTATTGTGTCTGTCTACAACTAAAAAAAAATATTTAAAAAAATAATGCATAATTTAGCAAAGCTATTTCTACTACATTGTCAATTCCCACCATTACATATACTGGATTCTGCAAGATCTCTGTTAAAACTATTTGTTTAAGATGTGAGTTTATACACATAAAGTCTAGATTTAAAAATCCAATAGTTGGTTCTTTGATATTAAATTAAAATTTGTATAACACATGAATTTTGAAATTTAAAAACCTCAATGATAAAATATCAAGATAGTTAACTATCAGATATTTCTATTACTGTCATTATAAACTATACACTTAGGAATTAAACTATGATTCTGTAAGTCAGATGCTCTCCAGCTAACTGCCATTTTTTACATTTTTTAACTCAAATACAAATATGTAAGATTTGGTAAATTTTAATTTTCCTAAAGTTCTCAGAAAGAATTATCAGAATCATCCTCCAGGTTTTTTACAAAACACTGTTGGATAATCCATTTTTCCACAAATAACTCCCTATTTGTGTTGTGAGGTGGTAATTAACAATTCTATGACTATCTCTTGTGGCAGTAACCTTTACTCACAGGCATTCCCTCTTCACATGAAGAGTTTGAACAAGAAGGGACAAGAGTCCACCTTTCATTGCTTCATTGGCTCTTGGTATTTTCATAATATTTTAATGCCTGATTTCAGTTTTACGACAGCAAAAATACCAATATTTATTCTGAAAAGTATTTGTATGTTCCAAGTAGCAGATATTAGCAACTTTCAACACAATTTCTATGAATAATTCTCTGGGAATAAGTTCTAAATATGCTGTAAAAAAAAAACATTTTCAGCAGTCTGTGCAGGGTTTGTTTCTGTTCTATCCTTGGTAATAATTGCGCTTGCTGCAGCAGGAACTTTAAATTCCTGCTGCAAACTTTAAGACTGCTGTGAAAGGTATACTCTCAGGAACACTAAGTACTTTGTATGGTAGCTGTGGGTCCAATGTTAGCATGATCTTAAAGGAAACTTTCAACATGGTGAAGCTGGTCTGGACAGATACCCCATTATGGTTTAGATGTGGTTTCTCCCAAAAGATCACATGTGAGACAATGCAAGGTTTGGAGGAGAAATGATTGGGTTATAGCCTTAACCTAATCAGTGAACTAATCCCTAATGGTAACTGAGTGGTAACTGGAGGCAGGTGGGGTATGGCTGGAAGAAGTGGTTCATTGGGGGCGTGGCAATGGGGTATATATTTTCTATCTGGAGAGTGGAGACCTATCTGCTTTCTGATTTTCATGTGAGCTGCTTCCCTCTGCCACACTCTTCTGCCATGATGTTCAGCTTCACCTCGAGCCCTGAGGAATGGAGCCGGCCTTCTATGGACTTCTGAGTCTTTAGACTTTTGAAACCTTAAACCCTCAAATAAACTTTTCCTCCTTTATAATTGTTCTGGTGGATCTCTTTGGTCACCGCGGCAAAAAATCTGACTAAAACACACCCCATACCAACTTGGCTAAGTAGAACGACTCCCTCCCTTATTAGTGCTCTTACTGATAATGTCAGAAAAGACTCCAATTGCAGGTAGCATGTGTAAATATACTCTGGGTTCTGCTGAATGTAACTTTCCTGGGTAACTCTGAGACATTTTGGAGGAGCTCTTCCTCCTCTTCAATATGTTGGACATGTTGTGATAAGAAATATCTGATTGGATATGTAGAAAAATGAGGAAAAATTTAGATTATTTTAATTTTAATAAACTGAAAATCACATTTAGATTGTAATTGTGTTTTTTTATTATAGGTAATGGAGAGCTCAGGTTATGAACAGTTTTTAATAAGTGCTCAGGAGAAGGGCCAATGAAGGTCAAGGACTTTAAAGGGAAAAGCAGGTTATGTATGCTGTCTGCCAGCTCTTTTTTTTTTTTTTTCTCCTTCAGCCAATTTATTTATTTATTTATTTAGTTAGTTAGTTATTTTTACAAAAATTGAGCACAAGCAGTGTTTTCAAAATTCACACAAAGCTTGATAGATTCTTTTAACTCTGCCTGGCAATGCATTTGTGTCTTTTGGTATAGTTTTCGGTAACACATATGGACTCAATTCCATCTCATTAGAAAAGAGTATTGCTAAGTGCATGTACATATCATATTAAGACATGGTCTACATTGCCTAAAAACAGTAAAACTTTTTTTTTTGAACCGGGGATTGAACTCAGGGGTACTCAGGGTATTTTTATTTACAGTTGTGTTCAATGCAAATCAATTCCATAACATGAGAAGTTACTATGAATCAAAGCATAAATACACAAACACAATATAAGATCCAAACAGATAGATGTACAGCATTCAGGTATGAAGCAGAGGGGCGCGTTGATTCACACACACACAGTAGCTTTAGATCTGTTTGATCTGGTTGTTCCCGTGTAGGTTTCTAAAATGAGAACAAATGATTTGGTTATCAAGACTACGGTGGCCATATTACATACTGGAACATGTAAGCATCAGTGTTTGACCATGCGAACAAAGGATCTCAGGGAGTGTCTATTTTTCTGAAAGGTTTCTGTGTATCAAGGCAGTTGTAAAAGATTTGGAGGATCAAGATGGCTTTTAAGCTTAGGATCAGGTTCTAACTACCTAAAAATATTGACTGATAACAGAAAGTGTTCTAAATGTGACTATTCTGATCCATAGTTTTAAAAAAAAGTATTTACAGAAAAAGTATAAAAGTTTTTGTGAATTTAATATGCAAGCTATCTTCCAGTCTTCACTTCCCAAATGCTGATTTATAAATTTGGCTTCTTCACATAGTTGCCTTTCTAATTTCAAGATTTGCCATTTTACCTTCAAAGCTGACCATTTCCAATTATGAAAAGTATTCAACAAATGCAGAAATAAAAAGCAGCATTTTGAAATTAGTTGAGGTCAATGCAATACTACTCTTTGGAATCAGTTTAGCTAAAGGAATCTGGCACTCTTATTGAATGAAAACAGGAGATGGGAGATGCCTACCATTTGACTTTGAGAGCTTAAGCAAGATTTACTCATGATGCCTGGATTTGGGGTGGATTCCAATCTATCACTGCCCTGGCACATGTCAATTACCACATAAAAGTTCAAACATAATGTCAAATTCAAAAGCCACAGAAGAAAGAGTTCAGTTTCCAAAGGAAAAGAAATAGCTTAACAATGTTAAACTTTATCTAGAACATATCAGCATTAAATTAGTACTGCTGAAACAATACAATGAGGATTTACAGTAACACCTGGAAGTTCCTTCTAATGTACATATAAATAGAATCATGGAAGCTTTTTATATTACCTAACTGTTTTATGGCCTTATAGATTTCATGAACCAAATGAAAACTGAAATCTCCATTCCACATTCCATCCTTTATCGCTAGATAAAATCTATTCTTGGTTTCAAGGTAGAGTTTTAAGTGTCCATATTTCTTATGCCTCATTCAAAGAAATCATGTCTCAATTTTGGATGTTTTATCTTTTTATTTTGTACGTGAAACTCCAGCAGATTTAATATTGGCATACATCACTTGTGAAACCCTTCACGTATCCTTCAAACCAATCAATTTAGAATTCTCAAAGTTTTCTGTGCCAATAAAATCAGGTGTGGAATTGGTAGATTTGATGCAGACCTGCTTCTTCCTTGACACACTGGACTTGTTGTCGCCATTCAGATTGGGTTTAGAAGATGGGGAAGTAGAGACGTTTCTTGGCCTGAGTCTCTAACAGTAGAGATGTAGAAGAGAGAGCGAGATCACAAGGAGACTGGCGGTTGACTGCAAGGCACTGCCACCTGTGTTGGGTGTAGCAGAGGTTGAATTGGGGGCAGCAGAGGTACTCTGTGAGGAGTTACTTGAAAGTGTCACAACAGTTGTTTAGTTTGAATAAATCTGCGTGGGTAGGAGCAGTGCCAGAAGCAGCAGCCCCAGCCCCAGCCTGGCCACCATTGCTCTGCCCATGTCCGCTTCGTCGGTGCGCCCGCTGGATGCTAGATGCGAGGAGAAAGGACGGCTCCTGGAGGGCGCAGGCAAGGTGTGCCAGCTCTTTTTAAAAAATAAAAGAATTGTTACTTGGAAGGAGGAGATCTCCGTAATTCCATCCTGCACTAAAGCTCCCTTGCTCAAAGAGTTATTTGGCCATGCAGGAAAAAAAATTACACATATGATCTCTATCTGCCACAGAAAATTGTTTTTATTGTAGTTGAACTGTAATGTACATTTTTTTATTTATCTTTTTGGTCCTAAAAGTCTCATTTGTCTCTCTTACATGACACAGGCTATACTGCTGTCTGATAAACTCTTTCTCTAGGCAGCTGCGGCCCATTCTCTAACATCCACCACGAACATATCACAAACTGTAGAACGTGCTAAGCATTTTATAAGCATTGAATTGCCAACATTTATAATAAAAGAAGAAATAGTAATACTGAGAGGTTAACTCAATTAACCAAGTTTAATTGTAGAGTAACTGATAAATTCTTTCTCCTCCAGGGTGTAGCTTTCCTTAACCCCCCTATAAGTCATTAATCTTCGTTCCCAGAAGTCCTGCAATTCTCTTATGAGTAGTCTTGTGCAATTTAGGGTTTACTCGTGCTCTTCCTCTTAGTGACTCTGGTTGCTTCATACATACCAGTCTTCATACATATCAAACTGTGAAGTCACTTTTTAAAAATAAGAGCATTAATGGTCTTTATTTCATGTTAAATTGATGCACATTTTTAGCCCTCTCCTCCTTTCCCCTATTCACAAGCATATCAATATTTTTAAAAGAAAGAGTCCAAGTATTTTCTCTTTTTTTTAGAAGAAAAGCAGTTATCTTAAGATTCCCAAATTCAGGGGGCTGGGGTTGTGGCTCAGTGGTAGAGCGCTCGCCTAGCATGTGCGCGGCCCAGGTTCGATCCTCAGCACCACATAAAATTAAAGTCATTGTGTACAACTAAAACAAATAAATAAATATTTTAAAAATATTTTTTAAAAATCCCCAAATTCAGAATATTCTCAATCCCATCAAACCAAATACCACTTTTTAATAGCAGAAATCTCTAAAACAGTCTTTACTTTCTTGAAATGAAATTTATAGGTATTTTTATAACCCATCTACACATATAAATAGAAAAACTGAATATAACTTAACTTTATGAAAGAAAAATAAAAGTAACTTATAGTACTGTCTGTTGTAATATGTAAAGGCATTAACATGCCTACACTATAAGAAATGGCAAAGTAGTGAGCAAGTTACACCTGTTGATACAATAGCTATGGAGGGAAACTGATACAGGTATGTCTTGCTATGGTTCTGTTACCTTGGTTAGGAGGTTTTATGAAATGGTAAGCCAATCTTGGTTAAGTTCTGGAAAAGAAAAAATGCTCCCCTTGATTGCCACCCTCCTATAATTCTTCCAAAGGAATGTATTTTTGCTTTTAAATGCTTGTTAGATATGGTATTCCCATTGACTCTCACTAGAGGGAGCAACTGGTCTTTAAGAAAGTGTTGCCTTTAGCCTATGATGGAAGAATTATGGAAAGTTCTTGCTATAAATTAAACATTGTTATAATTTACATTGAATCATCACTTATTCCCACTGTGCAGCAATCGTTCAAAGTAGTTTTCTCAGACAGATTTGGTTTTTTTTTTTTGATGGATTCTAATATTTTTTAATATATATGTATATTTTTGGTTGTAGATGGACACAATACCTTTGTTTAATTTATTTATTTTTATGCAGTGCTGAGAATCAAACCCAGTGCCTCACATATGCCATGCAAGCTCTCTACCACTGAGCCACAACCCCAGCCCCATGGCTTCCAATATTTAAATCAAGCCAAAGGATCTCATGTGTCTGCCTACTCTCACAAGTTGCCCACCCAGTCATGCACCTGGTTCAGGTTCTAGCTCCACTATTCACCAGCTCTTTACTCTGAACAAGTCACTTCATCAGTCGGAACCAGTTTCCTTAGAGGTAAAATGGAAATTTTTATACATATTTTATATAAGCCTATTATGAAGACAAAATAAGATATGTGTAAAGTATTCAGCATTATAAGTTTCAATGAATGGAAGATTATCGAATTATATTTTGTGCTTAAATATACATGCATTAAACTTAAATTACTGTGTAAGGCATAATAGAAAACTAAGTTTCTGATTTCCTAAGCATCTCAAAAATCCTAAGGTTAAAAAATTTTACATATGGAAAAATATCTCTGTGTATTTTCTAGACAGTATAAGATTTAGATTAGTAGTTAAAACTCTTCAAACATTGTTCCCATGAATTTGTGTTTGTCACAAATAAGTAAATAGGTCCTCAGAGAATAAAAAGAAAAACATCCATGTAGATAAGAATAGTCAGTGAAAGCTTCATGGAGGAAATGAGGCTTTACTTGAATCCTGCTTTGTATAAGAATTGAATAGCTTGTGAAAGAGATGGAGCATAACGACATAGTAATCATATTTGTCGACTGTTCCAGCTAGTGCAACATGCACTGTATCCCGTACTAATATGGTAGCCACTAACCACACATGTATTTATATTTAAACTAACCAAAATTAAATAAAATGAAAAAATTAGATCATCACGCTAGCTTAATTTAAAATACTCAGTGGCAGCATCTGACTAGTGTCAACTGTGTTGATCACGCCACATCTCATCATAATAGAGTTCTGCTGGACATTGTTGTTCTGGACATATAGTATCTTCAGGTGATGGGGAAATGCTGAAACTAAAATACTTTACCACAGAGATGGCAGATACACACTACATAAAGTGCTTTGTAGAGCCAATAAAATTTTTTTAATTCATACTTTTAGTTAACATTTTTGAGCAAAAATTATGTGTCTTTATTATTGCAAAGAAATATTCTAACTAGAAGTACTTATCCACCGGCTCATATAATATCAAAGAGAGATCCAAATATTATGTTACTTCACTATAAAACTTATAAATTTGAAATAAATTACAAAGATGTCTCAGCCATTACTCTTCAGAGTGAGAGGGGGCAAAAAGCTAAATTCATCAAATTCAGGAAATGTTAGTTGAAAATTTTATGTGATTGAATTAGTTATTTAAGCAATCAATAAAATGCATGGTAGGAGGGACAAATCCTTTAGTAAGGTAAAATAGTAGAATAAAAATCCAAATGAAAATAATGTATGTAAAACAACCATAGAAATAATTATATAGATATTTAAAAGTCACTATGACTTATAGTCATTCGTTTAGTATAATATCAAAAACTGACAGTCAAGACATTTAATAAATATGGCTTTTATATGTGAAACCATCTAAAAAATCCTAAGGTTAAAAAATTTTACATATGGAAAAATATCTCTGTGTATTTTCTAGACAGTATAAGATTTAGATTAGTAGTTAAAACTCTTCAAACATTGTTCCCATGAATTTGTGTTTGTCACCATTCATTAAAACTTCAGAGCTCTTATATAATCTTGAAAATACCAGCAACTTTGTAAAAATCTGAGAACAGTCCCAGGGTCAAAGAGCCTTTTTAGAACAACCAGACATTCATACTAAAAAAATAAAATAAAAAATAAAAAATTCAGCCTTCTGGTTTTAAAGCAAAGTTCATCAAGGTCATTTATAACTTTCCAAATAAAAATTAATTCAATATGGAAAGTTCATATTCTGATATCTAACTTGAAACTTTGGTTGTCGTTAACACTTCATCTGTTAGCTGAGAGCCCTGCTTTATGAATTCTTTGGATTTCAGAGTATATTACAACTTCCTTTGGTTTGTGAGCAAGCCATTCTATGCACATCTGTTTTAAAAATATGCAAGGTTGATCTGGAAAGAGACCTTCATTCATTCATTCAATCACTAATGGAAAAGTCTGTGCTTATTAAATGTTAATGCATAATGGATAATGTGTTAAATGCTTTCCATGTATTATTTTATTCAGTTATCTCATCCCTCCATGACATAGGTAATATTCACTTTATTATAAAAGATTAAGATACCTCAGATCACATGACTTGTCTAAAGTTACATCACTACTTAGTAATGAAGTGTGGATATAATACCAGTTTATCTGACTTTAGATTTCTTCCTACTATACCATGTTGCTTTTCTGATTTATTAAAATCTTTGGCAATAACAAGGGAACCCAAGGGTGATTGCTACCTCTTTCCTAATGACATCTTTCTCCGGCGTCTGTATGTTTAGTGCTTAGTACTCAGAGACCCCTATGTAGTGTTGGCTGCATCAAATGAATGATTCCACCCTGAAGACTAGCTTGAACAGTTATGAAAACTTTAATTATAATTACAGTGTATTATCTAGACAGAACATATTGCTTTTAGGAGGCAAGTGCCCTCAGTGGAAGCATTTATTACATTCGTGAGACATATTTAAGAAACAATATCTAGGGGGCTGTGAGTGTGTTTCCTGGTATGTGTGAGGCCCTGGGTTTAATCCCTAGCACAGAAGGAGGGGAGAGAGTAAGGGAGGAAAGGAGGAAGGGAGGAACTCTTGCTGATATTTCTAATTAACAATATTTGCAGATTCTCATCCTTGGGATTCAGAGATATCATTTGCTGGCGAATTGACTCAAAGATAGAGTTCCACAAATTAGTATTTCATTGGTTTTCACTGTGCCTTACTTAGCAGGAATTCTTGAAAATTAAGGTTTTTTTTTTTTTTTTTTTTAAATCAGGGAATACATAAAGTCCAATTTGGAAATAATTCTAACTCCTCCTGAGAAGAAGAGTGGGATCTGCATCTTTTCTACTTAGGATGTCATGCACCCACAATTGATATTGGAAACATTTCCCTAATCCCCAAAGCTGAGAGAGAACAGCTTTCTCGTCTCTGAAAAGGAGAAACTTTTCTAGCAGCCTCAGTGAAGCTGCTGATTAAATCCTGATCCTAGAGTCACATTATTAATATAACAAAAGTAGAGCACCAATTCTAAGTTTGCTTAATTTTCTAACCACCACTGTGCTCTACAGTGTCATTGGTAACACAGAAGATTGGAGGCTCAGAATTGGGACCTGACCACACTGTGTTTGCTCTTTCCAAACTGTATAACTCAAAACATAACTGTTGGTGCTAGTATACGGAAAAAAAAACAACAGTTATTTGTTCAGTTTTAAAAATCTGAAAGATGTGGATGCTGTTCACTTGGGAATATGGCATTGTGAAGAAGATAGATACAGAAACAAAGAATTATAATACTAGATGATAAAAGTAGCAATAGAAATGAGAACAAAGGGCTTTGGATGCACAGAGGAGGAAGTTTGTATGGCCATAATTGATAAGAGAGCAGGGTAAAAAGTCCTAATGAGAACAGTAAGATTATAACAGGAAGAGGGAGTGAATTCAAGACTGATAAAATACCTTGAGTGATAACCAGACACACATAGGAGCTCATTTAGCTTGGGGAAATGGCTGAAATACAGGATCATTAGTTGGGGTTAAGGCCAGGTAAAATGGAGTATGATAGTTATGAATGAGACAGATATCATTTTCCTAAATGCATGATTGAAGCCCTGAATGGTATGAATATACTTTGTATACAAACAGTTGTATGTAAAAAGATGCTATATATGTGCACTATGAATTGTAATTATTATAAATAAAAAATAAATTTAAAAAAATGGAGTATGATAGTTATGGACCTTTATATATATATATATATATATATATATATATATATATATAATGAACTATGATGTACTAAATATTATTATATATGCATTTATTAATCCTATGGGTATTAAAAGATTTCAGAGGTTTTTGTTGTTGTTGTTTGTGGTGCTGGGATTGAACCCAGGGCCTTGTGCATGTGAGGCAAGCACTCTACCAACTGAGCTATAGCCCCATCCCAATTTCAGAGGTTTTAAAGCAGGGAATTGATGTGGATTGTATGAGAAAATTAAGTTAATTACCATATGGAAATTGGTTTGAAAGTTATATAATTATAGGCTGGGATAGCAGGTGTGAAATGTCAAAATTCAGGCAAATTTGGTGAGTGTATCTTTAGGAGTGTGGTTGGTAACAACAAAATATTCCAGAGAAATCATGAGAGAATAGATTAAAAAACTAGATATGAAGGTGGGAAATAAGGAGTTGAAGATTGATTTGTTTTAGTTTAAGACAACAGGGATGGGTAAAAATGTAATCGAGTTACAAAAATAGGCAGAGGATCTGTGTATGATAGGAAGGGAGAGATCGTGAATTAAGTTACAGACTAGGAGAGTCTGTAACTACTAGAAAGTAGATTTGGGCATTTTCAAGTCAGAAGAGTGAGGTCAACAGATAAGATCTTGAAGTTTCTAGTGTTTAGATGAGAGTTGAAACCATCAGAGAGGATAAGAATACCACTCACATAGAGAAAGATAAGTAAAAGCAAAAGAGCCCCAAATAGTACTGTGGGGAACACTGACGTAAAAGCAACAGATGATGTGGGAAAAGCAGAGGAAACTGAGAAATTTCCATTGGAGCTAGGAAAAGAGTTTTGTCCTCCTAGGTAAGGAAGAAATGCACTTGAGTAAGTGAGGGTTCAAGGGATACAGCCACATTGAATGAGAACTTAGGGAAGAAATGTTCCCGAGTAAGGAAGCTGTGTGGGTGTAGGTACCTGGAGAAAGAACAGTTTAAAAGCATATCAGGACAGAAAGGTTATAGGATTGAGGAATTAATGATAAATAAAGAAAGTGCAAATGGCATGTGAGGCCATTTTTTTTTTCACAATTAGCACAGAAGAAAAAAAAAAAAAAAGACTAGTTGACAGTTTCAGAGAGATTCAGGGTTGAGGCAAGAAAGAGGCAAGAGATGCAGGGAGAAGCAGTGTTGGGGAGTAGAATAAGGATCTAATTATTTTATTAGGAGTGATGAGAAAACATACAAAAATATGGTAACAAACTAAATATCAATGAGTAAAAAAGCAAGGTTGGGTAAATTATGGTGTGTCCATATACTGACTATCATGTAACCTTTAGAAAGAGTAAAATGGATCCAAAGTAATGACTTGGAAAAGTAACTATATTAAATTAGAAAGCTATAAAAGAACATTGCAAGACAGGTGCAATGGCGCACACCTTTAACTCCAGTGACTGGAGATGCTGAAGCAGGAGGATTGCAAGTTTGAGGTCAGCCTCAGCAACTTAGCAAAAC
Organism: Tamias sibiricus; assembly: GCA_025594165.1. Classification (NCBI taxonomy): domain Eukaryota; kingdom Metazoa; phylum Chordata; class Mammalia; order Rodentia; family Sciuridae; genus Tamias; species Tamias sibiricus. The sequence continues at coordinate 101,667,946 of CM046666.1, forward strand.
CCTCAAAAACTTAGTAAGACCCTATCTCAAAATAAAAAAATAAAAAGGGCTGGGGCTGTAGCTCAGCAGTTGAGTGCCCCTGGGTTTTATCGCCAGTACAAAGAAAGAAATTAAGGAAGAAAGAAAAACAAAATATTTTCAAATGAAACATTTAAGAAAACTATCTCATACAATGTTGAAATAATTTAACCTTACACAATCAAATATAAAGTTCAAAAGAAGAATACAGCATTAATATATTTGCTTTGATAACTTGTGGGACTGGTATTTGAGAATGAAGCAGAGTGCAAGGTGGATTAAGGATTTTTTGTCTTCCAAATTGAATTCAGGGGCACTTGGCCTCTGAGCCACATTCTCAGCCCTATTTTGTATTTTATTTAGAGACAGGGTCTCACTGAGTTGCTTAGCATCTCACTTTTGCTAAGGCTGTCTTTGAACCTGAGATCCTCCTGCCTCAGCCTTTCTAGCTGCTGGGATTACAGGCGTGAACCACTGCTCCCAGGCAGTCAGAATCTTAATTTATTGGGGGAGGCGTCTGTATTATGTAGTGTTTTAGTTGCTTCAAAAATGAGCTAGATGCAAACTTGTTGATCTATTTGGTAAGCATTTCTCTCATCTAAAATTTATTTTTAAGGATTTATGCAATATGTGATATTGGCATCAAAATAGACATGAAGGCCAATGGAATAGATTAGAAAACATGTTTATAAACATCTGATACTTGACAAAGGTGCCAAAAATATATGTCAAAGAAAAGATAGCCTTTTAAAATAAATGATGCTGGGAAAACTAGATATTCATATGTAGAAGAATGAAACAAGATCCCTATCTCTTACCCTGCGCAAAAATCAAATCAAATTGAATTGAAGACTTAGTAATTAGACCAAAAACTTTGAAACTGCTAGAAGAAAACATAGGGTCAACACTCCATCATTTTGGTGCCAACACCGCTTCCTTCACAAGACCAATAAAGCTCAAGAAATAAAAGTAAGAATCAATAAGTGGGATGCCATCAAAGTGAAAAACTTCTGCACAGCAAAGGAAACAATTAAAAACATGAAGAGAGAGCCTACAGAATGGGAGAAAATCTTTGCCAGCTGCTCCTCTGACAGGGGATTAATGTCCAGAATATATAAAGAACTCAAAAACTTAACACCAAAAAAAAAATGGAAATAACCCAATCAATAAATGGGCAAAAGAACTAAAAAGAAATTTCTCAAAAGAAGAAATACAAATGGCCAATAAATATATGAAAAAAAGTGTTCAAAATCTTTAGCAATCAGGGAAATGCAAATCAAAACTACATTAATATTTCATCGCACTTTGGTCAAAACAGCAATAATCAAGGATGCAAATAATAAATGCTTGTGTGGATGTGGGGGGAAGGTATACTCACAGATTTTTGGTGGGGTTGCTAATTAGTACAACCACTCTGGAAAGCAGTGTGGAGATCCCTCAAAAATCTAGAGATTGAACCACCATATGACCCACTATCTCACTCCTTGGTATTTAACCAAAAGAACTAAAATCAATATAACTATAGTGATGCGGCCACATCAATGTTTATAGCAGCACAATTTATAATAGCCAAATTACATAGATGCCTGTCTATTGATTGATAGATTAAGAAAATGGGGTATATATACACAGTAAAATATTACTCAGTCATAAAGAAGAATGAAATTATGGCATTTCCTGGTAACCAAATGGAAATGGGGAACATCATGCTAAGTGAAATAAGGCAGTGTCAGAAAATCGAGGATTGAATGTTTCTTCTCACATGTGGAAGCTAGAACAAAATAAAGAAAAGAAACAGGGAGAGGCATAGCAGGGATCTGATATCATAAAGATATAGGCAAGATCAGTGGAGTATAAAATGGAGATTGAAAGGGAAGAGGGACGGAAAAGAGGAGGAAATGTGGAATCAATTTAACAAAATCATGTTGTGTGCGTCTATAAACATTCCTCAGGGAACTTCACCTTTATGTATATACAGAAAGCATCAATCAAAAATAAATAAATGAGCAAAAGGAAAATCAGTAGAGAAGAGAGAACAAAGGGTGGGAGGAGGGAAGAGAAAGGTTGGGGGAATGAGGGTTGAAATGGAGTAAATCAAATTCTATGCATGTATGAGTTTTTAAAAATGAACCCAACTTCTATAATGCTCTAATAATAAAAAGGAATATGTGCAAGATAGTAGTTATCCACTAGTTTTAGAAAACATTTTTTTTAAATTAAAAGTGTGTGTGTGTGTAAAGCCTGGAAGTAGGGTATTGGAATTAGAAAAAAACAAAAACTCAGCTAACTTCCAAGTTAAAAATAGCCTGTTAGTTACATTTTTTATTAGTAGTAACAGATACTGTTTAGAATATAAATGCTCCCATGATCATATGTTAGTGTGACAGGAACTTTAGGTATATTCTACCAAGTAAAATCTGAGAACTGAACATAGAAAAAAGATGTAGTGAGTACCTGGGGATGGGGCAGGTGGACTAGAGAGAGCTTCATAGAAAAGGGGACATTTGAGCTGGGACTTGAATGCAGAAGAAAGGTGAGAAAGGAAAGGATAAGAGGCTCCCAGAACAGCGCAGGCAAAGGCTGAGGGGAAGGGAGGACGACAGGGAAGAAGTCTGGAATGTGGTTTGGCTTGTCTTCGAAGGACGTTGAGACTCACTGTGTAGTTTTATGTTCTACCATCAACATACTGTTGAACCATGAGAACACGCATTCGTTTTCTCCTATTTGAAATTTGCTGACTGCCTCCCTAACATTTTTTAATTTCTAGGTCTTTATGGAAGATGAGATGTAATCCAACAACTTAATTAGCCAACATGTAGAATGAGAAGGCAGGAACTACAACATGGAAAATGCAATTTAACAGTCTTTTTTTTTTTTTTTTTTTTTGTACCAGGGATTGAACTCAGGGGCACTCAACCACTGGGCTACATCCCCAGCCTTCTTTTGTATTTTATTTAGAGACAGGGTCTCACTGAGTTGCTAAGTGCTTCGCCATTGCTGAGGCTGGCTTTGAACTCTCAATCCTCCTGTCTTAGCCTCCCAAGTACTGGGATTACAGGCGTGCGCCACCACACCCGGCTTAACAGTCTTAATTCAACAATTTAAACAAGATAGAGCTGTCTAGATTTTAACAAAGCAATAAGTTATCCCCTCAAAATTGATTGTTTTGATACTTTTAGTTTCAGTGTGTGACTGAACCCAGGAAGAGAACAATTTTAATGTATAGTCTATTTAAGGGGGAAAAGAAAATTGCAAGTTGTCATTTTATTTCCATTGTAAATAGCCAGAACATTTTCAGAAGCCTCTCTGAAAGCAGAATTTCATTAACGGGGATTCCCCCGTAGAAAATATTTCTATAAGCTCAGCAGCTTTGCTTTTGCTTAGTACATCATCTCTTCATGCTTATTGTAAGCTAATAATAAGGTATACTAGAATTATGTTTACCACACAAAAGACAGATAAGTCCTTTTCATTTAGCCTCATCAATATTAGAAAGCTTTTTTCAGTAAATAAATATTTCTGAAGTTCCTAATATGTGCTTGGCCCCATTCTCTATACCTTTTTGAAGAGAACATGCCAAATTCCTGCTCATTTGGAGTTTATGTTTTGGTTTGGGAAGACAGATAATAAATATGAAAACATACAAAAAGTTAATTTCAGGGAGCAACATATACTCTGAAGAAAGTCAGAGGAGTTGAACTAAGGTAGTGGATGGGGCCTCTGTGTGCAGGTGATATTTGAATTAGACCTAAAGGTGATAAGGCATCAGATGCAAAGATCCACTGGGAAGGTTCACAGAATGAACCAAAGATCAGAGACCCCAAGACAGGCCTAATTAGCAAAAGGGCTGATTAGTGTGTGGCTGAGTAGTTAATTGTAAGCTACCTGGTACCGAAAACCAGGAGGAAAACTCTTGGAGGCAGAGTAAAGCTTTTACTACTTTTACTTCTACTTTCTTAGAGAGAGCTTAGAGAGGAAAAGAAAGATTTTTAGAGAGAAAGATTAAAGAGCTTTTCTTCTTGTCTTCTTAGCTTAGAGTTAGCTTAGAGAAAGATTTAGAGAAAGATTAGAGCTTCTTTCTTCTCTCTTCTTTCTTCCTTCTTCTTTCTTCTGTCTTCTGTCTTCCTCAGGAGTCTCGGCCTAACTCTGACCAGTCATTACTTCTTCTATCTGGTTTCTCTTCTGTCTTCTATCTGGTTTCTCTTCTGTAACCGCTCTGCCTACGTTCTGGCCGCTCTGATTCTTCTGACCGACCGAGTGACTGCCCGACTGACTGAATTCTCCGTTCTCCTAACTCGGACCGCACCCGGTTATATACCTTCAGCTTTGCGGGTGCCTACAGGTGCGTCACATACATATCAGGTGGAACTTATGGCTTCCAGCTAGCTGCAATAGCCCTTCCTAATTAGGGCTCCTTCATATTCCTCCCCTTTAGTTTAAAAAGGTGCTTTAATTCTATTTTCTCTATTTTCTCTGTCTCGGCCTAACTCTGACCAGTCATTACTTCTTCTATCTGGTTTCTCTTCTGTCTACTATCTGGTTTCTCTTCTGTAACCGCTCTGCCTACGTTCTGGCCGCTCTGATTCTTCTGACCAACCGAGTGACTGCCCGACTGACTGAATTCTCCATTCTCCTAACTCGGACTGCTTTCACCGGTTATATACCTTCAGCTTTGCGGGTGCCTACAGGTGCGTCACATACATATCAGGTGGAACTTATGGCTTCCAGCTAGCTGCAATAGCCCTTCCTAATTAGGGCTCCTTCATATTCCTCCCCTTTAGTTTAAAAAGGTGCTTTAATTCTATTTTCTCTATTTTCTTTTATTTTCTTGTCCCTACCTAGCTTTTCACCTTTTGTTTTTAAAAGGGTGGATATTTGAGCCCTTTTTGAGAAGGTGCTGCGGCTTTAAGGAAGCCTACTGCTGAGGAGCAGCTAATGCACTTAGTTAAGCACAATTGCATAAGCGGCTTTGACTTTTTTTTTTTCTCTTCTTTATTTTTCTTTATGGCTTTCTTGCCAAAGCTCAATGGCTTTTTTTAATTCTCTATTTTCTTTTAAGCTCATGGCTTTTTTCTTTATGGCTTTTTGCTAAAGCTCAAGGCTTTTTCTCTGTATAGCTTTTCTGGCTTCTTTATTTTTTATGGCTTTTGGCCGGCTCGCTTCGGCTTTTCGCTGGCTACTCTGCTTCGGCTTTTCACTGGCTACTCTGCTTCGGCTACTCTGCTTCGGCTTAATTCTTAACTGGCCTCAACTGAGTCAGAGGCTATGCTCTCTTGTTTCTACTCTTTTTGCTGGTCTCAACTGAGTCTGAGGCTATGCTTTTTCTTTGCTCTCCTCACTACCTTAGCTTCTTGTTCTTATTTTTTATCTTTTCTTCTCTGCCTGCCGAGCCCCGGACGGACCACCATTTGTAAGCTACCTGGTACCGAAAACCAGGAGGAAAACTCTCGGAGGCAGAGTAAAGCTTTTACTACTTTTACTTCTACTTTCTTAGAGAGAGCTTAGAGAGGGAAAGAAAGATTTTTAGAGAGAAAGATTAAAGAGCTTTTCTTCTTGTCTTCTTAGCTTAGAGTTAGCTTAGAGAAAGATTAGAGCTTCTTTCTTCTCTCTTCTTTCTTCCTTCTTCTTTCTTCTGTCTTCTGTCTTCCTCAGGAGTCTCGGCCTAACTCTGACCAGTCATTACTTCTTCTATCTGGTTTCTCTTCTGTCTACTATCTGGTTTCTCTTCTGTAACCGCTCTGCCTACGTTCTGGCCGCTCTGATTCTTCTGACCAACCGAGTGACTTCCCGACTGACTGAATTCTCCGTTCTCTTAACTCGGACCTGCTTTCACCCGGTTATATACCTTCAGCTTTGCGGGTGCCTACAGGTGCGTCACATACATATCAGGTGGAACTTATGGCTTCCAGCTAGCTGCAATAGCCCTTCCTAATTAGGGCTCCTTCAGTTAATGGCTTTATTTAGGGGGTGAGATCAGAGAGATGTGGGTGGTCAGAGCATGCAGGGCTTTGAAGGGTATAAATAAGCCGGATTCTATTGTTTACAAACAGAATATGAGTTTTTGGTGGGGTGGAATTGACATAATCAGGTTCATGTTTCGGTAAAACGATTTGGGCTGTTTTGTAGGTGTTGGGTGGGGAAAAGAGTAGGGGCAGAGAAGCTGGTGAAGTAGCTGCTGCGTTGGTCCAAGAGAGAGTCAATATGGCTTGGACAGTAACTGTAGCTGTAGAAATTATGAGAACCAGTGAGACTCAGGATATAATTTAAATAGGCAAATTATAGCAGAACTATTGTTCTCTGTCCCGTGGCTTTCCCTGTTTCAGTACAAGCTGAAGGCTTCCTACTGCCAGGCCAGAATTCTAGGGAGTTGGTGACCCTAGGAGCAGCCTTTGTCCAAGCTCTATGTGAGTTGGTGGACAAACATTCCAGCTTCCTTGCCTTTCAGACGGAGAATAACTGTGATGTGTGTTCTACATTGTCTCTCAAATGTTCCACTGGGGTCCAGTCCTTGATGCCCTCATCAGTAACCTACTTGTCATCACACCCTGTTTCAGCTTCCTTCCTTCCCTTCTCCAGCTCTATACCAGTGCCTTCTGTGATCACCTCCTAAATAAACTACTTGCACACCAATGACTCAGGCTCAGCTTCTGGGGGACACAGTTGGAGACATTGGTTTTCATGAATTCTAAGTAAGTAATTAATGGGACTTCAATGAGAAACTTTAGTAGGTAATGTCTGGGGATTGTTTGATTTGTTACACATAGTACAACATGGCAAAATTGCATTTGCACCTCAAGTGCATTCTTATCTAATTTCAAGGTCCAGTGTGTGAATCTTCTTAGGATTATCTCAATCATTTTCAGCAAATTCACTCTGTCAAAAATTTGCCTTTTGGAAAAATGAACTTGGAGGAAGAGGTGTCATTTCCCTAGCATCTCTTTGCCTCAAAAGGCACCATTCACTACCACAGTAGAGTTCTCCACAATCCGTAGGCCCTTAATACATACTCCCTAAACTATTGTTATCAGCATCTGGGTTAAAAGTTCAGAATTGGTGAATAACCATCCTGGTTTTCCTGGGACTGAGGTTTTTCTTCACCTGGGAAATTCAGTGTTAAAACCATTCAGTCCCAAGCAAACCAGGATTTTTTTTGTCAGACTTTAGGCCATAAGGTAAGATATATTTGAGTTTTAATTGTTGCTTTGCCATTTATTGGCTTGGTGATCATTGTCAAATTGTTTAACCTATTTGCTCACTACTTATCTACTAGAGCTAACAGTAGTAACAAATTCATTAATCTGATATGAAGATTGAAGTTATTCATACATGGTAGGCAAATAATGCCTCCCTCCCCAAAGATGCCTATGTCTGATCCTTATAACCTGTGAATATGTTGTGTTACATCAAGGGGGAATTAAAGCTGCAGATGGAATTAAGGTTGCTAATGAGTTTACCTTGGGGATATGGATGGAGGTTATTTTGGATTATTCAAGTGGGCCCAATATAATTTCAAATGTCCTTTAAAGTATAAAAGGGAGGCACAAGAGGAAGTCAGAGTGACACCATAGATAAAGAACTCAACCTGCTATTATTGGCCATGAAGAGGGAGGGACAGGGCCATTAACCAAGAGATGCTGGCAGCCCATAGGAGCTAGAAAAGTCAAGAGAATGGGTTCTTTTCTAGAGGCTCCATAAAGAACTGCAGCCCTGGATTCCTTGAGCTTAGCTCAGTGAAAGCCTTTTGGAACTCTGATCTCCAAAACTGTAAGATAATAAATTAGTATTATTTTAAGCAACTAAAGGTTTACTAATTTGTTATAGGAGTTGTAGACAACATGTAAAACATTTAATGCATGTAGTATCTATACAATTCTTTTTGCCAAATCAGTTCTAGTACTGAGACTCACAGGAAGCATTGAACTTTTCTGCATCTTAATGGGTGAGCCAGGGTAAAGAGCCTTCTTTCCTCATCTATCCATTCATTTACACCCTTTTTAATCATTCACCCCTGAGTAAAAACTTTTTTGGATGCCTGAAGCTAGAGACATAATCTTTTTCTTTTGAACCTTTTAGGCATTGTTTGCATATTTATTATGATATTTGTTTTGTTTTGCCTTGTTTTGAGTTATTTTACTTATCCTTCTTACTTTGGAAGCAAGTTGAATGTGGGATAATTTTTACTTGCTTTTCCATTCCCAGGATGGCATCAGTTTGCATCAAGTAGGCAAAACATACTAAATATTACTAAGTACAGGAAAAGAGGACATGAAGGGACACAGTTTTCTAATGTGGCCTGAAAAGTGCACAACACTCTAATAGCAGTGTAAAACTGGGTTTGCAAGGCAGATAGAGAAGTTAGTCACTAGTTAATGTCATTTTGTGCTTACTTAGAATTCTGGAGAATAAGGGCAGTCTGAATATTGAGGAACAATTAGCAGTTTTTCCCTTTTTGGTTTTAAGAATAATTTGAGCCAATTACCTATAAACATGGTTGTAGAAAGCTGTGAGGATAGAAAGTGACCAAAGGTGTGGTGACCTAGAAATGTAAGTAATCCCAAAAGGGTGATTGAATTGAAAAATGTATTTCTTGACTTTGAGTTTCATAGACTTTGAACTCATAAGTCTTATGAATTTTATGCCCGGAATGTATTTGGCTCTCCTGGACCAAAATTTTTAAGAGCACAGACCAAGTTGGGTCATTTTTGCATTCTCCCCTTTAGAACTTCCCTTTTTCAATTCCTGGCTCTACTGGTGATCAGAATAAGGTGGGAGGGGAAGGCAAAAGAAATGCATGCCACATTTGTGGACAGTAGAAAGAGGTGGGTAGAGGTAAACAGAGTACAAATATATGCATCTATCTATCTATCTATCTATCTATATATCACATACATACTCAGGTTCTGGATATATTTTTCATGTATAAATAGCTGAACCCCCAAGGAAGAAGATACAAACAAACAAAATCTCTAACTTAATTTAATCATTAAAAGGATTTCATCTTTTTTTATTTGGGTCTTGGGTGTTGTTAAATATTTATCTGATGTAGCTGCCACAACAGTATGCATATAAGTTACTGAAGAATGTGAGTGGGTTGCTTCCTTTTGTACCAAATAGGATCTTCAAAACTTGAAGAAAATTATTGACAGCTTTATTTTTTATCCCATAAGAGATCCAAAATAATCTTTAAATACATATCTGTAGAAGTTATTAATGTTGAAATGGATAATTCCACAGTATACTCTGAATGGATGTTGAGAAAGTAAAATCAGTGCGTATTAAAAGACTGTTACTTCACACTGTTTTCTGAGATTACTAGTGTTTTGGCAATGGTTTGTTATGGGCAAGGATACTGTGCAACATTAGATGGGAATAGAGTTGTAGGTTTTTAATAAACTGCTGGTCTGCTAATAATTTACTTTTATTCAAACCACTTTTTTAGAATTTGGGAGTTATCCATAAAACTTCATCCAGAAAAAAGTGTGACTGTTTCTTAGGAAGAAGGAGTAAAGAGAGGACAGACCTTCTTGCCTCAGAGCTTCCTTCTCTGAGCAGTTAACCCTGAATGCTAAACTCTTGCTTTCAGAAGGTGCTATAGCACTTTGAGGTCCAAAGTCATAATGAGAGGAATAATAGAGTCATGTATGAATAGTAAGTTTCAAGTAGTACCTTTTACATGGCTGTTAACTATTTTTAGAATACTAAATAGGAATATAGTACTCATTTCCTTCCATATTTGGATATTATTTTCACATAAATGTCAAAGGAAAAAAATCCCTTCTTCTACTGTACAAGTTACTTTAACTTCTGAATATGTAATGTTATTACCCTTGTTGATAAAATTCCATGGTAATGAAGAACTGGGAATTTTTAGAATTCAGGGGGTCATGTATAATATTTGGCAATGATTTGATGTGCTTCATGACACATTTATCTTATCTTCCCCCTCCTGCTAAAGATCTGCTTTACATAATTATTTTTCTGGCTAGTCTGCTTCAGGACTTCAAGTCCAGTAGATTTTTAGCCTGCTACTAACTTACTAGAGCTAGTGTCAAAGAACTATTGTCCTCTTCCTTTTCCTCCCGCTCTTTGCATCTAGGTCCAAAATAAATGAATGGAAACAAGTTTTCTTCACTGGATTTTAGGATAGAGTTTCAGGTCAGGAAAAATTCTGTTCAAGAATGAATTCCAGCAGTGTTCCTAATGCCGGCAGGCAGCATAAAAGTCTCGGAATATGGAAAGAAGCCAGAATAAATTCTGCTTTATGTGAGTGAAGTCATTTATATATGATAACATATGATTACAATTTTTAATGCAACTTCATGTTCATCTTTTCTAAGAGTCTAAATGATCAGCATTAACAGACAACCAATTTATTATTTTTTTTTCTAGTGCATACTTGTGCTTTATTTGGCCTGTACAGGATTTTTTTTAAAAAATGGATATGTTGTCAACATTCCAAATTCAAGAACTTTTGTATGAATAGCCACCATATCTGCATTTCCTCTTGACAACTGGCTAAAAATCAGCAGCTCTCTCTTCATGTCTAAAAGACTGAGAAGCGATAGATAACCAATTTAAAGGTGAAATACTACTCAGGTAGAGAATATAGAAAAAGGTCCTAAGAGGTGATCATTCTATGGTTAGAAAATGGTGGGTGGACTCCCAAGGTAGTCATACTAAAAGTTTTGGAGTGAGTGGACATATACAGGCTGGCAAGATGGGACAGGGTGAGAGGGGGGATGTACAAGGGCACGTGCAACAACCTCCTCTCCATAGGCTTCTACCTCAGAAGTGAAAGGCAGTTCTGAGTAGCATCTGGAGAACTTCTTGTTCCTCTCTCCTTGGAGATGGCCAGGCTTGGGAAGCCTAGACCTTGTCCATGTGCAACTGGACTATGTAACCCACTGTTTGAAGAGCAGGGAGGACAAGTCTTGCTCAAACTCTTGCTCTTTGATCTGTTTCTGTGTTACTTCTATTAGATACATATGTGTCCTAAGAAGGCCATTTTATCTTTAGTGGATTCTTCCTACAGTTCCTCTTGGTCTTCCAATCTCTTCTTTGTATCACAGCATGAGTGATCTGATAACTGCTGTCTGTTTCTCATCATTTCTTAAAATCCATGAGTAACTGATTAGTGCTTTTCATATAAAGAACAAAGTTATTTTATCTTGACCAGTATTCTCTTCATCTCCTCTAGCCACAGTGATAGCTTTCACTTCTATATTTAGACCAACCTATTTCCTGCATCTGGTTCTGCTTCTTCTTCTTTTTTTTTTTCCTTATTAATATTATTTAGTTGTCAATGGACCTTTATTTTATCTATTTATCTGCGGAGCTGAGAATCGAACCCAGTGCCTCACACATGCTAGGCAAACGCTCTACCATTGAGCCACAACCCCAGCCCCATCTGGTTCTTCTTATTTAGTTTTCTCTGCTTGAAGTTCCCTCTACCCTCTCTTACCCTCTTCATGGTTACTTCCTAATCTTCATCCTCATGTCAATTCAAAAGTCATTTCCTCCAGGAAGCCTTCCTTGTACCTCAGTACCAAGCTAGGCCCCCTCTGCTAGTTCACAGTATATCCCCATTTGCAGCACTTACTACAATTGTAGTCAGCTATTTGTTTAATACCTGTTTCCCTTGCTAGAATGTACACTCAAGGATGACACCAGCTGTGTCTCTTAATTAATTTATCTAGCACAATAATATCTGGCACATTATAGATGGCCAATATATATTTCTTGAATGGATGAATAAATGATGAGCAAACAAATGACCAGCTGGATGGTTAATTGCCTGGCTAGCCTGATTCCTTTCACCCCCACCACCACTCATGGTTCAGATTAGGACAGTAGGAGACAGGTACAAGAGAAAACTTCTAAAGGGCATGATGAGGGTGCCAAAAGGCTGGTGGGGGTAGGAAATGGTAAGCCCCTATCTTAGAGGAAGTTACAGTTCAGAAGAGACAAACAAAGTACCAAAAAACCATATCCTTTAGAAGAGTGAGAACTTCGAGTCAGAATGGTGAGCCAGTCCTGCAATGACTGCTGAGGGACAGGATCAAACAAAGAGCCAAAGAACCTTAAATGAGAAACAGTGGGTAAGAAGAGGACAAACAGAGACCCTCTCAGTAGTTCCACATATGAAATGCCAATGCCCATGGAAGCTTCTTTCAGGTTCCACCCACATTTTCATGGGCCAAATATTTATTCAGAAGTGCCAGTCTAGGTTGCAAAGTATTTACCCACTTTTCAAATGCATTTCCAAATTTCCTTATCTGAAATTTTTGACAGTTGTGTGAGTTTGAAATTCAAAATGTTTTGGATTTCAGAGATATCATTCAGATAATCATGAATGAAGCACCATCCACAGTGAGTTCTGAGGCAGCACTTTTTTTTTATCAAATATATCAATAGCCATGCAGTGAAACAGGCGACTATTCACAGTAAGTGATATAAATGAACTCTATATCAATAGCCTCACATAATTCCAGGTCAACTTTTTTTTTTTTAATTATTTATTTACTTATTCATAAATCACAAGTATATCATCTTTTTACATACAACTGCTTGTATACAAAGTATATAAGTACCATTCAGATCTTTAATCATGCATTTAGGATAGTGATATCCATCTCATTCAACCACCATTATTTCCCCTTCCCCCCCCTCCCGCTCCCTCCCTTGCCCTCCCTTTTCTTTGACCATTTTAGTGTTCCTCTAATCCTACTTTTGCTGCCAAATGAGATACAGAAATGCGGTCTGTTTTCAGAGCTTTTTGGATTTATGGATTTTGTATGGGGGATTGTGACCCTGGTGAGAAATGCTGTGTTTCTGGTGTCCTGTTAATTTTTGACAGATTTTCAGCAGCAGGGGAAGTACTGCCCTGGTTGGCAGATTCAGGGGTTCCTCAATTCTTCAGGGAAGATCCCAGAGGCCTCCCAGCTCTCATCTGCCTGGAAGGGAACTTGGCTACCCTTTGCCTTTTACATAGGCTACCATAAGATGGTTGTCAGCCCAAAGTCTATCAAGGATCCCCTGTGTTCAGAGCTCAGTTGAGAAATAAAAAGATAAGCAGAAGATGGGTTGTTTAGGTTTGTCATTCTTTAGGTAATCCTCCATCCTAGACAATTTGCTTAAGTTCTGTGTTTTATTTCCAGCTTCACAATACACAGATACACTCAGTATTCACAGTCAAAACTGGTTATTCTCCTTCAAGTTAGAATTAAACAAAAAATAAAACCTGCTGCTTATCCTATAGTCCTTATCTCCAACCAGTATGTGGTCCAAATATTCATTTTCTTCTCTTTTCACACATAATCAAGCCTCCAACATAGGCGCCCTTCTCTCTCAAACCAATAGGCCTTCATCAGCTCCACTGGCTTAATCTCCCAAGTCTTCTCTCTGCCTCTAATTTATGCTGTCTCTTATCTATCCATCTTTCCCTTACTGATCTTAGTTATTTTTTAGTAATAGACTTTTAAACATATTATTCACTTAAACTATCTTAACTATTTTAAAATATCAATGTCATGAAAAATAAAGAAGCCTGAAGAACTGTTCCAGAGTAAAGGAGACTAGAAAGACAAGAAAATGAAATGCAATACATGGTTCTGCATTGGGTCCTACACAGGAAAAATATTGTCATAGTATAAATGTCATTGTTAGGGCAATTGACAAAATTAAACAGATTCAAGTATTACATCAATGCTAAATTTCCTGAATTTGACACTTATATACCAAGTTTATGAAAGAGAATGGTTTTTTTTTGTTTGTTTGTTTTGTTTTTTTTTTTGGTACTGGGGATTGAACTCAGGGGCACTCGACCACTGGGCCACATCCCCAGCCCTTTTTTTGTATTTTTATTTAGAGACAGGGTCTCACTGAGTTGCTAAGTGCCTCGCCATTGCTGAGGCTGGCTTTGAACTCACGATCCTCCTGCCTCAGCCTCCCAAAGTGCTGGGATTACAGGCATGCGCCACCGCGCCCGGCTGAAAGAGAATGTTTTTGTCCTTGAAAAATACATACTGAATTATTAAAAGGGGTTAATGTATGAACCTATTCTTAATTAGTTCAGAAAAATATTATGTATGTGCACACATGTATATATATGTATGCATTTATTTTGTGTGTATATATATATACACACACACATGTATATATACATATATATATGAGTGTACATGTACATGCACATAATTCTGATTATTTTCTTTGTTTTTATTTCATTCTGTACAGGACCAGGAACATTCAGTGACTTATAGTCATAGTAAAATCCATGACCACTATCCTGTGTTCTCTGGGGGATCAGCTAGTCTAATTCTGAATGTCCTGAATCTCTGTTACATAGCCCTTTATTAACTGTGTTATTCACTTCCTCTGTTGACTCTCAGACAACCTGGCTGCTTCTATTTACTGTTTATTTGGCTGACAGTTCCTGTCCTCATACTGTACACTGTAAGAGTTGGAAGCAAGGTATTCACTAAGCATTAGACTTAGAATCCTGGGAATTGTTCGCTTGTTTGATTTTTTAAGCTGTCTTAAATCTTTTAAAGGATTTGTAAATCTTGTGAATGTATAAGGTAGCACAGAATATGACACATCCTTCCTTTTCCCAATATATTTTGCAACAAACTATTTAGAAAGAAAAATATTTGTTTTATATATATATGCATATATATATATATGTATGTATATGAAAACATAAGGAATGCATGAAGATTAAATCAAAATATTAAGATGATAGCTTGGTATAGTAGATGGAATGAGGAATTTTTAGTCAGATCAGGGTCTGACACATTCTTGTTTTGTGACTCACTAGCTATATTTTAAAGCAATGTACATAAACCCAGTGAGCCTCAAATACATCTTCTAGAAAATAATGATTAATACCTGCCTTCTGTAGGATTGTTTTGAAAAAAAAAAAGAGTTTAAATTATCATGTTTGTAAATCATGCCTTGAGCATATTAATACTTGGTATATTCCTGCTTTTATAATTAATCAAAAGAATAAGCCAGGAACAGTGATGCAAGACTGTAATAAGCCAGCATGGTACAATTTAGCAAGAGCCAGCCTCAAAAAAAACAAACAAACAAACAAACAAAAATACAAAACAAAAATCAACTCAAGAGAACTAAATTATAAACTGATAGATAATTAAAATCTAGTATTTCTCATTGCTTTTACTAAAATTTTAAATTTTGTTTAGAATACCCATCAGTAAATTGAATTCATTATTATCTCATTGTCTCATAATATTTTAAAGAATCAATTAAGTAAAATTAGAATAATCTAATCTACTATATGACACATAGCAAGTACTCATTTTGTTTTTTCCTCCCCAACTGCTGCACACAAAGCTCTCCTTTATAGAAAGCTTTCAAGATAATCTAGAAAATAGCTTTTATAATACTTAGTCATTATATATGTCATTTGGATTACACACCTCTCTACACATAAACCACTCTAAAATGAAGAAGGTCAAGTACCTATTACAATCGATTGTCTATGTGAATTCTATTATTGATAATGTGTGTGTGTGTATACATACATATATATATATACACATTCACCTTTATCTATCTCAAAGTGAAAATAACTCAGTAGTCATCATCTTCGTCCATTTTGGCTGCCATGACAAAATATCTGAGACTGCATAATTTACAAAGAACAGAAGTTCATTGCTCATGATTCTAGAAGTACTAGTTCAAGGCAGCAGCAGGTTGGTAATCTGGTGAGGGTGCAGTTGGTCTCTACTGCCAAGATGGTACCTTGAATGCTGCATTTGTGGGAAGAAGGAACACTGTGTCTTCACAGGTCAGAAGCAGAAAGGCAAAAATGGTGAACTCCTTTCATCAAGGTTTTTAGAAGAGTGTCTAATCCCATTCTACCTCCATGATTCAATCACCTCCCATAGACCACCTCCCAACTGTTGCACGGGAATGACTTTCTACATAAATTCTGAATGGACAAGAACAAATCATTGTAGTCATGCACATATAAGGAACATTCTAAATTTTTCTAACTAATAAGAGTTTACTGAGTATTTATTAAGACCATGTTTTCTGCTAGGCTCCTTATCTATATAATTTTATTTAATCACCACAAACCCCTTACATGCTACAAAGTATTATTTTTCACATGAGGAGAACAAGGCTCAAAATCTAAGACCTGTAATTTATATGACTTCAGGACACCTTACATTCTCTTGTGGTTCCTCCTGTTTTATGGACAGATGTTTCTCATCTCTTTTACTTAGTCCTTCTTTTCTTCCAGACTTCCAAATGTGGAAGCAGACTATGCTTATCCTTGAACCTCTTCTCTTCTTCAAGGATTCTCCTTCCCTGGGCAGTTTCATATATTAAAATTGTTTTCAAAAATACACTGATAAATTATCTGTAAGCGGGGGCTGGGATTGTGGCTCAGCAGTAGAGCACTCGCCTAGCACATGCGCAACCTGGGTTCGATCCTCAGCACCACATAAAAATAAACACATTGTGTACAACTAAAGCAAATAAATAAATTTTTTTAAAAAAATTATTTGTAAGCTAAAGAAACTTTTTTTTAAAAAATCACTTGATGAGGTCTTCTTATTTAGCCATTCCCCCAATTTTCATCCTAAAGTTTTCTAATTCTTACTATGTCTTTCTTGGTATTCCTACCTGTACCCACCAACTATACTCCTACCTCAATTTTGTGTATCTCAGTCCCTGGCTCCACATTCATCCAGTTGTTCAGAAAAAAACCTAAGAGTTCTCCTTTATTTCTCTCTTTTTTTTTTCTCTTTCTGTTTTTGTCTGTTTATTTTTAAGTTAATCAATTCATTTTGGTTCTGTCTTCAAAATATTTCCCAAGTTTGCACACTCCTCACCATATTTATCACATCCACTCCAATAAATGCAACCATTAAATCTTGCCTGGACTGTCCAGTGACTCATATCCCTAGTTTTGCGAATCCCCCACAGAGTCCCATTTGCATATCAAAGCATTTGATTTTCCTTTTCAAAAGTGCTCTCCAATAGCTTCCCATGATGCTTAGATAAACCCACATTGCATTGTGGGTTTTGTGGCTACAAACTCCCTGGATACCATGCTGCCTGTGCCTCCAGCTTCAGCCTCAGCCTGTTTCCTTTCAACCAGCTGGGTGGGCTCTCAACATTCTGCCTTCTTACTGTTCCTGTACCAAGCTCTTTCCTGCCTCAGGTTTTCACACGTTGTGCTCTTTCTGTCTGGAACACCCTTGCCCCGACTTTATACGGCTTTCCCTTCACATCATTCATATTCTGCTCAAAGACTACCTCCTTAAAGGCTGTTCTTGACCAACATACCTAAAACAGCACCCACAGCCCTACTATTTCCTTGTCTTACAAAAATTTTACAGCATTTTTAAAAATCCAAAACTATATCCTTTTATGTGTATGTATATTTTCTTGTTGTTTTGGTTTTCCAACCATCTTGGGAATAGGGACTTCGATCACCTTGTTTTACTGCTATATCTCTATGCTTTTTAAACCAGGTTGGTGAAACATAGTAGGGGGGAAAAACAGAGTAAAACAAGAAAGAAAGAAAATGGTTTGTGTTTCCAGCTGATTCTGTTTGATTCCATCAATTGTGCTCACTCTTTGTCACTTTTTGATTAAAAAAAAAAAAAAAAAAAAAGGACTGGCAACACCTCATGTCTCTCAATAAAGAACTAGTAAATAAAACATACAGTATGCATATAATATCATGAAATATACCCATGCTAAAGAACAAAACAGAACATAATATACTATCTCTAAAATAAAGTGGAAAAAAAAAATGCTGCACTGCGGCATGCTTCCAGTCATCTGCCTTTCTGCTTCTGGGCCTAATCACATGCTGCTTTTCTGACTGCAATGCTTTTCCCCAGGTCTCTCTCAAATAGTACCTTCTAGAAAGTGATACTCAATTCACCACTTAAAGTGTCTTTCATAGCTAACCTTTTGCCTTGTTTTGTTTTTCTGCATGGTAATTATCACCATCCAAAATTACATTATTTACTCATATGTTTTTATATATTTTAAGTTTTCTAACTCTCCTGTAAGAATGTAAACACCACAAGGGCAGGGGAATTCATAGTCTTATTTGCTGCTGCATTCCCAGAGTCCACAGTAGTGACTGAAATAAGTATAAGGAATGGGAAAGAGGAAGAGAGAGATCTGGGTTCAAAATCAGATTCTATTGGATTCTTTAGTACATTACAATATACAATCCCTCATCTTTAAAAACTCTCCATTATGACCTTAGTGTTTTAGCTAAAAGGGACCTTGGAGATCATCTAGTTGAATCCTTGATTTTGCAGAAGAGAGGATTGAGCAGAGGGTTAGGTGATATTTGGAGGTCACAGGAATATGGAGGTCAAAGGTAGGGGGATGGCTTTTTATGCTTTTTGATCACTGTGTAATGTGTTACTTCTTTTTAAAATAAACTACACAAACATATTTTGAAAATTAATAATAACAAGTTAAATAATTCAGGCACAAGCACCCTGGGGTTTGAAGGAAGCTAAGCCCTTAAGTCACTGTGGGCACTATTAATTATTGCTCAGAGAAGGCTTCCCGAAGTAGGATATAAGCTGACCCCTAAAAGATGAAGGGATTTGATGGTGAGGAGGGGGAAGGAACATTTTAGGAAATCATTGCAGGAGTAAGTACTTGTTGGTGGGAGGGATTCAGGTATTGGAGGGGGGAGACTTTGAGAAGAAAAACCTACAAGGGTTTAACCGGAAATCAGTTGTCAACCATAATAAAGTTAACCTTAGAAATGGGAACTGAAACAACCTATAAATCTTTAGGGCCTACAATTGAGAGACTGATTCCCTTAAAATGTTCTGTTTTAAAGACATTAATCTTTTTATTTTCTATATAAATCATAAAGCTGTTATAGACTAGTTGGAGGTGAGGTTGTTTTAGAAATAATTAGTTAAGATACAGCCACTAGCTTCATAGAATGAGTTTGGAAAGGTTATCTCCTTTTCTATTGCATAGAATAATTAGAGGAAGTGTTAGTTTTTGTTTGTTTTTCCTCGTGATGCTGGAGACTGAATCCAGGGCCTTGTATGTGCAAGGCAAGCACTCTGCCAACTGAGCTATATCCCCAGCCTAGTGTTAGTTCTTCCTTGAAAGTCTGGTAGATCTTGGCTGAGAATCCATCTGGCCCTGGGCTTTCTTTGTTGGTAGGCTTTTGATGGCATCTTCAATTTTATTGCTTGAAATTGATATGTTTAATTTTTCTATGTCCTCCTGATTTAGTTTAGGTAGATCATATGTCTATAGAAATTTGGTGATGTCTTCAATAATCAATAAATGGGATGTTATCAAACTAAAAATGGGATGGTGTCTCTTCCCCATGGCCTGGGCAGGTAACAGAAGCTGGGTTCCCCTGCATGGAGTGGGATGGCTGAGAAACATGGCAAAAAATCACACGACACAGAAAATAGTTTTAAAGAGCTGGGGCAGGACGGTTCTTCGAACTTTAAGGTTAGAAAGAGAGAGCCAGAGCCCCTGTTTGCTTTGTTTACATGGGGGAACTTCAAAGCCTTTCTACAGAATGTTCTTAGCCAATTAAGGTGGGAGGTGGGCTGTCCAGTTCCCAATGGGTCATGCCCAGCTCTGGAGCTATGAGATCAACCTTCCTAGCCAAGAGAAGACTGAAGTTGAGTACATTGCATAATCCATTAAGTGTGAGGGGCCACAAAATAACATGCAATGTCAGACCAAAGTCTTGGCTCAAGGCAGTGAAGATGCTAAATAGCTCAGGAGTGGCTTCCCCCAGGTATCAAACTAAAAATGGAATGATATCAAGCTAAAAAGCTTCTTCACAGCAAAGGAAGCTATCAAGCCCATGAAGAGAGAGCCTACAGGATAGGAGAAAATATTTGCCACCAGCACCTCAGGTAGAACATTTATCTCCAGGATATACAAAGAACTCAAAAAACTAAAACCAATGACTTGGAAAACTGTGCTCTTTGTATGTAATATGAAAGGAATTGCACTCTAAAAGCATGCATAACAAATTAAATTAAATAAAAATAAATAAATAAATAAATAAATAAATAACCTCTCCCCCCCCAAAAAAAAAATCCTTAAAATCACAAAAACAAATAACTCAACCAATAAATGGAAAAAGGAACTGAACAGGAACTTCATACAAGAAGAGATACAAATGGTCAACAAACATGAAAAAATTAGGGAAATGCAAATTAAAGCTACATGGAGCCTTCCTCTCACTGCAGTCAGAATGTCAACAATGAAGAATACAAGCAACAATAAATGTTGGTGAGAATCTGAGGAAAAATGCACTCATACGCTGCTGGTAGAACTGCAAATTGGGGCAACCACTGGAAAGCAGTATGGAGATTCCTCAAAAAACTAGGAATGGAAACACCATTTGACTTGGTTATACCATTCCCCATAATATATTTAAAGGAAAAATCAGCATACTACAGTGATGCCGCTGATGCTGCGTTAATGTTCATAGCAGCTCAATTCACAAGAGCTAAGCTTTGGAACCAACCTAGGTTGAATATAACAGAAGAATAGATAAAGAAAATGTGGTATATATACACGATGGAATATCACTTATCCATAAGGAAGAATAAAATTATGGCATTTGCCCATAAATGGATGGATCTAAAGACTATCATGCTAAGTGAAATAAGCCAATCCCCCAAATCCAAAGGTCAGATGTTCTCTCTGATATGCGAGTGCTAACACAGAGAATAGAAGTTCAATGAATTAGACAAAGGGGAATAAAGGGAAAGGAGAGGGGATAGGAATAGGAAAGAGAGTAGAATGAATAGGACATAAATTTCTTATGTTCATATATGAATACATCACAGTGAAACTCCACATCACACACAACCACAAGAATAGGATCCTAATTAGAATGAGTTATATTCCATGTGTGGATAATATGTCAAAATATACTCTACTGTCATCTATATCTAAAAGAACAAATAAAAAAGAAAATCCATGCAGTCATGCTGGAGTAGGGTAGGTCCCTAACAAGTATGGCTTGTGTCCTTACAAGACAGCCACGTGAAGACAGACACACCAAGAGAAGGCCATGTGAAGATGAAGGCAAAGGTTAGAATTGTGTTGTCATAAGCCAACAAAGGCTTATGGCAAGAGGAGGCAAGGAAGAATCCTCCCTAGAAGCATTGGAGGTGGATGTACCTGCCAACGCCTTTATTTCTGACTTCTAACCTCTACAACTGTGAGACAATAAATTTCTGTTATTTTAAGCCACACAGTTTGTGGTAGTTTATTATGGCAGCCATAGGGAACTAATACACAGACTGTACTTTTCCAATCCAATTTTGAAATGAAGCCAAACAGAAGTAAATCTTCACATTACTTTGTAACTGGATTTATGGAGCATTTGGAAAATTTGATTACAACTTTATATGTGATTTTGCTGATTAGTAATGATGATTGGCTACATAATACCCATAAATGTGAGCATCTTTAAATGCTTTGGACATAAGTCCTTTGTAAACTAATTGCAAGCAGAATTGGAGTAACTCAAGCCACCAGCAGAATCAGACATAGATCCTTTGTTTCTGTTTTCCCATGGAAAAGCTCAGTCCTCAACAGGCTTTCTTTTTCTCTTCTTCTCATTGAAGCATTAATTCCTGTGTATATTTAATCAAATGACTTAGTCATTGCTTTCCTATAAAGAAAAAATTTTAACTCTTTTGCTTTTAAGTTTGGGAACATATGTGCCACATAGTCATTTATTATGTCTACTATCTTAACTGTAATATGAGATTTAGAACTCATTATCCCCATAATCTTGTTAACTCATATCTAGAACCAGAGAGAAAATTCATAGAGAAATGAATTATAAACTTAAACACTCCTAGACACACAGCAATTTTCTCTGCTGTTTACATCAAGTTTCACTTTGTTTATCTGTTTTTAAGGCTCTCAGCCACTGCCTTGATGGTTTCTTTCCTGTCAGTGTAATCTTTTACACTAAGCAAAGATTTACTGTTTTGCCTTCTTCTTCTCCAGTCCATGTGCTTTCATAATAAAGATAAAAGAAGATTTTGCTGTGCTATCATAAGGCAAGACTAAACAAAATAAATTATATTTTTCAAGTAGTTTCTAGTTTGGTTTGCAATATGTTTGAATTATTATTCCTCCTTCCTTCATCAACCTCAAATTTAATTCTTAATTAGTTCAATCAGATTTTTTGTTTGTTTTGTTTTGTTTTGTTTTTTACTTCAGGGTCATGAGAACAAGTTTCAGCTTGGTCACATAATATGGGCTTTAACCTTCATAGTTATCTTGTAACCCAAACATGTATTAGTCATTCTGATAAAGGGTTAGAAGAATTGTTTGGACATCTCATAAGACTTTGGCTCAGATAAGTTATTCCAAGAATACACTTTCTTGAGAAACTGTCTTCAATTATTGCTTTCTTGACTTCTGATCTCCTATATGTTTTCTAAGTTCCATCTGACTCTAAAAATGCTTTAAAATATTACTCTGGCTTAAGTATACCTGGGAAAATGATTAGATTTGAATTATTCACAAGATCGTATTGTTTTATTTGAGGGAGAACTTTATAAATTTTTTATACAGGGCATTGCTATGTTGCCCAGGTTGATCTCAAACTCTTGGGCTAGAGTGATCCTCTTGCCTCTGCCTCCTGAGTAGCTGGGACTACAGGTATGCACCATGGTACTTGGCTATTAATCATTGATTACATTAAATTGTGGGTCAAAAATTCATTTTATATATTCCTTTTACATTTTTTTTTAGCATTGCTTACCTATTATGATATAAATGGAGACCAGTAAATAGCCCCTCATATGCCCACTATTATATAAAGATGCTTAAGGAGTTGGCTAAAGCTACAGGTAAGATGAGTTCCTTTAGCCCTTTATCTGATACATGCTTTCAGGAATGTCAAATAATGTTTCACTTAGCAATATTTGCTTCTGATGTATGACACCAGCAAGAAGTACCTTAGGTGAGGAATATGTATCCAAGAGGTAGGCTCCTGCTCTTATCTCCCACCCTCCATTGTCTATGGCTTTCCAATATGTATTTTTCTTATTTACTATGTTTTTGTCATTGTTTTGTCCATCTCCTTGCTCTAAAATGTAAGTGTCATAAGGGCAGGAATTTCTGGGGTATAGGTTCATAGGTGTACCTCTAGAACAGAGCCTGGCACTCCACAACTAGAGATGGGATGTCGATGTTGAATGAATGCTGTTCAGAGATCAAGGCATGTACTGATGCTAGTAAAGGCTCCCACTTGCGAATTGGTCCCAGGCTGTCTATCTCCAGATCCTGGACTCTGAAGCACTGTGTTGTACTGATCAAAATCAGGCAATTGATAGCTTCCAAGCCATGGTTCATAATAGTGGTTTTATATCAAATTATATGTAGTACTCTAAAAAGTAAAATATCTGCTACATCCACCTTTCCCTCATTTCATGTGAGGTGTGATGTGAGTGTGGAGTTACTATATTTTGTCCTAAAATTCCTGGCTGAACTGAATTAGTAGAGAATCAGTGCTGAAATTTTATCTCCATAAATCACTTCATTTTATAAACCTTTGAAATTTATTCTGAAAAGAATTCAGATTGAGTCTGAAAAACAGAAAGACAGAAAATAACAGGACCAGAATCTACTCTGACATAAGTTCATTATTCTTTCTGTAAGGATTTTTCAGTTGATCATAAAAGTTAAGTGGGAATGGCCTGTGACTCATATCTGGAGACATAACTATAGGCTGACAATAAACTGCTAGTAATCTACATGATTTAAAATCAGTGTTTTAACCAGTTAGTGATTTAACCATCTATCCAAATGCTCTATTACCTGTAACACATTATATGTTTTGTCTGAAAGGAATTCAATAACTGTGTATGAAGAAAGGAATTATATTCGTACTCTAATATCCTAATGAGAAAGGGAACTGTAATAAGTAATGTTCTAATAGAAAAATGTTATCATGAAAGTAACTATGTGAAATGATAGATAAGTTAATCGGCTTGATTGTAGTGATCATTTCATTATGTATATCAAAACCTCATGTTGTACACCTTAGTAGAAAAGGTACACTTGTAATAGAAATGAAATGAGACCATGATTTTCACTAAAATAGTATTAATAATTTCAAAAAATTTTTACCTTCCATATGTTAGTATAACAATCTATGGACAGTCTGAAACTATTTACCCTGAGACTGGACATTAAGAATTTACTTTTTTATAGTTTTCAATTAATGAACTATATTATATAGATTAGTAAGATTTAAATAAAGTACATTTTGGCAAAGCATTATCCTTTAAAGTCATAAGATAATTTTTACCATAATAATGAGTTGGACTTGGAGCTGAATGACCTGAAATTAAATTAGTCCAGGAAGATTGGTACTGGTTGTGTTGTAGATGACTTCCTGATTCTGAAACTAATTACAGAAAGGAGGGTATTTAACAGATGCCTGGAAAGTTGAGCATCTTCTTTTTTAATATGTTGTGCAAATATCTTCACCGTCAACTCCTAGAAATTCTGAGTTTATGTTAGTATGGGATTGTCTAAGAATCAGATACCAAATTCAGGATTAAATGTGCAAGAAATTCCTCAGGGTAAATGCTTGTGAGAGAAAATAGGGAAGAATCCAGGGGTAACTGCGGGAAATTTTGATGCATGTCTTAGCCTGAGGGAAGGATAGAGGGTGGAAGAAGAACAAAAGAAGTATTTTAGACTGTAGTGTAGTTCCATGAAAAGTTATGTAACATTGTCTGTCTCTCCTCAAGCCAAAGTCTCCTAGTAGAAGAATCCCTCATCTCATAGGAATGGACCTGCCTTAGTATTTCTGCTATACAGAATCATTGGCTGGAAGCAACCTGTGGAAAGCAAGGCCTCTAGGGATTTCCAAGCATAGCAGCAGGGTCTTAAGCCAATTCTGCTCTCAGCAGTTGGTATCTAGGAGGCATGTTCTAATGTCCTCATATTTAGAGATGAAGTTCTAGGGCCTCGGATCAGTTACTCTTGACCAAGACGTGTTCTTTCCAAGGTAATTTCTTTTTACTCACTCTTTAACCTGGTTATCAGTCCTGTGTTCTGCTCTTTAACACACATACTCCACAATCTAAAAAACATAAAGCTCACTGCTTTTCTCTTTTAAGGAAAGTGCCACAGTAACAAAAAGTATGTGTGTATACATGATCACACACACACACACACACACACACACACACAGTGTAAGTAGTATTCATAAAATAACAACCATATAAACAATAGGTGTTTTTTAAAGCCTCAGATAGTATGAAAAATAACTTTAGTCAAAGCACTTTTTATTCACTGTATTTCTATGATCAAAGAATGAACAAATATTCATTAAGCCCTTTCTCTATGTCATGGTGAAGCATTTTAAAGACATGATTGTGTTTTTGTAGCCTCATAAATTATTTTATTTTCCAACAAGTCAATGAGATGGTTGTCATTGTATACACTGGAAAAATAGGAAAAGAGACCAAATGAGCAAAACTAACTTATTGGTGGCTCTCAACTAGTAAGTGTTGAAACCATCAGTTTTGCAACTGATACCAGAGCTCCAGCCTATGTTTCTTAGCTATATATATTTGAAAAAAAAAAAAAGGAGGATATTAAAATGTAAGCCTCAAATTATCTGGCTAATTTAGAAATGAATTGTTAAAAGTAAATGGAAGCAGAAAAAATGGGAAATAAAAGATCCTTTGTTCTGAAGGAAATAAATAATGAAATGAATTAAATCAACTTGCTTCTCTACTAGTTTATCACTGATTCTACTGATAATTATGCTAATGATTATAAGTCCATGGAAGAAGTGTCCAAGTAAACTATATACATAGTAAATGCATCTTTGTATATTTTCATGATCTGATTTAAAGACCACTAAAATGGAAATTAGGATGCCCCATATGCTCTTTTCCTATCTAGGATAAAACTATTGAAAGAGATGTTTCACTAGTTCATTCTAGAAATTGAGGGGAATAGTCTAGATTATCTCTAAATACTTTTTTTCTTTCATTTTTTAAAGCACCTTAGCACCTTGAGGTACTACCATTCATTCTCAAGGTGTTTGTTGAATTAAAATTGAATTAAAAATATTATGAGATCTAGATAAACAGGGATTGATCACAAAGGAGTTAATATATATGCTTGTCTATATTATAACCTAGCTATCTTAGTAACAAATAACTCCCAATTTTCAGCAGTTTAACACCACAAAAGTGTATATCTGACTCATGATATATATCCATTATGAGTAATAAGCAGGGAAACTGTCATTGTGGTTATGCAGGAACACATGCTGACAAGGAGCCAATAAATATATAATCACTGTGCCATAGCGAATGAGAGAATATGGTGACTCCGACACTGGCTCTTAAAGCATCTACATATGTTTCATTGAACAAATAAGTTACATACTAACATGGTCACATCTAATATGGGGGGAAAAAAAAAAACAGGAAAGTGCAATTCAGGAGAAAAGTGAAATGAAGATTTTTTTTTTAAAAAGTTGTTCATTTTCCGTAACCTTATTTCCATTTTGCTTATTAATAAGTGTCTGCAGAACAGCTTAGACCACTTGGTGGTTGTTCCTACCCACTCGGTGGCCTGAGCAGTAGGAACTGCAGACCAGTCTTCAGTGGCTGGCTGGGCACGCCAGTCTTTAGGCACAGAGGGCACCTGCACACTTTCAGACCAGTCTGCAACCTCCGGTTGAGTAGCAGTGAACTCAGGAGCTGGAGCAGTCCATTCACCCTGAAATTCCTCCTTGGTCACAGCTTTTTCAGCAGCAGCCTGCTCTTCCTTTTCAATCTCTTCAGGATCTCTGTAGAAGTACAGATCAGGCATAACCCCCCCATGGGTGCACACAGGAAATGGTGCCACACATGCGCAGAACTTCTCGGGCCAGCATCCACCACATCAGACCCACAGAATGAGTGCCCTTGTTGTTGCACTGAATAGCAATGTCCACATTGCGCAGAGGAGAGTCTGTGTTACACAAAGCAATGGTAGAAAGATTGACATAAGATGCTTCTGTAAGAGGCTGGTGGTCAGCCCTGGGATCAGTAACCACCAGAAGACGTGGCTCCCGGAAGGCTGCCTGGATCTGGTTAGTGAAGGTTCCAGGAGTGAAGCGGCCAGCAATAGGAGTGGCTCCAGTGGCAGTAGCAAACTTCAGCACAGCCCTCTGGCCAGTAATGAAGATAGTTTTGAGAAACCCTAATGGCTGTCACAAAACTGATGGAATGTGAAACGTGAATCTGATCATACCTCATCTTACTTAAAATCCTACAATGCTTTCCTTATGGATCCTAGGGTGAAAACAGCATCTTTAACATGGCCTAATCAAGTTCTGCTTTCTGGCACTTACCTTCAAAATCTCATATTTTGTTCCTTTCCCTTTCACTTTCTTCACTCCAATCAGGTTGGCCAGCTTTTAGTTTCTTAAATATGTTCTTTTCTCTCTGCTCATATGTCTTTGCACTTGATGGTCATTTTACCCACCTTTCCATACAGTTAAATCCTACCCCACATGCACATCTCAGTTTAAACATGACTCACTCTGGGTAGCTGTCCCTGACTCTTTAGTAAAAGATCCTCTGTTGTACATTCTCATTCCATCTGGTGCCTTTTCTTACATGAGCTGTGTCTTTTAAGTCACCACCTGTGATAGAATACCTGGAACATAATAAAATACTCAAATATTTGTTTGAGTGCCCAGAGACTGCATTATCATATTTCACAGAAAAATAGAAAAGTTTTACCAGCAGAACTTTTTAGGGAAGGAATAAACCTATAACAGATTTTTGTATGAGAGGATGCACAGACAGTCACCTGCTAACTACTTCATTGCAAAAGTTAATCCCCACATCAAGATGTGTTTCTGGATAGTTTTAATTGTGGAGCTTTCTGACTCTTATTTTTTATACTTATAAAAATACTTTTTAAAGCAAAAGTACATCAAATTTTTTTCCTTTCTCAAGAGTTTAATCTTTCTAGATAAAGAACTTATCAGATGAATCCAACTAGATGAGTCAGAAAACATAAAATATGCTTTGGGGAATCTTAGTGAAGAACAAAATAAAGGAGAGAAAAATTTAAGTTAGGAATAGTCCTCCCTCACGGAAGAGGTCTATTGGTTTGCTATGACTGTTATAATAAAATACCACAGATTTGGGTGGCTTAAACAATAGAAATTTATTTTCTCACATCCTGGAGTCTGGACGTCCAAGGTCAAGGTGCTGCCAGGATTGGCTTCCTCTGAAACCTCCCTCCAGGTCTTGCAGGTGGCCTTTTTACATCTCCACATGGTCTTTTCTGTCTTTTCTCTGTGCCTGCTCATCCCTGGTGTCTCTTTTGTATGTCAAATAGCCTCTTCATAAGGACACCTGTCAAGTTGAATTAGGGCCCACTCTAATGGCTAATTTTAACATAATTATTACATTTTTAACAGGTTTCCAAACACAATCACATTTTGAGATACTTTTTAAGGCTTCAATATATCAATTTGGGGGACCTGGCTCAGCCCATAATAGAAGGCAAAGGAGGAGTGTAGTAAGGAGGTGGAGAGAGGCTACAGGTATCAGCAGGCTGGCTTGTGATAGAAGATATTGTTGAAGAAATAGGTCACTGGAGCAAGACTTTCCTTTAGGAAAGTAGTTTTGAAGCTCCTCATCTCTGCTTGACCCGGGTTGATCCCAAGACCACACTTTCAAATACTCGTTATAATTACTTAGTGTCTGTCTTCTCCCCTATTCCAAGTCCTAAGAGTAGGAACTGTCTTTCTTGTTCATTGCTGGATGTCCAGTGCCTGACACTTAAAGAGTGTGTAACATTTTCTCACATGAAAGAATAAATGGAATGTGATATTAAAGGGGAGAGATGGAGTCATAAAAGTTCTCAAGAGTCTATGGGCCTCAGTTGACCTCTCAGAGGGAGCACAGCCTCTGCCCTTGAGACTTTGGACAAACCATTTCTTCTCTACCATCCTCAAATTACTGTTTACCTCTCCCTCATTAGGAAAGATTTGCCTTTGTCACCTGCTCTGTAATCCTGGAGTGATTTTTTAAGGTTCCCATATGCTTTATATTCTTCCTAAAACACATAATTTTGTTGATACCCAGAGTTCCTTAATATAACAAAAAGTCATTTCACATCAAGTGATAAAGGATTTTAATTTAAATCTGTGATTGAGATTTCAGTGACATATAGCTTCTACTAAAACATGATCGACTGTCCATGTGTGTTTAATAGGGAAGAAGAAAGAGTAGGGATGAGAGAGGGGAGACTGCAGGAAGATATTTCAGAAAGCTAACTTCTGAGATTCAATGATCATGCAGTATACCTTGGAGGGTTAGAAAGAAGGGGCAAGTGTTACTTCCTGGTTGTGGCATGTCCTTTACTATCTACAAAGAAAACTCAGGGGTCTTCCTGCAAAACAGAACAGTGATCAGGACAGTGTGCTACACAGTATTTTACACCTTGCTAGTATTGGAATAGTGGGTCCCATATTTTCAACATTTGCTTATACCCTGGTTTTCTTAGTGTTGTTCTTTAAAACAATCAGTGGAAGGGCTGGGGTTGTGGCTCAGCAGTAGAGTGCTCACCTAGCACATGTAAAGCCCTCAGTTCAATCCTCAGCACCACCAGTAAATAAATAAACAAACAAACAAACAAATAAATAAAGGTATTGTGTCCAACTACAACTAAAAAGTTAATGTTATAAAAAAAAAATCAGTGGAAGAATTTTCCTCCTATTTCCCTTGTAAATTGTCAGGTATAAGCCAGCTATTAAACAGATTTCTTTAAATACCCCCTTACCCCCAGCTGCTAGCAAGGCAGTTTTACTTACATAGTAGGAAATCCTGTACTTAAGACAGGAGAACTGAATATCATCCACTGTGTTTTTCAAGGAATATATTCAATCTTTTCTTCTCCTATTAGGCTAAAAAGTAATTTGGATGCCCTATTCTTTTAAATTAGATAGTGAATTTCTCATTTGACTTTCCAGAAAAATGAAAAATAGAGTGACGGCAATGCAAATAATAAATATTTCCTGACCATTAATTTAGCCAAGTAACTATGTTGCTATGGCATGCTTTAAATATCTATGGATTTGCTTTTTAATGTTCTTGTTCCAAAGTATGTCCAGAAAAAAAATCTTATTATTTTGTCCATTTTAGTTCTAGGGATAATGAGATTTCATGCCATTTCATTTTTAGTGAACACAGCACAAAGGTTTTGAAATATTTTTTTAAAAAGTATTGAACTTTAAGTATTTAAAATAAAAACAAATATATATGTACATATATATATTAAATAGCACAACATTCAAGTTGAATTAAGTTATATACCAAGAGAAAATTTAAGTTGGTGAGGAGTCATAGATAATTTTATATGGTTTCTGTGAGGGAAAAGTGTCCTTAGCCTGATAGTGGGTATCTTCTCTGATACCCTTTTTTTATCATTCCCTCTTCCTTCATCTTCTCTCCACCTCTAACATATCAATTTTACTTAGGGGAGCTTCTTTAGCCTGTGTGTTTCTAGTGACTGATTTATCTGGTTCTTGCCTTCTTTCTGGGTGCTGTGTTTCTTCCATGCCTCACATAGTAAAACCACATCTCAATAACACTCCTCCAAGGCAAAGCATGAAACCAAAGGAGAAAAGGAAAGCCTACCTGTAGGAATCTGAACTCAGCAGTTAATAGACCCCTCCCTCGCCACACCCCAAGCCCCAAAGGGACTTTTTTCATGCCTACACACAGGAAACACATGTCCCAGAGCTATGTCTGTGTCACGCTTTCCTGCTAATTCCACAATCATTTGATGTGACTTTACTTCATCATCTTGTATTGGCAGATGGGAAGATTTTCTTTAGTTTTTGGGAAGATTTTATTTAGTTTTCAGCCTGACTCCAAGATACATTCAGCAGCAGCAAGATCCAAGAAGGCAAAGATATTTTGCCCATCCTTCCACTCCTGTTTGCCTTAATAGCTGAGGAGTTTCCTCTCGGGAGTCAGCAGTATAGATTAGTGACAGTGAAGTCAAACAGACCCAGGTAAAATCTCAAGTCCACTCTCTTTTACAGCTATTGGAGTTCACAAAGGCAGGGAAAACACAATTGCCATAGAAGAGCAGAGTGGAAGCAGGTTTTATAGTTTTGTAATCTACAGAAGATTCTGAGTATTGCATGTACTGTAGAAAACACACAGAGAGCCTGGCTTGGTTGAACACCAGTGATAGATCAGGTGGGCCCACAGTCCTGCCATCCTCTCTTGTTGGTAATTCAAACAGCCTGAGTTAGCCCAAAAAAAGAACAAGTTGATATTTCAAGTACTTCTTTTTATTTCATTTATATTCACTGAGATCTTTTCCCTATAGAGGTTAGGTCTCATTCTTCCAGGGAGCACACAAACCTTATTTAATAAAGCAAGAATTAAAGGCAGGCAGTAAGTATAGATAGGCAATCTGGTCAGATAGAGGCCTGTTTGGGTCTGGGAAGTTGGAGATTGCCTCTGGGAGATTGGAATGTTAATGTCTCCAGAGCCCTTTGATTACCAAGATTGCCTGCCTATTACTGCCCCTCCCAGAAGGTTGGTGAGAAAGCACCCAGAACAGACAGGGAACTGCTAATTAATGCCCCCTGGGCTGCCGCTCCCTTCTGGATCACTCCATCTTGGCCCTTCCAGCCTACCTTCTTCTCACCTGTTGGCATCTCCTGTATTCAGGAAGGAAAGAGATAAGGGGGAAGATAGCAAGAGAACAAAGAAGTCTAAAATGTATAAAAGGGGAAGGATGCTATCACTTCTTGGGATACTAGGATGCCAGCTATGGCCCTCTTCTCCCTCCCAGAAGTCTGTGTTACTATTTTTTTAAAATAAAACCTGCTTTATACGCTTGCCTCGCCACTTTTCTAATGGTCAAACTTCAACATTTGACAAGGAAGCAGAACTCGTCACTGATAACTGATAGTATCAAAAATTGTGGGTAATGTAGGCTCAGGTGATTGTGCGCATTTTCCTACCTCTTTGCTTTTGGTTTCCTTTCAATTTATATTTGTACCATAAGGCACTAAAAGGAGTATTTATGATTCCTTTGCATGATAGTAGGAGACCACACATCTTGTGTTCTGGTTCTATGTTCTTTTGTAAGAAATAGCCTTTAGCTGGTCTACCCAGGGTGGTAAGCAACTCTGTCAAGGACAACTGGTTATTTGAAAGGTTGGGACCAGTTGTCTGTGTTGATCCAAGATGCAAAGAAAAGACCACCAACTCCAATTTTAAATTAAAGCAAGCTTATATTGTATACACACAAAGAGAGCTGGCCAGGGCTGCCCCTCCCAAACACTGGGCTTGGGGTCAGCCCCGCTCTCCGGGAAGACAAGGTTTTTATAGTTCAAAGAGTTACAAAAAATCTTGGGAACTTACAGCTAACAAGGTCAGACATGTGTAATTCAAAGCAAGTAGCAAACTAATCACCTACATGGCATTGCATTCCAAGGAAAAAGGGGAGTAATAGTCAAACCCCACATCAAAAGTTTATGAGGCACCGTGAGTTTTAGAGAGAGAGAGTCGTTATCTGGTCAAGGAAAGCCAGGCCTGAGTGAGCTCAAGGCCTGGGCATGAATGCCAGACAATAAGCTCAAGCCAAATAAGAATCCTAGCATTTCATAGAAAACTGAAGTGGGCTTTTCATAACTTTTTGACAGGATGGCTCCCAGTCTTAAGATGGAATTAGGCTGGTTTATCATTCCCCCCCCCCCCTTTTTTTTTCTTTTCAAATCTTTGAAAGGGAGTAATCATATAGGCTAATTTTATCGATGGTACATAATAGAATTAAATTGCAGCCCAATAAACCAGAGCATATAGTTAATAACACATGGGACAATAACTAGTAAGAGAAGGATACAAATTATAGGACCTAAGAGAGAAGTTAACCATGGAAACCAATCTCCCAAGCCTAACCAATAATTATTCATTTTAATTTTGTTAATCTCCTGTCTTATCTCATCTACCTGTTGTTGGATAACGTTAGAATAATCTGTAATATTAAAATAGCACATGCCTGGGAATTGTTGGCAACCCAAGTGATGTTTCAATAAAAGAAAATCAATAGCTGCTCTATTTTGTAACATTGAGGTTCAAAGTTCTTTCATCTCTTGATTAATTTCTGCCAAAACTTGTGCAGTAAGGTTAGCTGTTTTGCTAAAACTACAGGCTAATTTTGTGATTTCTCTTTGTATTCCTACAACTAGACCCGGAAGTGGCAAAAGAAAGGCTGCTGTGATTGCAGTGTCTAGTGGGTCTAGGAGGATTAAATTGTCATCGCAGTTGGAGGGCAGACTTCGGGCAATTCGGTGGGGAGCTGTCAGAGATGGCAGTAAAGGAAAGATCCGTCCAATAGAACAGATCCCAGAAAAGTTTGTAGGCAAAGCCTGGAAGGTTGCTTTATTACAGAGAAAAACCCATCCTGTTGGCAGTCGTTTACCATTGGGTAGGGAGATATTTTGCTCAATAGAACAATTGTGGGGGGATCGGGGAAGGATGCAATCTATGCATAAACAATGCTTTTGAATAACCAGTGAAGCTGGCAAAGCTGGCTCTGCATGGTATACTGGCCAGTCTTGCTGCGTTGCTCTATCACCAGTGACTTTAACATAGTCAGTATATTTTACAGATAGACCCATAAGATTGTTAGCTAGCAATTGATGGATGGAGTTTCCTTCTTGTACACAGAAGGAACTTTTGTTCATAGTGTCAACAGCCAATTGTAACCAAAAGTTTTGAGTAGTTATAGAATTTAGGGGACTCACAGAAACATCCACCTTTAAAGTAGCTTTTGAATAAACAGTATCTATTGGGGCCCCCTTTTTTAGCTTAGTACAGGAATACTGTCCTGAATCTTGAGGGTGAGCAGAGTATTTATAGATTCCAAAATTTATATTATCCCCTCGAGATTGGTCTGTAAGATTTTTCCATGGTCCCTCCCTGAATACCTGACTAAAAATTTCTTGGTTATCTTTATACCATTTGATAGGGCCAATTACTGGATCTTGACAAGAGTAAGTACAATTTAGTATTAGTGGAGATCCTGCAATAGCAGGTCCTTCTTGGGCTACAGATGGGGTACAAGGTTTGTTGAGGCCAGCATAGCTAAAACCCAAGGATACATGTATACTCCAACAGGCAAAAATTATTAGCATAATGCTTATAATAACAGGGAAAGCAATAAGAATCTAGTGACAAAATATTAAACCTTAGTAATTTTAACTTTAAAAGGCCCACACTCAGTCATTTTCCACCTCTGGCTGCTGGATTCTCTTCCAGTGGGTTCTGCCTCCGTGGTTTCTGTAGGTGCCTTCTTTAGCTGTGAGTGATGGATCCAGGCAGGAATACCAGCAACTTTGACAGCAGTAGGAGTGTGGAGAATCACGATGTAAGGGCCCTTCCACCTGGGCTCAAGGCTGTTAGTTCTCAAACGTCGTATCAGCACAGCATCGCCTGGTTGGAATGAATGATCGGGCAGTCTGTGTCCAACGGGCTGAGCAGCCTGGACCTGGGGAAAGATCTTATCTATGATTAGTTGTAGCCTTTTGAGTGTTTCTGAGATTGGAATGTCTCCCACCAGATCTTGGTGTACTCTGGGAACCAAAGGCGGTGGCTGCCCATAAATTATTTCATAAGGGGTAAATTTTTTCCGGTAAGGAGTGCAAAGGGCCCTTAAGAGAGCAAAAGGCAGGAGATCAACCCAGTTACCACCAGTCTCAAGTATTAATTTAGTCAAAGTTTCCGTTAATGTTCTATTCATCCTTTCTACCTTTCCTGAACTTTGAGGATGGTACATACAATGTAATTTCCAGTTTATATTAAGGGCTCTTGAAATTAATTGAGATAATTTGGCCGTGAACGCTGGGCCATTGTCAGACCCCAAAGTTAGAGGAAGGCCAAATCTAGGAACAATCTCAGTTATTAGTTTTTTAACTACTATTTGTGCTGTCTCTGTTCGAGTTGGAAAGGCCTCTACCCAGCCTGAGACAGTTTCAACAAAGACTAACAAGTATTTATATCCATATAGTCCTGGTTTAATTTCAGTAAAGTCCAATTCCCAAAATTCACCAGGTACAGTACCTTGACTTCTGTTTCCCTGTGGAAGATGGTTCTTTTTAGCATTTACCTGTGCACATGTCATGCAGCGATTTGAGATGTTCTGGAGTATCCCTTGGTGTCCCGGGAAAACAAACGTGGGGTGAAATTAGTTCTGAAATCTTCTTGGGGGACAAATGCATCGCCTGATGAAGATCAGTTAACCATTTTCTTCCTAAAAGCTTACGCATGCAAATTTTCCCATCTGGGAGAGTCCACCAGCCGTGACAGTTTTGTTGGACTCCCATAGAGGAGTATAAGTTTATCTCTTCAGTAGTGTATGCAGGAGTTTCTTCCTCAATTTTAACTGGGAGTTTTGGGCAATTTGAGAGTTCAAGAATAGTTTGGCATTTTGACTCCCCAAGGGCTATTTCCCTGGCTGTTTGATCAGCCAAGTTATTACCTTGGGTCTGGGGGCTATTGTCTTTACGGTGTCCAGGCCAGTGGATAATATCCAGTTTATCTGGCAACCAGATAGCCTCCAGTAATTGAAGGATTTCTTGTTTATTTTTGATAGTCTTTCCATCTGAAGTTAAAAATCCCCTTTGTTTGTATATCTGTCCATGCACATGTACTGTAGCAAAAGCATAACGGCTGTCCGTGTAAATGTTTACTCGTTTTCCTTCTGCCCATCTCAATGCCTGTGTTACTGCAATGATTTCTCCTTTTTGGGCTGATGAGTCTCTGGGCAAAGCCTGTGCCCAGATAATTTCTTTTTGGCCCGTAACTACTGCCGCTCCCGCATACCTTATTCCATCCCGGACATAACTGCTACCATCGGTGTAAAGGTCTGCGTCTCTGTTGGTGAGAGGAATGTCAGTCAGGTCTGGTCGGGTACCTTGGATGACATCCAGCATCTCTGAGCAGTCATGAATTGGCTCCTCTGGGTTATCATCAGGCAGCAGGGTTGCAGGATTGATTGCCAGGGATTTATTGAAGGTCAATCTGTCCTTGTCTAGGAGGAGAGCCTGGTACTGAGTGAGACGGGCATTTGACATCCATCGACTGGTGGCATCCCTCAATAGGGTTTCCACTGTGTGA
Organism: Tamias sibiricus; assembly: GCA_025594165.1. Classification (NCBI taxonomy): domain Eukaryota; kingdom Metazoa; phylum Chordata; class Mammalia; order Rodentia; family Sciuridae; genus Tamias; species Tamias sibiricus. Next base: position 101,704,182 of record CM046666.1, read on the forward strand.
GGGGAAGTCACAGTGCGAGTCTGCCCCAGAGAAAGTTTGTCTGCTTCCTTTACCAGTATTGCAGTAGCCGCTATGGCTCGTAAACAAGGGGGCCATCCTGATGCTACAGGATCCAGCCTTTTTGAAATGTAGGCAATTGGTCTTTTCCATGGCCCTAAATTTTGGGTAAGAACTCCTTTAGCAATACCCTTTCTCTCATGAACATAAAGATGGAAAGGCTTAGATATATCAGGGAGGGTTAAGGCAGGGGCCTGAACCAAAGCCTCCTTTAAATTTTTGAAGGCCAATTCATTTTCCTCAGTCCAAATTAAAGGTGACTTGCCTCCTGCAGTTGCAGTATATAACGCTTGGCAATTTCAGCAAATCCAGGTATCCAAAGGCGGCAGTATCCAACTGCCCCTAGAAATTCCCTAACTGCTTTTTAGTGGTTGGGGTTGGGATCTTCATGATGGCTTCTATGCGGGATTGGGATAACAGTCTTTTCCCTTCCCTCAGCTCATATGCCAAATAAGTAACCCGAGAGGAACAGATTTTTTGCCTTTTTCTTGGAGACTCGGTACCCCAATTGAGCCAAGGTTCCTAGCAAACCCTGAGTGACCCTTAAACAGTCCTCTTTGTCTTTTGCTGCTAACAGGAGATCATCCACATATTGGAGCAAGGTTACCTCAGGGTACTTACTGCGAAACAGCCTCAGATCTTGATTGAGAGTTTCATCAAAGATAGTGGGGGAATTTTTAAATCTCTGAGGTAGTCGAGTCCAGGTCAGTTGTCCCGATATCCCCATCTCCAAATCCGTCCATTTGAAAGCGAAGACAGGCTGACTCAGTTTTGACAAAGGGATGGAGAAAAATGCATCTTTCAAATCCAATACAGTATAAACTGTATGTTCTGGTGGCAACAAACTGAGCAAAGTGTAGGGGTTAGGGACAGTTGGGTGTATAGTTTCTACCTGTTTGTTCACTTCCCTTAAGTCCTGTACTGGTCTGTAATCTTGAGTCCCAGGCTTTTGGACAGGCAACAAGGGGGTGTTCCAAGGCGATTGACATCTAATTAGTATCCCCACTTCTAGGAGATGCCTGATGTGGGTTTTAATTGCTTCTTTGGCTTCAAAACTGATGGGGTATTGTTTAACCCGGATGGGCATAGCCCCAGATGTTAGTTGTATTACAACTGGTGGCACATGTTCAGTTAACCCTGGAGGGTTATCCTCAGCCCAAACTGTAGGAATTTCTTGAATTAATAATTTCTCCCATTTTCCCCTGAAGTTTGGATAGGATTTTGAAAGAGCAGATACTCCTCACTTAATGGGCAGGTTATAGTTAGGGCCTTTGCAGGATTCCCCAATTCTAATGTAGGCATATCTCCAGAAAATGAAATAGTTGCCTGAAGTTTGCTTAAAAGTTCCGTCCCAGCAACGGGAAAGGGCATTCAGGGATAACAATGAAAGAGTGAGTTACAGTTCCTCGTCCTATGTTAACAGTCCGGTCTGTAGTCATTTATACTTTTTAATTTCTCCTGTTGCCCCTTGCACTTCCATGGTTTCATTAGTGAGGGGTCCTATGGGCTTCTGTAACACCGAATGTGAAGCTCCTGTATCCACTAGGAAATTTACAGGTTGGCCCCCAGTTGAGAAAGTTACCATGGGCTCTCGGGAGCCTAGTTTGAAAGAGCCATGGCCCTCCTATTCTTCTAAAGTTAAAACTGGTTTTGGCTGAGGGGCTCTGGCCTGTGATTGGGGCAAGCTCTTCGGATTACGTTGGGGGCATTCATTTTTCCAATGTCCAATTTCTTTGCAATAAGCACACTGGTTTTGTAGCAGGGAAGACCGCTTTTTGTCTCTGTTGTATGTGGTCTGCCTTTGTCTAGGATTTGAGGTTTCAGAAGCCTGTAATGCAGCCACTGTGGCCCTGTTTACTTTCCTTATCAGTAGATCATCTCGGCTATCTCTACTTTCAAACACCTTTTGGGCTATTTCCAATAATTCTGACCTGGTTTTTCCTGCAAAACCATCTGTCTTTTGAATCTTTTTATGAATGTCTGGGGCTGACTGAGTCACAAAAGCCAGATTAATTGCCCTGAGGCTTGTCGGGTCCTCAGGGTCTATAGGAGTATATAGACGGTATGCCTCCAGGAGGCGCTCGAGAAACGCTGAAGGTGACTCATCTGGCCCCTGTTTTACATCTGCTACCTTAGAAAGATTTGTGGGTTTTCGAGCTGCCCTCTTAAGGCCCTCTAACAGAGTCTGGTGGTACTTACCGAGTGCTCTCCTACCTTCAGTTGTCCCATAGTCCCAGCTTGGTCTTCTCCTAGGTAAAACTCGTTCAATCACTTCTGCTTTTTCGTCGCTTGTAAGAGCACTTATCCCAGGCAGCGCTTTAGTCGCTTCTGCCAGGATTCGCTCCCTTTCCTCCGTGGTGAAGAGAGTATGGAGAATCTCTTGACAGTCATCCCAGGTGGGGAGGTGATTAAAGAAAACGGAATCAACCAGAGAAATCAAGGAACTAGGATCCGTGCTAAAAGGGGGATTCTGGTTTTTCCAGTTATAAAGGTCTGTTGTAGAAAATGGAACATACACATAGCGACCTTCTGGAATCTGGCGGAGAGGAAGAATGGGGGCCGGAGTTGGCTCCACTTCAGGGATATTAATAGAAATGGAGCCAGCAGGTCGGCCAGGGGAAGCAACTGAGTCAGGTCTTCCATAAGGGTGGCCCTGTCGGGTATGGGGAGGAGAAAGAACAGGGGCTGGCTCCTTTGGGAAGACTAGAGTTGGAGGAGTGGTTGAGTGGGGCGATTGAGGAAGCGGTTGAGGGGAGGAAGAGGGAGATGGTGGAGTAGTGAGTGGAGCAGCTGCGACTGCACCCGCGGCAGGAGGATAAAGAGGAGCTGAAGCATATGGGGGAAGGAGGGAATCCTCCGGAGAGTCCTGTAGGACAGGGCTCTTAGTGGATTTATGGTTTGTTTTTGAGGGACCCTGGGGAGTTCTCCCAGCCACAACCAGGGCTTGCCCTCCCTGTCCGTTCCGGACCATCCAAACCTTCATCCAGGCGGGGGAATTAGTTGTTGCTTCCGCCCAGGGTAGAATATATCTTATTTGATCTGGGTGGCCAGGATTACCAAGAGTGATGTTAGATATAGCCCATGCCACTTGGGGATCAAAGGTGCCCTCAGGGGGCCAGCCGACTCCGAAGGTGGGCCATTCTACCTCACAGAATGTTCGGAGGCATTTCTTGGTGATGGGATAATCATAATCCTGCTTAACAAAATGGGGATAAAGTTTGTCAAAATTCCTTAAAACACAGTTCAAAGGAGTATCAGGCTTACTTGTCTTATTACCCATGTTCAATTTTTTTTTACATTTACAACAGAGAAGACACACAATGAGAAAGCAGAAAACAAAAACAACAAAACAAAACAAAACAAAAAAAAGAACACAGGACAATACACAAAAGAACAAGAACCAGGCGCCAAACCAACCAGGGAGCAGTGCAACGTCTTGCTAATGCTCCGGACAGGAGTGCGTATGTGCCTCGTCAGGCACCTCTCTGTCCCCAGTGGGAATTCCCGACCAGAACCAGAAAGCAGTGCGACCTTTCACTACTGCCGTGGACAGGAGTGTATGTGCCTCACCAGGCACCTCACTGTCCCCAGAAGAGATCTCAAAACCAGATATCAGATGTTACTAGGGCGCCACTTACCTGTGGAGGTTTTTTTCCACTGGATGCTTGCTAATTTTTGATGCGGCAGTTCACTCCAGTAGTCCGAAGGACTGAAGGCACACCCTGGGGCCTTGGAACATCTCAAGGTGCGCACCCCCTAGGGTAGCACTTTGCCCCGGAGTCCCAGAGTGAAGGTCCGGCTTCAGAATTTGTAGTGGTCTGAATCTCGCTGGGGCCTCCAAAAATGTTGATCCAAGATGCAAAGAAAAGACCACCAACTCCAATTTTAAATTAAAGCAAGCTTATATTGTATACACACAAAGAGAGCTGGCCAGGGCTGCCCCTCCCAAACACTGGGCTTGGGGTCAGCCCCGCTCTCCGGGAAGACAAGGTTTTTATAGTTCAAAGAGTTACAAAAAATCTTGGGAACTTACAGCTAACAAGGTCAGACATGTGTAATTCAAAGCAAGTAGCAAACTAATCACCTACATGGCATTGCATTCCAAGGAAAAAGGGGAGTAATAGTCAAACCCCACATCAAAAGTTTATGAGGCACCGTGAGTTTTAGAGAGAGAGAGTCGTTATCTGGTCAAGGAAAGCCAGGCCTGAGTGAGCTCAAGGCCTGGGCATGAATGCCAGACAATAAGCTCAAGCCAAATAAGAATCCTAGCATTTCATAGAAAACTGAAGTGGGCTTTTCATAACTTTTTGACAGGATGGCTCCCAGTCTTAAGATGGAATTAGGCTGGTTTATCAGTCTGCTAGCTCAGGATCATGTTTGGTGGCATCAGAATAGTCTTTCAGACAGCAAAGTCTCCAAGCCCACAAGTCACTGATAATAGGTGATTCTTGAAAAAGAAAAATCAGGCTGGTTGTCTGGACTTCCAGTGTCTCACTTTCAAACATTGATTCAGCAGGCCTGGGATAAAGCCAGGCATGGTTAAGAAAATGCCTACCACAAGTTGGGTTGTGCACTTCCTGATAGGTACTATCAGAATGAATAATCTCTAAGGTCCCATTAGCTTTTTAGATTAGGTCTCTTTCCCTTTTAGAGAATTTGTACAAAATGATTTATTTTTATTTTCTATCTTGCTTTCATCTCTAAATTTCTTGTACTTTTCATCACTTAAAAAAAAAACTAATATTCTGTGTTGGAACTGAGGTAGGTAAATGATCTCTTGAACCATTTAGATGTCTTGACAACTTTTCTCTGTCACATGCAAGCATCTTGTGGAATTGTCATTTGCCTTCGTTGTGAGGCCCACTCCTCTGTTTTTCATAATTTTGCCTTCTCAAATATGTAACTGTTTTATAAATTGCTGTCTGCCTTACAGCAAGCATTTAGATTATTTTCCTGGCCCATCACTGTGGTTACTGGGAGACAGCCCTCATCTTAGAGGAGCTCTGAGGGGAGGAAGGCAGGAAGCCCAAGGAGTCAGAGCCTCCAGAGAAGAAAGGAAAGTCTGAGGTAAGGGTCCTGTCAGCAATTTCTGTGAACATACATGCGCACAAACACAACTCTATGTTTAAAATATCTTAGAAGCTCCTTGTGTTAAGAGTTCTAGAATCTTTGGCAATTACTGTGATCTTCGTGCCAGTTCACCTCTTTAGAGTGTCTTGCTGATAAGATTTAACTGATGGGGCTGGGATTGTGGTTCAGTAATCACTCACCCAATATGTGTGAGGCACTGGGTTTGATTCTCAGCACCACATTAAATAAATAAATAAATGAAGGAAGGAAGGTATTGTGTCCATCTACAAAAAAAAAAAAAAAAAAAAATCTTAAAAAAAGGAGAGAGATTTAACTGATGCCAATGTAAGGCCTTTGGCTCAACTGCCTCTCTCACTGCCTTGTGCCTTCCTCCAGTGCTGTGACACTAGGTGGGAATCAACTTAATGAAAGAGGTGAAAGACCTCCGTAATGAAAACCACAGAACAATAAAGAAAGAAATTATAGCAGACCTAAGAAGATGGAAAAACCTACCTTGTTCTTGGATAGGCAGAATTAATATTGTCAAAATGACCATACTACCAAAAGCGCTATACAGATTTAATGCAATTCCAATAAAAATCCCAATGACACTCTTCATAGAAATAGAAAAAGCAGTCATGAAATTCATCTGGAAGAAAAAAAGACCCAAAATAGCTAAAACAATCCTTAGCAAGAACAGTGAAGCAGGTGGCACTACTATACCAAACCTTAAATCATACTACAGAGCAATAGTAACAAAATCAGCATAGTATTGGCACCAAAATAGAAGGGTAGACTAATGGTACAGAATCGAGGACACAGAGACCAACCAATACATATAATTTCAGTTATCTTATTTTAGATAAAGATGCCAAAAATGTAGATTAGAGAAAAGATAGCCTCTTCAACAAATGGTGCTGGGAAAACTGAAAATCCATATGTAGCAAATTGAAATTAAGCCTTTATCTCTCACCATGCACAAAATTTAACTTGAAGTGGATCAAGGACCTAGGAATTAGACCAGAGACTATACACCTAATAGAAGACAAAGTAAGCTCCAATCTCCAACATGTCGGATTAGGCCCCAAGTTCCTTAATAAGACTCCTGTAGCAGAAGAACTAATATCAAGAATCAACAAATGGGATAGATTCAAACTTAAAAGCTTCTTCTCAGCAAAACAAACAATCAATGAGGTGAATAGAGAACCAACTAATTGGAAACAAATTTTTGCCAGATGCACTTCAAATAGAGCACTAATCTCTAGAACATATAAAGAACTAAAAAATCTTAACACCAAAAAACCAAATAACCCAAGCAATAAATGGGTGAAGGAACTGAAAAGATACTTCTCAGAAGAAGATATCAATCAATCAACAAATACATGAAAAAATGTTCACGTCTCTGGTAATTAGAGAAATGCAAATCAAAACTACTCTAAGATTTCATTTAGCTCCAGTCAGAATGGCAGCTATTAAGAATACAAACAACAATAAATGTTGGAGAGGATGTGGGGAAATGGGCACACTCATACATTGCTGGTGGGACTGCAAAATGGTGCAGCCATTATGGAAAGCAGTATGGAGGTTCCTTGGAAAACTGGGAATGGATCCACCTTATGACCAGCCATCTCACTCCTGGGTCTATTCCCAAAGGACTTAAAAGCAGCATACTACAGGGACACAGCCACATTAATGTTTATAGCAGCACAATTCACAATAGCTAGTTTGTGGAACAAACCTAGATGTCCCTCAGTAGATGAGTGGATAAAGAAAATGTGGTATATATACACAATGGAATATTACTCAGCAATTAAAGAGAATAAAATCATGGCGTTCACAAGTAAATGGATGAAGTTGGAGAACATAATTCTAAGTGAAGTTAGTCAACCACAAAAATCCAAATGCCGAATGTTTTCTCTGATATAAGTAGGCTGATTCACAGTGGGGTTGGGTTAGGGAACATAGGAGGATTAGAGGAACTCTAGAAAGGTCAATGGGGAGGGTGGGGAAGGGAACAAGAGGGTATGAAGGGAAAAACAAAAAAAGAAGATGGTAGAATGAGATGGATATCAGTATCTTAAATGCATGAATGAAGACATGAATAGTATGAATATTCTTTGTATTCAAACAGTGTTATGTTAAAAGGTGTTCTATACATGTAATATGAAATGTAATGAATGCTATTGTTATATATACAATGTTGAATTAACAAAAAGAAAAAAAGTAAATAAACACAGAATTATTAGATGACTAAGAAATTTCACTCCTAGCTATATACCCAAAAGAATTAAAAAGTGTTCACTCCAGTCAGAATGGCAGCTATCAAGAACACAAACAACAATAAATGTTGGAGAGGATGTGGGAAAAAAGGCACACTCATACATTGCTGGGGGGCCTGCAAAATGGTACAACCGTTATGGAAAGCAGTATGGAGATTTCTTGGGGAAATGGGAATGGAACCACCCTATGACTGAGCCATCCCACTCCTGGGTCTATTCCCAAAGGACTTAAAAACAGCATATTACAGTGACACAGCTACCTCAATGTTTATAGCAGCACAATAGCTAGGTTGTGGAACCAACCTAGATGTCCCTTGGTAGATGAATGGATAAAGAAAATGTGGTATATATACACAATGGAATTTTACTCAGCAATAAAAGAGAAAAAAATAATGACATTCGCAGATAAATGGTTGAAGTTGGAGAATATAATGCTAAGTGAAATCAGTCATTCTCAAAAATCCAAATACCGAATGTTTCCTCTGATATAAGGAAGCCGGTTCACAGTATTGTTGGGTCGGGGTACACAGGAGGATTAGAGGAACACTATAATGGTCAAAGGGAAGGGAGGGGAAGGGAGAGAGCAAGGGAGGAAGGAGGGAAAAAAGTGATTGAATAAGACAGATATCATTATTCTAAATGCATGATTGAAGACTTGAATGCTGCGAATATACTTTGTATACAAACTGTTTTGTGTAAAAAGATGCTATATATGTATAGTATGAACTGTAATACATACTACTATAAATAAAAATTAAAAAAATATATGTTTGAAAACCAAAAAAAAAAAAAAAAAAGAATTGAAAAGTTTTGCTCAAACAAAACTTTGTATTCAATAGCCAAAGGGTGGAAACATCTGAAATGTCCATGAACTAACAAATGGTTTTTTAAAATGTGGTATATACACATAAATTAATATCATTTAGTCACAAAAAGGAATGATGTACTGATACATGGTACAATATAAGCTTTGAAAATATTATGCTAAGTGAAGAAGCCAGACATGAAAGATTACATCTATATGAAATATCCAGAATAGGCAAACCCATACATAGATGGGATTAGTAGTTTCCAGGAGCTTCAAGGAGTGGGAAATGAGAAAGATTGCTCCATAGGTACAGGTTCCCTTTTGATGAGAGAAACATGTTCTGTACCAAATAGTAGTGATGGTTGCATAGCATTGTGGTATCCTAAATGTAACTGAATTGCAATTAAATATGATTAAAATGGTGAAATTTATGCTATGTGAATTTTGTCACAATAAAAAAAATAATGTAATAAGAAAAGAAAAGAGAGAGAGATTTAACTGATGCCAATGTAAGGCCTTTGGTTCGCCTGCCTCTCTCACTGCCTTGTGCCTGCATCCAGTGCTGTGACACTGGGTGTCTTCTGAATGGGTGCAGAGGCAGCCAAGGCCTCGCTCGCTGCAGTCAGGCTCTATGTCTCTTTTGCTTAGCCAAGAAAACTGTGAGGTTCTCTCTTCATTTGTCAAATGTACAGATACTGGGCACTCCCCAAAACTGTTAATTGCTGAGCTGTAGAGCATGAATTTAGTGAATATTTCTGGAAAGAAACGTCCATATATCAAAATCTAGTATAGTAGTGTGTAAGGGCAAAATGAAGAAAAAAATTACTAAAAAGATGAGAAAATTAAATATATTTTCCTGATCTCATTCCAGAGGAACAATTTATGAAGAGGGTAGAAGCACAAATTAAAATAAAACCTTAAGTAGACTCTTCAAAATGATTGGTCGGGCAATTAGATTCTCACAGTGTTTCATAAAGCTTTTGTTGGGGGTCATCTGTGTGATCTTCAAATATGCAGGTCTTCTCTGAAGGCTTTCTAACTCCAGGGAAGGTGGGTGGGTTTCCCTAAAGAAACATCAGTGGAATCTAAAATGGTTAATGATGCATATAATAAATAAGGGAAAAGGGGAAGGCTGGGTACAGTTACTTCCAGCTGGTATAGCTCCATCCTTCTTCAGAATGAACCCTGTTTTTCTCAATTACTTAATTACAGAGCACATCATCAAGAGCAAGCTATTGGCCCTAGAGATAGAGAAGAAAGTGAGCCAAACACTTTACAGGATTACTTCCTAGCAGAAAGTTAAAATGTTAACAATATTTCGTAGATTTCTCACTCTTCCTTTACAAGGTGAACAAGTGAGGAAAAGGAAGGTCAAGTTAAGATGCAGGGCTATATTCATTTTACAAGCTTCCAAATGTGATCTGAGGGATCATAACTTTAACTCACTGGATTACAGAGTATTTGGAATTCAAATTTTGAAGTGTTCTCAGAATACTTATTCCAAAATTCTCTGTTTGCTATTGATGGGCCCATTATTGACGTATGCTTCCTACCTCATAGGTCATTCTACATATTTTTTTAGAAAAATACATTTTTGCATGCTTTACTGCCTAATTTTGAGGGCAGTTGAAACAATTATGTGTGTTCCTAGAGAAATTCTGTTTTTACAGAAACGAGACACAACAACTAAATGTCAGTCTCTCGATTGGCATTTTCACTGCATTTGGTTGAAGTTCAGGTCTGTACCTCTGCACATTGAACTTCTGACACTAAGGCCAGAGCAGCACATCAAAGCCAGAAGCACAGCAAGTCATCAGAGTTCAGATTCTTTCCTGCTTCCCTGCAGAGGGGTCAAGAATACAAACATCCTCAATTGGTGCAGCAGGAGGGAACATTAGTTCATCAGCAGAACCAAACAGGAAGCACCAAATGGGCACTTCTTCTGTTTACTTTGAGATTATTAAGAAAGACATGGCTTAGTTCCTTCAACCAAATTTGTCAGTGAAGCTGACAAATACAAGGTGTAATCATTTTAGGTAGTGGAAAATCTGATTCCAAAAGCATTTAATGTTGTTTTTCTGGTTATTTACTTACCACAATTTATACAATAAGTCCTTAGAATGGAAGGAGTTTGAAATAATTAACCATAAATTATTATTTTTTTCTTTTTAAAAACTATGAGCCAGTAATGTAACATCTGCCACAGTCTATTAAATTCACAATATGGGCCACTTAAATTTTAATTAAATTTCTCAGATATTTCCTTTTTTGACCAGGGAGGATGTACACAGAGTGAGCAGATACTTTTGCGTTCCAGGAAATACTTCAAATGGTGTTGCAGAGATTTGAAAACCTAACCCCAATTTTTAAACTTGGCATATCACCCATTCAACTACATCAGAGTAGATTCTAGTGCTTCACTGACGGTATCTGGAGATGATAAAAATGAAGCACATGATAAGAATTTGAGCAAACTTAGAAAGAGCAGGAGGGAATGTAATTTGTATGTTTTATGAATATTTCTAGAAATAAATCAACAAGCCACTTCATCAATCTTATAATTACTTGGAATTTCTTAATTCCAAAAGCCAATTTGGCCTGCTGGTTGAAAGGAAGTGAGTGTTCTTTTTCAGCTGGCTTCGTTATTCTTCTCACCTAGCCAGTGGTGTACCAAGGGGGAAATATTGGGGGTAGTCCACCCCAGCACAGGCAACAAGGGGGTAATTTGTGTGTAGAAAATTGAAAAGGAATAAAAAATAATAATAATAAAAGCCAGTCTGGTTTTTATTATAACTATGCACTGACAGTTCCAAGCAACATCAATGAGACTATTCCTCTTAGGAAAAAAAAAAAGCAAAAGCAAAATTGTTGTTGGTGTAAGTGCCAAATGTCTGCTGTAGTTACTGAAATTGATAATATTTATGTAAACTGAATATTACCATTTTTAAAAAATTATTATTCTTCAATAAACATTGTATGCTACATAGAAATAATTCTGATTCCCAGCTGCACACGGGCTCAGCTACACTTGTTTATTTCAAGAATAAGCCATTGAGTTCTGTTGCATTTTCATAATCACTGTTCTGTAATTGTTTATTTTGAGTTTATATTTAAACACAAGATTACATAGTCCACAGGGACTGGAGATACGAACTGAGTCTGAAACAAACTCAAATAATCCACAGTCATTACAAGTTTTGGAGAATTTTACCAAGTATGATAGAAATTTATGATGAATTGTCTGGTGAAGTTACTTGAGTGGAAAATTTTCAATTGCAGAAATATTTGAGAACTGCTAAAACAGATCCCAAAGAAACAAAGTCATGGACAATATTGCAATTTCTGGAATTTATTGTGAAGTGGAACTTTTATGAATCTCTGCTATTTCTAGATCTGTTTTTTTTTTATGTGAAAGAAACTTTTAAAATTAAATACACAAAGTTTTCTTCAATCAACTCTGAATAAAGATGGTTGATGAATCTGGCTATACTGATTGTATTGATCATGAGGAGGTGAAGTTCAGTTCCACAAAGCCAATGACAAATTTGCAACAGTTAACATGTAAACCACAAACCATGGGCTGGGGTTGTAGCTCAGTGGTAGAATGCTTGCTTATCACATATAAGGTACTAGGTTCAATCCTCGCACTGCATATAAATAAAATAAAGGTGTTGTATCCATCTACAACTAAAAATATATTTCTTTAAAAAGCCAGAAACCATTATATGATTAAGGAGCATTATGTAAGAAACCAATATATAAGTATTTTCATCCTTTAAAAAAATAATCACATTAATGTATTTAAAATGTTATTAAACTTCATTTATTTTGCATTTTCAACTAAAATATGTAATTTTTTAAAGTCTGGGGGATGAGTTTGTGGCTCAGTGGTGGAGGGATTGCCTAGCATGTGTGAGGCACTGGGTTCAATCCATAATACCACATAAAAATAAATAAATAAATAAAATAAAGATATTGTGTTCATCTACAATTTAAAATTTAAAAATTTACTAGCATGATTATATATGAAAAAAATGAAGAAAACTTTATGTGTTATTTTGGACAAATTATTGTTTGATTCATTTCAGAATTATAACTAAATACTTCCGTCATTTAGAGAAAGGATGAAAAATGGTTTCTTTCAGGTGCCAAGTACACTGAGTAAGCCATTGCATCCATCAATTCATTTTAATTCAAATAGAATTTGTTCTCAATCTTTTTAGTATCACATTTGTTTTTGAAAATTATTGCAGGGGCTGGGGTTGTGGCTCAGAGGTAGAGCACTCACTTAGCATGCGTGAGGAACTGGGTTCCATCCTCAGCACCACATAAAAATAAAATAAAGATATTGTGCCACCTATAACTAAAAATAAATATTTTAAAAAAAGAAAATTATTCCAAAGTGACAACTCATTTTAATAAGGCAGAATTTTAATAACCAAAAAATAGAGAGAACTGCTCTTACATGTAACTTTCATCCCTGAGAGATCTTATTATTAATTATATTTCTAATACATGGATGTTTTATGCCATAATTATTTTATTGTATGCTTAGTAGGATAGGAAAAATAAACTTGCTAAAATTTCAACGTGAAGAAATGGAAATTATAAATACCTCATAATGACTAAGAAAAATTGATTCTCTAATATAAAGCTTTCCACTCTAGCAAATACCCCAATCTTACACCTTTTCAGAAAGCATAAAAATAGGGAGCATTCTCTACCTTACCTTATGCAGCCAGGCTATCTTTGATATCAAAACATGAACAAAAAATTCTGAGGAGAAAAAAGAATTGCAGTGAAGCCTCAATCATGAACACATATGTCAAAATTCTTAATATCAGATAAAGAGTATGTACAAATCACAATATGATTCAAGTGAGTTGAATTTGTTATAATTATGCAATGTTATTTTGACATTAGAAAACTGATCAATAGAGTTTATCACATTGACAGAATAATGCAGATCCTATTACTACATGCAGAAAAGTAGTTGGCTAAAGTCAGCATCTCTTTGTGATTAAAATATATTTTTGGCAAACTAAGAATAGAAGATAACTTCTATATTCTAATGGAAGATATTTACAAAACACTGTAGAATTATTGAAAGATTTCTTTTTGAGATTGTTATGCCCAGAGTATGGACCCCAAAGACCACCAAGGAATCCGGAGTGCATGCAAAAACAAAGAGCCTTTATTCAGGCTTAAGCTCGGACTCTCAGACCTCACCAACACAGTGGATCTGTACTGAGAGCCCGGAACTGAGGAAAGACTGAGTCTTATAGGGCTAGAAGCAAAGAGAGGGAGGGGGCTTGCCTAATTGGCCAGGGGAGCCCATGTGTGACTAAGGAGGTTTTCATTGGTGGAGGCCATATCCAGAGCTATGGAATGTGCTGACTGTTCATTGCAGGGCCCTGCCATTGCCTTATCTTATTGTGCGTGGGCTGGCTTATCATACCTGGGCTTATTCTTGCCTTGTGACAGGAGACTTGCAACAGTTTGAGGCAGCTGATAACAAAATGGGGTTACAGCAGTTTGGCTTCTATTACCTTTAAGCCAAGCATTTTACAGAAGCAAAAAGAAGCGGTTAAACTGAAAAGAGGCTTGGGGCTGAAAAAGGGGGGTTCCACAAGATCAAGAATAAGATAAGTAAGATTGTTATCACCACTTCTAGGGAAACATTTTCTGGAAGTCCTAGTCAGTGTAGTAAGGAAAGAAAAAGAACTAAGTTAACAAATAAAACTGACATTTGATATAACTGTACATGTAGAAAATATTAAAGATTCCACAGGTAGATATTAGAATTGAGTTTAATAAGATTGTACCCAGTAACCTTGTTAAACTCACTTAATTCTAATATTTATTTGTATATTTAAAAAATTCCATTTCTGTCAGGCAAGTAATTGCAGGTACTAGGGAGGCTTAGTTAGGAGAATCATAAGTTCAAGGCCAGCCTGGGCAACTTAGTGAGACCCTGTCTCAGGGGGAAAAAAAAAAAAAAACAGAGAGAAAAAAACAATAATTAAAAGGAGGAGGAGGAGGAGGAGGAGGAAGAACAGAGGGAGTGGGGAGGGAAGGGGAAGGAGGAGGGACCAGAGGTCAGTGACAAAACACCTTGGGTTCAATCTCCAGTAGTATAAAAAATTCTTTTTTTTTTTTTTTTAACTTTCTGAGTAACAATAGAAAATAAAACTGAAATAAATTAAAGTATGATCAAACATATTTAATACTGAGGAATGCATATTTTCAGTTGTAAATGAAACATAAAACATTTCTGAGAAAACATTTAAAAATGCGAATTAATGAATACATAGACTACATTCATATATGGGAAGACTCAGCTTTTTTTAACTGTTAATTTTCCTGAAACAGAATTTTAGATTCAATAAAATTCAATTCAAAATCCTAGTTGGTTTGTGGGGTGAGGACAAGAGAGAGGGGGAAATTTGAAAAAGATTCTAAAAAATATATAAGAAAATTCAGGGACCAGATAGTCAATGCACTTTGTTTTGTCAGTGTTGTTTGTTTTGTTTGTGTCCTGGGGATTAAATACAGGGCTTTGTGCATACTAGGCAAGTACTCTATTACTGGCTCATTTTTAATTTTTATTTTAAGACAAGAGTCTCATGAAATTGTCCAGGCTGACTTCAAATGTGTGATCCTCCAGAGCAACTGGGATCACAAGTCATTGCACTCTTAAATAGGAAGAAAGAGGGGAAGGAACTTGCTCTAACAGATACTAATATCTAACAGATACTAATACATATTATATGTCCATAATAATTAAGATACAACAATATTGGGATAAGAATAGACCTCCAGATCTATAGAACAAATCAGAGTCCAGAAAAAATGTACCTTTGAAATAAATCTAATGTCCATATAGTGATCACAAAACATAACAAAAATAAGGAAAAAGACTAATTGAGAACCTCTATTTATCAAAAAACACCTTTATTTTTCAAAGGTCAAACTACAGGATGGAATAATATACAACATATGCAAGTCTCTTGTTTCCAGTATGTATTTAAATTACGTATACAAATCAATATGCAAAACAACCCAATGAGAAATGGGCAAGAGATTTGAACAAAAAAAGAGAATACTCCAATTGCCATCAAGTATAAGAAGGTATCTTTGAATATTTTAGTAATCATGGAATTTCAAGTTAAAAACACAGTTAAATACTGCCATCTTTTTCTTTTTTTCCCAGAAAAACTAAAATTAAAAATGCTGGCAATCTCAGCGTAGGTAAGGATGTGGAATAAGAGAAATTCCCATATACTGTTAGAGTTAAAAGTGGTGCATTAGCTTCTTCAGATTCAATTGTCAGTAAAAAAGAGAACAAATTAGCATATAGTCCTGTCAGTTCATGCATTCCAGGCAAAGTCTGACTTTTGCTGCGCCTCAACTATTCTTCATGGTATGTTTAGTATCTAGTTTAATAAGAAAAACAAGGCTCAGGAAAGGTAAAACGCTACTATGTAAAATGCCAACACCACACCGGGTCCTTCTAACTCTCAAACTCCTTTTTCCTTATATTTATGAAAGTATTATTTAAGAATGCGTCCTGTTTTACTTTCATAAATTTATAAATTTCTCTCTTTATAAATTTAAAAGTATCCTTCTAATTTCTTTACTTCTCATTTGTTCCTTACCTAGAAGTAAGACAATACTGTTTGCAAAACACTGCTATCTTCAAAAGAAATTCTACTTTTTGCTGCACAGGTCTCTATCTTAGCTACTATATTTTAATGTATTGTATTTCACTTAGTGAACATTGTTGCACTAATCTGTTTACACGTTTGTCTCCCAGTAGTAGATTCTGATATTCTTGAGAACAATCTCTTATATTTATACCTTTAGCATACGACACAATTTTCTGTTGATGAATAAATGAATTTTTATCCTCAACATTGTGACTCCAAGTAGGCAAGTCTCCACTTTAATCAGCTTAAAGAAAACTTGAAATTACTCTGCTACTTTTCAGCAGAATTAAAGTCAGATCACATTCTGAGAGACAAAGGATTCTATTTCATTTTTCCATTTGAAGTGATTCACGAATAATTCCATTGCCTGTTGGCCTAATTCACACACTGCCCAGATTTCACAAACAGAATCCAGAAAGTACGATTCTCTTCGATTAAGGTATTGTTTTATTTTCTTCTATTTGATTGTACTATTGAAGGACAAAACTGTGACAAATTTAGTTGAAACATCCGATTGACTTTTAATTGTGATAATATGATACTAGAATTTGGTAGAATGGTTGATTTTTGTAAGGTGGGAACAAGGAAATAAAATAACTAAAAAAGCAGATTGGTAAATGTCAGGCTATTCTTGGTTACTTTAAGTGAGCATTGGGGATTAGTATGCTGATTTTGGAAGACTGGTCTCTTTCTGACTGGTTGTTCTGAATCTCCTGTTTTCAGGAAAAACTGATCTGTTGGTGATCTATCTGCTTACTCAAAGTTTCAGTTTGGTCACGTGACATAGCATGAGCAACTTCATTTGTGCTTGGTCTGGTCTGCTGGGGCCTAGTGCAGGAGGTTAGTTCAAAATTATGGCCTCCCATAAACTTGATTAACAGTACTTAGTCATAAACAACTCTTCCAGGATTATGTTTAGCATATTACTGTTCCTAGTATACATTTGTAATGGGAAATCAACTTCTTTAGAATTCAGAAAGAATTTTACTTTGAGTATTTTTTTTTTTTTGGTACCAGGGATTGAACTCAGGGGCACTGGACCACTGGGTCACATCCCCAGCCCTTTTTTGTATTTTATTAGAGACAGGGTCTCACTGCATTGCTAAGTGCCTCACCATTGCTGAGGCTGGCTTTGAACTCGTGATCCTCCTGCCTCAGCCTCCCAGGTGCTGGGATTACAGGTGTGCACCACCGTGCCCAGCTCTTTGAGTATATTTAATTACACTATAAATACATCTCTGTTTTAGAGGAAGAAATTAAAATTATATATATTGCAGTATATTAACAGAAACTATATTCCTGCTGAAAAGGTTTGTGGTGACCTAAACAGTTGAATGAGAGAATGCTATGCAGACCTACAGAATACTAAATAATGTGAGATTTAATTTTAGTAAAAGTCTTGCTCATCTTATTGTAGCAGTTGTAATTTCTAAAAAAGCTATGCTAAAAAAAAAGAAGCAGGATTTTTAAACAATATTATAATGCCACTTTGTAAGCAGCATGTGGTTTGATATATTTTTCTTGAATGTTTTAAAGAATAAACATAAAATTCAGTTGGTGTAATCTATTGTGGTCAATATATCTGGCTATATATTTTAGACTAACTTCATTGTCTTTGTTATACAAGTATTAATCTTACTAAATTCAGTTTTTAACAATCATGTTAAATAATTTAATTGTCATCTATATAATTATACTTAATGATTAAAAATGTAAGTCAAATAAAATCAGCATGAGTATAATGAGATAAACTAGTGGTAGTAATTTATTGATAATGCCCATGTTTACATATTTCTTAATGTAATCACTCTAGGAGTTTAAGTACTGTCATTACCTATGATTGACAGAGAAGAAAACTGAGGCATAGATAGTAATTAATATCTGTTCAATGTCATAGCTAGTAAGTGGACATGTGGCCCTGTAGGAGCCCTGTTTGGGGAGATGGCTTAAATTGCGGTTGACTATGGGCCATAAGGATTTGGGCATTGTAGCCTTCCGTAGTCTCACGGGACTTGGCCCGGGATCTCGAGTGACTTGGCCGAGATTGCTGATCGGGTCAGCGCCATTTAGGTGGTGTGTGTGGCGCGTGTTAGTCGTTGTTAGAACCAGAGAGAAAAGTTATCAGAATAAAAAGCTGTTTGTCTCCAGTTTGCCTCTGAACTTCTTCCCGCAGCTCCGTTGCTCCAAGTGGCCATCGCTTCAGGCGGCAACACGGCCCATAAATCTGAGACTCTGACTCCAGACCCCTAGCTCCTCACCAGCATACTCCAGTACCTCCTATATATGAGGAAAACAAGTAAGAAATGCTGCTAGTGCTTGTGCAGGATTTGCTTTAGAACAATTTTACTCTAGTATCATTATTCATCATTTAAAATTAGAAATGCTCTGGCTGCAGAATTAATAAGGATGAATTGAAAAGCATTGGTTATACAGATTATTATAGAGAGTGTTGAGGTCAAATAAAAGCTGAAGATTTATAAAAGTTGTTTTTATGAAGACTAGATTTCAGATGTAGCTCCATAAAATGGCTTTACCTACTTCTTATGATTATTAGTAAACAAAAATATTCTGTGAATTTGTTTTTTCTGAAGTGGCTTGAGGACATTGGATATAAAGTCAATCTATTCTGGTTTATTTAGACTTTTATTTTTTATTTATTTATTTTTTTGAGGACATTGACTATAAAGTCAATCTAGTCTGATTTATTTAGGCTTTTTCTCTCTGTATTCAATAATGCCCTTGTCAGTTTGGGGAGGAGGCATTATGAAACTTGGTATAATAATGAAGATTACACCTTGAGCGACTGCATCAGGAATTTATAATCTCCTTAATTCTGTCTAGTAAGGTAAAGGACAACCACCACAGAGAATTAGCTTCATGAGTTCTTTGCTTTGGAGCTTTGTTATTCTCCACACTTCTGTTTGTGGTTCTGATTAGCTTTTCTGCTTTGCCTCTATTTATCTTTAGTTAATGTGCATCCTTTCTTCGTGAAATATTTAAAATTTGGATCCAGTGAATTCAGAATGAATTATAGTTCTTACACTGAACCCAAAATTAACTTTGGCATAAATATAGAAAAAGAGGAAGCTTAGCTAAACAATTTGACCCACACCCAACCAGCTGCAGAGTTTTTGTAACTTAATTTGCAAAAGCTTATTCCATTCACAAAGCTATAGAGTGATGGAAAGCCTTCTCCATTTTCCAGCAAAACAGTGAGCAGGCGATTGCATGTCTATAAAAACAAAACAGCTTCAAGCCAATTAATGAGATTATCCAGCTTCCCATTATGGGGTAGGGGTGGGGAGGTGGGGGGTGAGGGGCGTGGGGTGTATCTGTACCCTGAGGGCTTGCCCAGACATCATTGCCCAGATCCATCTGGAACTACAAGTTTCTCTATCGCTCCAAATAAGGAAACTGAGTATTTCAGAAGTGTTTGCTTTAATCTTTGTTTGTCTCATGAACCCTGTGCTAGAAGCGCTGTTCCTCTGAATCCATTTACTATTAACGTGCTCCAGTTCAGTGGAGAAATCAGTTTGTCTTCTAGTTTATAACTGACTGAAAAAGTCCAGGGTGGGATCTCCTCCACCCGAGTCTTGTCCATCTGTTCACCATATTCCATGGCCACGTGTCCTGAACTTTTCATCTCCCATAGCTGATGTGGCTACACTTCCAAAAACTTACATGATGTTAATTCTTAAGAACGTTTACAAGTTGTCAGGAATTTGTACCCACCCACAAGTAATAAACCTTTATTTCCCCCCATTTCTTTCTTTTTTAATATCTCATGGTTTATGCCAATGAAATTGAAGAAAGTCTCCAATTTTTTTTTTTTCACAACTGGAATTTGGGTTGGTGAAGGGAAGTGGCAAATACAGTTTGAAAAGGAATGTTCTGCTAAGAAATTCAGATTTTTTTTTTAAATGAGCTAAAGGAAGCCATTAAATCTTCTCATTGTTGTTTTAACAGTGAAATGATCAAAGCTGTGTTTTAGGAATATTAATCTGAATACTATGTTTTGGATGCATTAAAAAGAAGAGAGTGTCATGAAAACCAGTCACTGTTATACAATCAATCCAGATGAGCAAGTAATGAAATCTTGAACTAGGGAAGTATCAGTTGAAGTGAATAGGAAAGAGACAATTACCAGTAGAATTGTCAGGAGCTGGCAATAATGTAAAGTTGAGGGATAGGTAAGTTGAAGTTTATATTGCCTGTTGTTCACTCTTAGAGTTCATGATATTACAGAAATGAGAAACCAAAGAAAAATTTCCATTCTACACTCAAGATGCTAGTGAAATATTTCCAAAAGAGATATTTAACCAGGTAATAGAAATAAAGAAACAATGGAATAAGTTTTGAAAATTTGTTTATTGATGGTCTATGTAAATGGGTGGAATCCTCTATATAAGATTGTGGAATAGAGGAAGATTTAAGTTCCATAGCATTGTAAAACACACCAAGAAAGTTTTCCCTTCCTCTGAGGAAGGAAAGTATGCAAGAGAGTCAAATAGTATGAGGAGTCACATGAGAGTACTCACACAATGCCAGGGAGGAGATTTTTCAGGCCTGTAGATGCCTGACGTACAGCCACAATGCCGCGGGAGAAAAACTCTGAGGCAGAATGAAGATGAAAGAAGGTTTTTTATTCTTCGGCTTTAGCAACCTCTCAAACTCTAACCTGACTCTTTCAGCAACCTCTCGAACTCTAATACTGACTCTTTACTTCTTCACTTTACTTCTTTACTTTACTTTCTTTTACTTTTACTATCTTAGCTTAGAGAGAGAGAGAGAGAGAGAGAGAGAGAGAGAGAGAGAAAGAGCGAGAGCTTCTTCTTTCTTCTTTCTTCTTCGGCAGCCTCGGCCTGACTCCAACCAGCAACTACTTCTTCTTTTATCTCTTTGGTTTCTCATTTCTTTCTCTAGCTTCTTCTGACCGAACTCTTAACCGCTCTGACTCTTATTTCTTCTTCTGACTACGTTCTGGCCGCTCTGACTCTTTTCTTCTTCTCCGACCCGAACTCTTCTTCCGACCAACTGAGCGACTGCATGACTGACTGAATGAATGCTGCTTCTGACCGCTTTCACCCGGTTATATACCTTTAGCTTTGCGGGTGCGTCACGTGCATTTACAGGTGCATCACATGCATACTTAATGTATGATTATTATCAGGTGGAACTTATGGCTTCCAGCTAACCGCAATAGCCATCTCCCTGATTGGGGCTCCTTCACAGGCCAAAGATTTACCTACCTGTGGTTCTTTGAAATTCTTGGATGTGCAAGATTAATATTTTAAAACAAATTCAGTTAATTTTCAGTCATTATGTTTTCATATACTTTTTCTGTTACTTCCTGGAACTCCCACTCGGTGAGTAATGGCAGACTTGATATCCCACAGGTCTCTTTGTTCTTCAACTGAAGCAGTTTTTGCTGACTGATTTTTGAGTGCATTAATTCTTTCTTCTGAAATGTTGAATCTGCTATTGAGAACTTTTAGTGAGTTTATCATTTGTTTTCAAATCCAAAATATACATTCGGTTTATTTTTTCTAATTTCTATCCCATTACTGAAGACTCTGTTTGTTGATTTATTGCTGTCATATATCCCTTTAATTCTTTAAACATGGTTTTCTTCTCTTCTTTAAATTAAATAACTGCTTTTAAAGAAGAGTATTTGTATATTTTGTCTGCAAAATCCATTATTTGGAGATATTTAAAGATGGTTTCTATTGAATGCTTTTTTCCTAAATACAGATCATATATCCTCACTCCTCAGCATATCTCATAATTGTTTTGTTTTAAACTAAAAATATTAGATAATATGTTGAAGTAAATCTGGGTTCTGATTTTTTTTAACTTTCTGAAGATTATTATTGTTGTTTTTTAAATTTGTTTATTTAGTAAGTTCCGTGGGCAAAATTTGTGACATTTTTCTCCCCAGCCATTTATACATGATATTTCTGTTTGATTAACACACACACACACACACACACACACACACACACACACACACACACAAACACACGCATGGACTCCTAAGGATTTCCCTGTGTCTGTATAACTTAGTGTTTGGACAGAACCATGCTTAAACACCTAGAGCCAGTATCCTCTGTCAGAGGATAGCTCCTCTATGTGGATAGGGGAGCTCACTCAAAGTTAGGCTGTTTTCAAGTCTGCTTCAAATTCAGTTCTACTTTTCACTGGACCTTTTCTGTGTGCATGCACACAGATTCAGTGTTGATCAGGAATGGGTGATTCTAGTATCCACATATACAGTCAAATAAATATGCTCCTACTCCAACCATGACTACAACCTTAGATCAGTAAAGCTATTGACCTTCCCTGCTCATCCACCTAAGAGACCATCACATACATCAGAAATGCTGCAAGGAGTAACTGTCTCCCATCATTGCAACTTGAGCCAGCCCCCATTGAACATGACAGAAAAGCTGCCAGTTCTCATGTCCTGATCTGCCTGGGGCAAAACTTCTGCCCTTACTAGGGAGAGAGAGTGGAATATGTAAGTAGCTTCAGTTCAGAATGCCACAGATCCTCATCCTTCTTACCCAGAGTTTAGGAGTTTTTCTAGCCTAAATACTTCGAAGGTTATTTTATGATTTTGGTTGATTTTCAGAGTATTAAAAAGATGATTTTTGTCAGCTTTATCCAGTTTTACATTAGCTTTCTAGAGGAAATTTGTCAGTCTCCTTACTTGACCATAACCTGAAAGTTCTGTGCCTATTTTCTTAAAAAGAATGGGGTACATACTAATTGTTTCGTGTTTATATGCATGATTTTTAAAAAAAGATTGTCTATATACTTGTCCCTTATATAGTATTTAGGAAACTGACCTTGTAACTTCAAGAGAATAATTAACCCAAATGTAAGTTTTAGTTTCAAATTTTATTTTTTCTCTATTTAAAAGTTATTTGTGTCATAAGAGAATAGGCTAGTAAGACAACTAAACAGTGATGGGGCCATTCTGCCTGCCTTAATAAAAACTGTGCAAGAGGATATGGTTAAACATTATAGTGTGGATGTACATTCTTCTGGGACCTACATACTTCCCCAAAGAATGAAAATCTTTTAATATCTATCTAACTTCTGCGGCAACAACTCCTTTTAGAGAAGTGGGATTATATCAGAATTCAATCTTCAGAGAAAAGAACTTGTTATCTCTCCTTTTCATGTTACAAAAGCTTGCTTGAGTGAATTGTGAGTAAACCCATCTGAAAATCACATTTAGAATTTGTAGAGTAATGAAATTGTAACCAAAAATTTCTCAGGGAAAAGTATTAAATGGGACCATTATTAACCCCTTAATAATATAAAGACTGACACAATCGTCTATTTTTTGAGCCTGTCAGTCAAACATTGGGTTGTATTCAATTGGTGATTATGATATTCATGACTATTCCTTAAACAATAAAGGTATATGGCTCTCTAAATCTCAGGTGAGTCCTCATTACTTATTCTCAAAGATCAGTTATGCTGCACACATATACTTTCACTAACCACGTACACTATTTACTATGTAATTTTCCTCCAAGAAAGGAAATAAAAAAGCTTTTAGGGGGTTTTCATGACTTTAGATATGACAAACATAGACTACTTAACTATAAGATTGGTCTGCCCTATCTTCCATTTGGAAAAAAACAAAAAGTTTCTGTAAGTCCCTCTGTTGGGGGGATGTTCCAGTCTATGTTCTGCTTTGTATCATTTTATGTAGAACTTATAGTCTTAGAAAAGAATGTTCATGGGGGTTGGGGTTGTGGCTCAGTGGTAGAGTGCTCGCCTAGTACCTGCGCGGCCCAGGTTCAATCCTCAGCACCAAGTAAAAGTAAACACATTGTGTACAACTAAAGCAAATAAATAAATTTTTTTTTTAAAAAAAGAATGTTCATTTGTTAAAAGCTATCCAAATTAACTAATATTATCAATACTATGGTTTGTTTTTACAAAGTATTTAATACAACATTTGTTATGATTTAGAGTTTGGTTCTTTGTCTCCCTTTCTTTTTTCTTCCAAATACTCAAGACCATTAATAACGTCCCCTAACAGATATAAATATTTGTTTCCTGGTTAATCCTGAGCCTCAGAGCCCTTATATTAGCAGAACAGTCACTTGGCTTAGTTTGGCTAGTCCATCCCAGATCTCTTGAAATAATGGAGTAACTCTTGCTGGTCTCTGTGGGGACAAAACAAAGTAACTCTTTCTGGTACTTGTTCGAATATAGTGGGAGATAAAAATGAACCTGACACCATATCTTCACATCTCAAAACTTTTATTTTTTATTTAAGAAATGTGCTAATGTGTTGATAATCTTAATAACACTTAAATTTGTAGGAACAATTTTTATAGCTAATTATACTGTTATGTTTTATTAGCTAAATATAGCACAACTATTTTCTATTATATTAATGTTATTTATTAATAACTTTATTATTTTTACCTTGTTGCAAAAGAGCTACATACATGCTGACATTTATTTATTTATTCTAAGCAGTTATACATGACAGCAGAATGCTCTTCAATTCATTGTACTTCACAAATGGAGCACAATTTTTCACTTCTCTGGTTGAAAAATTGTGGGTCACAACATTCGTGCACTCACACATGTCCTTCCCATTCCACCATCTTTCCTATCCCCATGCCTTCTCCCTTTTCCTCCCTCCCTTTTGGCCCATCCAAAGTTCCTCCACTCATTCCATGCCTCCCACCTCCATTATGGATTAGCATCCACTTACCAGAGAAAACAGTTGACCTCTGGTTTTGGGGGATTGGCTTACTTCGCTTAGCAGGATATTCTCTAACTCTATCCATTTATCTGCAAATGCCATAATTTTATTCTCTTTTAATGCTGAGTAATATTACATTGTGTATATATACCACAGTTTCTTTAACCATTCATCTATTGAAGGGAATCTAGGTTGCTTCCACAGTTTGGCCACTGTGAATTATCTTGCTATAAACACTGAAGTCCCCGTAGTATGCTGTTTGTAAGTCCTTGGGCATAGACCAAGGAGTGGGTAGCTGGGTCAAATAGTGGTGGTTCCATTCCAAATTTTCCAAGGAACCTCCATACTGCTTTCCAGATTGGCTGCAACAATTTGCAGTCCCACCAATATTTATAGTTGTTTGTATTCTTGATTACTGCCATTCTGACTGAAGTGAGATGAAATCTTAGAGTAGTTTTGATTTGCATTTCTCTATTATTAGAGATATTGAACATTTTTTCATATATTTGTTGATCAATTGTATATCTTCTTCTGAGAAGTGTCTGTTCAGCTCCTTAGCCTATTTATTGGTTGGGTTGTTTGATTTTGGTGTTAAGTTTTTTGAGTTCTTTATATATCCTGGAGATTAGTGCTCTATCTGATGTGTGTGTGGCAAAAATTTGCTCCCAAAATGTAGGCTCTCTCTTCATCTCATTGATTGTTTCTTTTGCTGAGAAGAAACTTTTTAGTTTGAATCCATCCCATTTATTGATTCTTGATTTTATATCTTGCACTTTGGGTGTCTTTGTTAAAAAAGTAGGGGCCTAATCCGACGTGATGAAGATTTGGGCCTACTTTTTCCTCTATTAGGCACAAGGTCTCTGATATACTTCCTAGGTCCTTGGTCCACTTTGAGTTGAATTTTGTGCATGGTGAGAGAGAGGGGTTTAGTTTAATTTTGCTGCATATGGGTTTCCAGTTTCCCCAACACCATTTGTGGAAGAGGCTGCCATTAGTCTACATTGTAGACCTTTGGTCTACAAGTCTATTTTTATGTCAATACCATGTCATTTTTGTTACTATAGCTTTGTAGTATAGTTTAAGGTCTGCTATTATGATGCCTCTTGCTTCACTCCTCTTGCTAAGTATTGTTATTCTGGGTCTCTTACTTTTCCAAATGAATTTCATGATTGCTTTTTCTGTTTCTATAAGGAATGACATTGGAATCGCATTGAATCTGTATAGTGCTTTGGGTAGTATGGCCATTTTGACAATATTAATTCTGCCTATCCAGGAGCATGGGAGATCTTTCCATCTTCCAAGGTCTTCTTCAATTTCTTTCCTTAGTGTTCTGTAGTTTTCATTGTAAAGATCTTTCACCTCTTTTGTTAAATTGATTCCCAAGTATTTTATTTATTTTTTTGAGGCTATTGTAATGAGGTAGTTTTCCTAATTTCATAACCTCTTTAGTTACATTTAGAAGAAAATCAGTTTTATCAATTTAACTCAAATATCTTTGGTGATTAAAATAGTCTTCTCTATCATCAGAGTACTCCACTTCTAATCTCAGGGAATTTAGGAATTTGATTTTATAACCTGAAAGCTTCCTGGTGAGCTGTGAAGGGTGACAGAGGTCTTGAGGTTGAACCTGGAGAGCTCTCCTACTTTTTATCATATACCTTTCTAGTAGTTTTCCTGTCTCACAGTGGTACTCTTTGGTTTATTAATTTTCATAACCTCTTTAGTTACAATGGGTTTCCAGTGGTTTGTAAACAAAGCTCATTTTAGTCTACCCTTCACTTCGTAAAAGTCAGTTAAAATCTCCAGACCTCAATTCCATGTGTAAATATGTAAAATGAAGGAGTCATATAGATGTGTGAGCTATAACGTTTGTTGCTTTTTGTTGTTCACTCATTCCTGGAATCAATATTAATCCAGAGTGGTGCTTTACCAAATGTTTCTTCAGCTTATCAACTACTATCTATCTATACACTTGTAGACTCTTTGGCACAACAATCATTTAAGATCTTCACATATTCCGGTATTTTGTTATTATGTTTAAGGTTGAGTTCAACTGTAAGTATTGCTCAAAACCATTTCTTCCCTTGATTACAAGTGTCCCCCCAACACAGGGCTGCCTCAAATTATAAAATACAAATCTCTCAATGTGGTGCAGAATTTGCATGGCTTATGATCCTATTTTCCAGGCTCTGCATGGAGGTAGCTGTGGTTGGAACGGTGGTTCTGAAAGGGAGAAGGACTTCAAACACAGAGTTTGTGCTAGGTGGGGCAGACGTCAGTTAACTCTTGAATTTGTAGTAAACATGAAGGAATTTAGAAAAAAAGTAGAAACTTTGTGATGCTTTGAAGAGCACACTTAAAATCACCACAACCTCAGATGTTTGTGATGAAGAAGTAAGAGAGCCAAGAGAAAACATTAGTCAGATCTGGAACTCCACTCATTCTAATAATATCCCTGGCAGAGAAATCATTACCCATTTTGCAAAACACAGCCTTAGGGTTCGTCTGACAAGCTCTAGGTGCTCAAAAAAATTGTCTTCCCCAAACTGACCCAGCTTGCAAGCTCAACGCACACATGTGCCCAACTCTTTCTTTCTTTCCTTTCTCTTTCTCTCTCCCTGTCTTCTCCTGCCTCTCCCGCTTTCCATCCATTTTTTTTGGTGTACTATGAATTCCATTCAGTGTGAAATGTGTTTGTCAGACAAGTCCACTAGAAAATGTTAAGAGCAAGAGTAGAGCATGAATCTTGTGGTCATTATAAGCAGTTGTGTTTCCCTATTACCTCATTCATTTATGTTATCTAAGTATTAAATCAAGGTATTTGCTAAGTTATAATTTAAATATACAAGGAGTGAATGTGTGTTTGTGTGTGTGTGTCTGCACATGTATATGTGGATGGGTCTGTGTGTGTATAAACACTGATGAATATTTTTCCAAATGAACTGATGTTGACCTCTCACTTGTGGTTCAGAAGGAACTTGATGTTCTACTTTTTCTCTGGAGACATGAAGAAACTACTAGAGGAGGAGGTAATGGTGGTAGAATTGTGCATGAATGTGTTAGGCAATATTAGGTGGGAAATTTAGGGATATTTTCCTTGTAGGCGTCCAAATAAATCTGTTTATGTCATGGATTGTTGTTAGGAATAAAAATACCTTTCTTCATGTGCATGTTCTTAATTTCCAGAAAATCTTATGTTTCTCAATAAGGTATTTAAACAAACTTTGTCTTAAAATAATAATAACCATTTGTCGCCACACACGACTGAACCAGTCACTCTGGGAGAACTGGGCTGGCATGAATTAATGACACACAGACAGAGAAAAACCTTTTTCTTTGGGTTCTGTGACAGCTCCTCTGACACAGCTCCCACAAAGGAGGCAAGGCAGGTAAGAAAGAGAGGGAACATGCCTTGAACCCAGGTTTTATTAGGAACATTCTATCCAAAAAAAGGGCAAAACAGTATGATTATAATAAACAGGTGGGTGTAATTCAATCCCATCAGGTGACGCCCACTCCCAGAGCTGTACCTTTCTTATCTGAGCAGAGGTAAAGCCCACTTGCATTGCAGGGTGCAATACCAGTCCACTACCTCTTTACTCAGGACTTAAAGCTGTGTGCATAGCTCCTGTTCAGGGCGGCCCTTGACAACAATCACTGAGCATTTATTCTGCCTGGCATTATGTCTAACACTTCATATTCCTCATCTCTCATTCACATAACCTCCAAAGAAGGGCTTCAATAAATTTTTAACTTGAAAAGTTAAATTGCTTTTAATAACTGGAAGTACTCTATACTGTTGTAGAAGGATTGAAATCTTATAGCCCACATAATAGTTAACTATCTGGAGAATCCCTAGAGAAGATGCTAATCAAATGATCATTGCTTCCTTTATCCTACCCACCTTTTCTTTTAAAATTTTTGTTTGTTGTTTTAGATGGATACCATACTTTTAATTAATTAATTTTTTTTTTGTGGTGCTGTGGATTAAACCCAGTGCCTCACATGTGCGAGGCAAGTACTCTATCACTGAGCTAAAAACCCAGTCCCCCCGTGAAGAGGTTTTCAAACACTGCCTTGAAGACTGGTATAGACAGGTTGCACATCCACTTATCTAAGGAGGTTTTCTTTCTTTCTTTCTTTTTTTTGTTGGACACCAATTTTATTGGAATGCCTCTGGGAAAATTTAGCTTTTAAACTTTACTTGTTGTTTGTAAACATTGCTTACTTTTATTTATTTATTTATTTATTTTTAAATTTAATTTAATTTGTTATACATGCTTTTAAAGTGCAATTCCTTTCATATTACATATAAAGAGCATAGTTTTCCAAGTCATTGGTTTTACACAAAGCATTTTCATACCATTTGAGCTTTTGTACATGCACTTAGTATATTGATGTATCTAGGGAGATTTTCTAAGACATGACCTATGTCAAGGAATGGGCTGGGATCAGAAATATTTTTAAGTTACTCTAGTAATTTTGGTGAATAGCTAGACTTTGGAACCATATCTTAGAGGATCAAAGAAAGTTATAACTTTCATTCCCCTCCTGTGAAACTCACAAAACTGTCTAAAGCTGCACTATCCAGTATGGTAGATAGTAGCCATTAGCACAAGTGGCAATTGAGTACTTGTGTGTGTAGTTGGTCAAGATTTCAATGGTTCATTTTAAATAGCACTTTGGACATTGAAAAAAAATATTATAAAACTTGGGCTGGGATTGTGGCTCAGCGGTAGAGCGCTCGCCTCGCATGTGCGCGGCCCGGGTTCGATCCTCAGCACCACGTACAAATAAACCCATTTAAACCCATTGTGTACAACTAAAGCAAATAAATAAATATTAAAAAAAAAAGAAAAAAATATTATAAAACTTAAAAATTTTTCTCCTGTTTTGATTTAAGTGTTTTAATGTGGCAAAAAGTACTTAAAACTCCTTATCTAGAAAACATATGTTCC
The DNA here is from genome assembly GCA_025594165.1 of Tamias sibiricus. Taxonomy (NCBI): domain Eukaryota; kingdom Metazoa; phylum Chordata; class Mammalia; order Rodentia; family Sciuridae; genus Tamias; species Tamias sibiricus. The sequence goes on from CM046666.1 coordinate 101,733,800, forward strand.
ATAGCTCATAAACTTTGTGTTATAGAATTCCAAAGTTAAAAGAATCTCATAGATGATACAACCCTCTCATTTCACAAATGAAGAAACAGGGATCCCAGTGTCTAAATGACTTGTTCACCTGAGTTGGTGGTGAATAAGAGTCAGTATGTCCCCAAATCCCACAGTTCTGGATCCCTATCCAGTGCTTATTTCTTTCTTCCGTGTGGCCCAAGTTTGGCTGCAATAGCCATACCCAGTGTTCAGCATTACTATGATTCTGGGCATAGAAAGTCTCACCATCTATACCCTCTGCCACAGTCTCTGCTCACCAGATTCTGTCTGCATAGCTTGTGCTTCCAAATCCATCACTAAAAAGCCATATTCAGGATCTTAAGTGGATGCCTCCCCTTGTCACCATCTCACATTATTCACTAGTTTTTTATTCCACAAGGAACTGTGGGTTTTGTGCAACTTTGATATCTTTCCAAAGAATGGTTCAAAAAAAAATTCTACTTAACTGAGCAGTGCGAACTTATGAAATTCATTAATAATGGTCCCTCCCCCAGCATTTACCAGCATCCTGGTTTTCTCTGGCATCCAGAGAACAATGTTTGTTCTCCTCCTTTCTCCAGTTCTAGTTTGTTCTTCAGAAGGATCAAGTGCTAATGGGTGTAAGTCACTCTCTCCCTGGCTCCCACATCCATAAAAACAAGTTATTATTTTTTTGCATGGCATCAACAGAGCCTTGCTTATATAAGACATTTTTAAAAAAATTAATGCTCTTTTTCAAAACATTTTTTTTAGTTGCAGATGGACACATATCTTTGTTTTATTTATTTATTTTATGTGGTGCTGAGTATCAAAACCAGTGCCTCACACATGCAAGGCAAGCACTCAAACACTGAGCTACAACCCCAGCCCAAAGACTTGAGAATTTTAAGAAAATCGTGTTATTGGTATTCAAAATATTTAGACGACACTCCTCTCCAACTCCTGTAGGAATATATCCTGCTCTGAATTGTGCATTTTAGGGATCTACCTCCTCCTGCAATTCTAAGCTTCTTGAGACCCATGCACCTGCATGTCCCAAATTGTATTAAAACCCATTTGTTTGTATGTATGTGTGTCAAAGTCAATGGAGATAGAGAAAAATTTTTGGCTGATATCTTTGTTCCCTTTTGATGTATTGCCTTCTGGATTCCTCAGGCTTAAGCTAAGCTGTCAAGTATAGAATTTATAGAGAGTAATTAACCCAAGTCATTGATAAATCACATTGCTCCCAGGCAAATAAGAATGTGTGAATAATTTTTTTTTAAATGGGACCCAGTCATGCAAATACTTGCAGTTTTCATCCTATTTTGTCTAGTCGAATTCTCACTGGTGGCAGAATGCAAGCAAGGGTTCTCTTTGCTTGGCTTTAAAGTCATGTATCCAATGCAGCAAACATTTCTGATCAGGGCTCTTTCCCACATCATTTATAGCCATCTTTTACTGCTGCTGATTGTTTCTGACCACAGAAATCCAGGACAATGATAATCACTCTGTGAAAAGAAAGAAATAAAAATAAAAAGAACATGTTTAGAGATCACAGTATTAGCAGCATCTATGACAGAAGACTGCAGTCTAGGCCACATGTACACTATTGATACAATACTTATAAATGGACCTCTGTTGAACGAAAACCTATTCTTTTGTTACAAAAAATCTGAGTTGAACTGGTGATGGAATATGGTGGGCATGGTCTGGAAAATGTAGCACTTGGAACTTGCATTCCTTCTCAGTGTCAGGAACTGACTACTGCTGATCAACCTGGTGGATTTCCTCATTAGGGAATCAATGACTTCTAGGCTAAGAGGAATCTCTGGTGTCTTTTTTTTTAATATTTCATATTTTTCTTTTATTTATTTATTTATTTTTATTTTAAGTTGTTATAAATAACAGCAGAATGCATCACATTTCATATTATACTTATACAGCACATTTTTACATATCTCTGGTTGTATACAAAGTATATCCACACCATTTGTGTCTTCATACGTGCACTTAGGGGAGTGATATCCATCTCATTCTACCATTTTTTTTTCCTTCACCCTTTTGCCCCCTCCCTTCCCCTTTCTCCCCATTGGCCTTTCTAGTGTTCCTCCTGTGTTCCCCGTCCCAACCCCACTGTGAATCAGCCTCCTTAAATCAGAGATAACATTTGGCATTTGGCTTTTTGGGATTGGCTAACTTCATTTAACGTTATATTCTTCTGGTGTCTTAATGGCTGTTAACAACTGCATATTTCTGTTAGAAGATCTGTGTGGTTCTTGGGGAAGTTTCAAAGCTCCTGAATGTTTTCTTTAGGCTTTAAACCTATCTATTTGCTACTGTTTCCTTCTGCCACTATGGATATGCCTCTAAATGCCACAAAAGAGTTTGATTTTAAGCAAATTACCTCTGCTTTTGCCTCTTATTTGGCTAAAGCACCAAGGTTATCATCTTAAGTGTTTATTGGTTAGGTTTATGTATATTTTTATAAAGAGTTCTGAAGCCACTATTTTAGTCTCATATTTCTCAGAGGCCTATATGCTTTTAAACTTTGAAAGTAGATGTGAACAAAATTTCTCTATACATACACAATAACCCTAGTGCAATGTTTTTAAGTTACAACCTATTAGTGAGTCTTCAAATATATTCAGTTGATTGAAATCTTTCTTTTTAAATGAAATAGACCAAAAGAGACAATATGAAGATAAACACTTGTTTCTAAAACTTAGTATATACACCCATGTTGTTGCCTAAGGCAATGATACCGCAGGAAAGAAATCGGAGGCAGACTGGGAATGAATGGTTCCTTTATTCTTGCTTCTTCTTCTCTGCTTTCTCTCTCTTCTGTCTTCTCTCCTTCTCTGACGCCCCCAGCCTGGTTAAATACTCTACACCCATCAAGCATACACATGTTACAAGCTCAACTTACAGGTGTGGCACGCAGTGTCCACGGGCACAGAAAGATTCTTAGTTAATTACATTAAGGTCAGGTGTAAACAAGTAAATGCCTCCTCTTGGCTCTCAGCCAGCCGCCATTTTAGCTACTTCCTCATTAAGGCTCTTACACACCCATTTCTGTATCTTGATCATCTATCTAGCCATTATTTTTCAGTTTTATAAAAAAGTTTTAAAGAAAATATGTCTTGAGAAAACTGTCAGAAATAAATTATTAGACAGCATAACAATTCTTATGGCTTCATGGTAGACTAAATAGGCAACACTTACTATATAAGCATTTGTAGTTTGCCTGTAAAATTATATCATTCTTTCACTAATTTCTCCTTCCACAACTCCCATCTTGGTATTTTGTTTGTTTAAACTGTGTTATAGAGACATTACAAAAGGGGCTAATATTAAGTTATATGGATTTTACTAATTGTTGTCAAATATCATGAAAAAATTTAAATATTCCCTTCTTCCTATTTGCAGTTTTAGTTCAGCTACTATAGTTATGTCTTTTGTGTTTCCTATGTATAGCAAACACTGTGTTAATATTTGTGAAGTCCAGAAGCTTCTTGGCTAAGTTTTAATTTCAGAGAACAGCTGCCAGATCAGGGACATACAAAAGTGAGTATTATTCTTTCACACTCAGAATGGAAACTGTAATACAGCATATAGGACAGGTGATGTGATCAAGTGGAAACAGATGAGAGCTTTGCAATATTGTTACAAATTTGGATTCTTTAACATTTTCTTTTCTCTTCAAACATACATTATTCTCAGTTCATCTGTGGTTCTAAGCATTGGTGTAGCTCATTCTACTCATGAAATGATATCTGTTGACTTGTGAGGAAGATCTCTTAAATTGTCAGGCCACAGTCATTTGCAGTAGCATTCAATGAAAGTATAATTTATATGTGCTATGGTTTTGATATGATTTTAGTGTGTCCCCCAGAAGTTCATATGTTGGAGCTTGGTCCCCAGTGTGGCAGTGTTAAGGTGGTGGAATCTTTAAGAGGTGGGGCCCAGTGGAAACACGTAAGTCATTGAGGGCTCCACCTTCATGAATGAATGAATGCTGGTCTCACAGAGCAGACTGGGTCTTCCAGAACTGAGTTCCTGAGAGAATCGGTTATTATAAAAGAATAAGCCTTGCTCCTCCCTGGTATCTTGTTTCATGGCTTGCCATTTGAGCTCTCTCTTCCACATATGCTCCTGCCTTTGTGATACCATCCAACATGAGGACTTCACCAGAGCCCAATGGGTGGTGGCATCATGCTCTTGAAGCTCCAGAACTATGAGTTAAATAAACCTCTTTTCTTCATGATGAAATTCTTAATTCTTGGGTATTTTGTTACATCAACACAGAACAGACTGATAATATGGCAACAATGTTTTCAATGATTCCCTGCCAAATTTTGTTTTACTTATAACTTTGCTTAAAGAGAAGAAATATTGCCTTCTATCTGAATTTGGAAAGAAAGTTACATCTTGATATCTATTCTAATATTTCATTTGTAATTTCCTTGGTAATGCTTACTTATTGAAACATAAGGAGAGTATTTGAAGGCTAGTTTTCTTAAAATATATTTTTTAGTTGTAGATGGACACAACACCTTTTTATTATTTATTTATTTGGTACCAGGGATTGAACTCAGGGGCCCTTTGACCATGGGGCCACATCCTTAGCCCTTTTTTGTATTTTATTAGAGACAGGGTCTCACTAAGTGCCTTGCCATTGCTGAGGCTGGCTTTGAACTCGCGATCCTCCAGCCTCAGCCTCTCAAATGCGGGGATTACAGGTGTGTGCCACTGTGCCCAGCTTATTTATTTATTTGTATGTGTGCTGAGGATGGAACCCAGTGCCTCACATGTGCTAGGCAAGTGCTCTACTACTGCTACAACCCCGGCCCTGAAGGCTAGTTTTTGAAGGACTTTTAAACAAAGGTGACACCATTATATCCCTTTCAATAAAGCTGAAAAATTTGAGTGAATGGGCCAATTTAATATTAACTCTCCCAGCCACTTTATGAATTCTTAGTATGCACATATGTTTGGAAAATATTTCCACCTTGACCTCATCAAAACAGAATTGTAATTTTGTCAAGTACTCAAATACCATTCTTAATAACTCTCCTATTAATCCCCAGGATTTTAAAATTATTTTTCATTATATATATATATATATATATATATATATATATATATATATATATATTGTACTAAGGATTAAACTCAGGAGCACTTAACCACTAAACCACATCCCCAGCCCTTTTTATTTTGAGACAGTGTCTCACTAAGTTGCTTAGGGTGTTGCTAAGTTGCTGAGGCTGGTCTCAAACTTGTGATCCTCCTGACTCAGCCTCCTAAGTCACTAGGACTACAGACATGTCCCATCATTCCTGGTTCCAAGACCACTGTTTATTTTGATTCATTAGTTAGTTATTCCTGTGACAAGCTTGAAATATTTAAATGAAGTTTTTAAATGACTCATGTACTTTGGGGTGGGGAGGGGAGGAAAAAAGGAAAATACCAGGGAATTGAGTTTTTCACTTTCATATGCTAATATTTGATGGCATTACAATTAAGTTCACTGGTCAGAGCTCTGGTAATTTGAGGTATTTTAAACTGTCATTTGTCTACCTATTATTGTAAATTCTGGAGGAAATGGCATCAATAATTTTTATTATCCAGTCATTAATATTTTAGTATCAAAAGAGATTTTTAAATTATATAACTCTGAATATAAGTTCTAATGTTAAGAAATACTTGTGCTTCTTTTGTTTTTTATGGTTAAATGGACTTTTTGGAGATCTACAAATGAATCACATTATATATATATATATATATATATATATATATGTATATATATTTTTTTTTTTTTTTTTTTTTTTAAGAATTACTCCTTGTCTCTTGGGCTGGGGGTATAGCTCACTCAGTAGAGTGCTTGCCTTGCATGAAGGGGGCCCTGGGTTCAACCCCCAGCACCAAAAAAACAAAGAAAAGAAGAAGAAGAAGAAGAAGAAGAAGAAGAAATAATTACTCCTTGTCTCTGAATTTAGTCTTATCCCATGGAAAGACATTGATCATCCAATAAATCTTTGATTTTTATCATAGAATAAAGAAGCATACATTCAGTAAATGTACTATCAAAATAATAAGTCTCAAAAATTTGTTAAATGTATTATATCACCAAGTGATTAATGAAAAGCTACTAATTTGAATTGTATCTAGAGCTACAAAATAGAGTTGTCCTATCATCCTCCTGATGCATGTTATCTAGATTATGTATTGTATTATATTAATAACATATATTATAGATGTCATAATATAAAAATTCATACCATTTTAGACTACAAATACCCTTAGAGACCTTTACAGGCCTTCTACACCAGTGACTCTCAGATTGGATTCACCTTCAGAGCTTTAAAACTTTCTTATGCTGTGCCTCTACAATAATTAAATCAGAATCTCTGGGACAGGACTGAGGAATCAAGATTTTATAATTCCCTAGGTGATTCAAATACACAGCCTTATATAAGAACTAGTGGCCTAGGCTAGTGGTCCTCAAACTCAGATGTACATAAGATTTACCAACAGAGTTTTTAAAAACAGATTTATGACCCTCAACCCGAGAGAATCTAATTCAAAGGATTTGGATTTGGATCTGAAAAATTTCAAGATACCAAGTGGTATAGACTAAATTGTTTTCCCCAAAATTCATGTGGTGTTTCACTCCAAATGTGATTGTATTTTCAGAAAGGGCTTATTATGGTTTAGATATAAGGTATCCCCCAAAAGCTCAGGTGTGAGACAATGTAAGAATGTTCAGAGGTGAAATGATTGATATGGATTAACTGGGCAGGTAGGATGTGGCTAGAGGAGATAGGTCACTGGGGGAATGCCTTTGGGACATATATTTTTTTCCTGGTGAGCAGAGCTTTCTCTTTGTTTCTTGGTTCCATGCCCTAAGCTGCTTCTCTCTGCCCTTCTACCATGATGTTCTGCCTTGCCTCAGACCCAGAGCTATGTAATTGGCCAACCATGGACTGAACCTCTGAAACCATGAGCCGAAATAAACTTTTCCTCCTCTACATTTTTCTTATTATGTGTGTTGGCCACAGTGACAAAAAGCTGACCAAAACAGGCTTTTAGAGGAGATTTTTTTAGGAGGTAATTAAGTTCAATGAAGTCATAAAGGTAATGCCTTATAAGAAAGATTGAGAGAGAATCTCAATGTACAGGCCATATGAAACCACAACCAGAAGCACTGTCACCAAATCATAAGGAAAGCGCTCATCAGAAACTGAATTGGCTGATTACACCCTGATTTTGGACTTCCCAGCCTCAGAATTATGAGAAATGAATTTCTTTTTTTTTTTTTTTTTTCTGGTACTGGGGACCGAACTCAGGGGCACTTGACCACTGGGCTACATCCCCAGCCCTTTTTTGGTATTTTATTAGAGACAGGATCTCACTGAGTTGCTAAGTGCCTCGCCATTGCTGAGACTGGTTTTGAACTCACTATCCTCCTGTCTCAGCTTCCCAAGTGCTGGGATTACAGCTGTGTGTCACTGCGCCTGGCTGAGAAATGAATTTCTGTTGTCACCCAGTCTATGGTATTTCATCATGGTGGCCCAGACTTCATTTGGGTAAGCCATATCCCCCAGAAGTTCTATTTTTGTTTGTCTGGGAGATAGTGCAAGGCATTGTTATATTTTTATAAGTCTCCTAAGTGATTCTAAAGTATAACTGGGATTGAGAACAACTAGGCCAGTTTCTTACGTTTATAACTAAGGACAATAAAACTCAAAGGGGGTTATGCTGTTGCTTAATATTCCAAAGTTAAAAAGAAAAAAGAGAAATGATTTCTTCTGCGGTTATACCAAGTTTGTAAATGACCTAATTCTAGAACTCAGAAATTTCAGTTTCCAGTATAATCCAATCATCTTCCCCCAAGCCACATGAAAATTTGCCTAATTTAGACAAATTCAGTTTAAAGGACTTTCCTAATATACTACAACCCAAGATTATTATAACCTGTTTTCTAGTTCTACTTATAACAATGGCTACATGCTTAAAAACTGATCAGAAAGCAATATTTGTATATATTTCATGGCTAATCTTCACAACATAATATTAGTCTTCCCACTATGAATGGGAATTATTTTCTTGAATTAGCTTTCTTGTCTGTAGTTAAGCTTTTAAATTTTGTTATTTTAGCATTAGAAAAATGGTACCATTATCCAAATGGCCATGATAAATAAAAATTACTGCTCAAAAATGACACTCTTTAAAAAAATCATAAAAGTGAAAGAAAACACAGAAGAAACTGTATATTCTTTGGAGTTAAATGAGAAAAAGATATAGAAACATGTCAATGGACTACCATCCTCAAATTTAACACTAGCAAATTGTCAATTATTCCTCATCTAAAATATACTATAAATACAAAACAACTTAGATCTTCTTTGCTTACCATAATTAATCTCATCAGCAGAAGGAGAAGTCCGAATGGCCTCAATGTTAAATATTTTATTGGAATTCTTTATGTCTAATATTCAGGCAGCTAAAGTGTGAAATAAGACCTTAACTGCAATGTGAAATCAAATTCATTGTATCAGCCACAATTGAAATCAAATTATTTTTCCCAAATTGCATATCCAATAAAAATTATTTAGAAAGAAATACATTAGTGACTAAAATCAATCTTCATAATATTTTATACAATTATTACACCAGAACAAATGAAGCAAATAAGAAGATTTTAATCAATACTTCATTTAGTGTGAGTGCATGTTTAGCAACAGCCCAATAGAACACAAGCTCCCAAATTTTCTGTATGTTAGAATAACAATGATTTAAAAACCTTAGGAATTATTATTTGATTGGTACAGACTACAGTCTGGGCATCAGAAGTTTTTAAATATTCTCTAACGTTCTTCTGTGCAGTAAGACTTGGGGACCACTGCTATGTGTAACATTGGTTCTAACTCTGACTGCCCATTGGAAGGAACCATCTGGTACCTTTAAAAGCAGGATGCCTGAGCTGTATTTTAGGATTTAAGTCAGAATATCTGAAGGTGAGACCAGGCATTGATGTGCTATGTATTCGCAGGTGATACTATTGTGCAGCCAGGGGTTAGAATTTGTATTACAGAATAGTGCCAGGGCCACTTCTTATCTTTTTTTGAATCTTACAATACAAAATCCCATAAGGCTTGGCTTACCAGCTGGTACAAAACTGGTATAGTCTCAACTACTTTTGGCAGAGTTATGAGGGTGATGTGTAATTCACCTTAATTGGTTCTGATGAAGTGAAATATGATATGGATGTCAGTATTACAGTTTGGATGTGAGGTGTCCCTCAAAAGCTCACGTGCGAGACAATACAAGAAGGTTTAGAGGAGAAATAATTGGGTTATAAGAGTCTTAACCCAATCAGTGAATTAATCCCCTGATAGCAATTAACTGAGTGGTAATTGAAATGGTAGCGTGTGGCTGGAGGAGGTGGGAATTGGGGCATGGCTTTGAGGTACATATTTGTATTGATAAGTGGAGAAACTCTTTGCTTTCTGATCATTATGTGAGCTGCTTCCCTTTGTCACACTCTGCTGCCATGATGTTCAGCCTCATCTTGAGGCCTGAGGAATGGAGCTGGCCTTCTATGGATTAGGATCTCTAAAACTGTGAGCCTTCAAATAAACTTTTTCTCCTCTACAACTGTGCTGGTTGGGTCTTCTAGTTGCAGTAGCGAAAAAGCTGACCAAAACAGCCACGTATTTATCATGTAAGAATCAATCAATCAATCCATCAAACAAAAAACCCCGAACAAACAAACAAAACCAAGCACATTCCAGTCCACATAGACTGATTAATAAACTGTGATAATAAACAACTATTTATTGAGTTCTCATTTCTTGCCAGGCAGGCACTTCATATGCAATGTTTTATTTACTCCTTATAGAAAATGAGATAAGTATAAATATTATTAGACTTCTACCAATGAGGAAAGTGGAACTCAAGAATGCTAAATGATTGCCTGTCTCAAGCCATACAGTAAGTGACATGAAAGAGTCTAAATTTGAGCCCAGTTTTGTTCAACCTCAAAATCCAACCGCTTGGTTGATGGACACAAGTTCTCCATGATTGCATTTAGACTGGGACACAGCTGCAATCTGAAACTGCATTCTAATTTAATGAATATGTACTGTGCTAGGAAACAGGAGGATGAGATTTAAAAATGAAGAAGACATTCTGTAGCATGAAGAAACTTACAGGTTAGTAAAGTAGACAAAAGGAAAACAAACAAAACTCTCTTGGGATAGGAGAACTGGCATCCTGAAAGGCAAGTTTAGTCTCTTGCAATTAAGTTGCTTTTGGAGTCGCATGTGCTTAAGTTACTGATAAACAGATATATTCTGGGCTTATGTCTTCTGTTTACCTAGAAAAATACTTAGTAAATTCAAAACTTCAGTAGGTGTTTATACTTTTGCAAGTATATGTGAGGTGGTTTAGTGGAAAGAGGCTGGACTTGATAACAGCAAACTTAATCATTTATGGTCTGAGCTATTTGTTTTGGGAAATTCACTTCAACTTTCTGAGCCTGTACCTTTATCTGTCACATCAGTGACATCAGTTTATCTGTGAGGATAAAATAAGACATATGTGGATGTGCTTGCTTTACTCAATCATCTGTCATAATATTGTGAGGCCAGGCAATATGTACCTGAAGGAGAAGTGTATGTAAACTTGTGGCTCAGGGTGAGGGTGGAGCTCAGTAATGATTAGCAATGTAGGTAAGTGTTTCATTTTGTTTTAATGAAGAAAACTATGGTTAGGGAGCTTGAGTCATCTGGGATGGAGCTATAGCAGCAGAGCAGGTTCAGTAGTGAAGAAAAGCTGGCCAGGGCTAGAAAAGCCAGGAAAGAAGACCATGTGGGGAAGTCTGGAGAAGTTTCAATGGATATCTAGTTGGGACTGAATGCTCAGAAATGGAAGAGGAAGCTCAAGGAGATTGTCACTGAATAAGTACAACCAGAGGGCAAAATGTCTTGAATAAGCCAGAATGATCATCCCTCTTCAGTGACCCAAGGATGAGAAAATATACGGGTGAAGGATAAGGTAGTTTCACAAAGAGAATAAATTTGACCTCAGGAGAAAAACGTGTTTTAAGAATTGAAGCAGTTATACAGTCATAGGCCATGATTGGTTAAAACTTATATGGTAGATTTTAGTTTAATTGAGAGAATTAAACTCAATAAGAGAACACAAACCATCTAACTGTAACAGCCTTATAACACTGGTGTCTGTTAACTAGAACCAGGAATAAACCAAGGACAATTATATATATATATATGTATATATATACACACACACACACACACACACACACACACACACACATACATACACACACACACACACACACACACACACCAGGAATTGAACTCAGGGGTGCTTAACCACTAAGCCACATCCCCAGCCCTTTTTATTTTTTAATTTTGATACAGGGTCTCTGAGTTGCTTGGGCCTTGCTAAGTTGCTGAGGGTGGCTTTGAACTCACAATCCTCTTGCTTCAGCCTCCTGGGTTGCTGGGATTATAGGCCTGAGCCACTGCACTTGGCAAATATATATATATTTTTAAAAATTGGGTCCATCAGGAACATGAAAGGGATGCCTCTGTTTTTTATAAATGACCTCAAAACAGAAAGAATTCCCTTTTTTATTTTCTACTATAAGCAACAACAACAACAACAACAACATTGAACTGAAAGGGTAAAATTAACTTCTTAAGAATTAACTGGAAACCAAGAGAGATGAAGAAGCTGTAAGAAAATAACCTAGGTCTCTAAAGTTAATTCTTCTTACCCAGAAATTTTACATCTCAGCAAGGAGAGTTTACCAATAAGGACTTGCAGCTAGAATCCACAGAAAGAGATGAACACTAAAAGATTGGAGATAGACATATGTACAAATTTTCAAGAAAAAAGCTGAAACCAAGATAAAAGACTTCTTATCCTGAAACCAAGAGACTTTTCATAGACAATGAACAAAATTAATAAGCCTATGATTAAAGTAACAGGCATTTAGAAAAAAGGAAGGAGAAATATAGTAGAAGTTAACAAGAGTTCACTAAGTAGTAGTCATTTCCTTTTTGACAGTGTCGCTATACCAATAGAGCAAAGACATCTAACAAAGTGCATCTGCTGTTTGTTTGCAGCTGCATCCGGGAAAAAGTGCTCATTTTCCCTCATCTTTCAGCTGGGGTGAGGGTGAGGGTACCCTTTTCTAATTCCTGTAAAGGTGCCATGCACATATGAACACTAGCTTGCAGCCCAGGGACAGGGAAGAAAATATGCCTAGGAAACATGGGTCCTCAATTGATAAGAATATGCAACAGCATGGGAAATCTGCGTCAGTTGGCAGTGGAAAGTACCTGAACACAAGAACTTAAATGAATACAGACTGGATTTGCAGAGTATGTAAAATTGGGAGATAGAATTTCTCAACTATGCCCATAGTACGCAACATATGAACAAGTTAAAGAGGCCAAATTTAAAACAATAAAATCCACTAGAAGCACATGTGAGTGTTGAATACAAACTGCAATGTCTATTGGTTGGAGAGATGTGTTATAGCAGCAATTCTGAAAACCAGTTTACCACTTTAGGGTTTTAGTAGATTGTAATATAAGAATCAATGGGAGTAATACAATTAGAAGAAAAATACAGCAATTAGAACAAAGCATTTAACATCATTCTATTCTATCATTTGGATGAAAGCTTTAATTTAGTTCTCGAGATCAGGTTTTGAGGGATCCTGGAATAGTCCAAAGGATGAAGAAATGTTGATAAAGGTGCCTATGTACCCAGGCAAATTGAAGCATTCTCCTTTAGAACCAAGGCTAGATGCATCCTGTAGACTCAGAAGGCAGACTTACAGTTGTATGGAGACATACTGTAATGGGGGATCTTTACAAAAGCAGATGTCATCCTGAGGCAGATTTCCAAGTCAAGCAATGGTAAATGACAGTAGGTACTGCAGAATTCTCAATACTGGTTGTGAGCTATAATCAAGTGGGAAGGGACTTTAAAATGTTGACCCTGCTGATGCTTAGACCCTTCCCTAGAGATCATGATTTATTGGTCTAATAAAAAGAATTTATAATGGGCTAATAAACTAAAAAGACACTTCACAGAAGAAGAAATACAATTGATCAATAAATATATGAAAGTGTTCAACATCTCTAGCAATTAGAGAAATGCAAATCAAAATTACTCTAAGATTTCATCTCACTCCTGTCAGAATGGCAATCATCAAGAATATAAGCAACAATAAATGTTGGCAAGGATGAGGGGAAAAAGACACACTCATAGATTGCTGGTAGCACTGCACATTGGTGCAACCACTATGGAAAGCAGTATGGAGATTCCTCAGAAAACTGGGAATAGAACCACCATTTGACCCAGCTATCCCACTCCTTGGTTTATACCCAAAGGACTAAAATCAGCATATTATAGTGACACAGCCACATCAATGTTTGTAGCAGCTCAATTCACAATAGCTAGATTATGGAACCAACCTAGGTGTCCCTCAATAGATGAATGGATAAAGAAAATGTGGTATATATACTCAATGGAATATTACTCAGCTTTAAAGAAGGGTGAAATTATGGCATTTGTCAATAAATGGTTGGAGTTGGAGAATATCATGCTAACTGAAATAAGCCAATCCTACAAAACCAAAGGCGGAATGTTTTCTTTAATATGTGGATGCTAATTCATAATAAGGTAGGGGGCACTAATGAAAAATAGGGTTACCTTAGATTAGGTAGAGGGAAGTAAGGGAGGGAAGGGAAGGGATGTGGGGATTGGAAAGATAGTGGAATGAAACAGACATTATTACTGTATGTATATATGTGACTACATGACCAATATGATTCTGCAACATGTACACTTAGAAAAATGAGAAATTATATTCCATCTATGTATGATATATAACAGTGCATAAATGCATTCTACTGTCATGTATAACTAATTAAAACAAATAAAAAAGAATTTATGATAGTTGATGATTCTAAGGTATTAGGTTGGAGAATAACTGACTAGAAGGCTACTTTCTCAGCAACTCAGGAGGCTGAGACTGGAGGGTCTCAGTTTGAGCCCAACCTGGGAAAGATAGCAAGTACCTGACTCAAAACAAATAAACAAAAAAACGAAAAACACTATTTATTGGGAAGTTAAATAAATTAAACCAGATGTTTTCTCTAAGATCTCTTCTAAATTTGAAAAGATAATGGAAATTAACAAACGGACTACATACTACTAGGCATTTACACAATTTATCCTAATAATTAGTAGATGTAAATCTCCTAGCACTGTGCATGGCATGTAGTAAACTCTCAATAAATATTAGCCATTTTTAATGCATCCCCTCTGTAACTGTTCAGTGGAGGTATTATCTCTCAATCTACACTACAGATTAGGAAACTAAGACTGAATTTAACTTAGCTTTCCATAGTTCACCATACATTGCAAAGTAAGGATTTGAATCCTATTAAGACAAGTTCTAGATTCTAGAGCCCCTTCTCTCCTCCACAGGCCATCTCTAAGACATCAGAAAATGTGTGCAAATCAGTGGTTTACCTGAGTGGACATTTAACAATACCATTTCCTCCAGACCTGCTTGTGAGGAATCTTTTAAATGCAATTTCTGAAAAAAAGAGAAGCATAAAAGTAGACATCCCTTATTTTTCTAAAAATGTAGAGGGATAGAAGCTCCTTTAGGTTTCTGGAATCTCTGAGGCCAGGGGGAATGGAAGGAGATGGCCCTTCAGAACTCAAACAAAGCTCTTAAAAGCAAAACTGAGAAAAGCACTTTTCTCAGGAAAACACCTTACATTGTAATGAACTGGGTAAGTATCCTACACATCTATCACTTCTGTACAGTTGAGCTTTGGTAGGTTAATTACTGCTCACTGCCGGGAAATTGGCCCCAGGTGATGTCCCTTGTCAGATCGAACAACTCCCTGGGGTGTGGTTGGACTAGGTTGAGTTTGTCTGCTTTTAACAAAAAATGAGGAAACTTTTCTCCAAAAGACTGTAACTACTAAGGTGGCAAATGCTCCACCCGAAGAACTTGGGTAGATGGAGGATTCCCCCCAACCCCGCCTCCCCCTTCACACACACACACACACACACACACACACACACCCATGAGATAAGATGATAAGATAAATGTAATTTCCTTTTATGAGTTGCAAATATCAAAAGCTCTGTACCCAACCCTTTATCTCTTATGATTAAAATCTGTTCAGTTTGCAGGCTCAGTGCTTCCGGAATTAGTGTATTTTGTTGGTACAAAAAATGAGAACTGCTTCTGATTAGGTGATTTCCCTCTCTTTGGGAGTAAAACCGAGTGCGGAAAGAAAGGGGGAGTCACTATTTTGGAAGCCGTAGAAAGCAGTAGGCATCAGCCGCAGTGGGATTCTTTAGGTTCTCAGCTTTGCCCTCCAAGGGCTGCAGGGAAGAAGCATCAGCTCTTTCTTTCTGGCCTCCAAAAGTTATCTTTCCTTTGGGTGCGATCCCAGAGTCGAACCCGAAGCGTAATCGTTCTCAGAAACTATATAGAGCAAGTTAGAGCCAAAGAGGCCTGGCAGGGCAGGGGTGCTTGGAGTCCGGCCGGTGGTGGGGAAGGCCGAGCGCAGCTCGGGCGGCGAGTCTCAGGAGAAGAGGAGGAGAGCGCGGGGAGGGCCGGAGGTCGGGGTTCGGCCAGGGGAGGGGTCCTAGTTTCCCCTTCCCCATCCTCGTCTCCCCAGGCTCTGCTGACGTTGCGGTTTCCTCCTCCCTCCAGCGGAGCCTCAGCGCCCGCCGAGTACCGCTCTCCGCCCCTTTCGCCCACACCCCACCCGCCCGCTCTGGCCCGGCTCGCAGTAGCGCCGCCTGAGGCTGCAGCGGCGCATCCCGGGGCGCGGCGCCTACCGGCACCCATGGCGCGGCGGTCGCGCTGAGGGTTCGGCTCCTAGCGGGCCGGGGGCCCGGGCGCCCTGGAGTGACCGGGGCGGGAAGGAGCTCGAGGCTGAGGAGGAGACGCCGGAGAGGACGGAGCCTCGGCTGGGAGCGGTAAGCGGAGGCGCGCGCGCGGGGCGGCCGGGGCGCGTGGCGGGTGCCCCTATGGGTCCCAAGCCGCACAACTTTTTTTCCGGAGTCTGCGGGGCTGGCCGGGAGCCTCCGGGAAGCTCAGAGCCACGTCCCTGCTGGGCGCCGCGCGCAACGGGCTGCGCGCCCGGGCCCCGCTGAGCTGGACTCCCCAAGGGCGTCCGAGGCGTGAAACCCGAGGCGCGGGCTTCCCTCAAGGGCAGCTGTTAGTCCCTTCCACTCCTTGAATAGCGAGCACCAAGCCCAGGCCCGCGTAGGAACCCCGTAGGAACCCGGGGATCGCTTTTGGTGCATCCGGGCTGCCTGGCCCAGCCGCGATTTCCCGGACGGCCCTGGGGGCTTTGGCTTCTTTCTGCTGTGCTGAGTGGCACCGACTCGTGCACTCCTTTCCCTCCGTACGGGCGCCAGCCCGGGGTGGTGGTGGTCCTGAGCGCCCTTCCTGGCGCTGGCAGATCGACTTTGAGGCTGTGGAAGCCGAAGGAGCACGTCGCAAGCCTCTCCCAGTTGCTGGATTCCAGCGCTCCTTGGCTCCACCGACAATCGGGGAAACTGTTGGTAAACCTCACCGCCGAGGCGGCCCCAGGCTGGGGGTTGACTCACTGACTGGGAAGCGTTGTAAGCGATGCCACATGGGCTCAGGATCTGTCGCCCTGGAATCTGAGCTGTTTGTGACCTGAGAACTTTTTCATCTTTCATTTAAGCCAGCAGCCTCCTTTTAGGCCGGCTGGCATTAAGATTAAAACCCAGCCCATTGCTCCAGAAGTATGAGGTGAACCTCATTTACCTGGAATTCTTTAAGTCAGGAAATATGACACGTTAAGTTTCTAGGGACCTTTGAGAAATAAAATTCTTTAAAAACTTTCTCCATCCTCATGATTTAGTTCATATTACTTAAATTTGAAAATAGATTCTCACTTATAAATATTTTCATTATTTTTTGCATTATAGAATTTAACCTTTCAAGAATTCCCTCTTTGATTTCTCAATAAATGGACAATCTTCATGAAATGAAATATTGAGGTTAAGTATTTTATAGAATATTCAGATTATATTATTAAATGGGGTCACAAAAATGAAATGTGCATGGAAGAAATAAAATATAGGATTATTTATGTGTGACATGTTTCTTTTTTCCTTTAAGGTTGCTATACAGACATAAGACCTTTTTGTGAAGTATGTAGATGAGATAGATGAGATCTGTTTTAAAAAAACAGAAGATTGAATTTGATGTCTCCATCACCTTGTGACCCTCTGTGTGGGTTTAGGGAAAATGTAAGAGTGCTTTAAAATAAAGGGACATACAGAGGTACATGAGAAACAGCCCTAGCTTTCTTGGAACTGCAAATGTAGAAAGAAAGAAAACATATAAGCAGCCCCTCAGAATTTGAGTGTGGGAAGAGTTATTTTTCATTGACAGGTATATGATGTCAGTATCAGTGTCACTAAGTTTTAGTTAAATAGTAATGGTGGCCTACAAGTCACATTCTAACATTCAGATTTAAAACTGATAGTATAGTCACCCAGGAAAAAGGAGACTCTTGGTGGGGGTGGGGGAGAAGAAGAACTTAGACAAAGAAGGAAATTTGCAGCAAAATACAATATAGGCCTTTGCATGATGGGATAGTTTCCATTCCTGGTCCTGCTGAGTAGACACTGTTTTAAGTTCCTTCCTCTGAGGTTGAGGCCTAGTAGAGGGAAAACACTTGGTAAGAAAAATCAGCTAGATGAGTCAGGTGAGGTCTGAACCACCTTAGTGACTAATCTTTTTGTGTGCATTTACTTCAGTATTTGTGAAAAGTCATTCAACAGTAAGCTAGAATGGTGCATTTTAGTGAGATGGTATGTCTAGTCCAATATCTGGTAGTACTGCTCTAGGAGACCTGGTGGACATCCTGAGATGAAGTTCTTAACTTCACAGATGTTTCTCAGTGCTCCATTTAAAAAATCTTGTTTTAATCACTGAGAAAGTATTTTATGATCATAGATGAAAATGCATTCTTCAATTAACAAAATATTGCTTTATACATTTATTAATGTTATCTGTGATAAGCTACTTTGTTGTTTATTTCTACTTTTCCTTGGATCACTGTGTGTTGCATGAAAGAAATTACACAACTCTCAATCAGTGTTATGATTTCAATAAAAGACTGGAGAGGAAAAAAGGAAGGTAAAATATTTAAATTGAGGTTTTAGTAATGGGTAATTTTTGCTTTCAAAAGAGCTAAATAAATTAGCAAAAGATGATATTTTTATAGTTGAAGCAAATATTAAATATTACTTAGATACTAGGATGCTTGTAAGCATAGCAAATATTCTTAGACTTTTCACCACATCCACAGCCCCCTAAATTAAAAAGAAAAATACTGTTATTTTTGTGTGATATGTTTGTGGCAGGCCTTGGGGGAGAAGCAGAAGCTGTAGTAGAGGGAACTTCATCATAGAGGACACATGATTCCCTTTACTGAGAGGAGCTGATCTTTGTTATTATGAAGGAGTGAGTGAGGTACCTGAGGAGCTTCCAGGAGCAGCAATCCTACCGAAAGAATGTCCAAGTGAAGGGCAGGTTTTTTGTTTTGTTTTTGTTTTTTCCCCTAACAGTTCTTATTACTATATTAAATGCCTTACAGTTTTCTCATTTTGTAATTACATTATCTTCCCCTATAGTGATTTATAGAATAAAACTCTGGAGGCCACAAAATTACCAGCAAATGTTTGGATGGCACAACAGAATTCTACAGATCTGGAGTTGGTGCCCAACGAAGGAATGAGACAAGTGCTAAGCTCAGAATTCGAAAAAGGGAAATTATTTTCCTGTGACATTCATATTGTGAATTAGTGAGAGAACAGGAATTAGTGAGAGAACGGGAAGTAGCGATTAGAATTCCAGATTCCTGAGCTACCGGTGCATGTTTCTATTTGGTGATAGCAGTAATGAGAAATGATGTTTCAAAAAGTCTTTTCAACTCTACTGCTGAATTTTAACTGGAAATTCCCTTTTGAAAATTAGACTTTATATTAAGTGGATAATATTTTTGATTGAAATAATTATTCTTTAAAGCAAAATTTTCTATGTATATAATAAATAAATGTAATCCCAAATTCTGATCTTCTTCTAACTTTAATTGTTTCACAATTCTACTTTTCTATAGAGGAGTGGTTTGGGTAGCTCATGGTGAAACATTTCAAAAAATAATTAAAGTAGAAGAGAAATAGAAAGTATTATGAATGGCATAAGGAGGGGCTATTAGTATTAATAAACTCACACTTATAAACCCATGTGCATTTAGACAGTTGAAGGAAAGGAAAAGTCCCTGATAGATGATACATAAATACTTAACTGCATTTCAAATTGACTCATATTCCTCTCCCCTCACCAAAGAATGCTAATATTGTTATATTTTAGCCTAGTGGAAATGGAGGGTGATGTAGAACAAGTGTCTTACCTTCATTTTGGTAGTGTGCAAATGGAAATACTGAAGGTAAGTCTTGGCTATCATTTTACAAGTAATAAGTAGCATACCTTAAACATGAAATTAACATAAATTGCACATTTAATGCTATTTTCTCTGTTGTGACTCCAAATTCATATTACTAAAGACTCTTAGATTTCATTTCCTGTACATCTACTTTATTATCCCTTTTATTACTCACTACTGCCCATGAACTGTCAGTCCCCTAGAATGTTTATATGCTTTGCAGGCTTCTGTAACTGTTTACAGACTGCCTTTCTGCAGCCCCCTTCTCTTTCATTCTTCTGTATCTCTTCTTGTGTCTTATAAGGATTCCTTGTTGAGGCCTCTTCTAAATTCCTGCAGGGCCCTGGGCTCATCTCTCCATTCTCATTAACTGGCTTCTGTCTTTTACTGTCCTTGCTTTACCAATAGTGTTGCCATATGTAGGCAAGCTGCAGCCTGTTGAGGGTGTGGATTCCAGATCCTCTTTCACATGCCCAGAAGAGTATAAACCTGCTGGAGGAGCAGCGTTCAGAGAGCCTGCTAGAGATCTCAGAAGAGGAAGGGAATGATTTTAATTTGGAAAAAAAAAAAAAAAAAAAAAAGACTCTTGAAGCTGTTTATTTCTTGAAAGGAATAGTTTGTTCAGTCCTTAATTCAGAATACACTATGAATTTTAATGACTTATAATAATCACTGAATTTCCTTCTATTCTTTTCAGCTTCCTTGGACTATTCTGTAAATGTGGTCTTGGTGAATGTTGTCATCAAATGTTAGAAATTATGAAAGAACAGAATTTCCCTCTCCAGTAATACATAGAACATATATATAGACAATATTGATAATATTGATATTGATATGATTGATAAGTTAGTGAATACTTTGTTCTAATAAAAATGATAAGTATAAACTGCAAAAGTAGGTTTTTTGTTTTGTTTTATAGACAATATTGATGATAAGCATGATTTTCTTTGGCATTTTATATTTGGGAATAGCTACAACCATTAGTCTTGTTATTAAAAACTTAACAAAAGACATATGCAATTAGATTTTAATTACACATATGTGACATTAATTGTGAGTTATTTGTATCTTATCTGCTTTGTCCTAGACAGGGTCAGAAAGAGTCTGCCACTAAATGAATGTGTCTGCATGTTAAGAAAACCCCAGAAAAACAAAAAACTTTTTGGGGGGTATTTGTAGAATTAATAGTACCTCTCCTTTCTCCAATTAGTGTGAAAGATAGTAAGTAGGGTAATCATATTAAAATCCTAGTATGTGTTTAAATTAGCATTCTTCCTCTTTTAGTAGTAATTTAATAGATTCACATTCAAATTAAAAAGTTGTCTTTAAATTTTTCCATTTGAAATTCTCATTGCATATCTCTGTCTATATCTATTTATATACCATAGAGTTGTAAGTTGTGTTTGTTGATTAAATCTGGTGATTGCATATTTTTTCATGTACAACAAACAGCTCCTAAGCAATAGGCATTTAATGCATGCAGAAATTATACCACAACAAAGTTGAAACAGCATTTCATAACTCTTAAAAGGAAATTTATAAAGGAAATGGGCTCAGCAAGCTTGTGGGTCTATAATATTTTTATTGATGGAATATGCAGGCAGTATACTGGCTTTACTCAAATGGCTATTGCAAGGAAAAATGAGGATATTTGTTAGCAATTCCTGAAGTAGAAGGTAATAGTGTTTGTTGTATAAATTTTGGTGCAAAATGTACTGATCTGCAGATTATGTCATTAATCCAGTATTGATTACTCATTTGAGGAATAGCTGACTATAAATTGACTATTGTTTACAGAGTACTCTTTTAGATTGGAGTATTGAAAGGATTACTGCATGTCTAAAGTTACATCCAGAAAATTGCATCAAAGAAACTCAAGAACTGCATGATAGTTTAAAAATATTTAATGCCAACGTGCACTCAACGCCCAACACAGAGCAGAGTGTTGGTAAAGACCAAGATGCTGGGCTGCAAGAAAGCACAGTTTACTTTTCTAGGCAGTTCCAACTGTAAACTTTTGTTCTTGAAGCTGTGCTATTTGAATATATCTGAGGACAGACTATAAGCAATGGATTTCCAGAATTCCACAGATTCTGGGGAAAACCTTTTCTTATGGCCTTTGCAGTTTAATGACATAATTCTGGGAGGTATGAATGGGGCCAGGCTCTCCAGCCCCCTGGACAGGCAGATAGGGACCAGCTGGATTTTTGAATCACCTGCAGCATTTACACTTCTCTCAAGGGGGGATTCGCCTGGCAGGAAGGAAAAAGTAGAGTGAGAGAGAATGTTGAACAGCTGTTTTCTATATTCCCTGAAGAAAAAGAAGGGGGAAATTGACTTATAGCAAGCATTGAGAGGGATTTATACTAAATACAAGGAAGTTTTTCTGAATGTTTTTATCCTTTAGGATGGATTTCTGAAGGAGACCTTTGAGTTCTCCTGAAAAGTTTATATGAGGTTATCTTGAAAGGATGTTTGCCTTTGTCTTCTGAGACTTGACTTCAGCTTATCTGAACTTGAAAATCTTAAAAATTAAAAATGATTTGATTATGTGAATGTAGAAGGCATTGTCAGTTTTTCTGTTTTAAAGTTGCTTTTGCAGTTTCTACTTATCATTTTTATTAGAACAAAGTATTTACTAACTTATCAATCATTTAAGATTCCTTCAGCCTTCATTTTGTAAACATAATAAAACTCAAACAAATGCTAAATTTGTTTTCTCCCTTAAAGACACCTTTTCCCCCTCCATATTTTTACAAAAAAAAAAAAATAATAAGGAAAACGTAATTGACAGATTGTTTTGATAAGCACATACATTGTGTAATGACGACCACAATCAAATTAATTACTACCCATACTGTACTTTTGATCCCCATCCACATTTCTCTCTTATCCTAGGAAATCTTTAATAAACAGCATTGACACCAGACTATGGTGTTCTGTTTTGACTTTCATTTATCTTCTACTTTTGTCTGCTTCATTTCTGTGGTAGACACAGCCAAACTGGTCGCATAGGGAAGGAATCTCCATGGTCACAGGAACAAGGGTCTTCATTAATTATGTGGTCAAAATATGGTGGTTGTCCACATCAGAAAGAATCTGGGAAACTTCTCTCACCAAGCTTCTTATAGCAGTGTTATAGCTAAAACCAGTAATGATATTATTAAAAACTAGATGTAAACTTTGTTTCAAAGGTAGAATCTCCAAGATAACTGATCTCATGGTTTAGGGAGTCGTTCTGTTTGTTTTTGTTTTCTTCTCAATATTAAAATCAGGCAGTATTGTACTTAAAATGTAATTATATTCAAAGCAGGTTCATTTTGGTGCAGCAGAGAGTGTTGGAAATTCATACTTAGTTCATACTGAGTTGGGGGGCTTGGTGGATGCCAAAAATGGAGCTTAGCAAAGTCAGTGTCTTAGGCAGTTGATATGAAGTGAGCCAGTAAGTTTTAAAAGCTATTTTAAACAAAAAAAGTTAATATTATTTTATTTTTTATGTTTTTGCAATCCTGGGGATTGAACCCAGGGCCTTACACATGCTAGACAAGTACCTTACCAGTGAGGTACATCCCCAGCCCCTAAAGCAACTTGACATACTTTCCACATTTGCTCTTCTCAAAAGAAGCTAATTCTTGGAAGCGCTGAAAACCTGAAAAGTTCTCTTAGTGTAAAGTATCTTTTAACTGGCCGCTTTACTTTTGAGATTATTTCTTGTTCTCTTCCTCTTCTATCTTTACCTGAAGTCTTCCACAGTTAGAGCCTGTTGATTCCAATGAGAATTCAGGAGGAACAGAGAATAAGAATCGATCTTTTGCTTTTATACAACATTGAAGTTTATCCTTTTTAAGCATTAGTGTGAAATTTTAAAATTCATCTTTTTCCACCCTAAGGAAGCTAATGTTATTGAGGTCATTCTATTATCTAGGTGCTATGTTAGTGTCCTAAGATTTTCACCATTAAAATTTTCTGACTTAATGTGACTTACATAGAATTATTCTTTATAAAAATTAATAAATAATAGTTGTCTGCTATAGGAACTTTAAAAGTACAATTTCACCTCAACTTGCTAAATTTCATCTTGCAAATTTGATATTATTGGGCCACTTCCAATATCTCTTTCTTGGGTGAGGTATGTATGACAGTATTTATACTACTGAATTGCTCCAAAATATTAAACCCTGTGCCTAAGGAAGTTGAGTTGAGCTAGCAGTGTTAGGGTGGTTATATTACAGACCATTTTTTGTGTGCTTATACCTTTTTTCTTGTTGTTTAAAACACTGTCTTTTGGCTCAGAGATTGCAAGTTTTAAAAAAGATAAATCTGTTTCTCCCAAGTGAATGAATGCTTTGATGTATAACTTTTTCTGATGTACTTTTGAACTTGGAGAGTCAGATGAAAGAACATTATACTTCAACGATAGGAATACTGAAAGGATTTAGTCATTCAGCAAGTATTTGCTAGGTACTTTTTTGAGGGGAAGTCTAGGTGGCAGGAACTGAGGAGGTATACAAAATAAATATGACATGGTTTTCAACCTTGAGCTATAAAATCTTGTTGGAAAAGAATAACTGAGTATGAAACTTTATGAGAACAATTAACTGCTGAATGGAGACAAAAGCATGCAGTGATATTGCAGGAAGGAAGAGATCTGAGAGGCTTAACAAGGGCAGAGAAGGCTCAACTATGGAGGGGGGTGAATTGGGCCTCAAAGGACTTTATGCAAAAAAAAATGATGGGGAGAAAGCATTGCAAGAGACAAGCAAGAGAGAGAAGACACAGGAAGAGGAGGAACAGAAATGAAATTGGCTGTCAGATCCAGGGAGACTTCTTGGAAAAATTTTGAGAATTCACTTCACTCATTCTTTTTATGACATTCTCCTTCCTTTTTGTTTTTTTGGTCCCTTCTTAATATATTCTCTTGTAGTTTTTCACATGTGTTTTGAAGGACTGTATTGAACATAATCAAATCCCTTTTGGATCCAGAAAGGACTGAACTAATAAATGCAAAAAATGAAGATAACCATATACCTTTCAATAACTCAGTAGACATATAATTAGTAATAAATGTATAGTATGGATAGTTTATGTTTTACACATTTTTACTGACCCCCTTTTTTAAAAAACATTTATTTATTTACTTTAGTTGTACACAATGCAATGCATTTATGTTTATGTGGTGCTGAGGATCGAACCTGGGCTGTGAACGTGCGAGGTGAGTGCTCTGCCGCTGAGCCACAACCCCAGCCCGTTTACTGACCCCTTTTTAAGACGCAGTCAGATACTACCTCTTCAGTAAATCCTTCCTCATTCAACCCAGCCAGAAGTATTAGCTCTTCTACAAATTTCTGTAGCACTTTGTCATTATCATGCAAACTGACTTACTTTTTAAAAATATTTATTTATTTGCTTTAGTTGTACACAATACATTTATTTTTACGTGGTGCTGAGGATCAAACCTGGGCTGCGCACGTGCTAGGCGAGCGCTCTACCACTGAGCCACAACCCCAGTCTCTGACTTACTTTTATTTTAGTGGTTTGAATAAATGTTTTATTTTTCATATTTTAAGATGACATAAGTGTCTTCATCACTAGTACCATCTCTGAATTCTCAAAGAATATTGAGCAATAGATGGGGAGGCGACTTATTTGTGGATTTGCAGAGAAGTCTTCATTAAAGAAACATGTGTTCTTTGAATGAGAAAAGTACCAGGTCGGGTGTGAAGCTTATAGAGAGATGGAATTCCATGCAAGGGGTGATCTCCGGAAAAAATTGAAGTTCTGCTTAAGCAGTAAGTGAGTCTGAATAGAGCATTGGTGTATCGAGGAAATTACTGTAAGACTGAACAGATAGGTCAGAGTTAGATTGTGGAAGCTAATGGGTTTGAGAGAGAATTGTTCATTCTGCTGAGGGAAATGATATGATGGTGAGTAATTTTGGAGGAATTTTATAGTTTACAAAAACGATTGTTTCATAGGAAGTATTGGTCAAATGCCTGAATTTATATATTTTCTCATTTGTATGTGACCTTGGGTAACCTACTTAATTATTCTATGCCTTAATTTTTTTCCGCTCTGAAAAGGGGAAGGTATCTATCCATATCTATATTATAGGACTAAGGAGAGGATTAAATGAGCTAATCTATGTGAAATACTTAGTATATATCCTGGCATGTGGTATACACTATAAATATTTATTGTTTGTTGGTGTAGTTATAATAAGAATTATAGTGTCTACTTTAGAAAGAAGATAATTGTAGAAGTAGAATGTGTTAAATGTACTAGAACTACCAAAACAAAGTACCACAAACTGTGTGGCTTAGACAACAGAAATTTATTGTTTCACAGTGCTTGATGCTAGAAGTCTAAAATTAAGGCATTGGCAGACTGGTTCCTTCTGAGGCTATAAGGGTAAATCTGTTTTATGCTTTTCTGTCAGGTTGTGTGTGTGTGTGTGTGAGAGAGAGAGAGAGAGAGAGAGAGAGAGAGAGAGACAGACAGGGGATTGAACCCAGGATATCGCATGTGGTAAGCAAGCATGCTACCACTGAACTCTTTTCCATGAGTCTGGTAGTTTTTGGCAGTCGTTAGCATCCTTAGCTGATAGACGCTTCACTCCCTCTCTGCCTTCATCTTCACATATCATTCTCTGTGTACTTGGGTCTGTCTACAAATTTTCCCTTTTTATACTGACACCAGTCATGCTGGATTAGGGCCAACCCTATACCAGCAAGACCTGATGTTAACCAATAACATCTGCAATCACCCTCTTTTCAAAAAATGTCACATTTGGAGGTATTGAGGATCAGAACTTCAGCATGTGAATTTCAAAGAGATAAAATTTAACCTATAGTAAATTCCATGTCAGATCTTTTAAGTCCACAACACTATGGTCATGGTGTGCCAAAAGGATTATAGAAAAGAGGAGGAGTCTGTAGGTTTATTTGATAATAAATAAATAAGTGCCTATTTGTTTATTATTGTCCTGATTCTTCTCTTTCTTGTTTGCCTGGGCCTATACCATTCCCTGGATAGTTACTATGATGGATATGCCACAGAGGCCTTGGAATATCAGTGTACTCCCCATTATTTCCTAAAAGGATCTTCTACCTTTCTCCTTCCTTCCAATGTGGCACTTTCTGTGACTTTTTAAAAATTGGGGTTGGAGACAAAGATATGAAGATAAATTTAGAGATGCTGTGCTTGTACTGGATATTTTCAGTCTTCTCTCTAAATTTGGATGAGACATCATTGTCCCAATGTACAGGTGATAAAGGAAGAACTGAATGCTTTTGGAAACAGGCAACATGGTAAGGGTTTTATTATGGACTCAATTGAAGATTGATAAGCAGGTATGTGTGCAGCTGTGTGGTTAGACAGAAATTGGTACCTCTCTGGCTTCTGGTTGGGATTGAGGTAAATGGACAAATATGACTATGATTCCTTTAGTCACTGAGGAAGTTGGAAATATCCCCAAAGCAATAGAAATAACTCATGAAGATTAAAAATAATACATAGACAAATGGTGATAAGGTGATTTCAAGTGATGAAAGTGCCAGGAGAGTCACACTTAGAGGGTCACTCAGAGAACTAAGATGTCCCCAGGGATTGAAGAGGCTACCCCTGCCTCACTTGTGGTTTGGGAATGTGAGTTTGTCTTCCATGGGAGACCAACAGGGAATAAGGTGTCACGGAGTCAGTTATTGCATAAATCTTTAATTTGAAAGGGTTCTAGGAGATATCTACCTCCCTCCACCCACCTCATTGAACTTAGGAATCATTAGACACATATATTTGGGACAAGACATGAGAGGAAAATTTGAAA
Organism: Tamias sibiricus; assembly: GCA_025594165.1. Lineage (NCBI taxonomy): Eukaryota > Metazoa > Chordata > Mammalia > Rodentia > Sciuridae > Tamias > Tamias sibiricus. The sequence goes on from CM046666.1 coordinate 101,761,208, forward strand.
AATTAGTACAAAAGGGAGTTTCATTCAGCATGAGCAAAAAGGAATTCATCAGCTTTGATCAAAGGATGTAGGTAGGGGGAATCTAGCCATGGATAGAGATGGAATCCAATAGGTAGGACAAATATGAAAGTTTGGGTGGAGAAATAGATGAGAGACAATCAGGAGATGCAAAGAATGGGGGCTAATGTCAGTGTATGACACTGAGGATAGAATGAAATATGGACAGTCATTCATCAAGGTGAGAATGCATACACCAAGTTAAACATTCATGACCCTGTACATGCACACAGACATAAACATTAAGTATCTGGCTATGTTTTAGGCTCTGAGTCAGAATATTTCTTTCATATATATTTTTTTTAAATCAGAACTCCTTATTATGTATTATATGCCAGTCATAGCACTGGCAACCTTGCTCACATTATCCCTAATCTCCTTACACTTTGACATATGGGTATTTTTATTGCCATTTGATAGATGTGGAGCTGAATTGGGATATTTATGCAGGAGCATGATCTTTTGTGCTATGGATGCATCCCATCAATTCATAAATTATTCTCTTATTCCACATAGTGTAGCAGTCTATTAAGACATTTCTTTTCCTTAAAACTTGTATTCCTGTAGATAGAACTGTAAATGTCATAGCAAAAAAAAAAGAAGTGTAGGTAAAGAAGAAACAACAGCATCCTCATTATTTGAATTGTCTAGTTGAAAAAGTGCAGAAAGTGCCGGGCGCGGTGGCGCACGCCTGTAATCCCAGCACTTTGGGAGGCTGAGGCAGGAGGATCGCGAGTTCAAAGCTAGCCTCAGCAATGGCGAGGCACTTAGCAACTCAGTGAGACCCTGTCTCTAATAAAATCCCAAAAAAGGGCTGGGGATGTGGCCCAGTGGTCAAGTGCCCCTGAGTTCAATCCCTGGTACCAAAAAAAAAAAAAAAAAAAAAAAAGAAAAAGAAAAAGTGCAGAAAGTCTTTTTTAAATTTGCAAGTAATAACACCAATAAAACCTCTATACCAAACCATTAAATAATAATAATTATCCTTAGAAATATGTTTAAAAATGGGAACATGAAGGGAATTATTTTAAATTTCAAATTTCAATTTAAATAAAAAATTTTAGCACCAAAATTGTCATCTGGCAGAAAGGGAGGCCTGATGGTCTCGAGGAAGAGTGATGGGTTGTCTAATCATATAAGATGGGGTGAATGTTTTGAGGTGACATTTAATAAAAAGACCCCGAGAAGACTCATGAGAACTATCAGTGGAATGTCAGGAAACAACAAGGGACATTCAGAAAGTGACCTGTGACCTGTGAATTAACCTGTGCACAAGGCAGGTTACTGATGGCATAGTGAGACTTGGTTGAGTAAATCACCTGTCAGCCTGGAGTGGCTTTTTAGTGAAAGCCTGTGCCTCAGAGGGGTTTGGAGGGTACCTGACCACAGCCCTCAGTAAACTATAATAATCACCCTGAGTAACCCTGAAGAATTAAGTATTATATTTCACCTCCAAAGGGCTCGTCTTGGTGTATAAATATTTTTATTGCTTCTTTTTTATGTAATTATATTCATATTGCTTTATAACCATATGTACTGTTATCTCAGAGCATTTAAATGTTTACACATTAGTTAAATATATTCATTCAATAAGTATTTTCTGAATGCTCAGTCAATAAATATTGTGTTATAAATGCTAGGCACTCTGTTCCTGTTCGGCCATGGTGGTCTCCTTGCTATTTCTATGACACGAGGTGTGGCCTCCTTAGTGTTTGTTCCTTCCACCTAGAATGCTTACCCCACAAACCTGTATGGCTTGCACCCTCATCCACATTAAATATATGCTCAACTGTCACTTTCTCAGGCCAGCAGTGATCATTTTATTTAAATTATGTCCTCAGTCCGACCAACTACCATTCTTCCCCAACTCTACTGGGTTTTGTTTTTCTTCCCAGCACTCATGACCTTCTTTGTCGTGCCTGGATTCTCTTTTAGAATATAAACTCTGGGGTTGGGGTGGGTGGGGGAGAGAAAGAAGAGAGAGAGAGAAGATGTGAAGGCAAAAGACAGGCATGGCCAGACCACGCAGAGCCTAGAGAGCTATTGTCTAGACTTTGGTGTTTACTCTTGATGACATAGGAATCCTCTGGAGGGTTTTAAACAGAGCAGCATATAATCTGAATTATGATTGAACAGGATCGCTCTGGCTATGCTGAGAACAACCATACAGAGGTAAGAGTGAGGGCAGGGACACTGGTTCGGAGGCTGTTGCAAGCAAGACGTGGCATGGTTTAAGCCATTACAGTGGTGGTGAAAATGGATGGATTTAGGGGAAGAGCCAACAAAATATGCTGATGATTGGGATATGGAAAGAAAGGTAGGAAGGGAGAATAGAGGGACTGGAATTTGCGCCTGAATTCCTGGCAGGATTGGTTGCCAGTAACCTAGATGGGGAAGTCTGAGAAAGCAGTGCTTACGTCTTTGGGTTGGTTCCGTGTATGTATCATTGTTTTAAAAACCAAATCTGTGGTATTCTGAATTTGATTATGATTCATAGGAAGACATTTCGAAAGTACCCAGGGATTTTGAAGCTAAAGAACTACGATCTGTGAGACCAAAATAAATAAAGAAAATGTGGTATATAAACACAATGGAATTTTACTCAGCAATAAAAGAGAATAAAATAATGGCATTTGCAGGTAAATGGATGAAGTTGGAGAATATAATGCTAAGTGAAGTTAGTCAATTCCAAAAAGCCAAATGCTGAATGTTTTCTCTGATATAAGGAGGCTGATTCACAGTGGTGTTGGGTCCGGGTACCTAGGAGGATTAGAGGATCACTAGGATGGTCAAAGGAGAGGGAGGGGAAGGAAGGGAGCAAGGGGGGATGGAGGGGAAAAAAGAAAAGGTAGATGAATAAGATGGATATCATTATCTTAAGTGCATGACTGAAGATTTTAATGGTACGAATATACATTGTATACAAACAGTGTTATGTAAAAAGATGCTCTATATGTTTATTATGAATTATAATGCATACTACTATTATAAATACAACACTTTGGATAAAAAAAAGAAGAAAAAAAAAACCTTTCTATTTGTGGACCCCTGCTGGTATAGAGGGCTAAAACCTAGTGCATGTTCCTAATTCAAACACTGTGCTTTGCTTTTCTCCCTCCAAGACAATTTCAGTTTTTCTTTTTACTTAGAACATAGGATTAATGGTAGCTGTGTTTGTCTTCTATTTAATATTTTAATTTAAAACAAAAAAATTAATGAAGATACATGAAGATACATTCAGTATCAATGCAAATCTGATGTGAATTACTTGGAAACAGTATATGAATCATGTGCATTTTTGAGGATTTTTTAATTGAATAAAGAGTGCAAGCCGGGCGCGGTGGCGCACGCCTGTAATCCCAGCACTTTGGGAGGCTGAGGCAGGAGGATCACGAGTTCAAAGCCAGCCTCAGCAATGGCGAGGCACTTAGCAACTCAGTGAGACCCTGTCTCTAAATAAAATACAAAAAAGGTCTGGGCATGTGCCCCAGTGGTCGAGTGCCCCTGAGTTCAATCCCTGGTACCACAAAAAAAAAAAAAGAGTGCATAGTAAGTAAAAAAAAAAAAAAAGAAAAAAAAAAAAGAAAAAGAAAAAAAAGAAAAGAAAACCACAAAAACCTTACATGTATAAAAGTGTGTGAAAGGCTGCAAGAGAAAAAAAAAGAGGTAAATTTTATCATTGATGAGCATTTGAAGATTTGAAGACTGAAAAAGAATGGAGGAATGCTTGAATATATAAGTAAGGACTGAAAAATAGATTCATATATAATGATAAGAGCATTACTCCACATATACTCCCAGGAAACTGAGTTTCCATTTTAGTCAAATGAATGAAATGATGTAATGCCAGTAAATTACTTTCCTATGAATTTCCCTTAAGTCTTTTGCTTAACATCTACAGATTTCATTTTTAGACAATTTCTAAAGCTTTAAAAAAGTTATAAGACTAGTATATTCTGGGCTGTAATTGTGGCTCAGTGAGTGGTAGAGCACTTGCCTAGCATGTGTGAGGCACTGGGTTTGATTCTCAGCACCACATTTAAAAAAAAAATAAAATAAAGGTATTGCATTCATCATCTTATAACTTAAAAAAAAAATTGGTAAAAAAAAATTGGTATATTTTGCTGTGTCCTTTGCTTCACTAGCAACATTATTGGACAGAATCGTTTTTCTGAGTATGAACTTAAGAGAAAAATAGCAAAAGTTGAGTAAGGAAAACATTTGGTGAAAACTATCATAATATTTTCTAATAGGTTAAAGCATATGGCAAGACTTATAATTTTAGCAGGACCTTAAATGATTCCATTAAAAGGAAGAGAAAGGGAATGTGGCATGAAGGATCCCCAAGACTTATCATTCAGTTCGGTGATTCACTAGAATAATTCACAAAATTTGCTGTAATCATAGTTATGGTGTAACACAGCCAAAGGATGCAAGTGAAGATCAGTAAAGGGAAAAGGAAGATAGGGTAAAGTCCAGGAGAAACCAGACACAAGCTTCTAGGTGTCCTCTCTTAGTGGAGTCACAACAGCATGTGATGAGATTGTTGCCAGCCTGCCAGCCTGGGAAGCTGACCTGGGCCTTGGCGTCCAGATCTCTTTCTGGAATTCAGTCCTGTGGGCATGAAGCACCTTTGTGATTGACTTCAGCTACTCAGAATCTAGTCCCACTAGAGCAAAGGTTCACCAGAAATGTTGCTAGCATAAATATCTGATCAAACTAGTACCACTTGACCCAAAGCCTCAGGCATAAAGAAAAAAAATCTCTTTGTCAGGCAGAATATTCCAGGGCTCAGTGCTCATCTGCCAGGAGCTGGCCCAGGGCCAATCCTAAAGACAAGCTTCTTTTGGGAAAGTGTAGCTTTTGAGCCTCTTGGGCCTGCTGAGTTAACTCTTTCTTGCACAGCAGGGTAGGGCACTGACCATGGAATTAGTGCTTTTTAGACATGTTATTGTTATAGGATTGTTACAGGATAAACTGATAAGTCCTGATCCTGGAAGAGATGATAAAAGGCCATACCCAAAGTGGGCATCATTTCAAAAAAGGTCTAGCTAAATTCATAAATGATCAAACAAGAATAGATTATATAAGAGGTTAGACATGTTTTGTGGTACTTTCCCTGAAAAATCAATAATAGATGAGATTATGACTCATCCACAGAACTTTGCAAATACTAAGCTAGACAAAACAGAAAGACTGACTTGAAAGTATATGTGGTATTGACCTGATTCAAGAAAGAAGCCAAAAGGAGAAAAGACAGCCCAGAAGTTGATGTTGAATTCTAGAACATAATCTTATGAATCTGTCTTTAAATTGCTTCGAGGGAAAAATGAAAACATTCTGGTAAGAAAATTAGATGTGGAAGAAACCAGATAGAGAAGGTGATTTTCAAATAATCATTTTGAGAAAATACAGTGGAGAAATTAGTTTTGAATAGAAGGTGAACTTAGTTTTAAATGTAAGATGAGCACTGTGGGCAAGTAGTTATCAGGAATCGGGTAGGAGTGAACATGGGAGGTACCTAGTCAGGATCCCTCCATGTGAAGAGCTGCAGCCCCACATTTGTGGGAAGTCCCAGGACTTAGGTACTGGAGAAGACTCATGGGAAGACAGCAAGTGAGGCATAGTGATGAAAATCTTGACTCTGAAATAAAATCTGGAGTTAGAAATAAACCTGACCACACATTGAGTGTCACTGGCTAAATTATGTAACCATTCTACATCTCACTTTCCTCATCTGTTGAAGACGAAACTGTCCTACAAGATAATGTTAGAATTAAATATGGTAATGAAATAAGCATGCTTTGCCCAGTATAACCAATGACTATTTTCTCAGAAAGAAGCATAAGAATAATTTTCCAGAGAATTATTAGGAGAACATGTTATCTCTGAAACTGAAAGTCTTCAACATGTCGAAGAAGAGGAAATTATGCTTTAGGGTATTATAGGCAGTGAGGGATTTGGGAGAGTGAGCCCCAAGAAAGGATCACTGGGTTTCTCTAAGGGGTCTTTGAAAGAGTTCTTCCTGTGAGTAACTTTAATTAGTGCATCAATCAGGGTTTCCAGAGAAAGAACCAATAGGAGATCTCTCTCCCTATCTATATCTGTATCTATATCTACCTATCTAATCTATCTAGAAAGAATGTTATCATGGGTTTTGACTCCTGCAATTATGAGGCTGAGAGATCCCAACATTGGCTGCCATCTGTAAGTTGGAGACGCAGGAAAGTTGGCAGTATAATACCAGCCTGAGTCCTAAGACCTGATACCAGGAAAACTGATGGTGTAAGTCCCCGTAGGAGGATAGGAGACCAATGTCCCAGCTCAAGCCCTCAAGCAGGGTACTGGGGGGTGTTCTGCCTTTTTGTCTATTCAGGCCCTCAAAAGATTGGAAAAGTTCTACCCACACTGGGGAGGGCAGTCTGCTTCATTCAGTTTACTGATTGAAATGCTAATCCCTTCAAGAAGCCTCCTCACCTACACTCCCAGAAACAACATTTGACTAAATATCCTGCACCTCCTGACCCAGTCAAGTCCACACATACAACGAACCATCACATAACTAGTAAGAAATAAAGTCATTTACCTCAAACTCAAAGGGGAAGAGTTAGTGATAAAGAATGAAAGAGAGTGTTGTACACAAACTGAAGGAGTTACATCAACTGAAAATTAATGTCTCTTGTCATTTTCAGGAAGTGGATGTTTTTCCATTAAGCACCAAAGTTTAAAAAGTTAGATTTAAATCCCAAAGAAACTTTTTTCATCTGTTGCATTTCAAAAAGGACTGATATTTCTACATTTAGGATGTTTCTCTAACTGTGTAAACACATATATCAGTATATTGTGTGTCTGTAAACTTTATCTACAAACTTTGGTTGGTGAAGAAATTGTATCCAGTTTAAAGACTTCCTTTTCCCCCAGATGTATTCTGTTACTTGGAATCCATAGCCTGAAAGTTATAAATGTGCAGTTGAGCAGGAAGGAGAAACTTCTTGTCATCAAATACTTTATATTTGTCAAAATATTTGGTATTTTTAGACACTTGAAGAGATTGCAACGTAGTCCATCAACAATGCATTGTGCCTATTTGGGGAATGAAGGTCTCTGGGTGAGTTTTGTGAGCACTTCCCTGGGAGTCATGGGGGCACTTCCTCTCAGTTGGCCTGACCTTGCCATTCTCATTGACAAGATGATGATGACTGCTAGTGTTTGTTAAGTGCTTTCTTAGCCTGCCACCCTTTTAATGCTTTAAGTATATTGGCTAATTTAAGCCTCACAGAAACCCTGTGAAGAAGGATTTTATCCATTTTACAGAGGGAGGAAAACAGGAATGTAGCTAAAGGATGTGGTGGTGCTAGAGTTCAGGAAGTCTTATGCCTTCAGCCACTAATCATGTTCTGAGGTGAATCATTACTAGCATTTTTTGATCATCATAAAGTGATACATGCTTTATACATGCTTTTTTTTGGATCATCATAAAGTGATACATGCTTTATACATGCTTTTTAAAATATTCCATCAAGTCTAAAAGAGAAATATTTAATTTTGATTTAATTTTAAATGAAGAAAGAGGTTTAGACAGTTTGTCCAGCTCTCTTCTTCATGAATGTGTGTCAGGAAGAAAGTTTTACTTCAGTTTCCATGAGTATTTCATGGTATAGTTTAACTAGTATTTGAAATTCTGTAAGGTTGAGATTTAGCTTTTGACTTCTTATTATCTTTATTCTCCCCACCCCCAACCCCGGGCTTTTTAGCCAGTAAAGCCACAAAAGTGCATTTTCATAGTTAAATCTATTGCTGAGAAAGCCAAAGCTGGCCCTTGGGACTCTTTCAAGAAAAACTTTGGTTACTTACCATTGGAGAAATTTTGGGAAATAAAAAAGATTGTGAATTTTCTTCTGGGGCCAGGAAGAAGTACATTGCTTTATTATCAGACAGTAGTATAAGTACTGCAGTTTTACAAAATCTCAGAAACACAATTTCTTCTATATTTATCCTATAGTTACTTAGGACAAGGGTATAATTTTTCTTGTTCATATCCTCAATTCTTAGCATAGTTCCTGGATTGAATAGCTGCTTGATATATAGTAGAACCAACTGGTATTTGCAAGAATTTCTGATCCCCAGCATGGATAGGGACTTAATGTTCCAGTTCAGGGTAACAGTGCATTGAAAAATATGACATGAATCAATTACTATCTTTTGAGGATTCAGGTAAAGAAGTAGCAGATAATGTTCAGTTGTTAAAGTGCTACATACAATAGAATCTACTTATAGCTTCTCAGAAAGTATAATTCTTTCACTTTCCCTTTTAGTCTCTTGTAAGCAAAAATTAAGTGCCCTGCTAGTCTCATCAGAGACTTCATACCTCCCACCTCTGCCCTCCTTTCTCTTTGCCACCATGAAAATGATTAAGATTTTACTTGCTTTCTGCATTTTAAATGCCAATCCTTCTTTCAAAAGCTGGATCTTAATGGTTTGTTGCTGCCTGAAGCGATGTCCGCTTGGAGCAACGATGCCGCGGGAAGAAGTTCAGAGGCAAACTGGAAATAAACAGCTTTTTATTCTGATAACTTTTCTCTCTGGTTCTAACAACGACTAACACGCACCACACACACCACCAAAATGGTGCTGACCCGATCAGCAATCTCGGCCAAGTCACTCGAGATCCTGGGCCAAGTCCCGCGAGATCCCGGGCCAAGTCCCGTGAGACTACGGAAGGCGACAATGCCCAAATCCTTATGGCCCATAGTCAACCGCAATTTAAGCCATCTCCCCAAACAGGGCTCCTGCAATGGTTCTTAGCTTTGTAGTCATGTGTACCAGGCAAACCTCTACTACTAAATTATGCATTCAGTTTGATAGCCACTGAAGTACTCACTCAAGTGGTCTCTGGCAAACAGGGATGGAGCTTTCAAATTGACAGCAGAAAACCTTTATGGACATTTCAAACATAATTTAGAAGTGTTATTCTTCTCATATAAGAAAGTTGTACAATTATCATTGTTGGTGTAGGAAAGTAAGTGGGCTTCATGTTATATTATGAGAAAATGTATCTTCGTGAAAACCTTCCAGGGGGCAATTATAGAAATGTTCTTTGCACAGAGCTGCACTTAACTTAAAACGTAACCAAATGTTTCTCTGATGTTATGTGTGAAGGTGGTGAGCACCATTATTACCCACAGTGTGGTTTTGCTGTGTGGGATCAGGGTTATAATTATTCCTTCAGTAGTGTGTGTGAATTCTAGAGGGTCCCATATGCTATCATTTCATATTGTGGATTTTTTGTTTAGAAATGACTTTTGGGAGGTATTTTTCATTTTACCCTTAAGTAAGGAAACAATAAGCCCTCAGTAAAAGGAAATTTCACTTTGATTAAGAGCTCTTGGTTTTTAAGTTTTTCTTTTTTTGTCTAGGTCCACGGGCTTTACCTGTCAGGGAATATAGTTTTAGGGAATGATTGCATGGTATTCAAACCATATGTTTTCTTAGAATTTGACATATTTAAAGGTAAGATTAGATTTATTTCACTACAAAAATTTGATAAATTTTTGGTTTTATTTTGATACTAAGGGAAAAGGTTTTTTTTTTTCCAAAAAATTATTTTAATCATGCATCTAATAAAATTGCAATAGAAAAGTGAGAGAACTTAAAAAAATATGTGCATTCCATTAATTAAAATATATGGAAATGGTGTAAAGTAGGACATGTAAGGGAGCAAAGTGTTCCCCAAGCATGTGGAAATAGATTTTTCTGAGGGGTAAAGGTGGTGATTTTGACCAGTTGAGTTGACCCAGGTCTAAGGTCCTTCCTGTTGTCTTTGTTCTGATTTATTCCTTCTTCACCAGGCAAGCACATGATAATTTTACTTCCTTTTGTCAGTGTCCTATGAAGCCAGAAATATTTCCCAATCTGCTTGATTTACTGTAAACAGATATGCTGACATTGTAACTGCAATGTCAGCATTCTAGAATGTAAGAATGTCAGTATGTGTGTGTGTGTGTGTGTGTGTGTGTGTGTGTGTGTGTATTTGGAGAGAGTTGATTAACATTAGGTAGTAGCTCACCTCCCAGAATAATCAGCTGAGATACTGATGACATTGACAGCCAAGACTAGATGATTCTAGACTGAGGTTAACCCATCACCTCTGGCAATGGCAGCAGATGTCCCCCGAGTATTCATGTATCCTTTCCATTGTAAAATATGTTACTGAGAAACAGCTTTCTAGCCAGAGATTGTGTTTCCCAGCCACTGTGGTATCACTGAGCCCTTCTTCTAAAAGAATACAGTAAGAAGCAGTTCCTTTTGTGCATCAGGAATCACTGGTCTTGAGAAGCATTCAACCTCAGATCATAGTTTACTTAATCTATTATTCATTATTTGGGGCAATCTCCCCACACCAATCACTTGAAAAATTTTAAGGATCATATGCTTTCCTTTCCAGTGAGTGATGAGCTTATTATGAATGACGAGTTGAAGAATTGGAATCACTGTGTTCCAATTTCAGCTAAGTCTCTAACAACAAGCAACATGACCTTACCCTGGTCAGTTAACAACTCTGGTTTTCAATATTTGCCTATAAAGTCAGAAGATTTAGTTTCTTTCAAATAAAATGCTTTTGGAGTAGGTTAGCATGAACTTACATGTCTGAAACTTCTCTTCTACTAAAAACAAATATTTATTGCACCCTTATTCCATGTTGAGTTTTAGGCTGAGTATATCACAGACATTCAGTCACCCCATGAAGAAGGCACCATTTTATGGATGAGACAATGGAGGCTTTGAGAGTGGAAGTCAGTTGATCAAAGCTAGCAGACAGCCGAGCTATGATTTATACTTAGGTCTGCTCAACTCCTCACTCCATACTGATAATCATTATACTGTGCTTCTTAGATTTGGCACATACAAGGGTTTTTAATCCATCTTAATTTGGGACATGTTTTACTTTCTATGGGGTGATTTTTTTCTTCCATCCCTATACTTTCTATATTTTCTAAAACCTGAGGAATTGAAAGAACTTTTGTACTACCAAGTATTTCATTCTATAAGCAGTCTCAGACGATTTGGAAACTAACATCTTTTTTGAAACTTGGTGTACTAGTTTAGGGTTCAGTTCTTTCTTTCTTGGCCTACTCTTACTGTACTTTCTTTGTTTAAAGATGGCCAAAATGGAACTTCTAATGTTATTGAAAGTTCTTAACAATTTGTTTGGGTAAAGGAAAGAAACTTGGCTTAGTATTTAGGGGATTCAGGGTCTAGTTCAGCCTCTGAAGTTTATTCTTTTGAAACAAACAATACTGTTTTGCCACATTTTTAGATTATTGTAAAGTAAAAGATCAAAATGTGACAAGCATTTAGAACCATAGAAACAAAAGTTTCTCTGTGTGTCAGGAATCACAATATCTATAGTGGATTATTGCAATCAGAATTAAAGCAAATTAATTTGGAGCATTATGAAGATCTACTTAAGACAATTATAATTCATTTGACTTGGTTTAAGTATAATGCCCAACTTGGACTTCTGCAGATACATGTAGGCGTATAGTTAGAAGGATTATCAAATTGCTATCTGAATTTATTGTCTTATAATAACACAATGATTCTTAAGTGACTATCCACTGATTAAGTGATAACAGTCATATTTTACTGAGCTGTATAGATAGTAAGACAAAAGAAAGAAAGAAAAAAAAAAAAAAGGAAGGACGGGATTGTGAAAGTGAACTAGAGGGAAGGGGAAGAAGGAAGAGGGAATTTCAGGGAAATGAGGCTCAGTAGGGTCATTGAGAACATCCTGAATTCTGGATAACTGTGTTAATAGAGTCAGCTGCTGAGTGTAGCTGGTGGTTTTACAGTATGGAACTGCTCCTTCATGAATTAGGCCAGAGGCTTAAGGGAGCTGGCAGTGCTCTGCTATTTCTGAAATAGCACAGTGAACTAAGGAGTGTGTAGTTTGAGAGGTTGTCCATGGCATCTCAAAATTCAGTCTCATTTCTCCCAGGCTCCATGTGTGGGAGAGAGGAATGGTAGGTAGAGTGGGATGTTTGGGGTCGGTCTTTCTGGTAAACTCCTTTGGCTTCGGCGTTGATCGTTTTTCTGACCCTTTTCAGAGTCTCCAAAAGTATCATTCAGACACTATACTCAACAATTTTTGCCATGTTCATATGCTTTCTTTTCTTACTTTTAAACTTACTTTCTATTTGTTCTAATTAGTTGTTCATGATAGGATGTATTTTGACATATATATATGGAGTATAATTTCTCATTCTTCTTATTGTACATGATGTAGAATTAACACTGGTCATTTAATCATATATGCACATAGGAAAATCATGTCTGATTCTTTCTGTCTTTTCTGTTCCCATTCCCCCTCCCTTCCTTTCACTCCCTTTGGTCTAATTCGAAATACTTCTATTTTTCCCTAAGAACCACTCCCTCATTGTGAATTAGAATGTGCATATTAGAGAAGACATTTGCCTTAGGCTTTTTTAGAATTGGCTTATTTTACTTAGCATGATATTCTCCAGTTCCATCCATGTACTGGCAAATGCCATTATTCTATTTTTCTTTATATTCCGTTGTGTATATACACCACATTTTCTTTACCTGTTTCTTTATCTGTTGAAGAGTACCTAGCTTAGTTCCATAAACTTGAATATGTTTTTAAACAGAAACTTTATATTTCTGTTGTAATCTCAAGTTTAATATGTTAGTTTATGTTAGTTACAGTTTTTCTTAATGCACACTGAAATAAGCACATAAAATTAGCATAAAACCTGCTTCTTTGGGTTCACTTAAAATTATCTTGAGAAATGTGCCTTTCATTTAATTTTACCTCTTCTCTTTATAGGAGCTATACTGAGAGCCTACAGTGAATGATCAAAGGGGAAGTTCAAAGACTGGAAAAAGGGGATTTGGAGTAGAATTTTCTAGACAAATTTAAAACACTGGATGGGAACTAGGTTACCCTGTAGGTTGTCAGCCTAAAGCAAATTTGGATTAGACTTACGTTTCTTTTCTTTCTTTTTTTTGAAAATAAAGACCAAAAAAAAAAAAAAATCTCTTGAGTAGTGTTTAGGCTACTTAAATTTTTAGACTTTGTGTTTTCTCCCATTAATTTCTTGGCAGAAATTTTGTCTGGAAAATTTCAAACTTGCGTTGGCTTCAAGTAGAGGGGAACAGGATTTACAAGATTTCTTCTTGTTCATGTCAGTGATGAGATATACTCACTAGCTCCTAACCCCAAGAGTTTAGTTCGGAGCCAGCGTCTGTGAGTTACCTTTTATATGCCAGATTGAGTACTGAGCCCCATGATGCACGGCGGAAGCCATGGCTCCTGCCTTCTGGGAGGACTGACGTGTGAACAGCTGAAACAGTCCAGTGTGACATTGTATGTGCCAGATCCAGGAGAAACCGATTTCTTGGGTAGATCAACAAAGGCCTTAATAGCTGGAAAACAGGAGGATCTGGGTGCACTGAGGGGACGTAAGGTAGGCAACATACAGTTTGTGGCACTGTGAATACCAGGGTCCTTTCTCCTTACATAATCTCCACAGATGAGTGTTACACAGAATTTCTGTACGTTCTGCATTGGCCCATATGATATTCCCAGGAGCCATTAATGTTTTGAATATACAATAACTTGCAGCCTTGTTGCTCTGACACTTTCACATGAGTTTGAAACAACAACTAGGGAGCCTTAAAAAGTAGTCGGCACATTGAGATGGCATCATTTCCAAAACAACATCTTAATGAGGTTCTGTGCTTCAGGGTCAACTCCTCTTGTTTAAATATACTCAGGCCTGCCCTGTGTAACTGGAAGCAATGTGACTGGGATTACATGGTGAGTTTTGTCAGGTTAGACAAGTTGCCCTGACAGTGTAAGGAACTCTCTGGAGCAGCCCTCACTATCTGAATGACTCCATGTCTGGGTAGCAGGGTGGTATGTGCAAGGCAGGAGAAACAGAATAAAGCAGATCAACCTTTGCCAGTTTAGGGAATGTTTGTACAGAATCTGAGGTGGCAAAATTCTGGTCTCCACATACCTTCTTACCTATTCCCCATAACCTGCCCCCCCCCCCCCCCCCGCATCACAGTCACAAATCAACAGTTGAGAGAACTTCAATCGCATGCTTGTGGGGGCCAATTAAAGGAGAACCTTCCAGCCTCTTCTGGGTGCCTAAATACCCACTATGCTAATTGCATTGATGCCAGCTTCTAGTCTTCGACTTTGGGGGATTTTATAAATATACAGGCTTTTCTTTTCCTTTTTAAAAAATCACTGGCAGGACTTTCTTTTTCCTGAAAGGAGCAAGAAATAATCCCCTGAGGAGACCCAACACTACTTCAGACCCAACCACTTCTCTGTGTTGCCAGAGACCTCGCCCCTCCTCAGGCATAACCTTAGAGGACTATTTCTTTTGGCCAGGTCTCTGACCTTGAAGGATCCACCCAGCTGCCTTGAAGCTTTGGGTGCTAGACATAATATTGGCAGAATCCAAGAGTTATTTCTGTTTTATATGTTTTATTTAGCATGACTGTATTAACTTTTTTTATTCACCAGAAGTTCTGATCTAAAGTCTAGAATGTTCCCCCCAAGGCACTGAGTTTTCTTATACATGTATTTATAGTGTAAAGCACATTTAAGAGTACAGAGACTCTTAGAATAGGGTAGCACCCACAAGGGATGCCATATTGCCTTTTTCCTTGGAGTTAGGATAGGTCGAGAATGTGGATTGACCTTCAGTGTGTGTTGCATTCTCAGTTTTTTCTCTTGAATGTGATGAGGCAGTTTTTCCTTGGAAAAATAGTTTGTGTTCAGCTTGGGAGGTGGATTTTTCACCGTCGGCTTTTCCCTTTAATAATTGAAAACCACTGTTCATTATTTACATAAAACTGTCTTTTTCTGGTCTGCTTTCTATAACCTTTCCCCTCTTAAGAATTTTAAGAATTCCCTGACTTTCCTCTGGGGGATTTTATGCCTGCTTTATCCCAGATGTGGACATAGACTATGCCGAAGTTTTTTTTTTTTTTTAAGTGTGCCTACATTTGAAAGACGTTCTTTTAACCAGTGTACAAATCTACCACTGAAAAGAGGGGATTTTTGGAAAGTGAAGTAGTTAAGAAAATATGTGAACTTGGTTTAAATTTATTGATTTACTGAATGACACCCAGCATCTCATAGGCAAAATGAAAAGTACACCATAGTTTCAGATGATAAGAGGAAAACACACATGTTATTTCAGCATTTTAATTCCGAGATTTTATTTTCTGAATGAAGGCATGTCAGTTTCTAGTCCAGGCAGCCCTGTGTCAGGTTTTCACTATGGGTTGGCTGATATTGACCAGGGAATGCCGGGGCTTGGTTGATGTTCATACTCTCTTTGTCCTCTCTGTCTCCACCTTTCGTTCACACAAAGAGAACTTTTAGCGGAATTCATAGTGTTCTGTCTTCTCACATGTACATAGACGTCTTGATCTTAATCCCTGGTTCAGAATGTAAAATGCTAGGAAGACAGGAGAAGTTAAGAGTGAAGGAGCCTCTTAAGAAATACAGGATTTTCTATTTTTTCATAATGTCTGCTCAGATTCCTAGCTGACAGTTCACCCCCAGCTTTTGGTTATTGTGGTTTATGTATTAATGTCTAAAAAATACCATAAAATCTAAACTTCTCTGCATGATAATATTTGAGAAAAATGTCAAGGTTTGTTCTTTCCCTACTTGAACAAACACACTGTTTCTCTAGTAAATTTCTTCCTAATTCATATTTTTGTTGTATTTAAAAAATAAAAATTTATAAGTTTTAATTTTAATCCTTTTCCTAGTAAGTAAAGTTTCCACCTACCCTCCACCTGTGCCGTGTTCCTTTGACTGACATATGCTCTTCTTTATTTTCTCATGTAGGATCTTTCGAAGATGGTTTGGCTGCCTTGGAGGTTTGGAGATCTGATGCCACAATGAGGACTCACACACGGGGGGCCCCCAGTGTGTTTTTCATATATTTGCTTTGCTTCGTGTCAGCCTACATCACTGACGAGAACCCAGAAGTCATGATTCCCTTCACCAATGCCAACTACGACAGCCACCCAATGCTGTACTTCTCCAGGGCAGAGGTGGCAGAGCTCCAGCTCAGGGCTGCAAGCTCACACGAGCACATTGCAGCCCGGCTCAGCGAGGCTGTGCACACCATGCTGTCCAGCCCCTTGGAGTACCTCCCTCCCTGGGATCCCAAGGACTACAGTGCCCGCTGGAATGAAATTTATGGAAACAACTTGGGCACCTTGGCAATGTTCTGTGTGCTGTATCCTGAGAACATTGAAGCCCGTGACATGGCCAAAGACTACATGGAGAGGATGGCAGCGCAGCCTAGTTGGTAGATTTTTGTCTTTTTCTTCCTTTTCTATTAACTGCAATTTAAAGAAATGAATCCATCAATGAAACCTCAGAGGCCAGATTTTCATGCGTATGTGCGTGTGTGTGTGTGTGTGTGTGTGTGTGTGTGTGTGTGTAGGAGGAGTGCTTGTTACTTGTGTTGCTTGTGGCTTATGAGTGGCCTGTTTCAAAAAACACAGTAACCATCATGTTTTAAGTAAGAAGCAAAATGTTTAGATGCAGCCTAACCAAAAAAAACAAAACAAAACTTGCTAACTTGAGCAAACAGTGTCGTGTTGATTGTTGACAATTCTTTCTCCTTTGTGCAACCTGCATGTATGGTCATGTATCACTTAACAACAGGGATATATTCTGAGAAATGCACCATTAAGTGGTTTTGGCATTGTGCAGACATCATAGGGTGTATTTACATATTCCTAGATAATATAGCTTATTGCACACCTGTGCTATTTGGTACATGTGTTTAGTGTATATGTGTGTATATATACAAATACATACATACTCCAGCCCCTTGGAATACTTCCCTCCCTGGAATTCCAAGGACAACAGTGCCTGCTGGAATGAAATTTGTGGAAACAACTGGGGGCCCTGTACCCACACACAATGCCATATATGTGTGTGTGTGTGTGTTTATAAAATGCAATTATATATTTATATATACATACACATATATTTATATATACATACACATATATAAATATATAATTGCATTTTATAAACATACACACATATATGGCATATATAAAATATATATACACACACACATATATAAATATATAATTGCATTTTATATACATATATACATATATGTACATTGTTAGTTTTTTTTTTTGTTTCTGTTTTGGTATTAGGTTTTGATTGATCTCCCCCCATGGTTTTAAACTTTTGTCTAGCAAGAGATTTCAGCCAATTAAGACTTATTTGAATTTTATGACAATAAGGAGCTACAAGTCAGTATGATGGATTACTAGCAATTTATAAATAAGATTCTATCCAGTAATCACCAGATTGTCCAAACCTATAGGAAAATCAGTGGTATAGTGTAATTGTGTGACAATTCTGTGTAATAGTTTACTTTTAGAGGTTTACAATTCAAGAACAAGCTTCCTGTACCTTTTGATTAGCTTGATTTCATTTTATTTGTTTATAATTAATGCTTCCATCTGCTTCCAGAAAGATGTAGGCTGAATTGACTAAACTAGGCATTCTGTAGTTATTTTCTTATTTTTTTTTTGGTACCGGGGATTGAAGTCAGGGGCACTCGACCGCTGGGCCACATCCCCAGCCCTTTTTTAAATTTATTATTAGAGACAGGGTCTCACTGAGTTGCTAAGTGCCTTGCCATTGCTGAGGCTGGCTTTGAACTCGCGATCCTCCTACCTCAGCCTCCCAAATGCTGGTGTAGTTATTTTTACTGATATTGTGTTTTAATATACATTCATGGTCAGTTGCACTAAAAAGATTTATATAACATATGAAATATCCTTTGTACATAAGCTGCCACTTGTAATAGGGATGGCGAGGGCTCATTTTTAAATGCTTAGAAAAATTAGTGAATTATATTTTGTATACTACAGAGGTGAAGAATAGTGAGAAATATCTGAAATTTCTTAATGAAAAAAATTATGGAAGATTTTTTAGCATTATTAAGTGTATGTACTCATTTTGAAACTTACAGTATTTTAGGATGAGAAGAACCTTTTTTTTGTTGTTGCTACAAATACAGAGCCTAGTCATGTATGTAGTAGTTTCTGGTTTTGAGTCACATTACTGATCTTATTTTATTCCGGATACCAAGAGATAAAAGATAGATGGAAAATGTATCTGGTATTTGAACTATAAGGTTATATTATCCAGCATTGCAGTAACTTACTTGACATTCATGCAGTTCATTAAAAATGGCAACCATGTTTACCTTGTTTAGAAAAAAAAAACTTTAATGTTTACAAGGGTATTTTTTCTTTTAAAGTCCTTTTTACTTCAGATAATTGAATTTTGACAGATTAAGATATTGATGAAAATGTCCCAGAGACAGTTACTGTAAAAAATCATCTATTTTGGGCCGGGTGTGGTGGCAGACACCTGTAATCCCAGCACTTGGGAGGCTGAGGCAGGAGGATCGCCTGTTCAAAGACAGCTTCAGCAATATCGAGGCACTTAGCAACTCAGTGAGACCCTGTCTCTAATAAAATACAAAAAAGGGCTGGGGAGGTGGCCCAGTGGTCGAGTGCCCCTGAGTTCAACCCCTGGTACCAAAAAAAAAAAAAAAAAAAAAAAAAAAAAAGAAATCATCTATTTTGGGCTGGGGATATAGCTCAGTTGGTAGAGTACTTGCTTTGCATGCACAAGGCCCTGTTTTCAATCTCCAGCACCATAAAAAACAAATAAATAAAATCATCTGTTTCACCTCAGAAAAGACTAACATTGTGAAATGAAGTGCTTTTTCTAGTGGATATATTTTTAGCATAAATACAATAACATTGAGAATTGTATAGTATAAGACTAGCATGATTTTATCATTAAAATATAAAACATTCAGGTGTATTAATACAAATGAATTAATACTGTCATTATAGAGGATTAGATACCTTCTATGATGGAAAGAAGAAAAATAGGTAACTGCAGTAAATATTTTAATTTTCACATAGTTTCTACAGGTTCAGATTTATTGGTCACTGGAGATGTATGGAAATTTATTAGAGGATGAATACTTTATTAATGGCAGTATTGATAAAAATAGGTACAATTTTATGCCATTGTCTGTAGCCAACAGCCAATATGTGACTTAATGGGCCTGAAGTTCACTCTTTTGATGTCATGAAGCTGAAGGATAGAAACTGAGAGTGTGCCTTTACAACTGGTTTTTTTAGTTCCAAAGTGATCAGGAATAGACAGTTGAGCTATTTGAACATTTTAAGTTGTGCTTTTTTAATGATTTTATGAAAATTTCAGCTTTTTAAAAACTGAAAAAGGTTTTCACAACTTTTTAAAATTGATTTTTAAAAAAATCCATTGACTGAATTGTGCTCATTGACTTATTCATTAAATTAACAAACATTTACTGAGCATTTACTTTGTGTTGTGCACTGTGTTGAATGCTAGGGATTTAATGATGAAGAAATGGCTTAGTAATTTTATAGTTTGCATCCAGCAAAGGGATGGATGGATACCCAAAGCATTGGGTACTAGAAGTATTTCTTCAGCTCAGAATGAAGTATAAAGATTATTTAGTGAGGGGTTTCTTTAGTTTTCATTAATGACTGAATCAAACAGTGGTATCCTGTTGCACTGTAGTGCAGTAACCCTCCGGGGCCTCTGTGTAAATCCCATCTCTCCACTCTTGATCTGTGTTACATCAGATTAATTTTCTTAGTTTGAGCATTAGTGTCTGCCCCTGCCCGCCTTTGGTACAGGAGATTGAACCCAGGGGCACTTAACCACTGAACCACATCCCCTGCCCTTTTTATTTATTGTTTTGAGACAGGGTCTTGCTAAGTTGCTCAGGGCCTCCATAAATTGTTGAGGTTGGCTTTGAACTTGAGATCCTCCTGCTTTAGCCTCCTGAGCTGCTGGAATTACAGGCATGTACCACTTCTCCCAGTTGAGCAGTAGTATCTTGAGTGTTATATAGCGGCTGTATCTAACTCCTAAGGTTGTTAGGAGGATTAAGTGAGATAAACAGTGTAAACTACTCAGCAAAGTTCTTGTCACATAGAAAGTTTTCAGTGAAAAACAGTGACAATTATGGTAGTTACTGTTGCTATTATTTTACCTAGTACTTAGACCGTGTTTGGCTTGCAACTTGGTATGTGTAAGATCTAAGGGAAAAAGTTCTTATTTAGAGATTTTACCACCTGTATTCAAAATGTTCTCAAACTGGATCTGTTTAACTCATACAATTTTCCTTTTGGCTTTATTCCATTAAAAATTTCAGTGATGCTCCCCTGGGCCCTTTTCTAACACAAGACTTTAATGGTATCACCAGTGAAGGAGGCTGTGGGGAAAGTAACAATGGTATGTCTTTTGTCTGCAAGTGCATATGAGATAAACACGATATAGATTTACTAATGTGGCTCATTTCATTGAGTAGTAAATAAGGAACTTAAAAGTTTACCTCTATAAGTAAATTTAAGAATTTAGGCCATTGTGGAAGAAAAGTTAAATGGAAAATACTATATAATTGTACTATTTCCATCTAATTTACCACAAAGTAGAAAGGGAATCTAAAGGATTGATAAGAATAATGGTGGTGATTGAAAATGGACAGCATGCATTTTAATTGTGTATGTTTCTGAGTACCCAGACCATTGGACATCACAGAAAGATAAAGCTTATCTATGTACTGTGTCTGCCTTTGCAGGGCTGCCCACATTCTTTCCCAGAAGATCTCTCCCTTTTTTTCTTCTCATTTCTACCAATCCTCACACATTCTTTCTTTCATTAAAAGTAACAGAATAACTTAAGCTTGTGCTTAATTTAGTTCTAAAAATAAAATTTAAAAAAAGATAGTATTTTTAAAAATCCTTTTAATTAAGCCTTTTTTCCTCTGTAGATCTTGTCTTCCAAATGAGAACTAGAATTTAAATTGCAGTTAGATCTGCTTTATCTAAAAGCTTGATTAGAACTTAACATACAACACTTTTAGAAGGCATAATGAGCTAAGATGATAAACCCAGGGCTGGTAACAAGTACATTTAAAGTGAATTCATGTTTTTTTTTTCTTTTTTTTTTTTAAATGTTTTATTCTAAGCACAAGCAACAATAAATGTTGGAGAGGATGTGGGGAAAAAGGCACACTCATACATTGCTGGTGGGACTGCAAAATGGTGCAACCATTATGGAAAGCAGTATGGAGATTTCTTGGAAAACTGGGAATGGAGCCACCCTATGACCCAGCCATCCCACTCCTGGGTCTATTCCCAAAGGACTTAAAAACAGCATATTACAGTGACACAGCTATCTCAATGTTTGTAGCTGCGCAATTCACAATAGCTAGGTTGTGGAACCAACCTAGATGTCCCTCGGTAAATGAGTGGATTAAGAAAATGTGGTATATACGCACAATGGAATTTTACTCAGCAATAAAAGAAAATAAATTAATGGCATTTGCAGGTAAATGGATGAAGTTGGAAGACATAATGCTAAGTGAAGTTAGTCAGTCTCAAAAATCCAAGTACCAAATGTTTTCTCTGATATAAGGAGGCTAGTTCATAGTATTGTTGGATGGGGGGGGGTACATAGGAGGACTAGAGGAACACTAGAATGGTCAAAGGGAAGGAAGGGTAAGGGGGGGAGCAAGGGGGGAGGGGGGGGAAAAAAGGAAAAAAAAAAAAGAAAAGGTGGTTGAATGAGACGGATTTCATTTTCCTAAATGCATGATTGAAGACCTGAATTGTACGAATATACTTTGTATACAAATAGTTGTATGTAAAAAGATGCTAAATTCATGCACTATGAGTTGTACACATTAAAAATTATTAAAAAAAAAGAAAATCAAGCTAAAAATATGTTTTATTCTAAGATGTTATAAATGACAGCAGAATGCATTACATTTCATATTACACATACAGAACACATTTTTACAAATCTCTGGTTGTATGCAAAGTATATTCACACCATTCGTGACTTCATACATGCACTTAGGGTAATGATATCCATCTCATTCTACCATCTTTTTTTTTCTTCACCCTTTTGCCCCCTCCCTGCCCCTCCCTCCCAATTGGCACATGGGGCTATCTTCATTTTTAAATGACTGCTCCCTGAATTCCAGTCTTACATAGTTTAAAAAAAAAAAAAAACTCACAGAAATATTGCAAATAAGTAAAATCATCTTTCATTTTTTTTCTTTTCCCTTAAGAGCTTAAACTTTAAGGTAGGAAAAAATAATAAAAACAGGATTTATAGAGATTTAAAAGAGATTTTTTCAAAAAAATCAGTTTCTAGAATGAGTTTATGAAGTATTTTCGTAAAATTTTCATAGTATGCCTGTATTTTTATTTGCTTAATCGTGACTGTTTGTACATGCTATCCTTCCCTTTCTTAAGGAAATGTAAAATACAAAATTCAAATTCAAAGTATCTGAGAAGCCAGGCGCTATGGCGCACACCTGTAAGCCCAGCAGCTGGGGAGGCTGAGGCAGGAGGATCACGAGTTCAAAAACAGCCTTAGCAAAATCAAGGCGCTAAGCAACTCAGTGAGACCCTGTCTCTAAATAAAATACAAAATTGGGCTGGGGAGGTAGCTCAGTGGTCAAGTGCCCCTGAGTTCAATACCCAGTACCAAAAAAAAAAAAAAAAAAAAAAAAGAACTACTACTCTTTGCTCGAGGATCCCCAAAGAAATTTCTTCTAGGGTTTTCATGAAGATCCCTCACCATTCTAATAAACATCCTTACAGTGCATGTATAATGAATTGCATGAGGCTGTTTTTCACATCACAATGGACTGAGAATAGGGACTGCCTGTTTTGCTCATGTGTATATGTCTCAATGGAGGATGTCTTAAGCAAATTTCATTAAAACATACAGGGAGTGCTGGGGGTGGAGTTCAGTGGTAGAGCACTTGCCTAGCATGTGTGAGGCCCTGGATTTGTTCCCCGTACCAGAAAGGGGGGAGGAAAAAAAAAAAAAAAAAAGCTTGGGGAAGCAGGTTGGGGGTGGAGGAGATGAACTTATAGTTTAGCCCAAGCTACTTTTTCTTTTTAAGTCTAGCTTAATTCAGTAGAATTTTTTATATGTAAAGAAATGAAATGACTCTGTGTTCATCAGGCAGCCTACTGTATATCTCAGCCAAGCTCTTGATATGAACTTGACTACATAACTCCTCATCAAATCTCACACAAACAACAAAATCAAAGTCTCATTGAATTATTAGAAAATACCTCAGAGCCTAAATCACTTCAGAGAGTATAATTAAGTTTACCATATTTCATTTAATCAAATAGGACAATGAATGAAAGAGATTTAAGATAGGATTGTATCAGAGGGGATATACTTAAGCTATCCAGTGTGCGTTTCCCAGTAGCAGACTTTTCAGGATTTTCCTCTTAAGTTGTAAACCATGGGTAAAGGGCCTGATATAGTGGTCTTTGGAGGTAGATGTATATAGTGCTTGCATCTTGGCTTTGCCATTTTAATTAGCTATGTGTCCTTTGGGGGGTTCCTTAACCTCTGTAAACCTGTCTCTTCATCTGTAAAATGTGGATGTTACCTTTGTGCTAGATAATGCACACAAAAGCTCTTTAGCATTATGTGCTTGGCACACAGTTTCACTAAAAGTTTATCATTATTACCCAGAAATAGTTGTGAAGATGAAACTTTTTTTGGTGGGGGGGGAGCACAGTATTCCATTTTGCCTATTCTGTCATTTGAGGGTGGTATTTTTTGATGTATTTGTTGTGAATCATTCTCTCTCCTTTCCTTATAGTATTTTTGCTTACTTATCATCTGACAGAAAATAAATCACAGAGGAAAGAAATTACTTCACTCTTGCATTGGAGCCAGTTGGCTACAGGAAATCAGGAGAACTGGTGAGGGAAACAAAGAAAGTTGAACTTTTGGACAGAGAAGTAATTGTATTTTTTTCCCCCCTGCAACAGACTGAGTATTAAATCTTTGCCTGTGGATTGCAAACTTCTGGATGGTGACATCTGAGGGAGTATTTGCAAAATAAAATAAAATAATAAAATAAAGAGAGGAAAAAAGAAAAGGCTCTGTCACATTGAAGTGAACCAGCTGATTTCCTTTCCCTGAGAGTGGGCCCGCCTTCCCCAGCATTGCCTGCTAGGCTCCAAATGCATTTCCCTGTAGCTGTTTCTCAGGCTTTCTACTTTTCTAAATTGCAAGTTAAGACTGAGAATCAAAAGGGGGGAGGAAGTAGCTGGGTCCCGACATGTGGAGCCGTGGCACCGTGAGTAAAAAGATCAGGTTTTCCTCTCATGACCTTTCAGTGATGGAGGCTTAGGCCAGAATGCACCTGGAATCCATTAAAGTGGACTCCTGGAAACAAATGTGGGGCTGTCAGAAACCCAGCCCCCAATTCCCCTGGCCTTTTCTCATTCATGTTTTTCCTTTCTCTTTCCTCCCCCGCCCCCGCCCCACTCACTGTTTCTGCCTTTCTTTTCTTCTGTCCCTTTCATTTTGTGACCTAGAGTAAGTTCTCTCCTTTTACCCAGCTTCAGATCCTTGGAAACAAGAGGGTAACATAACTAATGGCTACAAGCCTTTTACATTGGTAAGATTCTTTATAATTTAAAGAAATGCATGTGTTAGGAACCCGGCCATTAGGATTTCCTTTCTTGAATACCATTTCATAAGCAGGCTGTTGCAGCACTGTTATTTTGTCTTGGATGAGCAGACCTGTCTGTGGCTGAATTAAGCTTGTGGAGAAGAGCTGAGGAGAAGCAAAGTCAGGAGAGCTGCACATCATCTGTCAGAGTGGTGTTGAGCAGTTGTGTGTTGCATAGTCACACTCTACCTGGGATACTCAGCTAAAAATGCTTGCTGCTCAACTAACTTGAACTCTATAAACTCTTCTCCATCTATTTCAACTGCAGAAGAGATTAAAGTAGTTCTAATAATGCTTTGTTCTAGCAATAACTTTTAAGATGTTTTCTGACAGTTATAATCATACACAATTAAAAAGAAATCCAAAGTTAATTTTCTTTGTAGGATCTGTTAGGTGTTTGATTCTAAGATTTGGTGCCAGCTTGCTCAGAGATGAGGCAACATGGACTTTTTAAATGTAACATAGGCTTTCAGAGTTGCATGGCAAGTACGTCATGGGAGAAGAGGTGTCTGAAGAAGGGACCAAAGAGTTCCCAGAAAGAAGGCGGAACTGGACTTAGGACCAGTGAGGTCCTGGCCTTGTGTGACAAAAAAGAATTTCAGCACATGTCAGCCAGAGACATAGAGGTTTACTTATTTAGGACAGTTGATAACACATTGAAGGGAGAACACGGCCATCACAAGAGAGAGAGATTTGGGGTGAAGCAAGGGAAACACATTCAAGAGAGAGTGGGAGTTCATGGCTCTTCTTTTAAAGGAAACTTGGTGAGGGTTGGGTGTGGGAAGATATGTAGGAATGATATCTGTCTGGTGATTGAAAGACAGTTTATGGTGGTCTGGTCAAACTTTCCTTACGCTGATGCATTATCTTTGTTATCAGTAGATAGTGCTGGAAAGTCCCCTAAATTATAGGTTTCTCAAAATATCATGTCTCTTTGCACTTAATATATTTATTAGGGGAGGGGTGTTAATTAACAAGGCACAAATATATTTACAGATTTTCCAAGAAGTAACAGACTTGGAAAAGAGACTGGCTTAGGGAATGACAGGCCTGGAAAAGCATGCAGAACTTCTGAATAGAAATTTTATTTCCTTGTTCTTTATGTCTCTTTTCTACCTGTTTTCTAATTTCATCTATCCTGCCTCAAACTGTGCTCAGGGCCAGAAGAATTCTTGTCCCTCTTTTAGTAGGGTCTAAGGTGGTACCCCAACCTCATATTACAAACACAGGTACTATGAATAATGTTCCACACAGTCTTTATAATATGGCTTGTAAATTTTTCTGATATTAAAAACTTGGCAAACAGCTGTTTGGATTTTGTATGTTCCTTGTCCCATATCTTGAGGGAAAATGTTAGCTGGCCAAGTACTGCATGTATATCTGTAATCTATTTCAGAGATGTTTCATAATGTATTTTTGAAGTTGGCTTTATTTGTTGGATAAAATAAGTGTTCAATTCTAATACCACTTATGATGTAGATAGAGTCTTGCTGACAATGCATTCTTGCTAATGCTATATAGATATTTAAAACAGCTGACAGTAATAATGGTATGAGTGTGCTCAGAGTCTCTTATAAAACTGGGTAGTTCATTTTACCTTGGGTATCTTCAGAATGGCCTTTTTCTTTTTCATATCTTTTGCCATATCCATGAAGGGAACACATTTTAGCCATGGGCTCTCTCAACCTTCTTCCCTTCTTTCCTTTGTGTTAGAGTCAGCATGCTGGCTTTGGACAGCAGGAGGAGCCATAGTCAGGGGCCAGATCCTTGCTTATCCCATAGGAGCCTGTGGTTTAGAAAGCTTTGTGTGTAGGATGGCCTGGAAGGGATGAATCAGAAAAAAGAGAAACTGGTTATAAGCTTATAATATTAGTCTAGGAGGGAAATGAAGACCACAATGAAGACAGTGAGTGGGGAGAAGAAGGAATGAACTTTAACAACATTTAGGAAAAGAAAGTCTAACCGTCCTTGATTGGATCTAGTATACTGTCTCTCAAAGTGTGATTCTTGGAGCACAGGGAGTGTCCTTGCGAAGACAGATTCCAGGGTCTTCCACCAGACTCACTGAATCATTATCCCTTGGAGTGATCCTAAGATTATGCACTTGTAACACGTTTCCCATGTGATTCTCAGGTACACTGCAATTTAAATTGTAAGAGAGAGGGTGGTGTGAAGCATAGTCCTGGGGGGCTGGTTGCATGTTGATGCCCAGATGAGAGAGACTTTAGGACAGAGATAGGGTTTGTGGTTGGGAAAAGATGACTCTCTTATTCACATGTCTTTCTCCTATCTACTTTATCTTCTCGCTTTGTTGATATCACCACTTGTGGGGACAGATGACTCTCGAAGTGCTCTGTCCCTGTTGTGGTTATAAGGGCTCATGGATGTCCTCAATGCAGATATTTTAGTGATTATTATTCCTTTTTAGGACCTTTTGACTATATCTCCTAATTCTTAAGTATTTACTACCTCTGCTTTTACGTTGGGTATCTTCAGTTCCATGGCTTTTGCTATACTCATTACCCACGTTTTTCCTCTTCTCTCCCTTTTTCTGTTTTTCATTCTTGTTACTCTGAATGCATTTTGCTGTTGGTGCTTCTATCATTATTCAATGTAGGTGAGCACGTCAGGAAAAGGTATCATTGAGAAGTAAAAAAAAAAAGATCAGCTTGTTGTCACTTTCACCACAATACATGTCCCATTCAGAGTTTTCAGATTTTCCTTTTCTTATTAATTCTATAATTTTATTGTTTTGAAATTGATTGACATGCAGTCTCTCCACTGATCCACTTGAATTACTGGAACTGCGTTTTCAACTCTGCCCTTATTCCAGAAGCAGGAGGTTTACAGACTAGCCCTGAGCTGACTTTTCTGCCTATAGGTATCCAGACACATTGTCTCATTCCTTCCACCTTTCTGTACATACCTATCTGGACTTCGTATTTCACATTTATTCTTTCTCTATTACAGATTTTCTAGTCCCTCACCCCTGGAAATTCCCATTATTATTATTTTTTATTCACTATGCTACTACAACCTATTTGATTATAGTAGTATCTGGGTTGCTCATCTGGCTGTCTGACCAGGAGTGCATGTCTTCTAGATGTGACCCGAAGCCTCCTGAATTCTGTCCTTACTTGAACAGTCTGATTTGGATGCTCTAAGGAACCTGTGGAAAAGCCTCATAGGATATTTTGCGAACAATTCTTGATTTGTTAGTATCCTACTGGCATATACGCTTAATGAGGGTAGCACCAGCATGTTTTAACCTTCAGGTTCTGAGAACCTGGTATGGTATACCTGCCACAAAGACACTAGTGAATTATACAAAATGAATTATTTATTTATTTAATGGGTGATTTATTTAGACTGGCAGTCTAAGCTTGCCAAGAACAGAAGTCTTAAAGCTGTACACAACATTGACTCTGATTTGGTGCCTGCACAATATAGCTGCCCATATTTATTTGACCTCACTTTTACTCTGAAAACTTGCCTTTGTCCAGTTTTTGCCTGTCAACCCATAATTACAGGGACAAAGTACCTGCAACCCACTTGCAGGCCCTCAGAAGGAATGTCAGGATTGACATCTCTGTGCATAGCTCACTGAAGAGTCTCAGGTTTCCTGCTCTTTGAAGTGCTCCCTCACACCTGGTATTCTTTCCTCCCTGGTCCCTTGCATTTGGGCGTCTATGATTGTATATGTAGGTAATGTCCACGTGTGTTCCCAATCAGGTAACCACAACAGAGCTTTGGTCTTATTCACTTTAAAACTGTCTGCTTCCATCTTTGAAGTGAATGGTAGAGGTAATGCATTATTGGAATTAAGAGCAAGGAGTGTGGAGTCAGACTGCCTGGGATCTGATCCTATTTACAAGCTGTGTGACCTTGATCATGTTACTTTGGTTTTTCAATGGTTCAGTGTCCTCATCTGTAAATTGGAGACAAACATGATACTCCACTCATAATGTTAGAAGATTAAATAAGTTAACAAAACACTGTGAGGCATAAAGTAAGTGTTGGGTGTTATTATGTTTATTACATTGCTTTTATGTTGCTTTCTTACAAATATTGCCAACAAATGCCCTTTTCATTTATATATAAATGTGTGTACATATTCATTTCATATAAGCTTAACTTTTTCTGTTTTAGACACTTTTGTTAAGAATTTGGGTACACAAAATTTTGAGGACAATCATGCATCCAGCTGTTCTATGGAACCTGTAGACCAATAGACAACATTAATGCAGATGATAATTGCTATGATCAGGAAAGCACAGAGTGTGATGGGAATACCCAGGAGTACTTCTCCCAGCATTGGAGCACTGAAAGTGCCAAGTGGTGGGGGAAGGGAGCCATGTTTGACTGTTCCAACCAGAAGTAACCAATGTAGAAAGGCCTGGCAATGTAAGAAAACAGAATAGCTTTGAGGAACTGAAAATTTAATGTAGGGAGGAGACAAGTAGCTCTGAGGTTTTTGGGTAGAGAACCAGATGCTGCAAGACCTTTTCTACCATGTGATGGAACTTGTCCTTTTTCTTTTTTTTTTTTAATTTTTTATTATTCTAATTTGTTATACATCTTTGCAGAGTACATTTCATTTCATATTACATATAAAGAGCACAATTTTTCAAGTTGCTGTTTTTACATAAAGTATTTTTTACAACAATTGTGTCTTTATACATGTATTTAGGGTAATCATGGATAACTCAGTCTGCCATTATTCCTATCCCCTCGCCCCCTCCTCTACCTCCCCCATCTTTGTTCTATTTAAAGCTCTTTCATTCCTCTCATCCCCTCTCTCTTGCCTTTATAAGCAATGTGAGGCCACTGAAGAGTTTAATAGGACAGTGAATGATAAGATCTATGTTATGAGTTAACCTTTTCATTGTAAAATAATAGAATACCAAAGGAACAAATGGGTAGCTTAATAAAGTATATTAAAGCAAACACTGGCAGCCACAATACAGCTCAAGAAAGAGTTTTGCCAGGTACCCCCAGAAGACCCTCCATGGGTCTGTCCCAATCACAACCCTCCGTCCAACACCCACACTCAAACACCACCCTGACTTTTGCAGTCATGAGGTTTGTGTTCCTTTATAGTGCATCCATGTATGTATGCTGAGGCATTATATTACATATAGTCTTTTTTCTCTTTTAAAAAAAATTTTTGAGACAGTGTCTCACTACAGTGTCCTGGCTGGGCTCAAACTCCTAAGCTCAAGTTATCCTTCTACTTCAGTTGTGGAACTATGGATGTGCCACCTTGCACGCCCATGTGCCCTTAGTCTTTGCCCCCCCCCAACCCCAGTGCTGGGCATTGAACCCCAGGGCCTTCTGTATGATGGGTGAGTGCTTTACTGCTTTACACTGAACAGTACCCCCAACTCCATCTTTGCTCATTTTAGAAATGTCTTTTAAGACTTATTATCTGCAGGTTCCCTTGCATCCCTTTATTTTCTTCACGCTTTATAGAAGAACCTGAGCCCTTTGACCTGTGTAACTGCCCATAGTCTGGATGTTGCTAATTGCATACTCAGATGCCATTCAGTGACCAACTAACTCCACCCTTGGGTTTTTCTACAAACTGACAGCTAGATGCCAAGGCTTGATCCAACTCAGTTTTGATCATTCTTCTGTGGTAGATTTGTGTTTTAGGAGGAATCTGATTGCATGTGGCAGAAGATTGCAGAGGTCAAACCAGGAAGACCATTAGGCCTTTTGTGTTTATCCAGATGAGAGCCTGGAATAGGAAAGGAGTGATAGGTTCCAGTGATAAGAATTAGTATTTGTATGACTTAAGTGAGGACCAAAGAGGACAAAGAATTTTTTTTCTTTTTTATGGGATGCTAAGGGGTTGAGAAGACCTCTCAGTGAACTTGTAATTTTTGAAGCTGTTGGGGAATGCTAATGAAGGGCTTTGTTTTGGATATACCAAGTTTGAAGTGCCTATGGACCTAGAGAAGATGTCTAGTTCATATCGCTCAAGCTTTATTTGTAGCTACTTCCTGTTTAACAGTGGGTATATTGTGATTTAAATACATAAACACACAGTGTCACCAGAAAAAATGATCTAATAAAAAATATGTCTTCAAGTATAATATGCAAGTTTCTGTTAATGTTAGAAATGTGTAGAAGGGAAGTTCAAAGAAGATCAGATTTAGTTAAATGAGTTCAACCACAATAAATCAGTGAATTACAGCTGGAAGAATGAGAGGAAAAGTCGAGGCACTAGCACAACATTGCAGCCACATGGGTGTCCTCAGATTTCTTTCTGCAGCTGAGGCCAAAAGGAAATGTGTCAGAAGGAAAGGGTATGTAGAGAGAATTGTGATGCTGCTCTGTAGCTGAAATGGAAAAAAAAAAAAAAAAAAAAGATTTCTTGATGAAGTATAGATGGTGATTTGAGTTTGGAACAACTTAGTGAGCAATTTCTAGTTCATATCTGAACTAAACATTCATTTACAGTGAGTTCACTATTATTAAAAAAAAAAAGTGGGGAAAGGAAGAGATAAGAATCAATAAAACCTGCACATGTGGCCCAAATTTTACATTAACTTCAGTGTCTTCCTATCTTGAATTATTGCCACAGTTTTTTCAAACCACATAAAACTTATAGACTATTTCACCTTAGTAGAACCCATTGAGGTGGGAAAGATTTTGAAGTATGATTGAATCCAGCTTGAATTTCTTGCTCTCTGCTTTTCTGATGGCCTGTCAATGGTCAGAGAAGATGGAGAGAATGTGATTTCATTCAGCATCAGGGGTCAGTTTTTATTTTTAATATGACAGATAACTCTAGATTAAAAGTTAGAGAAGTCGAGATAAAGAATAGCAAGAGTGCAAACATAATTGTCCTATGGGAGATATAGACTAATAGTATTAATACAAATGATAAATGCCGTGATTGGTCAAGCACAGGGTGTAATGGGAAGACCTAGGGGTACTTTGCCTAACATGGGAGCATTGGGGAAGCTTTTCCAGCTGGGGCCTGAAGAACAAATAGGAATCAGCCAAGTGATGGAGGAAGGGAGCCACTTGGGAGAGTGTTTAATGCATTTTGAAGATAGCTCACAAATTTGGCTCATGATTGAACTTAAATTTATTCTGTTTTGAAACAACATGAGATAACACAACCCACAACATTTTTTTTAAATGATTCACAAAAAAAGTTACAATTTGCCCCCCCCCCCATTTTTTAAACAAATTATTTTAAAATGTCATCTTTGAAACTGTGTCCCAAGACATGAAATAAATATTATTGGTACAAAGTCCTGCCACAGGTTAATTAATTCATTATCTCTCTTGAATATAAACCACTTCTAAGCCACACAAACAAACAAAAGGTTTTACAGGACAAGGGATGCTTTTCTTGCCTTTTTCCACATACTGATTAGGTTTTTGTTCTTTCTAAATTGGCTGCCTGAGCCCATTTAGTGTTGTCACATCTGCTGCCATTGTACAGCACCTTCTGCCCTCTGCTTTGAACATTCTGAACTTCTCTGGTTTCCTGGGGTCCTTCCTGATGGTCTCATAGTGGGACATTCCCTCAGTGCTGGCTCCAGACCCTCTGCTGGAAAGCACCTAGCCAATCAGGGTTTCAGCCCCACTCCTTCCACTGAAGCAGGCTCTGGGTCCAGGTTCTCTTTGTCTGCAAGACTCATTTGTTGGGTGGTTATTATGCTTGTCCTGAAGACAGTGGCATTCAGACCTTTTTTGACTGTGACCCACAGTAAGAAACAAAATTAACATCATAATCCAACACACTCATAAATTTAGCTTTACATATATAAATAAATAACAATTTCACAAAATAACCCTTGCATCTATTTTTTATTTATTTTTTTTGGTACCAAGGATTAAACTCAGGAGTGTTTAACCACTGAACAACATCCTCAGCCCTTTTTATTTTTTAATTTGAGACAGGATCTTGCTAAATTGCTTAGGGTCTCGCTAAATTGATGAGGCTGGCTTTGAACTTGTGATCCTTCTGCCTCAGCCTCCTGAGCCGCTGGAATTACAGGCATCTGGCAGCTCTTGCATTTAAATTGTGCTTTATACTCTTGCTGTTTTCTAGTCCATTCCGTTCCATTTCGTGAAAATCGTTTAAAATATGCTGGTCAAAAGCCATTAGTTCTTCTCACAATCTGTAGTTTGAAAGCCCTGCCCAACATGCTGATAGATGCATGCTTCCTTTCTAAAGAATCCCTTCGTGATAGCCCTGTTTGAACATCTCCCACGAGGGGACTGCACCACAATTTGCATGGCCTCTTTATTCTATAATTCTAGTGTTTATAATGCTTGTTCCCAAAATACACTGGGAAACATCCTTTTTTCATTAAGAAGGAGTGAAAGTCAGTAATTAATAATTACATTTCAGGTTTCCAGGGCTGAATGGAATAAACTCTGTGGCATATTATTTCCTACTGATGCCCAGAATAAAATCAATTGCAGTCTGTTCGCTGTTTTAAAAAGGCCCCTGAACTTTAAAAAGTTATATGTGCAACCTCAGCAAACCATTAAAAAGAATATTGTAAATTAAATTTATTTTGTTTTATTTAGTACTGGAGATTGACCCAGGGGTACTTTACCACTAAGCTATATCCACAGCCCTTTTTTATTATT
Organism: Tamias sibiricus; assembly: GCA_025594165.1. Lineage (NCBI taxonomy): Eukaryota > Metazoa > Chordata > Mammalia > Rodentia > Sciuridae > Tamias > Tamias sibiricus. The sequence continues at coordinate 101,794,558 of CM046666.1, forward strand.
TTATTTTGAGACGGGGATCTCACTAAGTTGCTGAGGCTGGCCCCGAACTTGCAATCCTCCTGCCTCTTTTTTTTTTTTTTTTTTTTAATATTTATTTATTTACTTTAGTTGTACACAAAGCAATGCATTTATGTTTATGTGGTGCTGAGGATTGAACCCGGGCTGCGTACGCGTGAGGCGAGCGCTCTGCCGCTGAGCCACAACCCCAGCCTCTGCCTCTGTCTTCAATGTAAAAGACACTTTAAAAAACAAACAAACAAACAAAAAAGCATTTATTTATTTGTTTTAGTTGCACACAATGCCTTTTTTTTTTTTTTTTTTTTTTTTTTTTTGGTACCAGGGATTGAACTCAGGGGCACTCGACCACTGGGCCACATCCCCAGCCCTTTTTTGTATTTTATTAGAGACAGGGTCTCACTGAGTTGCTAAGTGCCTCGCCATGGCTGAGGCTGGCTTTGAACTCGCGATCCTCCTGCCTCAGCCTCCCAAGTACTGGGATTACAGGCGTGCGCCACCGCGCCCGGCTACAATGCCTTTTTTTTACGTGGTGCTGAGGAGTGAATCCGGGCCGCGCATGTGCTGAGCGAGCGCTCTACCGCTGAGCCACAACCCCAGCCCCCAAAAGAAACTTTTTGATAAAATATTACAAAGCAGAAATACTGTGATAGGACTATAAGAGGAAGTGAAATATCATTCGTTCTATCTTTGCATTTTAAGGGGTGCCTCACTTTGGTTTTAATGTTTTCTTAACCAGGAGAGCTGGGAGGTTTAATGATTTGACTTCTATTTTTGTCATTGTTAGAGGGTCATTCGTATTTTAAAACTATACCAGGTAATTCTTTCCTCCTTTGCATATAATCAGAATGTTGGGGAATGCTCTTTAAACAGGGAATGTTTGAATGTTCAGGCAACAGGAGTTGGGGTGCAGGTACTCAAAGGCAGTGACATCAGAATCTTAAAAGTTGGTGTATTTGTTGTTAAGGCTGCTATAACTAAGTACCACAGAGCAGGTGGCTTAAAACCATGGAAATTTATTCTCTCAGTTCTGGAAGCAGGGAGTCTGAACTATGGATGCCAGCAGGGTTAGTTCCTTCTGGAGACTAAAAGGGAGAACCTGTCTCTTGCCATCTCCTGGCTTCTGTTGGTGGTAGGCAGCCCTGGTATTCCTTGGCTTATAGCTGCATCATCTCTTTTTCTCACTCTTACACAAATATTTTGTCGTTTCATTGCAATATGGTTCTGTTGTATTTTACAGATTGTAACTTTAATGAGATTAATAGTTCGCCTACTTAAACAAGGCAAAAGCTATTGACAGCTCAACCACATTGTATACTACGATGACTTCAATTTTTGTTGTTGTTGTTGTTTTATTTGCTTAGTGTTCTACCATTCACTTAGCACTGTTACCAGCCAGACTGGCACTCAGTTATGTGGCTCTTCTCTGAGAAGACATTCTTCATAAGAAAGACCTTTCTTAACTGTGGGTCTTCTTGAGGGGACTGCTGCAGCCTTTGACTTGCTGTGACCTAGGTTTCTTGAGTGCTGGCTTTGCTGTAAAGCTCTTGTCTTGTTTTTTCTCTTGTATTGGGTCCCTTGTGCTATGGGTTCATGCTTTTTTTTTTTTTTTTTTTTTTTTTTGGATACACATTGTAATTTTGGTAGAGAAATTCTCTAGTGCTTTCTAGGGGAAGAGTTTTTGAGAGGTCATTTAGACCTTGGATGTTTCTCTGTGTTTGTTAACTCTGCCCTTATGTTCCAATGGTAGTTTGACTGGGTATGGAATTATAGCTTAGAAGTGTCTCCAAGTTTTGGAGACATTGTTCTGTAGTATTCTAGCTTCTACTGTTGCTATAGAGATGTCTGATTCTATTCTGATTGCTGGTGCTTTGAATGAAACCTGATATTTACTCTGAAGCTTCTGGTTCTTTTCTGTGTCACATTATAGGATGATAGTTCTTGGTTTGGAATGAGTCTGTTTTCATCCATGTGCTTGGTGTTTGGTGAATTTTTTCAATCTGGAACCTCAGGCAGGCCCTAGGAAATTAGCTCTAGGAAATCTGAGCTCTAGGAAATTTTCTTGAGATAGTTGATTTCTTCTTTCATTTTCTTTTCCTTTTCTTTCTTCTTTCTTTGTTGTTCTCTTCTTGCTCAGATATTCAACCTCTTTTCTTTCCTCTCATTATTTCTTTCATTCTCATTTTTCTGCTTTCTCAAGATTTCTTCAACCTTCCCTCAACCTTTCTATTGAACCTACCTTCTTGCTGTTTGGTTTTCAAGGGCCAATTTTTTGTTTCAAGGGCCATTCTTTCTTTCTTTCTGTTTTGAAATTTTCTTCTACCTTCATGAATTAATTTCTCCCAAGATACATTAATCAGGTTACTCATTTGGGTCTCTTTATGTTTTTGTTTTTTGTACCAGGGTCTAAACCCAGGGACACTTAACCACTGAGCTACATCCCCACCCCATTTTATTTTTAATTTTGAAACAGGTTCTTGCCAAGTTATTCAGGGCCTTGCTAAATTGGTGAGCCTGGCTTTGAACTTGTGATCCTTCTGTCTGAGTCTCTGAAGCCGCTGGAATTACAGGCATGTGCTACCGCGCCCAGCTCTCTTCACTTTTATTATGGGATTTCCTCAAATTTCTGGTAGTCCTTGACAGCCTACTTTTATATACGAGTAGGGTTTTAAGTTAGTTTCCTGTGGTTGATGTAACAAATTACCACACACTTCACTGACTTATCTTACAGTTCCAGAGAAGTCTAACATGGGTCTCATTGAGCTAAAATTAAGATGTTAGTAGGGCTTTATTCTTTTCCCAAGGCTCTAGTGCAGAATGCTCTTTTAGAGGCATACACATTCCATTGCTCATGGCTCTCTTCCTCTATCTTCAAAGCCTACAGTGTTGCATCTCTAGTCATCTCCATTGTCACAGCTCTGTCTCTCACCACAGCCAAGAAGGCTGCATGTGATTATATTGGGCCTACCTGGAAAATCTAAGATAATCTTCCATCACAAGGTCCTTAATTATATCTACAAAATTCTTTTTGCCATGGAAGGCAATGTATGTCTAGATTCTGGGGTTGTAGACATTTTTGAGGAGGCCATTATTCTGCCTATTTCAGGTTCTAAATGGTTGATTGTCCACCGTGTGAGTGGGGGGTGGGAGGCCATTTTGACCTCACTAGAAGGTTGATAACAATTTGACTAAACCTTTTTCCTTTGGAAACACTTGATGTCAGAATATTTAGATCTTTAGTCATAACTTTTCCCTTCCTGTATCATGCTAGTTTTGAAATAGATGACATGTTTTTGATATTGCATACTATGAACTTTTATATTGAATTTTAAAAGATATATACATAAATCCATACAAATTTATACAATTATTACAGTTGATTAATTACAGTCAGAGCCAACATTTATAAGTTATGCTTTCTTCCCTGGAAGCACTAGCCACCCTTAATCATCCTGGCTATTCTTGCATGTTTAATTTTTTCTTATAATAGTATTAACCATTTCCAGGTATGGTATCTCAGTTGATCACTGGCTGCTTGTACAATCACGATTAAAGTGATGGTATCAATCAGCTGTCCAGCTGAACTTTTCGGAACATGTTTTGTTTTACATTTTACACATGTAAATGTAAAACATGTCTACATAGAAAATACCAAGCTATTTTTTGAAATGTGCAAAAATTATTTGATTATGCTTATGTGAACAGTATAAGCAAATCTGGGTTATTCTCTTTTAGCACATTTCCAGGTTTTATAATTTTTTTTGATTACAAGAGCTTCTTTCAAAATTTGAGATAAGAATTTGGTAGGTAAGCCTGATTTTAACCCTGATTCTTTGAGCTCTGCCATCCGGCCAAGACCGAGATCTTGTTAATAAAGTTGATTAATTTTCTTATTTCTTCCTCATACCTTTTCTGGGGAACACCAGCCCAAAGCTCACTTGGCCAGTTAAAAGAGATTACGATTTTAAATGCTGTTTGATTCCACTTAAATAGATTATTGGGGATAGTACACTTGGATATTTGGGCAATAGGACTTCATGCCAGTGGATTAAACATTGGGATAATGACATGGTAGTGCCTTTCCCATTGCACAGCACTACTCTCATTTTATTATCATTAACATGACACATTTTAACACTTAGATTAATTTTTATCTACAAATACTATAGAACACTTTAAGTAAAAGAATATTCCTTTTAGTTTCTATACTTAATTATTGGGACATGGAATTAATAGCATTAAAATGAAATTAATAGCATTAAAATGAAATTGGTAGTGTTCTGCTGTATTAAATCTAGTGATACACTAAATATAGAAATACAGATTGTGGAAGAAAATGATTTTTTATACTTTGGGCTCATAAGTTATTTTCCTTGAAGATACTGATCAATTCCCATTTATTATAGTTACCTTTCTAACAATTTTCCAAATAGGAAAAGTAGTTTTGCCCCCCCACCCCCAAAGTTAAATTTTGAAATAATCACATTGTCCACATTTGTTCCTCTAGCTCTGGCCACTGTCAAAGAAAAAACTGGACTTAGTTAAAGTGGCAAGGACATATTTTAATCACTAATAACTATTTCAATGTGGACAGGAGTCCAGTGTAAATGAAACTGAACTTCTACTCGTATAGAAGTGACAGACAATTTAAAGGGAGAATGGAGGAATGCCAGGGGACAGGCAGGGTTTTAGTAGAGCTAAGGAAGTGAAAGTTTCAAAGGCAGATCAGTGTGCCTGCAATTGGGACACTGTGTCTGCTAGATGGCAGTTATTGAAAGTAAGGTTCTGTCCTCCCACCGACTGGAAGACAAGAGACCCTGTCTTCAAATAGGACACTTTGACAGGAACAAAGAGGACATTTTTGGAGGCTTGGTTTTCTCAGGCAGGCACTTTCAGAAACCAGAGGGTCATCTTAGGGATATGACCTTGAGATGTTAGAAACTATTACAGTGTTTTTTCAAATCTTTGTAGATTAAGGTCAAGGCCTAGAGAAAAGAATGCTCAAAGGAGCTTGGATAGAGTTGAGTCAAGGAGAGAGTCTTTGTCCTCAGCTAATGTGACAGAAGGGTCTGAGCATGCAGGTGAGATCCACCATCCCCTAGGCCAACTCTTCCTGGAGTGTCTTTGGAGCCCTAGGCTCATTAGAGGTCTGTGGGGAGGGATTGACTTGTTTCCAGAATTCTGTGGTTGTTTTCTGGAGGTTGATCCTGGAGTGGATCCTGAGCAGTCATATGAGCACAGAATTGTAGTGACTTCTTCTGTCTGGTCCTTTTCTCAGATCTCATGTCTTGGTGTCATGAAAATCTCAGGCTTAGAATACTATTAGATTTTTGCAGAAATACCCTCTGCTTGCCTCTTGGTAGGTCCCTAACTCTGGTACTTTCTTCTTCTGGATTCTTATTATAGCCTTGGTGACTTTGAAAGCCCAGTGCTTCCCCTCATCAGGAAGAAGTAAAGACAAGTATAGATTCAGATAGTTCTGGATTCCATCCTTGGCTTCAGTATGTAAATTAACTATGTGATCTTGAACCAAGTTACTTTTCTATCCAGATTCTCTTCTCACCATCTGTAAATTGTGGTTGTCACATCTAATGTGAGTTGTGAAGATGAAATAAAGTATGTAATGGCTTACATACTGTGTGCTTAATTAACGTGACATACAACCTCTCCCTTTCCTCCCAGGGATAAATACTGTATTTTGCTCTGTAATGTCAAAGCCAGCCCTAGCCACCTGATCAAATACCTTGAATATGCAAGCCAGACTGGAGATTAGCTGAACATGCTACTGGCATTACTGGGCACCCATTCTAAGACCTTTAGGTCAAGCCTCTATATTATAGCTCACTCTCTGCTTGTTATAAATTACTATCAAGGCCCCAGTGTGATTCCCAGGAATCAGGTTAGAAATCTACTTCCTGATTAGGCTAAATTTTATAGAAATGGCTTACAAGATTTAACTGACAGTGGCACACACCTGTAAGCCCAGCAGCTTGGGAGGCTGAGGCAGGAGGATCGCAACTTCAAAGCCAGTGTCTGCAAAAAAGCGAGGCCCTAAGCAACTCAGTGACACCCTGTCTCTAAATAAAATACAAAATAGGGCTGGGGATGTGGCTCAGGGGTTGAGTACCCCTGAGTTCAATCCCCCATACCCTCCCCACCAAAAAAAAAAAGATTTAACTGACATTTAACTTTCATATCTATTTTTCACATGTAAAATGGGGTTGGGTAGAGATGAAGTACTTCCACCTTAGTCATGATTTTAAAAGGAGAGATAATACACAGTTCTCCTAACTTCTTGGAAGTTGTTTCAAACACAAAGGCATGTGACATGTTCAAAGTTGCATGACTTTCTCTCAGGTTGCTGCCCTCAGGAGACTTAAAGATTTTAAAAACAGAGGTGACTTTACTTTGGCATATTTTGGTGGTGTTGCCAAGTAGACACTGCAGGCCAAGGAGTGGTGGTGTCCCATAGACACAGCTGCAATAAAGCTGGCCAATACGGAGTTGAGGCTACTCTACCTTGTTAAGTGTGTAGTTAGGAGTTTCTGAAGAGTTCACTGTTATGTTCTGAATTTAAGTTTGTAATTCTTTCTGAGCTTATTTCATTTTCTCTAAAATTTGTAGTTCTGGAATTATCTAGTGTCTAGAATCAGATTTTTATACACAAATCTTCTATTTTTTATTTTATAAGTAGATATTTTCTGTTTATAAAACTGTACTTTATATTATTCTGAAAATGAAAAAAAAAAAAAGGAAAAATGAAGTGGATCATTTTGGTTTAGTTCTCCTAGAAAGATTAAACAAATAGTAGTGCCTCATTTAAACACACTTTAAAAAATACATACCATGAATCAAATACAGAATATATTTTCAGAATATACCCACATATGGAAGAGCCTGGTATAAAATTGTTAGGCTCTGCAAAGTGCTAAAAAATAGGGCTAATAGCCATAATATATTATAATGAGAGTTGAGTTACCTCATTAATTTCTAGTATTTATTTCATATATACTGTTGATTAATTTAAATAAGTGTCAGTTATCTCTTGGCACCACTTAGATTCTAAATGGTAATTTCTTTTATTCTGAGTATTTGTTTTAAAAGTTATTGTATAAGTGAAGTAGGCAGTTGCTATGGATTGAACTGTATCCCCCCTGAATTCATTTTGAAGTCCTAGCTAACCCCCAATGTGGACATATTTGAAGATGGGTCCTTTAGAAGATAGTTAGGTTTAGATGAGGTTACCAGAATAAGGCCCTTGTGAGAAGAGACACCAAGAACTTGCTCTTTCTCCCTGTATTCATGCACTTAGGAAAGGCCATGTGGAGCACACAGCAAGACAGAGGCTGGTCATTTTTACAAGTCAGGAAGAACATTCTCATCCAAACCTGATATGCTAGCACCCTGGTCTCAGAATTTTACCTCACAGAATTCTGAGAAGATACTTTTTTGTTGGTTAAGCCACCTTGTCTGTAGCATTTTTTATAGCAGTTTGACACTGTAAAACTTCCAGTAATAATATTCTGTGGACTTTATAATACTAAAAATTAATATTTTGACAGGTAATTGTTTTCTATAAATGATTTTTATGAAAACTTTTAAGATGGAGTCATTTGAACATTTTAAATAAGATATATATAAAACATCAATATTTTATTAGACTTCTTATTGGTTATTTAATCTGTCAAATTTTAAGTAATACATACTTGGATTCCCTATTGTAGTTTTCTATGCATAATCAATAGTTAAGAAGGCATTTATGATAGTGAAAGCCATCTATCTGTATAAAATTGTCATAATAAAATTTTGGATGAATCAGGCTGCTAAATTTTGAGAAGATACTTATGCCTCTTTTCTTCCTTTTGTGGTCACAATTCAGTTTGTGGAAACAGCACTTTGTGATGTTTTATTTCCCCACCAACACCCTACCCTCAAACCCAGGAAATTAATAGTTCTTTTCTGTGTTCAAATAATTCTGTTTCATATAAATTCACCTTTGAAAATATTTTAAACAGCAGTATTTGACCTTTGGACTCAGGACACTTTTGTACTCTTAAAACTTAATGAGTGCATCAAAAAACATTGTTTTGGGGGGCTATAGGTATCTAGTAAACCTTGCCATATTACAAATTAAAACAGAAGTTTAAAAAGTATTTACTCATAGTTATTATATTAAAAATAGTACACTCATTTCATGTTAACATAAATAATATTTTTAGGAAAAAAAATTTTTTGAAATTTAAAAGTACTTTGTAAGATAGAAAATCTTTTTACATCTTTGGAAATCTCACAGGCCTGCTTTTGCATTCAGTTTTTTTTTTTTTTTTTTTTTTCAGTGTGTTGTTTTGGTTGAAGTATATGAAGAAAACCACAACTTCACAAAGATATGTGATTAAAAAAGGAAGAGTATCTTAATAACCTTTTCATATAATTATGGATGGTCTTCTTTGATTATATGTTAAAACTAGACCAGTGATGGTGTGTGAAAGTTAGTCACAGTGTGGAATTGCAAACCATGTTAACAAACTTTTCATACTGCTTTACATCAAACTCCATTGGTATATTTTGCATTTTAGAATGGCTCTTTTATCCATGCCTGGTTGTGTAACATCACACCTTTGTTATTTTGAATGTCTATTGACTGTGTTCTTAGTCTTCCAGAGGTTGACCCATTAACTTATACAATATAAAAATAAACCCACCTTTGTTGACCTTCTCAATGATTTCATCAGGAAAGCATTTCAGTACACTGAGCTGGGAGCTGAATTAGCTGCTGTTTTGTAGATGGTTAATCCCAGTTTCAATGACACCTGTAATTACACAATTTTAGTAATATTGTGTAAATAGATGAAGTGTGAGTTCAAGAAGGAAAAAGATAATGTTTCTAAAACCAATTTAAATCCTTTGGAACAACTTACTGTAAAAAATATTGCTGTTGTGATTTTATTTGGATGATATTTGCAAAAAATTCGGGGGAAGCTTAAAAATCTTGAAGGATTTTACATTCCTTCACTAGTATCTCTTATTTCTTACAATATAATAAAGAAGTCAAACTTGGAAAGTATAATGATATATGTATGTTCTTTGCAGTAAATAACAGTGAAACTTCATCCATAGACCCATATTATAAAGAACAGGCTTTGATTCACCTTTAAAAGATTAGTGAATACATATAAATGTGTTTTTTTTTTTTTTTTTTTTTTTGTGGTACCAGGGATTGAACTCAGGGACACTCGACCACTGGGTCACATCCCCAGCCCTTTTTTGTATTTTATTTAGAGACAGGGTCTCACTGAGTTGCTAAGTGCCTCGCCATTGCTGAGGCTGGCTTTGAACTTGCGATCCTCCTGCCTCAGCCTCCCAAAGTGCTGGGATTACAGGCGTGCGCCACCGCGTCCAGCATAAATGTGTTTTAAGTTGAAACAAAATCCACAAATTAATGTTTGATTTATTTATTTTAATAATTCTTCACTTAACTAGCTTTTCCAGTGAATTTATTAACCACTGGTCAGAATCACACTGAATAAGAGTTTTTCTGCTGCTACCCATGGGCTAGGAGCAAATTTCACCATTGCTGAAGCTAGCTTTGAACTTGTCATCCTCCTGCCTCAGCCTCCCAAGTGGTGGGATTACAGGTGTGCGTCACTGCGCCTAGCTAGGTAGCCTTCTTGAAATACAGATATTACAGGTCAGCTGTTATAATGTGATATGGGTCCTTCAGGCTTGAAGGACCATAAACCAACCTTTTCCTTGTGTACTAGTGTTTTTGTTGACCTGGGAAATGCTTGAAATAAGAAAATTATATATTGGGGCATAGGAATTTTCACAGAAATCTGCTTGATAATATTTCTTTAAGTTTGAGAATTATACCAAGTATTCTATTATCTATAAAAATAAACCCATGGGGCTGGGGATGTGGCTGGTGTTAGAGCACTTGCCTATCATGTGTGAGGTCCTGGGTTCAATCCCTAGCACTGCAAAAAAAGAAAAGAAAAATTAATAGGTAAACCCATTGGCTAATGCATGAGGGTTTGGTAGGTGGTAGTAGTTCACTGACCTCACTCTTATCATGTTGTGGTACAGCTGTCATTTATAGATGCATCATGACATGGTACAACAACATAGGGCTAGGCACCAGATAACTTGGCCTCTGTCAGGCTCACCAATCCCCAAGAGTCAATGAGGAATATATTTCCAGCTCCTGACGATAAGCCTGTAGTCTGAGTTGTTTTTTTTCCTTAGAAGCAGGGAATTAATTCACACTCTCTGTTTACAAGCAGTACACATCCTGGTAAACTGACTTGCTAGAACACGGCAGGTTTTTCTGTGACCATTTGGTCTTAACCATTTGGTCAATCTTAGTCTTTTTAGCACCAGGCTATATCACCAAAGGTAGCTAACTGAAAGCTGAAGTTACTAATAAATACAAAGGCATCACTCCAAATTCCTGATTTCACAATGATCACATAAACATTGTCAACAGTGTGGCCTGGTTTTATAGATTTGTGATGTTTGTATTTTCTTTCCAGAAATATTTATTGAGAGTCTATCATGTGCTACATATACATTCTATGACTGAAGATTGAGTTGTTACTGATGTACACATACACACACACAAACATACACAGACATACACGTACATCTACTAAGGAAGGGGAAAGGGGAATGAAATATTGTTTGGGGAAGATTTGAAATTCTTACAGGGTGACCAGGAAAGGCCTCACCAAGACCCCTTCTTTAGTATAAATTTATGAAAGAAGAATGTAATCTGGAAAAGTTAATCTCTCAGAATATTTTAAAATGTACTTATCCTAAGGTCTGTGGAGTTCATTGGGGCGAAATATTGTATCTTAATTTTCACTAACTCCAACTCTATTAGTATTGGGAGAACCTGTAACTTAATTACAGATACATATCAGTTGTTTTCATATTATATTATGGTTATTACAAATATCTCAAAATTTATGCTCATCACCACTTGTAAATTAGGGAGTTATTATCCCCACTATTAAATGTTCATATTTAATTCCCTAATACATAAGCATCATTATCTTTTAAATACGTGTATTGATAGTTTTATTTCAAAAATATGACATTTCCTTATATCTCTACATATTAGTCTTATGAATTTTAAAACACTTCCAGAAAGCAGATAAGGCTTCACTAAATTGCCAGAAGTGGTTCATGGCGTAGAATGGGAAGCTTTAGCTTAATTCCTAACTGAGGACTTTCTTCCACCTCCCCAACCACAGTATATTCTCAGTTTGTTTCCCTCTCTAAGAGATTACTCAAATACATCCTGAACAGATGAGAAGGGTTTTCTGGATAATTCCTTCCAGTTCTGATTGTGAAAGATCTTTTTTTGCTTCCTGTTTAATGTAGGCTACACACTATTAAAATATTTTCAAAATATTTTAGTGAGTCAGACAGAAATTTGGCTTCCTAGTAAATGATAACTGTAATACTTCACAAGTCAGCTTTTAGACTTCACTGAAAGGTGTTTGAAGGACCTTAACAGCAGTGCAGTTTATTTTAATGAACACATAGGAATAATTCTGAGGTAAAATCAGCACCCACTTACATTAGCCTTACTATTCCCATTGTGGTGTTGACCATGTAAGTCTATCCAGATTGAGAGGTCATGGACTGAAGACCATCACACCTTTACATTGATCAGCCATAGGAAATAAGATTGATATTCCTCTTCAATCATATTGGAAAAACAGCCATAAGTTAGAACTGAGAGCCCCTTAGGTAATGGAAAGGAAGGGATGAGCTCTGGTTAAGTGGGTCCTCCAGGGAATTTTGCCTCGCCATTACATGTTCTGTATTTTATATCTCTTTGAATATTTTCTACCACCTCTCATCAAGAAGGAAAACACAAAAGTAAAAATTCTTAAACTTGATGTTGCCACAAGTCTGGGAAAGAAAAAAAAGTGTTAATTCTAACTTTCATGGGACATACTTTATACCCCTGTCTTATGTGGAAGGAAGTAAATTCTGTGTCATTAAAACCTCTTGGATTATCCCTGCATTTGTGCCCTGTAGTTCTGAAAAATAGACACTTAGGAAGAGTGTTGAAAGCTGTGAGCCCTGGTGCACTCATTTATGTGTTTCATTTTTCTTTACAGGTTGGTGAAAGATGCTCCTTGGGATGAAGTCCCACTTGCTCACTCCCTGGTTGGTTTTGCCACTGCTTATGACTTCTTGTACAACTACCTGAGCAAGACACAACAGGAGAAGTTTCTTGAAGTGATTGCCAATGCCTCAGGATATATGTATGAAACTTCATACAGGAGAGGATGGGGATTTCAATACCTTCACAATCATCAGCCCACCAACTGCATGGCTTTGCTCACAGGAAGCCTAGTTCTGATGAATCAAGGTGTGTATGATCACATCATGGCCAAGGTGATGCCTGATGTGACATCAGTCATCATTGCCATGTAGTGAGCAAAGCATTTTTATAACCGTTCTTAGGTACATGTTCATACTTGGATCCTTACTAAACCTGTGAAATGAAGTAATACTCAGGGAATCCTTTAGTTAATTAAAGGATATACCTTTCTTAATTTCTGCTAGTTACATTAGCCTGTATGTTATTTAATTATGACTTATAATCATTCCAGGCCATATCCTTACAGTAGAGAGTCAGTGACAAAAATTCATTTTGACAGTGAAGATAGCTAGCCTGGAATAAATGAAGGTCTTATTTGAAATAAATATTCCTAGCACAAAGGTGTGACTCATAACACCACTATTCTTGTTTTTTCTCTAAAGACTTAAAGCAACCAGACTAGATTGTTTAAGTCAAAATTAGAAAGAACTTTTGTGGATTGTTTAGCTACTTTGCATTAACACATTACATACTTCCCAATGTCACATTTTCCTTGTTCCTATACTAACTTAATTACAGCTCCTTTGAAAATCTAGAAATGACTAAGATTGTATTTAAGAAAAAGAGCTTTTAAGACCCCAGTGAATTATTAGAATACTGAATATGTAATTGGAGCTTGGAAATCTAAAAGAATTTAACTCTTGTTTATATTCCCTGTAAGAATTCTTCAACAACAGATTTTACTCAAATCTGGTTTTATCCCTTATCACAATCAACCAACCATTGCTTTTAAATCAAGTCTTGGGGAAAAAAAATCTTCATTTAACAATATCAGTACCTAGTACTGACAGATTTTTAGTTAAAAAAAAAAAAAAAAGTATTTTAGTGGACATTGCCTGAAGGGAATTTTTGAAAAGAACAAACCAGGAAAATCAGGTAATATGGTATCCAGGGAACAGTGGCCTGGCTTTAGGTATCAGTCATGTTGGTACCTGTATGGAGATAGAGATGGACATGGAGAACACAGAGGGGGAAAAAAAATGATGATGATTGGGATTTTAAATTCAAATGACAAAGACTGGAACTAGAAAACTGTTGAGAAGACTGCCATGTCCAGTGTGGAGCTGGGTGGCAGAAGGAGTCAAGGAACATTTAGTAGTCACCCCTGTACAGCCAAACCTACAAGCATGCTGTCTCTGTGAGTTCGGGGCCAGGTAATAGCCTGGGGCCTGGGGTTAGGCCCAGAGCTGATGGCATTTGGAGTTCTGGAAGTCCTCACACCTGACACCTCATAGACCATGGTAAAGTCCTAGGTTTGGATCAAAGTTCTGTTCATTTTGTGTCATGTGCCACAGGTCTGGAACAAGGCCACCTTCCTGTAGTTTGGGGGTAACAAGGCTTAACTGGGTCCTTAAAAGAATTAAGGAATATTCTTTTCATTGCTGTGTAAAATATAAATGCTACATAAATGCAAGTAGTTCTTATTGTTGTCTAAATGTAAGAATTCTTGAAAGCTAGCATTTCTATGAACAAAAGATTTTTATAAGATGTTTTAGATTTTGAATATTTAGTGGGGAGACTGAGAAATGTGACTGGTTAAACAAGTAGTTGAACAAATTCATGTAGCTCACTTTTGGCAGATTCAGGGGTCACTGTTGATTTTTTTTTTTTTTTTTTTTTTTTTACCATTAGATTTCCATTCCAATGATTTCTCAGTTCTACAATGCTGCCTTTTCAAATTCTGTGAAATCTAAAAGCACATAAGTAATGAGATGGTCTTCTAATGACAGTACAAATTGGAGATGGTCTAGCATTTATAGTATTCTGTATCTTATTACAGATTCTATAAATTAACACTGTAAGTTTTACAAAGTGGCAAACTTTAAAAAATATTTTCAGGTGTCTTTTAGGAAAATTGAATAGGAGTCTCAATGTACAAATCTTGTCTTACAAAGTTACATGCCATTTGTGGTCTTGTTCATGATGTAGTTTTAGTTTACTCATGATTGGGAAATTACTTAATACTTAAGGGTTGATTTTCATTTCATTGATATATGACTTGTATTCAAGAACTTTTTAACTCACATCATGGACTCACTACAAACCTGGATTAATGGTGTTGTTTATAATGTGAGAGATTTATGAAATGTAATTTGTAATAATACAAACTGGTCACATAACTCAGGGTAGTATTTGGTCATAATTTTGTTTATGCCTTGTTACAATCTTTTGTCATTGTTTGCATGTGTTTTTCATCTTTCAGGGTACCTTCAGGAGGCCTACTTATGGACCAAACAAGTTCTGACCATCATGGAGAAATCTCTGGTCTTACTCCGGGAGGTGACAGATGGCTCCCTCTATGAAGGAGTTGCTTACGGCAGCTACACCACTAGATCACTCTTCCAGTATATGTTTCTTGTTCAGAGGCACTTTGACATTAACCACTTTGGCCATCCATGGCTCAAACAACACTTTGCATTTATGTACAGAACCATCTTGCCAGGTATAGTGCGGATTCAGAAGTGGGAAAATGTTAACAGTTATAATTTTTTTCTGACTATGAAAATGAAATAGACAAAGAAAAGAAATGAAGTTTGTTATGCTGAGATTAAAGTAATTATTTGTTTAAAAAAACAGAGAAAATTTTGAATTGAAGAGCTGCATGTGGATAAAGCACTTTGAGCCAAGATGAGGTTTTATGATTTAGATATTATAAAGGTTGGAGCATAATGGATCAAATATAATTTCTAGTCCCCACAGTTGTTACATTTTCACACACATACACACACACACACAGTACTCATAAATTCATTTTCATGAATCTAATAAACTATTAACATTAATGATTAAATGTCAGTTATCCATTTTCTATGATACCTGATCAATCCCATTGTAGTTTTTAATTTTTAATATTTTCTTCAGAACCACATAGACATGATTCCAAATGTATTATACCTATATATTTGTGTTGAAGGTTTAGTATTCTTTCTTTTTAAATAAGCAGTATAGTATATAGAAAATGAAACAAAAATAACAATTTCTATAAAATTTCTAATTTCATATTGCTGTGTAGTTTAGCCTTGTAAGACAACTGGCTCTAAAATACATATGTGTGTGTGTGCATACATGCACATGTGTTTCAATAATCTATTTATAGGAGAGCTTTGTAATTCACTTTATTTGTAAAACAGAACTAAGATATTAGAAAAAATTTAGGAGATAAATTTTCATCAGGATGGATTTCTGCCCCCCAGAAAATACAATTTTTATTTTGTGATTCCAGACCTACAATACAAAATCCAGTATTTAAACCATTTTGCTCTGGTTGAATATAGATGGTTTAGAAGCTCCTTTATTGGATTAGTTATCAAAAGATGTTGCAAGCAAAATAATCACTTTAAGATTTAGTTTAGATGTACATGCAGAGCCATATGCTTTATTGCTTTCTCTTAGACATACAGGAGAGGCTGTTTTGTAGTTCATCTTGGTAAACAAGGCCATCTAAAGAAAGGGGCCTTTAAGAGGTCCCAGTGCTTTGTAATTTGAGCACAGTTCTAATAGCCAGCCTTATTCTAAGGGCTTGAGTCAACCCTGAGTTGTGCTGGTAGCTACTTCTTAAACTGGAAAAGACAAAAGGAACACCTGTAAAGGGAGCATTTACATGTTTGTGTTTATTGATCTAACAAACCTTTATTGAACATCTATATGCCAGGCACTGGACAAAGGAGGGGATTTAAAGGGAAATAAAATACATCCTTTCCTTCAAGGAGCTCACAACTTGAAGAGTGATCTTAGCATAAGTAAATCTTATGCTAAGATTTATTTGGAAAAGCATTTACTAGATGATTAGAAAGAAAAATCATTAGCTGTGAATTATATAAATACAATCATGGTGGCATTTTTTAGAAGAGAGTCTGTATTTTATCAATCTGTTCTCAACTGCAATCTCCTTTTTGCTACAGTTGATAGTCTGGATTCTATACTTATCTGGCCCAGAGTTTTCTCCCATTCTTCTTTTTCAAGGGCACCTGTAGCATATCTGGTCTTCTTGTTTTTCTTCCTTCCTTGTTCCAACAGTGATACTTGGCTTGATGATCCTTGCTGCTTCTTTAACTTCCAGCAGTACATAAGCAGATTCCAACAGAATCTTTTCTGGGAGTTAAGTTTTTGTCCTGTACTATATTACTTATATACAGTAATTTTATTAGAAGCCAAATTGAAGTACTTTGTGTTATTGTCCTGGCCTGGAATGCCAGTTGAACTGAGGGAGAGCTCAACTTGCTCAGGAACTCACTGTGCACAAGAGGATATTCATGCATAGATGCAAATATAGTTGTACATAGTATAGATGTTGAAAAATGAGCAAAGAGGGTAATATATCTATACACATTAATAAGTATGATATATATGTTATCAGTGACAAATTGCTACATAACAAATGCAAGCTTGCACACAAGATTTATGGAAGACTTTCAGGAGAATTATGATTTTGATCAATGTGGGATAAAGCATGGACATCATGGTTTTATTTTTATCCAAGATACACCATTGATTCTAATTTGCAGCTAGGTTTGAAAAATCATTGTTTAGATCTTTGTGGGAATATACAGCTTTAAGCTGATCTCAATTCTTTCAAACTTCCTTCCTCAGGGTTTCAAAGAACTGTAGCCATTGCAGATTCAAATTACAACTGGTTTTATGGTCCAGAAAGCCAATTAGTGTTCCTGGATAAATTTGTCATGCGTAATGGCAGTGGAAACTGGCTGGCTGACCAAATCAGAAGGAATCGTGTGGTGGAAGGTCCAGGGACACCATCCAAAGGGCAGCGCTGGTGTACTCTGCACACGGAATTTCTCTGGTATGACATATTGGGTTGGCTTTAAAGAGAAAAGGTAATGGGGTGCTATTCATGCTGTGCACTAATTTTTTGCATTTAAAAGGAAATACTAATCTAAAATCCCATTTAAAACTCTTTCTCCATGTCACCTAAATATGTACAGCTTTAGTTCAACTCCTATCACAATGTTTGAAACTTTGCTAGAAACATTTCTTTACATTTAAGATCTAATTACCGAGTATAGGTCTTGGTTCCCTTGCATTAGAGATGTCTTAGGCCTTTTCTATTTCATAAAAGAGCTTGATTTGATTTGACATCATTTTTTAAATCATTTAAGAAGAAAGCCACAACATTTAGTCCAGATTATTCTTATGATCACGTGAAAATAAAAAGGTAGTAAAATATTTTGTTTTCTTTTGGTAAATGGAGCATTATAATCTTCTAATAGCAAAGCTGTTCCTAAACTTTCAAAAGTGTTTAAAAGTGCTTGACAATATTTGACAGCTTCACTTTGATAATAAAAGGACCGTGTAAATTTTTTTGCCGTAATCTTTTAAGCCCAGAAGGAGAAGCTTGTGTCTCCTTTTTAAAATATTGCCAAATATATTGTTGGCATCCAATAAGTTAAAATCAGAATTGCAGGGAACCAGTTAATCATTAATCCCTGATGTCTTTCAGGCTATTGAAATTTGCATTCAGTTCCAAAATAAGCTGACTATAGTCTGCTTCTCTTTGTTCTTTTTTTTAAGTTTACACAGTTAAGGAGGAAAAAACATTAGAAAAGTGGTGACTATCTATTTAACCAATATTTTAAAACTATTTTCACAGGTGAGCTAAATACATTAACATACAACCATCCCTGGGCTCCTTTGAAGGGTGTGGAGTAATTACTTAACAGTGCTTTCACTTACCATGAATAAGCAACCAAGAGAGTTCTACAAAGCCAACTAATGGAGTCAGATTAATGCTAAGTCTAAGCTTAGTTAAAAATCTGCCTTTATAGGAATATGCAAACCAATCAAAAACTGAGAAAAGGATAGCCAGTTCAACTTGTATGTGTTAAATTATATCAGTTAAGCCAACATTATACTCAACCTCAGTAGAGACGTGGTTTCTGATGTCCCAAAACTGAGACTCTACAACAACAGATGAATGGGCAAATCAAACAGCAATAAGATCAACTCTACCATGGGTGACTGCAGTAGGCCGAGGTATAGAAAAGCTAATAATGTGAGTCCACCTCTCTTTCCTCGAGTAAGAGATCCCATGGCTTTGTCAAGGCAGTTATCCCAAATCATCAAAAATAAACAATCATCTCCATTATTATTTTTGGAGATTTTCCTGATTTAAACAACCTTTGTTCATAATCATTGTGAACATTAATTATTGTATTATTTTAATAATAAACATTTATCATAAATAAAAAACAGAAGTCATTTATTCTCTAAGAAGCATGGCATTACCCATAAATTAAAACACAGTTAAAATAAACCTTTAGAGAGGCTCTAGGCAGTAGTTGTCACAATGTTAAACCCACTAATATTAGATAACTTCCTGGAATTTCACCCATTTATGTCCTCAGATGCAATAATGGCCATACATTTTATCTAATGTGTGAAGTTCCTCCCTATTTTAATTATTTTAGAAGAAAAAAATGTGGAGGAGGAACTGATTTCAAACCAAACAGTCAAATAAAATTAGTTCCTGTAGAACAGTTCCTATTACAATTCAAGGCTTGTTAAGAGACCAGATCCTAACGTGAGGTTCCTAGAAAAGGTGCCTCTAGGCTAGAAATCTGAGTGAAATGCTTAAATCTGTGAGCCTCAGTAGTTTGGGTGGCAGCTCCACAATTGAAGAATGTCCTTGTAGAAATTAGCAACAAAAGTCAGTTAAGTCTCAAACTCAAGGATCACAAGTTGTACTCCTCTGCAGTCACCAGAGGTTTTCCCTTGTGCATGCTGATTATCTGTGAGTGTTTTCAGAAGTGTCCCTAATACAGTCCACACTGTAGGTGCTCTGGGTAACATTTGTGTGTTGTTTCTTCCAGCCACGTTACCATGTGGCATCATAGTTCTGGTATTATTTTCACTTCCATCAGAAAACCATTTAATTTTTAAAAATTAATCCCTTTCAGGTATGATGCCAGCTTGAAATCAGTTCCTCCTCCAGATTTTGGCACCCCAACCCTGCATTATTTTGAAGACTGGGGTGTTGTGACTTATGGAAGTGCACTGCCTGCAGAAGTCAATAGATCTTTTCTTTCCTTCAAGTCAGGAAAACTTGGGGGACGTGCAATATATGACATTGTCCACAGAAACAAATACAAAGAGTGGATCAAAGGATGGAGAAATTTTAATGCAGGGCACGAACATCCTGATCAAAACTCATTTACTTTTGCTCCCAATGGTGTGCCTTTCATTACTGAGGCTCTCTATGGGCCAAAATATACCTTCTTCAACAATGTTCTGATGTTTTCTCCAGCTGTGTCAAAGAGCTGCTTTTCTCCCTGGGAGGGTCAGGTCACAGAAGACTGCTCATCAAAATGGTCTAAATACAAGCACGACCTGGCCGCTAGCTGTCAGGGGAGAGTGGTTGCAGCGGTGGAGAAAGATGGAGTGGTTTTCATCCGAGGGGAAGGTGTGGGAGCTTATAACCCCGGCTCAACCTAAAGAACATTCAGAGGAATCTGATCCTCCTACATCCACAGCTTCTCCTCCTTGTGGACCAAATACACCTGGGAGAGGAGAGTCCCCTGGAGATGGCAGCAAGTTTCTTCCACAATGTAGATTTTCCTTTTGAGGAGACAGTGGTAGATGGAGTCCATGGGGCTTTCATCAGGCAGAGAGATGGTCTCTATAAAATGTACTGGATGGATGATACTGGCTATAGTGAGAAAGCAACTTTTGCCTCGGTGACATACCCTCGGGGCTATCCCTACAATGGGACAAACTATGTGAATGTCACCATGCATCTCCGAAGTCCCATCACTAGGGCAGCTTACCTCTTCATAGGGCCATCTGTAGATGTTCAGAGCTTCAGCATCCACGGAGACTCTCAGCGACTGGATGTGTTCATAGCCACAAGTGAACATGCCTATGCAACTTACTTGTGGACCGGTGAGACCACAGGACAGTCTGCTTTTGCAGAGGTCATTGCAGATCGCCAGAAAATTCTGTTTGACCGGAATTCAGCCATCAAGAGCACCACTGTCCCTGAGGTGAAGGACTACACTGCTATTGTGGAACACAACCTGCAGCATTTTAAGCCAGTGTTCCAGCTGCTGGAGAAGCAGATTCTGTCCCGAGTCCGGAACACAGCTAGCTTTAGGAAGACTGCTGAGCGCCTGCTGAGATTTTCAGATAAGAGACAGACTGAGGAGGCCATTGACAGGATTTTTGCCATATCACAGCAACAGCAGCAGCAGCAAGGCAAGTCAAAGAAAAACCGAAGGGCAGGCAAACGCTATAAATTTGTGGATGCTGTCCCTGATATTTTTGCACAGATTGAAGTCAATGAGAAAAAAATTCGACAGAAAGCTCAGATTTTGGCACAGAAAGAACTACCCATAGATGAAGATGAAGAAATGAAAGACCTTTTAGATTTTGCAGATGTAACATATGAAAAACATAAAAATGGTGGCTTGATGAAAGGCCGGTTTGGACAGGCACGGATGGTGACAACTACTCATAGCAGAGCCCCATCGCTGTCTGCTTCATACACCAGACTGTTCTTGATTCTGAACATTGCAATTTTCTTTGTCATGTTGGCAATGCAACTGACTTATTTCCAGAGGTCCCAGAGTCTACATGGCCAAAGATGTCTTTATGCAGTCCTTCTAATAGATAGCTGTATTTTATTATGGTTGTATTCTTCTTGTTCCCAGTCACAGTGTTAGCACTGAAGCCATAAAATTGTTTGATCATTTTATGATCACAAGAGTCTATGCAAAAAAAAAAAAAAAAGCCCTAGTTTGTTATTGAATTTTTTCCTCAGATTTATTTTAATAAATTAAGGGAAGACATTTTCATATAAGCAGAGACATAGAAAAATTAGAATTGGAGCAGAAAAATAATTTATTAAAGGAATAAGAATAGTTTGTTTGTCCCCTAGTATTTTTGGAAGTGTTGGATTTGCTGATTTAGCAGTTGGTATAGTACTACTCTTGTAATAAATAAAAAGCCTGATTTTTAAATATTTTTTTCTTAAGGTAAATTTTAAAAGATTTAGATAGAATTGGGTTTTATAATTATTAATTTAAATTTAATACTGTTATCAATTTCCAAAAACTGTAATGTGAAAAAGACCAAATCACGTAATTCCAAGAAATACAGATCTATACAAAATGAGTGACAGGATTTGTTATTATAGGAACAGAACTATTCATATAACAGTAAAAACAATGGCACAAGATCATTACAAACTTAAAACTTGTTTCTAGTAGGAAATATATCTACAAATGAATATCTCCTTGATGATGTTGGTCTCTGCAAGCATATAATTGGTTGCTTTTATACATTTGTTGACTTTTCAATAAATAAGATAATTACAGACAACTTAATATTGTATTTCCTTCTACGGAAAATTCTTTTAGACCCAATGACTAATCTTTTCAAAATAAAGTATTTATATCCTGAATTTTAATACCAAAGAATATAGGGAGTCTAATCTGGATATGATTCTTAACGTTTTTTAATAGAAAACTTTCTTCACGTTTATTTTGCTAAATAAACAGATCATAATTGTGATTTTTCTCTAGTGTTTTCTTCTGTGTAATGGGTTACATTCAAAATGAATTCACATTTTGTGAAATCTTTGAGGAGGGATCTTTGTTTGGACATATGTTCATTAAACTTATAAAGTAGTGTTTGATTCAAAATAAGTAATTTCTCTGTTTATTGACCTTTCTGTTGTTTAAACATATTAACATTTAAAACAACAGCCAATGTCTGATATTTAAGTAACACCAAAATTTGTTTTTAAGCATTAAGTTTTCATAGTGATTTGCAATCATGTCCTCAGGAGGTAACAGGAGCATAGAATACTGGAAATGTAATCCACAATTGATGTTTTTATTATATGAAAATGTTATACTTAGGAGGGACTTAAAGAATAAATTATCTTACGTTCAGCATATTTGAACTTGATGTATTTCTCCCTTGAAAATAGAGAATGTCTTTGGCTTAAATTTTAGAGTAAGAACACATTCACTGATTTATAGATCTAAAGTAATAACAGTAACCTTTCCTCCTACTTTTCCTTTTGGTTCATGGAAATACCCACATGTAATAAAAATTTTTTAAAAAAGGACTCAGAAAAAATCCTGTGAGTACCTTTACAGTTCTAATTTTGGACTTTTTTACAAAGAGAAAACATAAGTTTGACTTTTAACTATGCTTCCCTCATTATATGTGGAATCTAGAAAATGACTTCTGAGGAAGCATTTTTTCTCTCTCATGGAAAGTCTCTGGGGAGGATGTCATTACACACTGTTTAAAAGAATAATGTTTTCAAAAGAATAATGCTTCCGTTTGTCCTGCATGGATGCTCTTACTGGGATTTAAACTTGCTTTTTGTGACAGATTCTCCGTTTACTTAACCTCATTCAACATTCCTCTTTTCTACTCTTTCCCATTCAGAAAGATGAATTGTCTGAAACGATCAAAAGGAAATTTTAAAAAACAAGGAAAATTACTCTTTGAAGCTACAAGCAAACCTGATCTCGGATCCAAAAGTCAGGCATACTTTGTAATGGAGATGAACAGTGCAAGAGAGGGCCAAGTCCAGTTTTCCTTTTGTTTTCACTAGGTAAAGGCTAGACAGTACGTTAGTCACTATAGCATGACCCCTTCTAACACATTACCTCATTTTAAAAGTGATTTTTAAAAATATGGTAATCATGTATCTTTAAAGCAAAGTGAGTTAAAATTCCGTGGGGTTTTCTTTCCTCTTTGTAATGAATGTAATATTTTTCTCACTTAAAAATTTTTCTTCAGGCAGTAATTTTAAATGGGTAAGTGAAAAAATAATGCTGAAATAAATCACAGTTCTTTATAATGAGACATGTTTTATATCAGGGATGGTGCATGTTTGAGTAAAACTAAGGAACTCTTTGTGTCTTCAAGAAACCCAAGTAATGTTAAATTTCCCTTGAAACTCAGTAATCAATTATGGAATCTGTTTCCCTGTTGCTCACTATGAAAGGAGTATTTCAAGTTCATTGGCTAATATATGAGCTGTTGTTTAGGGGATTGGCAGGACTTTTGGTCCTCCCCTTAAACAAAATGTGAGCATCATTAGCTACAGAGCTGTTCTATGTAGTGAAAGTAACATATTTCCTTGTTTGTAACCAATTAGCTTATAAACAGCCCTGATGATGGATGAGACCTATCATTTACTGAGAGAACATTCATTGAAGAGCATTGTTACAATTGTGAATAAAGTTAGATGGAAGACCTTAGACTGTTTCAATAATTAAAAGATATCACCTAGACTACTGAATTAATTCTGGAAAAAATATTTTAGTCATAGTTTTTAAGTACCACATAGTCTAAGATTATTAAAAAGAATGTTTTAACAATACTTTGCACACTGAAAAATAAGTTTTTAAAGAGAAGAATTTAACTTATAGCTTATTGGGCTTTAAAAAAGGGTTTTTTTGTTTGTTTTTGATAGCTCACAAGCTACTCACAAAGTAATCTGAAACTTCTTCAAATTTTAAGAGAAAGTAAGCTATGGAATGTTAAATTTATACATTTAAAAATAAATTAATGTGTTTCCTCAGAAATATAAAATAGGGTTAAAGTGGATATAGTTATGGGTAGAAGGGCAATATGTTTATCCTCCAAACTGGAACACTTTTTTGAGAGTTAGAGGAGGAACAGTTCAGAGTTACTCCAGGACAACTTACGCAAACCAGGACTATACTGGGTAAGCTGGGCTGTGTGGTCATCTTTGTCAGATGTCTAAATAACTCAGGAAAAAAGGAGTTAGGGAGGGGTGTGAAAGTCTATCTCTTAAAGTGTGGTACAAAAAAGAAACTTGAGGTGATCAGACTGAGCCCCCTAAATCTATGGATGAGAAAATGGAGGCTCAAGCAAAAGGGCTCAGATCCCCTCCCTTCTCCCTGCCTGTGCTTATATAATTTCTATTGGCAAAGTCTCTCCTCCTCAGGTTCATGTTGAGAAGAGGTTGGTTTTTGTAGCTTAATTAACTGGCAAAGATGACATATGCTTCCAGAAATGTTTCAGTTGGATATTTATTTCATACTTGTAATGCCAATTAAGTCCTGACACGTTTTTAAGAAATGAAGGAGAAAAATCATGCATTCTACTACATGGTCTAAATATCTAGGTTTTGGTCATCTGTTTCAGTAGACAGGTTGAAACTCTGTTTCTCCATCATCCTGAGGATTTGCTATGCTTCTTTACTGTGTAAATCTTCCATTTCCAGCTTCTCACACTTCCCTTTTTCTTCACTTGCACCTCATTTTGGTGCAGCATAGCCTCCCTGAATTCCTGAGAAAGTGTACATGGGAGGTAATTTTTTTTTTCTCCTTTGGTCTGAAAAAGTCTTTATTCTCTGTTACTTGATTGACCACTTAGCCAGCTGTTCTAGGTTGGAAATATCCTTTCCTCAGAAAGGTGAAGGAGTGGCTCTATGATCTCTGGTTTCTGATGTTCCTTTTGAGAAGTCTGTTACAGTGTTTTCTGTTGGACAGAATAATTTTTACCAGAGAGACTCTCCAGTCTGCTCCCTGGTTAGTTTGGTGGGGAAGTTAGGAGAGGGGGCCACTCACTGGGCCCCAAAGTCAAGTGGAATAAGGGCACTAGGGGTCTCATAGTTGGGGCAACCTCATCCTCTGCTTAAGTACAGCCCTTCCACTCTCAGATGTGCTCATTTTTAAGTCCTGAATCCCTCTTCCCAGTCTCTTCAGAGAGTCAAAGCCTCATCTGCTGTGGCCAATGCACTTTGCCTGTCGTGATTCTATTTTCCACCCATGTGCATCCCCACTTTCATAGGTACTCGTTGCCAATTTCTGAGACTCTTTGTGGTTCTACTGAATGGCTTGCTTCTGACAACTCCCATCCTATTCTCTTGCTGGCTTGAGCTTTATTCTCCCTTTGAGTTGCCCATCATCCATCTGCTCCGGGCTTTCATGGGATTGTTCTGTTCTTTACTCATTCCATAATTACTTTTTGAGCACCCACTAAGTGCTGAGTACTGTGCTGGTACTTAGAATACTGCATCAGACAAAGATCTCTGCCTTCTTGGTGATTACATTTTAGGGATGGATCTGACAAACTGGTATAATTTATGACTTAATTGTATAATTCATTAGGAGATAAGAGGTGCAATGGGTGGAGGAAGGCATGGTAAAAAGACTAGGAACAGGAGCCTATTTTAAATGGGATGATCATGGTAGGCTTTGTTGATGCTGTTATTCCTATATGATGTCATTTAAAAAACCCATTTACTGCCAGGTTAGTGGGGTTTTAGGAAGGAACAAATAAATTCATATATTGAATCCAATTTGTTTAACCAAAGTGACACGTCACTTGAGTTGACAGATAACAGAAATGACAACACATGCCAAGTACTACTTTAAGAAACAAAGATAGGTGGAGAACAGAAATGACAAAATAAAGGCTGGCCCTCATGAGATTTATGTTCTAGTTTAGGTGGGTTGGGGGCAAACAATGACAAAAATACAAGATGTCAAGTAGTAATAACTGATGGAGACTAGAGCAAGGGGGATATAAAGTGTGGCAAGCTGGTATTGTTCTGTAAGAAATGGTTTCAGGTATAATTACACATGATAAGATACTTGAAGGAAATGAAAGTGTGAACCACAAGGACATGGAGAAGAACACTTCACACAAAGGAGTAGTTTCTAATGTCCTGAGGTCAATACATATTGGTGTGTTTCAGGACTAGAGGCCAGTGTGATGGGAGCAGAGCAAGTAAAAAGAAAACTATGGGAACAAGATCAGATAACATATGTTCTCATAGATTGTAGCAAAGACTTGCATTATGAGGAGGAAGTCAACTGGAAGAATGGAGTTGCCGTGAACTAAGATGATGAGCACAGAAGAGCCAAGGAGGGGGGAGTGGGAGCTTGTTCAATGAAGTTAGATTTGTGCCTTTTTAAAGGTTAAATGGAAATTCACTAGCTGTTGAGGAGGAGAAATACATGCTAGGTAAGTGGAATAGTATGAAAAAATAGAAATATGAGAAAGCAAGTCTGGTTTAGGAATTAATCCAGATTGGTATTGTTGGCCATAGGGCATATAATGGGGAGTGGTTAGAGACATGACTAGAAAAGAAAGCAGGGAAGATATTTTGCAGGTCTTTATGCTAAGGAATTTGGACTTGATTATATAATGAATGCCCTCAACCTTTTTTAGCAATACTGAGGGATACAACATACATCCATTACTGAGAGAGCACGGAGGAGTTTTCGTGGCATAGGAAAGGTATATGGTGGACAAAAGGGGCATGGGTGAGGGGATATGATGATGTCACATATCCCCATGTTTTGATCTTGAGGTGGTTCTGAATATGTCTTAGTTTGTTTTCTGCTACTGAACAGAATACCATAGGCTGGCAAAATTTATAAAGAATATAAAATTTTGGGGCTTACAATTCTAAGGTCTGGAAAGTCCAAGATCAAGGGGCCACATCTGATTAGGACCTTCTTTCTGCATCATAACGTGACAGAAGGCATCACATAGTGAGAAAGAGAGGCTAGAGAGAGAGTCTGCCAAATTCTCCCTTTGATAACTAGCCCACTTATACAACAATGAGCCCTCAGAACCTTATAACTTCTTAAATTTACCACCTTTTAATCCCATCATAGTGGCAATGAATCAACACGAGTTTTGAAGGGGACATTCCATAAGTACACTCTAAGAGAGAATCTCCCTCTAATTGGAAATCTCTGTAAGCAATGGAGAGCCAATAAGGGTTTTCTTTTCAAATAATCAAATTTGCAGAGGACAATTAACTTCAGGGCAGTGGATGGACCCAGTGGGGAGGAGGGAAGGAGGCCACAGTATTCCATAGTCTAAGTAGGAGATATTTAAGTTCTACAACCAAGTCTGGAGAGGAAATACTTAGGGCCTAGCTCACAGTCAAAATGTATGATCAAAGGGCTGCATATTTGTAGAAGCACTGGTCAGAAAAAGGATGAATCAAGGGTATCTAATGATGTATATGTCTCTGAGTTCTATTTATTGTAGAAGAGCATGGTTGCCTGTCATGGCCTTGCCCTAATCACCCTGGAGGCCCCTTAATATGTGGAAAAATACCTTCTAAATTAGAAAAGTCACAGTGCTGCCCCTGTGTATCTTTAGCAACTAGTTTGTGGGAAGCCTTTGTCATGGAATGCTCATGTGATTTCAGTGGCGAGTCTCTGTGGAATGATTTGGAATGGGCTCCTGAGGCTTTGGTTTAAGGTAGAATTTCTTAAGGCTAGAACTTCTAAAAACATTCCAGTCTGCCCAGCACATTCCAAATTAAACAATGAGAGATGTTTTTAGTATATACTTAGGAATTATTTTCTGAACAAAAGAGTGTTCAATGGTTGAGACACCTTCTTTTTCTTCCAAACAAATGGAAATAGCAACCCACTAGAAATACATTTTTTTGTGTGAAGGGATTATGAGTTGTCTCTACTTTTTTTTAATCTGTTGTTCACCACTTTTTGTCCACAGAGGCCTAAAATAAAATAAAAGAGATCCCATTTATTGCCTTTCTATTCAGATAATCTTGATTTCTTAACTCCTTCACCCTATTCTCTAAGAAATTTGTTTTAATGACAGAAGAATGAATCCTTGTCATTTATTAGTGTCCTGAGGAGAAATTTTGGGTTACTGAGTATATATTTAAAGCTCTGTTTTTTTACACCCCCCCCAAAAAAAAGGAAAGAAAAAGAAAATTTTGATTATTTTGAAAGATGTATTCATAGAATTTTTATCACTGTTGAAATACCAATTGCAGACAATTTAAAACAGATTGTTATTACTGAACACTTTGCTCTTGGGTGGCTCACACTAAACAGACACAAAGAGGTCATAAAAATAGCTGGTTGTTCCATCTTCCCTACTAGAATATACTCCTCAGGGAAGGGATCTTGTCTCTTGCTCATTTATAAAAGAGGTTCTTACATAGTGCCTAGTGTATATTGTACTTGGTATTCAAGAAATGCATGCTGAATTGACTGAATGAATGAATGGTATACAAAGACTGGTCCTAGAAGACTTTTAACATTGAGCTTGCTATAGAGTGAATGTTTGTCTCCCTCACAATTCACATGTTGAAGCCTAATCCCTAGGGTGATGGTATTAGGTGAAGGGGGCTCTGGAAGGTAATTAGGTCATGAGGGTGGGGCCTTCATGAGTGGGATTAGCAGCCCTATAAAAGAGACCCCAGAGAGGTCCCTTGTCTCTTTTGCCATATGTGATTACATTGAAACTACAAGCCACCTATAAACAGGAAACTGGCTCTAATCTGCCAGCAATTTGATCTTGAACTTCCTAGCCACCAGTGCTGTGAGAAATAAGTTTCTGTTTAGTGAGTCACTCAGTCTATCATATTTTTGTTATGGCAGCCTGAGCAAGCTAAGAGTTCTAGCTCTTGTAATGAACTAACCTCATTAACCTCCCACATAGCTGTGAACCTTGGCCCTGAGAGATACTCCAACTAGATCCTGGAGCCTTTTCAACATTGTCACCTCTGAGCTATGTGGAAGCCCTAAATTCCATCTCCAGGAAAGGGTATACTGAAAGACAGATGTTAACACGATACACAAAAGCAGCTGCCGTAAGGCTGTTGTACATAGGCTGGTCTCAAGTGGGAGAGAGAGCCCAGATGCCAAAGCACAACTTAAACTAACACACCATCTGCGTGGGATGTTGTAAACCACTAGTAATCAACAGACTGTTGCTAAGCTTCAGCAACTGCCTGAGAGAGTGCCTTTTGAGTTCACAACATTGTGCAACCCAGAAAGCACCACAGGCACCTTAGACTTCCTAGAGAACATAGGACAATGCAGCGTGGGTGTTGAGGATGTGGGCAGCTGCATGTTGGGGAGTTTTGGTTAATCAGCTGGCTCTTCAGCCACACCTGCACATGGATTGGCACACCAGGGCACCTCAGAGTACACTGATTTCCTGGAAAAGGCTCTGGCAAGGAGTGTCTCCTATAAGTTACTGTAGGTTTTTTTCTGCTTTCTAAATAGGGTTTCTGTGTTGCACTGTGAATATTGTAAGAGCCTTTTTGAAGATGAGAGGACCTTTGTGAACTCATTACAAGAAGAATTCATTTCTTTAAAAAAAATGTATATGTGTGTGGGTGTATACATATATATGTTTATATATTTTTATATATTACATATTATACAACATTATAATATATAACTTATATAATATATAAATGTATTATATAAGATATATAACTATTTATATTATATATTATATAAAATATATAAATATTATAACATAAACTATTTACATATTATATATTATTATAATATTTATATTTATATATGTTTTATAAATATAAATGTATGTATTTTGGATGCCAGAGGAAGAAGTAGGGAATGAAAGAAAGAGTATTTGATAATTCTGTAAAATAAGCTTTTTTTTTTTTTTTTTTTTTTTTTCTTAATAGCATATGAAGAAAGTACAAGCTAGGCTTATTTCATACAGTATCCTTAAATTCATGAAAACATTGCCCAGTCCATGTTTATACCATTCCTATATACAGCATGGATGTTGGTGATTATAATAGCCATCTTACTGAGGCCTAGCAGAGTTCAAAGAATGTCCACAGTTCTACACTCTAAGGCCAATACTAGGAAGCTAGGCTCAGAGAGATTAAGAAAATGACCAGAGACACAGCTATCAATTATTATGGGCTACTGTATAAAGCTCAAAACTAAAAAAAAAAAGAAATGTTCTGATACTTGAATTTTAGTCATTTGGAGTGTTTGAAATGCCAAATTATAATCATTTAAAATATTGAGTTATAAGCACAGTTATACCAAAACACTAAATTATCATTGCAATTTTTTACCCTTAATCTTGTAAAACAAAATAACAAACAAATATTTATTGTCAAAGTAAATTGTCCTTATTAAATATAGACTAAAGGATATCCTCATAATTATGAATTACTACAACTATTTGCCATAGTCTAGAATTCTGTTGCACAGCTTTCAGAGAGCATATGATAATATCAGGGCAAAGATCAGACTTCTGCTTTTTGTTTCTAGTCTCATCTTGTACCCAAACTGTGAGTCACTTTGACCTTCATAAACAAACAAACAAACAAAAAACCATTATATACTACTCTCTCTCTCTATGTCTTAATTTAGTATTTATTATTCCCCACTTTGCCCTGGTCGTAAATATGGTTTTTCAGGCTTGAAATGAATGAAGTTATTGTAACACTACAATGCTTTCCATCAGCTGACTAATACTTTGCTTAAAGTAAATCAAGAAGGCAAGATTTGGCTAGAATGATCAACAGAAGGTGTGGGATATAAAAAGAGCTAAGAAATAGTTCACAATCCATACATCATGCAGACAGCCAGTTGTCTTATTCCTTTTAAAAACAGTACTTCCAAGGGCAGGGATTGTAGCTCAGTGGTAGAGCGCTGGCCTAGCATGTGTGAGGCACTGGGTTCAATCCTCACCACCATATACAAATAAAATAAAGGTATTGTGTCCATCTACAACAAAAAACAAACAACAACAACAACAACAAAACAGCACTATGAGAAGGGAAAATGAACAGCAGTTTTGTTTGCTTTTATTTTTTCCTATTTTGGTTGGTTAAAATGTTCTTTATAACTTTTTATTGAATTTTGTCACTTTTTGTTCAAGATTCTAAAGATTGTTTTTATAGGTAAGTCTATTCTCTTTTTAAAAAAAATTTCAACCGACACATAATAATTGCACATTTATATGGGGTCCACTCTGATATTACAGTACATGTATAGAATGTATAATGATCAGAGTAATTTGCATTTCTGTCACATCAAACATTTATCATTTCTTTGTGGTGGGAACATTAAAAATCCTCTTTCCTAAGCCTTTTCAAAATATATAGAAAAACATCATTAACTGTATTCACCTATTGTGCTATAGAATATGAGAACTTATTCCTCCTCTCTGGCTGTATTTTGGTACCTGTTATCCATTCTTTCTCTTTGTCCCTTTGCTGCTAGATTGTTATGTACCTGTATGAAATCAACTTCTTGAGAGTCTACCTCTGAGTGACAACATGTAGATTTGTCTTTCTGTGCCTGTCCTGCTTCATTTAATATAATGTCCTCCAATCTCATCGATGTCTCTAGAAACCACAAGATTACATTCTTTTTTTATCTTATTTTTTATATTTTTATTTCTTTTTTTAGTTGCACATGACAGTAGAATCCATTTTGATATAACTTATACAAGCATGGAATATATCTTATTCTGATTAGGACCCCATTCTTATGGATGTACATGATGGTGAGATTCACTCTGATGTATTCATATATACATATATATAGGAAAATTTATGCACTTTTATGGCTGAATAATTGTTTATTTTCTTTAGTGAATTAGAATTGTGTACTATAGAATGTTAGAATTGAAAGGGACCCTGAAGATGATCTAGTCCAGCCTTGCCATTTTACAGTAACTCCAGGCAGTTTATATATAACGAAACATATTTTGGTTAGGTATGTATATAACCAAAATCCACATTGCCCACTTTGATTTTTCCAGTGCTTGTTGGACCAATCCTAGGTTGAGGTATATAGAAAATGGATTAAAACTGTATTATAATGTCATTGTCATCAATCTGACTACTGGATTATTTTAACCCAAAATAATTTCAAATAAATTATAGACTTAAAAACTTTAATTAACTTATTTCATTAAATTTAAAAGACTAATATTTTGCTTATTAAACATCTGATTCTCTGGTTCCTGATAAGATGACTGAGTCAAATATTAAGGCTTCAAAAGTATAACCTATTACAAAACAGTGAATCAGCGCCCTCTAGCACATTTCTGCATCTCCACTTAAAAAATCCTTTTATGACATTTAACTATGGAATTAAAATGTTCTTAGTACTGTGGGGAACTCTTTATACTGGCTTTTTTTTTTTTTTTTACAGTGTTGGGAATTGAACCCAGGGCCTCACACATGCTAGGCAAGTGCCATAACACTGAGCCACATTCCCAGTTCTTTTTATTTTATTTTAAGACACAGTCTCACTAAATTGCCCAGGCTGACCTTGAACTTGGACCCTTCTGCCTCTGTAGCCTCCTGAGTTACTGGAATTACAGGCATGTGCCACCATCCCGGATTCTTCTTATTTTAATTCTCACAAAGAGTGTATAACATAGGTTAAGATAGGTCTAAGTAAATAAAAATATTACACAATGAGTGAGGGCTACTTCAGATGTGAGGAGAGAGCTGCAGGCAGAGAATGGCTGACCCCACAGAGGGACAAGGTGGTAAATGAGAAGAGGTCCTGATCTCTGGGAGCTCCCAGTCTCATAAGGGACAGAACCCTGGGAAGAAATGTTGCAATGGGCACAGTAAGAACTACTGCACCATTATTTATTTTTTAAATGGTGTGAGAGCAAAGAAACAGAACTGCTAGTTCTGATAGGGAGTTTTGAGGATAATTCAATGAAGAGATGACACCAGGGCGATTATTAAAAGAAGATAGTAGGTGTCCAGGTAAAGGATAGAATAGAGTAATGTCATTCAAGGTAGCAAAGGAAGCAAGTAGGAAGGTATGGTGTTCAGAAAGAACAGGAAATGTAAGGGGATCTGTGGTGCTAGAAGCAGGGGGACACAGGATGAAGTGGGGCAGAGGTGTTTGAAGCAAGAGCTTCTTCCCCACCAAGGTATGGACATGGCACTTGTTCTCTTGACAACTGAGAGCAGAGGGGTTTTCAACTAGAAAACAATGAAATTGTATTACTTCTTTTTCCTGCCTCATAAATTGAGAAATAACCCATCGCCATAAAAAATATATTAAGATACACTGTATAAAGCATAATTATAAAGCAAACACCTCCATAACACTCACACTGGCAGAGAAATATGACATTGCTCATACTCCTCTCTGCTTTCCCAATAGTAATAATTTCATTCAAGTCCCAAAGATGATAACTGTCCTGATTCTTGATCACTTTGTTTTTCTTTACCACTTCTTTGTACATCCTCAAAATATAGTTTGGACTATTTCTGAACTATTCATAAGTGAAATCACACCAAACATTCTTCATGTTTGATTTTTATTACTTGACATTACATTTTAAAGATTCATCCTTGCAGTTGATTGTTGCTATAACAATATTTATTTACGTTGCTGTATAATATTCTCTTCCTTAACTATTTTGCAGCTTATCTTGTCTGCTGTTGTTGGATATTTGTTTTTGCATTTCTTTACCAGTTCTTATGTTTTATCATTCTTTTTTAATCATTTTTTTTTGCCAGATATAAATAATACTACTGCAAACTTTTGTACTCTGTATCCTGTTGACATGGACATATCAATCTCTAGAGTATACTCAGACTCATTTTTTAAAGAGACTTTATTTTAGGGGACCTAAAAGTTCATGGAAAAATTCAGAGGATGGTAGAGATTGTCTATGTATTCCCTGTGCCCTACATGCAGCCTTCTTTATAGCAACATCCCCCACCAGATAAGTACATTTGTTACAATTGATAAACCTGCATTGACACAGGTTTTCATAAATGTATAATGATATATATCTGCCAGTGTAATATATCCAGAATCTTCCTTCACACTCTACAATTGAACTACACCTGCAGTCCCCTATCATCCAGACTAGTTTCACTGTCTTAAAATTTTTTCTGTGCTCTTCCTATTTGGCAACCTCCTTCTCTCTTTGGCAACCACCATTTACTACCTCCAGAGCTTTCCAGAGTGTCATATAGTTGAAATTATATAGTATGTAGCCTTTTCAGTTTGACTTCTTTGACTTAGTAAATGCATTTAAGTTGCCTCATGTATTTCCATAGCTGGAGAGTGCATTTATTTTTAGAATTGAATAATATTCCATTGTTTAGATGCAGTACACTTATTTATCTTTTACTTGCTGAGGAAAATCTCAACTGCTTCCAAGTTCCAGTAGAAATGAATAAAGCTACTATAAACATTCATATGATTTTCATGTGAATAGAAGTTTTTTTTTTTAGAAAATATTTATTTATTTGCCTTAGTTGTACACACTGCAATGCATTTATGTTTACGTGGTGCTGAGGATCGAACCGGGCCGCGCACGTGCTAGGCGAGCGCTCTACCGCTGAGCCACAACCCTAGCCTGTGAATAGAAGTTTTTGACTACATTGAGTAAGTACCAAACAGTGAGATTACTGAGTCATAAGGTAAGAGTGTTTTCCAAACTGTCTTCTAAAGTGGATGTACTACTTTGCATTCTCAATAGCAGTAACTCATCTGAGTTTTTGAAGAAGTTAATTCTGATAGGAGTGTGTGCCATAAAGTGCAGGAGGGTAAGGTAACGAGGAGCTGGGCCACGTGTAGAGGAGAGATCCCAACTCGGGAAGTCCTGGAGCAGAATTACATTGCAGAGAAGTTGAGTGGCTCCCCTCAGTGACCTTGAGTTTCCTAGCTTAAAAGACCTTAAAATTCTGGGGAAAAAATTAATACTAGGGTAAAATGAATTCTATTTTGAGTTTGAGGTGGCTGATGGACATGTAAGTGAAGACATCTACCAGTCAATCTTCAGCTGCACATAGAAACATCCATGTACAACTTGGGAAAGGGAAGGATGGAGATGAAGATTTCAGAATGTTAACATCCAGCTGGTTGTCAAAGCCATTGGAAAGGAGAATAACCATAAATTGCCAACACCTTTTGAATGTGCCAGGCACTATTATAAGAATGTTACATCTATCAACTCATTTAGTCTTCCCAACAACGTAATGAAGCAGATATTGTTTTCATTTTACATATGAGAGAATTGAGGCACAGAAAGATAATTCACTCGCCTGAGTTCACATGTCTAGTTAGTGGTGCAGCCAAGAGGAGATTATTCAAGGAGTATATTTGGAAAGGACTAAACATTCGTGAGTAGCAATATTAATAGTTGGGAAGGGGTGGGAGAACCTGGAAAGGAGACTTGGATGAATAGTCACAAAGTTAGGAGGAGAGCCAGAAGAGTGTCAAACTTGGATAACCTTAATAAGGTAAGTACTGCAGGTGCCTGGCATTACCACAGGAAGTCAGGGAGAGTGCCAGAGTAGTCACAGAGAGTAAACCTCTGAGTTTAGCTATGAACAAAACTTCCTCAGGCTTGGTTCAGTGCTTCCAAGAAAGGAAGTGATACCTCTAAAGAATCTAAAAATAAAATAGGGAAAAATAGTTATTGCTTTTTGGTTGCTTCCTACAGCTAAAGTAAAAATAAATATTCCTCCGTTAAGTAATTCAGTAATGTGTGGGTATGGGAAGATGGAGAAATAGGGGAGGTGGTGGGGAAGACAACTGTGCTGAGTAAACGAGACCTAAGCAGCTGACCTGGGCAGGAGGAAGTCGTGGGAGATTCCCTGCTCTACCTATGCCTGTAGCTCCACCATCCCTCACTGTGTCTAGTTGACTCTGATGAAAGTGGGAGGGAGTGGGTGTCCATGAGGCTCTTCAGCTGCACCTAGAACCTTCCCACAGCTGACTTCTTCCTGGTGTTGTCCTGACCCGCTCTGGATAGGCTGTTTGCTATTTGTCATAAGGTTGGCAATTCAAGATGTGTTTGTTGTTCTGAACTGTGTCATGCTCAGACAGGCAAGACAGCTGCAAAAGGGCTCAAGTTCTGAGTTGAATGAAACAGGCATAATGCTAACTGCAGTAAGAGAAGAGAAAATCCAAGTCTTTTTTTTCCCCCACTCATTCACTCATTCAATAATGCAATTGGTTCACTCATTATTTCTACAAATATTTATTAAACATTTACAATATCCTAAGTGCTATGATAGGACCTGAGTAGACAAAATGGAATTAAGTCAGGAATGATTCTTGCCCTCATGGCATTTAAAATCTAATTGGGAAGATAAACAAAAAGTAGTAAACAGGAAATAAAAGATTATAAAACTATCACATGTATAAGGAAACAAATACATGGCAAAGAAGTTCAAGGGGTGGGTAAGGAGCTGTGAAGAAAGAATGCACTGGAGACTCGCCGTGCAAACCTCATCAGTGCCCTTTGCTGTTAAGGCACAAGAAAGCACAGTACTTCCCCCTTTCCTCACAGGTTTGCTGGAGTCTTGGGGCTAGTTCTGAGCAGATACTGGTATTTGAAACAGTGTGCTACCATAATGAGGGTGAGGAGTTTGGCAACCAGTGTTTGACAGCATGGAAATTTGTAATGAAGGATAGATAGATGAAAATTCTCCTTATGTGGTGGCTGGTAAAACCACCCTCTGTATGAAAATGGAAGAAAGATTATATAGTAAAGAAAAGGTGATTCTAGGGGGAAAAATGGGAAAACAATGTCTCTAGTGTGTGTTCCTACTAGTGTGTTATCTATGGACTAGGTTTTGGCAAGTCTTTATAAGCTCAAAAAGAATTAGCTGATTTGTAAGTATATCTGAAAAACAGATATTTAAGAAATTGGGGCCTTGCAAAATTGTAAGTCTGGACATTGGAAAATTAGACTTCAAACACTTAGAAATTGATAAAGCCTTGAAAGACAAAGTCCATTAAAATAAACCTGTGGAGGGGCTGGGGTTGTGGCTCAGCAGTAGAGAGCTCGCCTAGCACATGTGGGGTTTGATCCTCAGTACCACATAAAAATAAAATCAAGTTATTGTGTCCAACTAAAACAAAATATTAAAAAAAGAAAGTCTGTGGAAAGATCCAATTAACAGTGTGGCTTCTGCATTTATTGGTAATGCTTCTCTGTAGATTAAGACTATTAGGACAGATAAAATTAAGGTATTCAACTGGATAAATATTCAGGCAAAGATCCAATTAGGATGTAGCTTTTCCACAGAAAATCATAGACTCATGTAGACTCAGAGTACCTGTAAAAGCAAAAGATACAGAGATGGGATTGGGGGAGGGGAGAGAATGGGTCAAAACCATAAACGGATATAGTAGATCTCAGAAGCAAATTTCCAAAAACCAAAGGAATCATAAGTCCAAGTGCACCCATGGATTTTGAACATTATACCAAAAGGACCCAGACAAAAAATGCTCAGCCTCCAAGAAGAGCTTGTACATGTGGCCAAGGAGCACAGCAGAAGGAGATACCCCAGGAAGTGGAAGACTTATAACCAAGAAACATTTTGGACCCCAAGGGTAGGGATCTTTACGGCTTTTGCAGAGGGATCATTTCGGAATTGCAACAGGTCAGTGCCTGCCACCACCTTCCATTTTTCCCTTTCAGAATGGAATATTTCCCATGGTCACTCTGGCCCTGATCCTCCACTATGCATTTTCTTCAGGAGATATTAATCTATCGTTATTAGTTTATAGTTCTGTCAACCAAGAGGACCACACAAGGACCTGAAGTACAGACTACCACACATCGTGAACTTCCATAATGACCAGTTTGGATTTCAGTTTTTGTGGAAGGAAGTTATTGGTTTTCCCCGCGCGCGATCGCGTGTTTGTGTGTGTGTGTGTGTGTGTGTGTGTGTGTGTGTGTGTGTGGCAGGAGTGGGGGGTGTGAAAACTGAAACAGAAGATAGACGCCGCAACAGACACTAGTGATCACTCCATTCTTTCTGGCCTATGGGCAGATTATGTGTCCTTGTTCCCATGCATAGACCGTACTGAAGCATTAATGACTGCCAGGAGACCCACCAGCACTCTTCCTGCTGTGACAATCATGGAGAATGTGACACTTCATTTTGGTTTTCAACTTGACTGGATTGAGTGAGTAATGTCTAGAAAATTGGTAAAGCATACTTCCAGGTGTGTCTAAGAGGGTGTTTCCAGAGAAGATTGGCATGTGGGCCAATAAACTGAGTGGGGAAGACCTGTGTGAACATGTAGTCACCATCTGCTAGGCTGGGGGCCCAGGTGAAACCAAAAAGTGGAAGAAGGGGGAAGCTAATATGCTCAACCCTTTTTCAACTGGTGTATTTTTGCTGCTGCTATTACCTGTGGACCTCTGACTTCTGAGTCTTCAAACTTTGCACAAATACTTGCAACAGAGTTCTCGGGGTGCTTTCAGGCTTTTGGCCTCTGACTAGGGCTGCATAATTGATCTTTGTTGTTCTGAGTCTTCCAGCTCTGTGGAAGGGGGAGCTCTAGGTTTCCCTGGCTTTCCAGCTTGCAGATTCCCATTGTGGGGCTATCAGCCTCTGATCATAAAAGTCAATATAATAAACCTCCACACAAACTAATAGAATGTATCACACATACATTCTATCAGTTCTATTCTTCCAGCAACCTCTGACTAATACAGAGAATGAGGGAGTCATTGGGTTGAGATATTAAATATTCAAAGTAGCATCGAGAATAGGTGCACTAGAACATGTTTTGGAAGTGAGAAATTAAATTAATTGTATTAAGCTACCAAGATTAACAGTGGTTATTGAAGCATAGCACAGCCTAACCCATCTAATAGAGAAAGCATCTTTGAGATATTTAAACTAAAACTTAATTGATAAAGAGGAAGTAACAGAATATCCCAGGAAGAGGATTATTTATGTGAAAAAAATGTTGAGTCAAGAAAGAGCTCATAGCCAGGTGTGGTGGCGCACGCCTGTAATCCCAGTACTTGGGAGGCTGAGGCAGGAGGATCACGAGTTCAAAGCCAGTCTCAGCAACGGTGAGGCACTTAGCAACTCAGTGAGACCCTGTCTCTAATAATATACAAAAAAAGGGCTGGGGATGTGGCCCAGTGGTCGAGGGCCCCTGAGTTCAATCCCCGGTACCAAAAAAAAAAAAAAAAAAAAAAAAAAGAAAAAAGAAGGAGCTCATTGTGTTGGTGTTGATGTCCTAGAAGTAGAAAGTAGAACAGTGGTTATCAGAGGCATGAGTGGTTAGGGGCTGTGGGGGAATGGGGAGATGTTGGTCAAAAGATATAATTACTGTTAAGTGGAACATTTTTAAAAAGGAGTTGTCCAGAACAGACAAATATATTGAGGCAAAAAGTAGATTAGTACTTGTCAGGAGCCCCAGGGGGCTAGGGGAAGACGGTAGATGGGGGAGGGAAGAGAAATGGGAATGACTACTAACTGTCATGGTGTTTCTTTTTCATATGGTGAAAATGTTCTAAAATTGATTATAGTGATGGTTGCATGTGGTGATGGGTTAGTATGTTCAATTTTGTGAATATACCAAAATTATTGGATTATACACTTTAAATGGATGAACTGTATGATACATGAATTATGTCTCAATAAG
Source organism: Tamias sibiricus (assembly GCA_025594165.1). Classification (NCBI taxonomy): domain Eukaryota; kingdom Metazoa; phylum Chordata; class Mammalia; order Rodentia; family Sciuridae; genus Tamias; species Tamias sibiricus. Next base: position 101,834,152 of record CM046666.1, read on the forward strand.
GCTAGTTTAAGAAAAAAAAAACTTAAGATAATAATGTGTTCCAGACTTTCAAATGCATTGCTTAACATGAACACTATCCATACTATAAACATTCAGGAAGAGGGCTAGGGATGTAGCTCAGCAACAAAGCACTTGCCTAGAAAGCATGAGGCCCCGAGTTTGATTCCAAACACCGCAAGGAAAAACAAACAAACATACAGAAAGATATTCTCTTTCTGAGTAGGAATGTCATAGTAGTCACATTCCAAGCAGAGGGGATACCACAGTTGTGAGTTCTCATGAGAGCTACAGAGAATAAGGATTGGGAACTAGCTCCCTAGAAGATAAATGTAAGAACTTTCAGAATCACAGAGTGCTGTGTATTTCCTTTCAAGGGTTTCTTTTAATTTCTTTTCTGAAGAATTGTGGTTTCTGACACCCATTCCTGACATTGCTAATGATAGTGTTGAAAAACAATGTCCCACAAAGAAAATGAAACAAAACCCGCAAACATTGGTTTTCCGGTGTGCTTAATATGAGAATCTCCCACTCCCTTCTTAAAAGCTAAAGAAAAGCGGTGTCAGAATCAGATTTTTAAAAGTTCTTTCAAACATTATTTTAAAACGATTTAGTCTACTCTCAAAGAAGAATTCTTGAATCCTCTCAACACCATTAGTATGTTAGTCTGTTTTCACTGAGTGTTGAACTTCTCAGCAATGTTCTCTTAGCACACAACTAGACATGAAGGACTGGATAATTTTTAATAGACCCAGAACTAGAATTACCCACAGATCTGGAGATGTCGGGGTGGGTAGCAGGGTGCTAGAGTCAATGGCAGGTGCTGAGAGAAAATTCAAGCTGTCTTGCAGAACCTGGACTCTCAACAGTTGAAGAAACCTGTAATGAATATGAATGATGACTAGCTTCTGAGAGATATGTTACGGGGGAGGCACAGAAATTGAAAACCCAGGAGGAGCTGTTTAGACACATAAGCTGACAGGACAGTATGTCAGGATGCAATTCATTCTGTGATGAATTTCTGGAGCAGAATTGCAAATGACATATTCTGATCTATGAAGCCCCTAAACCTGACCTTCTACTTGTAGCTTTGTCCTCATGACATGTCTCCTTGCTTCTCACCCTTGATGCCCACACCATTCTGACCATTCAGACCAAGCTCATTGTATTTCAGGCTCTTTGTCATTCATATTAGATGTCATCTCCTCACAGAGGTTTTCCTCATGACACTCTAACAGTTCATATCCTTTTCATTCTCTGAATACTTTAGAACTCTCCCTGCCTTTGTGCTATAAGCTAAAGGAGAAGAGGACACCCGTTTGTCTGGCTAACAAATGAATTAAGGGGCTAATAGATAAAAGTTTTTGTAGCTAAACATACATGAAACCAAATCCTTGACTAAAAAATAGAAGTTTGTCACCTGAATTAAAATCTTAGTAAATGAAAAAATGAAGACAGGTGGTAGAGGTGAGGTGGAGGGAGAGATGGTGCTGAATGACTTGAGCCTTGCAGGAGGATAAACTACAGTTCTTTGCATAAAGGCTGTGGATACAGTGAGATTTGTTCCTGTTGGAGTACGGAAGTGTGGAGGATAGAGAAAACACCTTAGAGGAGTGAGATGGGGTGAAGAAGTGTCTACTAGTAAGAGGAGAGTTACCCAAGGCACAAGGAAAGGAAGAAAGGGTTTTTGAAAATGGAGGATCACAGAGATAAGTCATAGCAAAAGTGATTCTCCTCAAACATGAAAATTGCTGCAAGTTTACATGATGTCTGTCAGTACCTGGTCTAATCTCAGAGAATAGGGTCCCAACTATCCTGTGGGAAATAAAGACCCTGATCTGAAGTTGGCCTCTAAATACACAGAAAAAAAAGTAAATATTTATCACACCACTACGGAAGTTCTGTTGTAGGTACTATGCTAGGCACTGGTGGGGGTAGTGGGAGGAAGTGGTTAAGATGGCAAGTGTGAGTAAGAAAAGAATGGTATGTTTCTTGCCCCTTCTTTAACAAATCACTTCGTTCCATAGGCTACTTATTTTTCCCTAATAGAATTAAGCAAACCTAATGGATGGATGTCAATGGCAACCAGTTCGTTGAAAACTGTCCAACTGAACTTTGTATCTGAATACCCTCCCTTGTAGTTAGGCAACTGAGAGACACACCAATTCTCTAAAACAGTAGAGCGTCATCAAGTAATCCTCCTTCTGAAACTGAGCATTCATTTGGATTTTTGTTATTGCATAGTTTGTTTTTTCCTACTCCCAAAGGTGCAGTTTAAGTGTTAATCCTTCACATTGAGCATTAATTAATGACAGGCCCTTTATGTTAAGGCACTTTAGATATGCTACTCAATTACTCATCTCAACAATCTTAAGTGGACAGTAGTATCCCTTCTATGACAGATGAGGATGCTGAGTCTTAGAGAAGCTAACTTGTTGAGCACATAAAGTAACACACAGTCTCAATGCACCTGACTTCAGGCCCATGTTCTTTCACATGTAACTCACCTTACTCTGAAGCAGAAGTAAGGCTCAGTGTCACAGAAGTGGTTACAGTTTGTGTCAGTGCAATGCTGCTTTGAGAAACCTGAAGGAGAGGAAACAACATATTAAATGTAGCTGCAGTTTGAAAAAAAAAAAATTTTTTTTTTTTGGTTCAACTAATGATCTTTGAACAACCATGTAACCTCTCTGTGCTGATCAACTTGGTGGTCACAGAGTAAGAATGTGACATTCCCCCAGGAACTGACAGTGTTATGACATATAGGAAAAAAATTCATACTCATTGCATTGACGAGTAAATAAATGCAATCTATTCAGTCTAATGCCATGTGGGAGATTAGGAGAGAAGAGTCCATATGAATGAAGCTAGTGGTTCTGTTCAGAAGAGGGACAGAGTACCATGGAAGTACTAGTACTTGACTTTGTTCTGGTCTGTGGTATGCTTTAGTTTATGAAAGAAAAAACTTAGTCTTCAGATGTTTCCTATAAATGATCAGTATTTTTGGAATTGGGAGTTGGCTTAGGAACTGGAGTGACTGCAATAGAGGAAATTCTGGTGTGTGTTTTTTCCCCCTTTTGCTCAGTGGCTGCTTTGAATCAGAAAGGACAATGAAAGTGCCCTTTTTTGCTGTCAGACTGAAGGAAACAAAGATAAGGACCAATTGAACAGGGTTGTGCTTCTGACAGAATTCCTGACTTGGAGGAGAAAGCTAACCAGAGATTCTGCCTTTGGAAGGGGTCGGGTACTGGGGAGGTCAAAGTTAACAGGGTGCATATAACTGTCAGCCAGAGTTGGTTTTGTTGAAATGAGAAAGTGAAACCTGAAAAGAGGCCTGAGAAGCCCTCTTCCCTTTTTGAAAGCTGCTTCTCAGCAGAGTTTGGAAAGCCCCAGACCCAGTTCACCCAGTTCATCTGACAAACAGGGCAGCGAAGTGACAGAAACCTCTGGGCCTGTCCACCTGTCCACGGCTCCCTGTGTTAGGAGAAGCCATGGAAAAGTTTAAGACAGTGCTGGACCTGCACCTCAAGCACCACAGCGCGCTGGGTTATGGCCTGGTGACACTGTTGACGGCAGGCGGGGAGCGCATCTTCTCCACTACGGTGTTCCAGTGCCCTTGCAGCGCCACCTGGAACCTGCCCTACGGCTTGGTCTTTCTGTTGGTGCCAGCGCTTGTGCTCTTTCTCCTGGGCTACATGCTGAGTGCGCGCACGTGGCGCCTACTGACCGGCTGCTGCGCGCCCGGCGCCCGTGTGAAGTGCAGCTCGGGGCTGCGGGGCGCCCAGGTGTTCGCGCAGATCACCGTGATCGCAGCGCTCGCACCCCTCACGTGGGTGGCCGTGGCGCTGCTCGGGGGTTCATTCTATGAGTGCGCGGCCAGCGGGAGCAAGGTCCTGGCTCAGTACCTGTGCAGCGACCGCAACCCCGGCTGCGCGGACCAGCTACCGCTGGTCCCCTGCAGCAAGGACCAGAAGTCCGACCTCCAAGACCTCCTGAAGGAACTGAAGGCTCAGTCGCAGGTCAGGCGCTGGCGCTGGACGCGGTTGGGAGGAGCAGGAGGGCTGCGTCGTGAAGGGGAATTCAGTGACTTTTCTCCAGACAGGTGATAGCTAAAGGGAAGCTGGAAAGGCGCCTGTTTCTAATGAACCCATAGGCGAACGTTCAAATAAAACGAACGAAAAGGAGAAAAGGCACTCATATAGTGTGTGTCGGTGTGGGTGAAAGGTGGAGTGTGAGAGTAGGCACGTCCCTGCTGCGCTGGGCCCTTTACCTCCTAGTTATTCTTACAACTCTGCAGGGAGTATTATTATCTCCTCTGTAGAGCGCAAACTAAGAATCTATGTTAAGTTGTCAGGGCAGAAGAAAGAAGCAGAATTATCACAATAAAATGGGTCTGTGCAATAAAATGGGTCTGCCTGACCTAAAGCCACCCGCCACGCTGCCTCTGGGCTTACAAAGCTCAGAGGTTCGTTACAGTATTTGTTTGTTTGTTTTGTTTGTTTTGCTAGATTTGTAGGAAATCCACGTTTTGAGTTCTAGCGGGAGTAATAGACATATGGGTGAACCCTCCTGGGTCCCTGACACGACTTGGACTGTGTCTGACTTTCCAAGCAAGCAATTGTACTGGGGAGTTGGGGAAGTTTCTGCCACTTCTTAATCTTAAGGGGTTAAGACTTAAGACTGTTGGCTTGTTCACCATCCTAGCTGGTTAGTAGTTTAAACTTTATCTGAGGATTTGTAAATTTCTTTTTGTTTTTTAAAGAGTGATTGAAAATTGCTATTTTGTTGTGTTTTCTTAAGGTGCTGGGCTGGATCCTCATAGCAGTTGTTATTATCTTCGTTCTGATTTTTACCTCTGTCTCCCGATGCTGGTCTCCAGTTAGTTTTCTGCAGCTGAAATTCTGGAAAATTTATTTGGAAAAGGAGCAGGAGATCTTTAAAAGTCAAGCCAAGGAGCATGCCACTGAATTGGCAAAAGAAAATATTAAATGTTTCTTTGAGTGCTCACATCCAAAAGAATACAACACTCCAAGTATTAAAGACTGGCAGCAAATTTCAGCACTATATACTTTTAATTCAAAGGCCCCGTACTACAGCAGGCTGCACAAATATGTTAACAGAATAGAGGAGAGTAACAGTATCAAATCTTCTGAAGGAGATGTAGTGGTTCCTGTTCTTGACTTTGTAGATTCTTCTGGTATAAACAGCTCTCCTGATATATGACCTTATAAATGAATAGAAAAAAAAAGTTCTTTTGAAATATTGAATTGTTGCTTCATTAAAAAAATTGGTATTATTTATGACTGCTCCCCCCCCCCTTTTTAAATTGTGGGATTTTACATCTGAAATTGAAATATTAATCTCTTTATTATATGAATCACTAAACAAACAACTGAGGGAAAATGATTCACCCCAAATGGTGAACAGAGACTACATTAGAAGTCTTATATCCCTATTCTAGGGTCCTTTTCAAAAAACAAAACAAAACAAAACAAAACAAAAACCCTTTGGTCTTTTATACTACTACTTTCAAATAAAAGACATCAGCAGTGAGAAAAATGAAAGAGTTCAATTTCAGATCTTTCTGTTATGTTATCTAATGTTAGTTGCAAATTCACTTCCTTGCCAACAGCAGCTTATTAGAACCTAAAAATTATGGCATTCTAACCTGCTTGTATCATTGTGGAGAATAGTGACTTGGATCATGGTTTTTTGACTGTCTCAGAGCTGGGGCTGTGCTTTGCTCTGGGAACTTTCTGTGCAAAGGTTCAGGACAAGATTGCCCAGTTGCTATGGTGATGCCTTGCCTGAGGAAGTTCTGTGAAAAGGCATGGAATTATATCAGTCTTGACCTTGAGCTCAGACACCAGCTGCCAGGGATAGAGAATTCTGAGCATAACAAGACAATTATAATTGCTTGCAAGCACTGTGAACAAAGCTTGCCTGCTTTGCAGAAACTTTCCCACAGAAAACCTTTTGATGATAAAACCTGTATAATAAACATGCTGTGCTAGGTCTGGGTCACTGTTCCTCCATCAGAGGTCAGTGTCCAACCTGGTTCCAGCTTTCTCTTTGTAAATATTTGTGTGTCTTTCTTAATCCCCTGTTGCCCCTTACAGGGTTCTAGGGTTCAGCTGTGCAGGTCACAGCATACTGCAATGGATATCACACTGGACTTCTAGCCAAGCCTGCTGTGGTCTTTCAAATATAACAGCATTTTATGGCTCTAATATGGTTACTACATAAAAATTAATCATGAAAAGGAAAATTTTTAAAAAACAAAGTTGGAAAAATAACCTAGGATAACTGCAGGCAGTAACTGTTGTTTTTAAGCTTGTAAGATCAGAGGAAACATTTTCAAGCTATTGTGATAAATTTAAAATATGTACAACAGTAGAGAGGATAGTATTATGAACCCCCTATCCAGTCATTACAGCAGCTTTAGCAGAGTAGGAAAGGAAAATAAAACCCATGCCATACAATAATTACTGAAAAAAAATGCAAATTGTGATTTGATTTAGAGTAGGGAAGGAGGAGGTTGGAGAAAGTTGTGAGAAACTGAAATCTATAGAGTAGGGAGCAGAGCAGTTAAGGCAGAGAAAAAAGATGTGCAAAGCCGCTGGGGTGCAACAGATCTTAGCAGATCTTAGTTGGAAGCTTAAAGGTGACTGGAAAAATAAGGAAGGGACAAATGGTACAGAACCTTGAAACCATACTAAGTTTTGGGTTTTCATTTTCTCCACATGTTAGGGAGATTTTTTTTTTTTTTTTTTTTTTTTTTTTGAGAAAAGTATGGCAGGGAAAAGAGGAAGAGCTAGAGCTAGGGTGTAGGTGGAGAGACTAACAGGAGGTCACTGCAGTGGAAATAGACAGGAGCAAATGTGAATTGGATGGGCAGTAATCAAAATGTTAAAAATGGATTTTGTACATGGACATGACAGGATTTGTTGATGGAAAGGATGTAAGGACTTAGTGAGAGCAATGATATCTGTGGTTTTTATTGTAAATTCTGTTAGTTGATAATGCCATTACTTTTCAGGGAAGCTTGTCTTCCACTAGCTTGTCATTCCTGTCCATTCCTCAAATTTATGACTGATTTCTACATTTTAGGAAATGGAATATGAAGACTTTTTAAACTGTAAGGCAATCGACTACTGGTTATATTTAGCTCTTCCTGTCTTGGCAGACCCCTGTAATGGATTCTATTTTGCCCTTTTTTTGCACAGGGCCATTAAAGGGAACTAGTCAGAAGGGCTGAATATCCTGTTGTTGGGAGTTATGTATAACAAGAAGGTTGGCAATGAAACTGCATGATCAGTTTTTTTCCACTTCCTAAAAAAAATATTTTGAAAAATCTCATCATGCCTACTTTATTTTTGCTTCTTTTATCTCATTTTCCTTTTTTTCCTTTTGTTTCTATCTCTTATTGAGGATTAAATCCAGAGGCATTTTACTGTTAAGCTACATCCCCAGTCCTTTTTATTCTTTATTTTGAGACAGAGTCTTGCATAGTTGCTGAGGGTTTCACTAAATTGCTAAGGATGACTTTGAAATTGGGATTCTCCTACCTCAACTTCCCAAGCAGCTGGGATTACAGGTGTGTGCCTCTGTGCCTGGTTCCTGCTGGGACTGATCTTAGGGAGATATGTGTGTGTGTGTGTATGTGTGTGTGTGTGTGTGTGTGTGTGTGTGTATCCTTTCATAACTTTTTTTTTCTGGTGTAGCATTTATACTTACATCTTCAGTAGTACTGAAGCTAGAATCTGACAGGCAGTCAGTATAGATAGGTAAATCAAGTCAGGTCGGATCAAGAAAGCCAATATTGAGTCCCAGGAAGTTGGAGACTGTCACCTTAGGGATTGGAATGTTAATTCCTTCAGAGCTCTTCCTCCACCCTTACCAAGAACCTGCCCCTGCCCCAACCTGTTGCCAAGGTAACCTGTCCCAGGAACTGCCCTTCCTATAGGGAGCTATACAGTTGTTAACTAATGTGTCCTGGGTTGCTCTGTCCTGCCCTTCCCCCTTCAGCCCATCTGCTTCTCACCTTTTAGCCATCCCACCGGGCCTGGTCACATAACCAGGAAGGAGAGAGATAAGGGGAAGAGAGAAGGAGAATAATAAAGGAAGCCAGGACATATAAAAAGGGTAGACCTACCTCCCTTCTGGGGATATCAGGATACCAGCAATGGCCTCCTTCTCCCTCCTGGGAAAAGTCTATGTTACCCCTTTTAAATAAACCCTGCTTTATATGCTTGCTTTGGCGTGCTTCTCTAATGTTCATACTTCAACATTTGGGGAAGCAGAACTTGTCACTTACAACCAGCGGTAACAGTACCATATTGTGTCCATTTTGTTGGTATATGCTCCACTTTTCTTGCAGGTTTTAGAAATTATTGTGAAAATATATTTAAGATAAAAATATATTCATATAAAAATTATAATAGTGAAAAAAGTGTAAGATAAAAAGTAAAATTACCTCATTTGTTTTCTATTTGCAATATTTACTTCTCTGTGGTAGTTACATATTCTGTCTGCAAAAAAGAAAAGAAAAAAAAGATCATACTAAAAATGTTGTTCTGTAACTATTCCATGTCAGTATACAATAATTTACCTCATTAAAAATTACTGTATAGTATTCTACAGATTAGTAGGATATAATCCTTTTTTTTTTATCAACACACACAGAATCATAAAATGTATAAAGATAAGCCCCAAATTGTCAAATGTGGTCACGTCTGGAGTCTAAGATTTGTATGGGGACTTTTTTTTAAAACCTCAGGCACTTTTGTTATTGTTGTTGCTTTTTGGTTAATGAATAATAAATATCCACTGCATAATTAGAAAAGATTAAAAAGTCTTTACCATAGGGGCTTGCAGTTGACAAAGCAGTTTTGCATCTTTGACCTCATTTTGTTTTCATGAGTTTATGGGATACCCATAAACACATCACCCACATTTAGGTGTGAGGAATCAAAAGTTAAGAGAGGTTGCATTACTAGTCCCAGGTCATGTGGTCAACAAATGGCAAGTCACTGTGGTCAACAAATGCAAAACCTAAACTAGGGAGCCAATCCTGTCTAAATCTTGTGGTGTAACATGGCTACATTATTGTTTTTATTACTGGAACAGATTTCTCCCTTCTTCGACAAGTGCCTTTGTAAGCAGAAGAAATACAGATATTCTCAACAAACCCTAATACTTCACATTTCATTTTTGAAACTTGGCAACTGTTGATAGCTAAGACTGCTTTCAATAAACATAGAGGGACCAAGATACAGTGGGATTATTTCATGATGGGAACCTGGTCACTGCTGTTTGGCCTGACACACCAATCCTCTGGGCCCGGCCTCAAATAGGCCATACCATGGGCTCAAGAAGTGTTTCTCTACTTGGTATATATTTATTTGCTGGCCTACCAAAGAATTCTTCAGAATCATTCCCAGCTGTATGCTGATCTGAAACCTTAATCTTGGGAGAGATTCAGACTCGGCATCTGCTGTTAATATTTGCTGAAAAATAAACATAAAAGAGACATGATTTCACATTGTACTGGGTACTGGCATGATCATTACAGTCTACAGGGTATAAGGTTAAGCATGGTCTCATTGCTCCATCCAAAGCAAAAGCCAGAAATATCAATGCTCTATGAACTGATTAAAGATGAAGTTCCCAAGGGAAACATCCCCAAACAGAATTAACCACATACCCAAATGTCTCTGATTGAAAAACATCTTGGAACCCCTAAGTTTGACAATACCATCATGTTATCTACCAGGTGGCCTATGATATATAACTCTCCTTAAGACTAAAGGTAGAGAAATACTCCTTGAGTCAGCCCTCGTAGCAGCAACCACTGCCTGTTTTGTCACTAGCAAACTCCCGCATGCTGATTGCCTATCGTGTGCCAAACTCTAGCCTGCCCTGAAAACTAAGCCTCTATTTGACTTAATTTTATCTCTTCCTTTTCATCACCTACCTACAGAATATTTCTTTTGAATTGCAGTGTGAAGACTATGGAATTAATAATATCATATTTTTATTCAATGAAAGATCTGCATCAAAAAAGGATACATGTTGTCAAAATCCTTTGCCACAAACTAAGTGTCAGAACACTAAGAAGTTCCAGTGAAAGAAAAAGTCTCTAAGATCAGGCAAATTATTATAGTTTCAAAAATGGTGAGATATCAAAATTAGAATGGTATATGAAAATTATGTAAAATTTAAAAAATGAATACAATGCAATCACCACCAAAGGGAAAGAAATAATACATTTCCAGCACCCCCCAAATCCCTGCCCCACATGTCTGCACAATTCTAGCTCTTTTCACCCAGAAGTGGGAGATGATTATTTCTTTACTTTTATTTACAGTTTTAGAAACTGTGTGTTACCAAACGAACATAAGGACGATTTATTGCTCACTAAGCAGACTATTAATGTTTAGTTTTGCATATTTTTGAAATTTATGATAATGGAATCATCCTCTAAGAATTGTTTTGTGATGTTCATCCATATTATGCCTAGAACAACGTTTTTTAATTTGCCTTGTACTATTTCATTGTGTGGATATATCACAATTTGTTCATCCGTTGAATTAAGCTATTCCATTTCTGGCTTTTATGAGCAATGCCAGAGTGAGCATTCATGGATCTGTATTCTAGTGTACATGTGTAAGTGTTTTTTCAGGGTTTGTTCCAAGGAATAATGATAGCATAGGATATGTACATATCTCAGTTTGCCAAGTAATGTCTAATGTTTGCCCTAATGGTTTATTAATTTGTACTACTATGAGAGCTTCCACTGTTTTTTCCCCACAATGTTTTTTTAAACCACTACAACATTTGGTATTCCCAATTATTCATTTTTGCCAGTCTGATGAATATCTAATAATATTCTTATTGTAATTTTAATAGGCATTTCCCTAATTATTAAAGGCTTTGGAAATCTTTTCATATATTTACGAATCATTTTAATATCCTTTTAAATGAAGTGCCTATTCCAGCCTTTGGTTTACTTTTATATTTGAGCTGTACGTCTTTTTCCTATTGATTCATCAGATTTCATCATTATTAACTAAACTAATGAGTATTTATTGAGTAACTACTGTGTTTTGTGCATGTCCTTGGTATTTGGGATAATATGTTGAACCAGTGGCCGTGGCTCTGTCCTCGTGGACCTTACATTCTAGATAGAGGGAGAGGTAGTAAATAAGTAAATAATTGAAGATGTAAAGAGCAGAAAAATACTGTGAAACAAAAAAGAGAGCACTCAAAAACATTAGGAATGCTGGTGGTTGGAGAGCTATTGCCCTCATTGAAAAGTGAGGTAGGAGACAAAGGTAGGCCATAAGGCCAGAGAGGTAAGGGGGTAGAGAGATCATGTAAGGCCTTTGGGCTACTGTCAGGACTTTGGTTTTTAGTCTGAATGAGATGAACAACCACCTCACAAATTCCCTACAGTGTATGTTATCTGATGATTAAAGCTCTGGGATAATGAACAGAAGACAAGACCATGCTGATAAACAAGTGATTTGGCCCTTTTAGAGCATGGCGGGCATATTCCTGGAGTAGGAAATGATGTCTACAACCTAGTGGAATACACTACCATGGAATTTAAGTCAGATGGGAAGTGTGGTATTTGTATTTTGTACATCGGTTTTTTTATGATATATATTTAGTACATTTTTCATAGTTTGTTTTTCTAGGAGAATATAACATAAGAAAACTGGTTTGACAAAATTATTGACAATGGTGAAAAGTGAACTTGTGTATTCAGTGGCCACAGTTTGCTTTGAAAACTCTGCAACTCACTTTTCAGAGATTCTCCTTGTGTAGTTTTGGGCTCTATTAAACTAATGCCTCCATATTCACTACCTACTCTTAATACATTCATTTTTAGTCATTCAAGAGACATCCAAATATATTGAGAATACCTACTATATGTGGTCATTTTTATAATCCCATGATTAAAAGCCCAGTCACTGGGGCAGAAAACACTGCACTTTTGGCTCACCCTCTCCTACAGATGAGACTTTAAACACCTCTCCAAGTCTCAGTGTCAGCATCTATAAAATGTGGAATAGTCTTAACTACTTATTCTCCTGGTTGTTATGAGCATTGAATGAGATACTGCCTAGAAAATGCTCAATATGTAGGAAATAAATAAGATGTAATCTCTTCTCTCAAGGAACGGGTAGACCATGTTTGCCATTTTATGCTGCTATAACAGAATATATGAGATTGGATAATTTATAAATAATACAGGTTTGTTTGGCACATGGTTCCAGAGACTGGAAAGTCCAAGAGCATGGTACTGACATCTGGTTAGGGATTTTGTCCTGGGTCATAACATGAATGAAGGGTGAACAAGCAAGCATGAGACAGAGATAGAAGAAATTTGTCTTCACTCACCCTTTCTGTCAGTAATCCTTTACCAGGATAACAACAGTAGTCTATTCATGAGGGCTCTGCCTAGTCATCTCTTAAAATTCCCACCTCTTATTACCATTAAAATGACCGTGAAATTTAATCACGAGTTTTGGAGGGGATGTTCAAATCATAGTAGTAGGCAAATAAGTAAATAATCATAATAAGAATAAAAATGAAATACACTGTAATGAAAATATAAACAAAGTGTTTTGAGGAAAGAGAAAATAAATTTTGCCTAGGAGTATTCACAGAAATTTTTAAAAGAGGAAATATTTTAGCTAAGGGTTGCATAAGTTAGATGGCAGTCATCAAAATGAAAAGTCAAGGGTACTGAAAGTATGGTCTCATCAACTCCCTGATTGCCCAGAAAAGCCCCTTCTATCACGTTCCTATGGAACAGGGCTTTTCTAGAATGTGTTAAGCAGCATCAGTCCTAAAAGACCTCACCCCAACCCCACCCTGCTTCAAAGACCCACATCAGGATTTTACCACCATGGCTTGGCCCTCAGGAGTAAACTTCTCTTGAATTCATTCTATCTTATGGGATGGTGGTGATTATATTTTTTAATGTAATGTTTCATTCAGTAACTGTAGGATATTTTTTATCGAACAGTGGAAGCTTAAAACTCTATTTCATTCAAACTAATGTTTCTATGCAAAAATAACTCTCAGAACTCTTTTCACCATATTCACAGTGTTCTGGTTATTTTTTCTCATGTATTAAACAGCACTTGTCATAATGAGCCCAATATCCACACATAGTTTTGGTTGGAACTCATTGTGGATCAAAAATGAACCAACCCAGCCGGACGTGGTGGCGCACACCTGTAATCCCAGCACTTTGGGAGGCTGAGGCAGGAGGATCACAAGTTCAAAGCCAGCCTCAGCAATGGCCAGGCACTTATCAACTTAGTGAGACCCTGTATCTAATAAAATACAAAAAAAACGGCTGGGGATGTGGCCCAGTGGTCAAGCACCCCTGAGTTCAATCCCTGGTACCACAAAAAAAAAAAAAAAAAAGAACCAACCCTTACCGTATATACAGCCCTCAGGTGGTCCCTTCTTTGTCTCCTTTTCTCAGCATTACCTTTTTCCTTTAGTGATGTTTGATGCTGTAGCTGAATGCCCTGTGTCGCTGTAAGGTGCTGAGATGTACTTCAAGTTCACACTTCTCTCCTCAGAGCTTGGGTTATTGTGATGGTCTTCTACCTGATTTACCTGTCTAAAGTCTCTCCCTCTTCTAAGCTCTACTTTCAGCAATTACAGGATCAGTCTTCTTAAAACACAGGTTCTCTCACTCTGACTGAGAGACACTTATTGTTCATCCCATCAAATCTAGTCTCCAAGCTCCACACATTGAAGAAGAAGACTACTTCTCAGTTTCTGAAGCTACAGACTGAATTTATTGCTTGTTAGGCAAAAGAGAGCTGGGCTGGTCATGCAAAAGTTTCCTTGACAAAAGAAATCTGCTGACTTTATAGAGAGTTCTGGGAAGTGGTAGATTTCAGGAAATTTGTGAAGTCCTAGAAATAGAGATTGTGAATTGGCAGTTTTAAGCATGGAAGTGCAATTACTGGAGAGAAGCTAATGCTAATTAGCCATACTTTCAAAATTGTGAGGCTGTCACTGATTGGCTGATGTTCTAAAATGTGAGACCCCCATTGACTGATCAGCTTTCAGGCTGTAGTCATTGAAGCAAAGATGTTTGTTACTGGTCAATTGGGAGAGGTTTCAGTTTGGTTCTATTGCTTTCTTGTTTAATGCTTGAGTGTGTGGAACTTTCTAAGGCCCAATTTCTTTCCTGAATTTGGAGGCTGGGAAATTTTTATTTTCACATAATCAGGGAAATTACATCTAATTTTGTTCCCCAATGTATGCCCATGTGGTTTCTTCACTTAAAAAAATAGATCTAAATCCCTTTGCCTATCATTCGAGGACTTTAAAATCTACCTTCCCCTACCCCAGTCCATCCTACCTATCCCCCTTAATTTTCCAGTGTTCTTTAATATATAATCTCTGATTTAATCAGGTTTTGTGACTATTCTACCATCTCTACCATACGCATTTCCAGGCCCAGTCACACTTCTCCAATCAATTCATTCTCTATTCTCTCATTATCCCATTTTGAAGTCTGAAATTTGATTTTACTACATGCTAGTAGTCTGTCACTGTATCATGGAAACTTCCAGAAGAGATGAAATTTCTGGGTCAGTGATCAAACTTGTATTAATCATAGCAGAGCAGAGCAAATACCGTGAGCACCATGTTTACACTGGTTCCCGGTCTCTAAATTTTATGGAGACAACATGGGAGGCCAAGATGGGTTCTTGCACACACAGTAGGTTGCATTACTGGAGAGAATACCACTCATCACCATATTACAGCAAGCAGAAATTAAGCTTATTCCTCTCTAAGAAGACCTTCCTTCATCTCTCAATGTCACTTGCCACAAACATAATCCTCTGAGAAATGATATGGATAAAAAAGTAGCCAGAGCCTTGAATTCTTGGCTTACTAGCAGATGCGTGAGAAACCTATAAAAAACTGTTTTCCAACATACGGTATTGTTCATCTTTCAAGCCCTATTTCAAATCATACTTCCTCCTCAGTGTTTTCCCCAACTCCATCAATCCACCAAAAGTTTTTTCTCTGCACTCTTACGACTCTACCTTTCAAATTCACTGAAGCACTTGATCATATATGCCTCTTTATAACATAGTAAAACTTTGTTTTCTCTTCTCAGCATGATTCTATGCCTTTTGAAGACTTTTAAAGATTGTATTGTGACTCCCACAAAATAGCAACAAAATTGATAAGACAAGTGAGAAAAATTAAGTTTTGTAAATTTTATTAAGAAAAAATTTAAAGTACCACAGATACTTCTTGAAATGTTAAGACACAAAGTACATGACCACATATAATAAATCAGCAATCAGATGCTGCATTTTGGTAAAAACATTATTAATTTGAGATTCGAAGACCATATGTTTAATATGCCAGGTGATTTCTTGTTCTTGTTGCTTTTTTGTATATGACACTCTTACAGGCAGATTATACCATAAAAAAACTGTTATGTAAATATGCTTAATATCTTTTTTACATGTATTAAAGAAACAAAACTTAAATGGCAAAAAAAGAAAAAAATCATTTTTTCATACAGTGCCCAGCAACAATTTAGGGGTTATTGACGTTCCATAGAACACAGTTCAAGAATCCATTCATTAGATAATCAGAGGCAGATGGCCACCAACTGTTTGCTTCATTTTACCATATTCTTAAATCACACAGTTTGATACCAAAATAGCGATTTGAATAAACTTGAATCTGGTACAAATATGGGACAACCTATACTGATGGCAAAGCAGGTACCTGAATACATAGGGGAGTCATTAAACCCTAGTTATTTCATGGAGACTAGATCATCATATGTCTAGGCATCTTTAAAGATATTTAAAAGCACTTAGGGGGAAGTGCATAAAATCAAAGCCACATGTTTTTCTTCTCAAAAATCAAAACAATCCTAACCCTTTTCTGAGCTTCTAGCTCTGCTCAAGATTTCTTGATGAGACAACTGCTCCTACTCAATTCATATGTAATCAAAAGGACTAACTTTAATGCATTCATTTAAAAAAAAAAAACTTTTAAGTCTGTTTGCCACTGTTCATACCAACAGAATTCCACAACCTTTCCAGGCTCATAAGCAAATTTATCCCAGCTAGAAGCTGCCTAATTCTCCTTGCAGATGTACAGTGAAGCTTATTTTTTAAAATAGTAGTTTTATTTTCTTAAAATTTAAGCCTTTATTCTGGATCCTCTGTATTCCCACTCCTATTTGAGGTCTAAACATTTACTCTTATAAATACTGTCTGGTAAATATGATTATTGCAACAAAAGTCAATAAAAAGAGATAACTGCTGGTTAAAACCGTTGGTGTGAAAGTAGACATTTAGGCACAATAAAAATAAAAGGATCTTTTTTTAGTGGTGTAAAGCAACCAGAGAAAAGGAGAGAAGGAAGGAGCAGCATAGCTTTTGGATGCTGGTGAGCAGATGGTCAATGATAATTGGCCTAACAGACCTGAGAAATCTGAAACCCAAACAAGAAGGAAAAAAAGATAAGAAGAAACAAGATTTGTACCATGGAATCTGCAAAAGGCCCAGCTCAGGAATCAGCAGCACCAGTCACCTCTGGAAATGAGGCTAGCAGCATAGTTAAAAAGGGTTGATGGAGAATTTGTTTAGGGATTGTCTCTCAGTTCTTTGTCCCCATTCCACTCAGCTGAGAACTGCACTCCACACCTTAGCAGAAGTCTGGAGTTTTAATTTCTAGATACACCTTTTTAAAATTAAGATTTCTGAATGAGGGATAACTACATTATAAAAAAAATGGAAGCTAAGTTAAAAATATATGCTGAATTTTTACCTCCCCAGCCTTCTTCCCCAACCTGGCTTCTAGAATGCTTGCCTTAGTCCTCTATTCTCCAGGAAGTAGTCCAGAGAGCTATTTCTAGTAAATATGACTGCCCAAAAGAGACTTCAATAAAATGACACAATTTGAGATTCACACTTAACATTCTCCAATTTTCCCTTAATCTATAAACCAAAATTCATATTTTATCCCGTGTAAGTGTATAGCCCAGGAGCTACAGAAGTTTGAGAAAAATATGAAAGACAGAGGCCAAAGAAAACAGAAAAAAAAAAAAGTTATAGGAAACAGAAGCTCTACACTTTTAAGAAAAATAATTTTTAAACCTACTTTTTAATGACTTTTGAGACATAACAGGAGACATTGAATATAAGAAATAAGAATAGAATGGTCTTAAAAATATTTAGAGGATAAAAGAATTCTTGTAAATTAACAAGATGCTGGCATAAATTAAAAATATAATAGAATCCCTAGAAGATAAACTTGGGGAAAACTATTTCTACCTCTTCTGCTATTTATTGCATTTCTAGATACAATGTACTCACATGGACCTTTTTTTAGGTAGGAGGTAGTGTTAAGATACAGAGTTGAAAAAGAAGGAATAATAAAGGCAACTAGAGAACCACTTCAGGAGTTTTAATATCCTATTAATAAGATCCCAGAAGAAGCAGAGAAATGGAGAAAATTGGATAAGAATTGGATAATTCCACACATTAAGGAAAGGTATGGATTTCTAAACCAGAGTTCCAGTAGGTGATCAGCAAAGTGGAAGGATTCAGACCCACACTGCATCATGGTGCAATTTCAGAACACTGAGACCACAGAGAAAATCCTACAACTTACCATGTAGAAGAACAGACCAAGGGCAAAGAATCAAGTGGTACTGAACTTCTGAAAAATAACTAGAAGCTGGATAATCATATTTGCACAACCTTTATCTCCTCTTCACTTCTTATCAGGAAGTTTTTGGTGTATGCACTCTTCCAGAAAAATGAGTAGGCCAAGAAAGAAAAGTAATAGGATCAAAGAAATGAGGGACTCCATGCAAGATAGAGGAGAAAGAAACCTCTAAGACAATGGTGAAATGAAAACATCCTACAAAAATGATGGCAAAACCAGCCCCTCCATAATAAGTTAGTCCCAGATGACAAGAGTTAGAGAGGAAGAAATTTAAAATGTTAACAAGATTATGAGTCCCTATGGTTTTTACTGGAAAACCACTGCGACTTCTTTCATATAGTGTCTGATGGTTTTAAAGCTCCTTCTCAAAGTCTTTGAAATTCTTTCCTTCAAGAGATAAAGATTAATTCCTCCCTTGAGTGTGGTGCCAGACACTAACTTAAAATGAGGAGAGAGAACTAAAAGTGGTGATGTGGTTGCTCAAAACCTTCTCTAGTAGAGAAATGCGCATCAGGAATGCCTATGTATGTGACTGGGGTGCAGGCTGTGTGTGAGAAAGCTTCCTCTTATGCAGAAGTTAAAAAGAAGTTTTAAAGTTATGCACTGAAAAGTAAAAAAAGGTCCATGTGAGTACATTGTATCTAGAAATGCAATAAATAGCAGAAGAGGTAGAAATAGTGGAGGTTGGGGAGGGGAGGAGTGGTAAGCAGATGATTTACATTAAAGTATTTATATGAATCCATTTTAAAAAGTAAACTGAAAAAAGAGGGAAGGAAGGTTTTCACTAAAATCATCACTGAAAGATATGGACAGAATCTGGAAATGTTGATGGTGTTTCTAATCAGTGCTTCACAGATCCTTTGTAAAGCCCAGTTCTCTTCAAGTGGCACCCTGAATATGGTCAGTGCATCTACTATCTACATGAATGTGATCAGTACATTTACTGCCTATGTGACATTAATCTGTGCTTAAATTATTTCCTTTCTTTGTTTCCTAATCCTAGGATCACAGTCATAGTAATGTGCTGTTTGACAAGAATCATTTTGTGTTCTGATATGAAGCAAAATTCCTAATAACCACTTTAATCAACTCTAGTTTGTTTTCTCCATTGATTCAAAGTATGAAAAAATATTCTTGTTATTAAATAGATTTCTTCCACTGTACCTTTGCTTGTGGTTGCAATGTCACTCAAAGAATGTTTAAAGCAGGAGCTAATGTGATTTAATAAATATTTACTGAGTATTCATTACATGATCACAATTTAAAGGGACAGGAAAGACCAGTAACCAAATAATTATCATGCATTGGAATTTGGGCAAAGATTAATGTATGTATACATCAGGGAAATAGAGTAGTAATTTACCTGGGAGCTGCATCAGATATATATAGGGCACAGGTAATAAGGGGAGGTTTTAGAGAACATAACTACTGGAAATGTATTTGGAAGATGAATTGTTTATCAGATGTAAAGAAAGGGATGAGAACTGAAAGAAAAGGAAACAGTAAGTGAGAAGGAACAGAGGCAAGAACAGCATTTTATATACAGGCTTTTTTTTTTTTTGGTACCGGGGATTGAACTCAGGGGCACTTGACCACTGGGACACTGGGACACATCCCCAGCCCTTTTTTGTATTTTATTTAGAGACAGGGTCTCACTGAGTTGCTAAGTGCCTCACCATTGCTGAGGCTGGCTTTGAACTTGCGATCCTCCTGCCTCAACCTCCCAAGTGCTGGGATTACAGGCGTGGGCCACCACACCCGGCAGCATTGTATATTCAGGAACCAAACTAGTTCAGTATTGTCCTGCCACTGGATGCAATGTCATAAGAGGCTACATTTGACATCAGAAAGGATTTACACTTCCCTGTAGACAATGGAGGAGTGATTAAAAAAATGCATATGGATGGACCATCCTGGTGAAGGATTTTTTTTTATTATATGACTGTTATGTAAACATAGAGAAAAATAGAATAGTATAATGAACCATGTAAATATAAATTTAACAAGTGTTAAATGTTTAAGCATTAACATTTAAAGGAAATATTTATAAAGGGAAGTTTCAAGAACAAAGTAGAAAAAAATAGTAAAATGCGGTTCTGTATACACACATCAGCTTCAACAATTACCAACTCTTACCAATCTTATTATCTACATTGCCACTGTTTCCTTTGCTATGAGATTGTTTTGAGGCCTATCCTCATGTCATCATTTCATCTGTAAATATAAAATATATCTCAAAAGAAAGGACACTTAGAAAAACCCACAACACCATCAGCAAGATCATTACATCTAACAATGATTTCTTAACATCATAAAATATTCTGTCAGCATTTACTTTCCACTTGCTTCCTGGAGGCATTATCTGTTTGAATTGGATTCAAATAATTGAAATTACATTTACTGCAAACTTAGAATGCCCCTTAAGAATTTTTTCTGTGTTTAGTTGGTCCTTTACTATAGATTTTTGATTTATTATTATTATTATTTTGAGGCGGGCTTTGAATTTGCGATCCTCCTGCCTCAGCCTCGGAGCCACCTGGATTACAGGCATGCACTGCTGCACCTGACTGATTCATTATTTTAAAAATTGTAATTGTGGTCAAATACTTGTAACATGAACTTTGCCATCTTAACCATTTAAGTGTACATTTCTGTAATATTAAGTTTATTTGCATTGTTGTGCAATCATCCCCAACATCCATCTTGAGAGGTCTTTCAACTTGCAAAACTGAAACTGCACTCATTAAACGATAACTCCTCATTTCCTACTTCCCCTCAAGGCCTGGTACCCACCCCACCAGTACTTTCTGTCTTTATAAGACTACTTCTCAGTACTGCATATAAGTGGAATCATACAGTGTTTGCCTTTTCATGTAGCATTGATGTCCTCAGAATTCATTTACATCACAGCGTATGTTAGAATTTCCTTCCTTTTAAAGATTGAATGTTACTTCAATAAGTGTGACACTTTTTAATCCATCCATTAAGTTGTTTCCACATTTTTGCTACTCCGATTAATTCTGCTATGAGCACAGGTGTACACATATGTCTTTGAAACTCTGCTTTCAATTCTGAGGAGCATTTAATCAGAAGTGAAATTGCTGGATCATATGGTAATTCTTTTTAAAAATGTTTGAGGGAGTCACTATAATGTTTGTCATAGTAACTGCAACATTTTACATTCCCACCAACAGTTCACAAGAGTTCAACTTCTTCACATTTTGACTGACACTGCTTATTTTTTGGTTTTGGACAGTCGCCATCCTAATGGGTGTGAGGCAGTATCTCATTGTGGTTGACTTGCGTTTATACAAATACGCAACATTTCACGTGCTTATTGGCCATTTGTATATCTTAGGAAAATTGTCTATTTGGGTTCATTGCTTCATTTTATTCATGTATGTTTTTAAATGCTGAGTGTTGCTTCAGTTTCTTATATAAATTATGTATATTAACTCTTTACTATATATATGATTTTCAAATACTTACTCCCATTCTGTGAGTTGGATTTTACTGTATTGATTGTGTACTTTGATACACAGAAGTTTAAAAAAATTATTGGTGCATTATAATTATACATATTAGAAGGATTTATTGTTACATATTACACAGTTGCACAAGAAGTTTTAAACTTTAACATGATTCAATTTATCAATTTTTCTTTTATAATAAGTGCTTTGAGTGTCATGTGTGGGATATTTTTTCTTTCTTTTTTTAAAATAAGAATATTATAATTATACATAGCATTTTGTTAAATTCATCCCATATTTCTTTCCTTTTTCCTTCCTCCCTCCCTCCCTGTTGTTCTCTGCCTTCTACTTCACTGATCTTCCCCCAATTTTTATGACATCCAATACCCCCCCAACCCTCTCCTTCTTTCCCTTATTTTGCTCTAGCTGCCACATATGAGAGAAAACATTCAACCCTTGATTTCCCAAGTCTGGCTTATTTTACTTAGCACGATTTTCTCCATTTCCATCCATTTACCTGCAGATACCATTATTTCATTCTTCATTTATTCATGACTGAATAAAACTTTATTGTATATATGTATGCCACATTTTCTTGATTCATTCATCTGTTGAGAGGCATCTGGATTGATTCCATAATTTGGCTATTGTGCATTATGTTGCTATAAACATTGAAGTGGCTGTACCACTATAGTAGGCTAATTTTAGTTCTTTTGGATAAATACTGATGAGTGGGAAAGCTGGGTTATATCGTGGTTTCATTCCTAGTCTTGTGAGGATTCTCCACACTGATTTCCAGAGTGGTTGTACTAATTTGCAATCCCACCAACAATGTGTCAGTGTACCTTTTCCTCTGTTTGAGATCTTCTAAAACAAAATTACATAAAGACTCCATATTGACAGTTTCCACTTTAAATTCTACACTGCATTTTTAAAATATAACTTAACTTTATTAAACTTAGCTTTTTAATTCCCTTTATCTCATGCCAAAAATTCCTGATCTTAATACACCAACATGATTACTACTTTTTATACTACCATATATATTCAAAGGCTGATAATTATGCCAATACCACCATAAGTAATTCTATTATGGAGAGCAGGTATTTTTTTTTTTTGCTGTTCTTTTTTGTCCTTAAAGTATATCCTCCTAAAATTGTATAATCAATAAAATTAACTGTTTAAAATGATTTCCATTTTTTCTTCTTTGTATGTTATGCCACTAACTCACTATGCAATTAGCTTCATTTATTTAATGTTGCTTTTAATTGTTAGTAATTGCTTTTAATTTAACATGTTTAATTATTGTGTTAATGATTATATAGTTGCAATGTCAAACCAACCAATCAAGGTATATTTTGAGAATTTCATCTCTTATCCTTATTACTTTCATTCTGTTCTCTCCCCTAATTTTGGTAACCTTTTAAAAAATGTTTTTGGTTTTGTCTTCTACTTTACATGTATGTTGTTAAAATGGAATAATATGTGCATATTGCATTTATTTATTTGAGAACCCCCCCTTTCTTAGATAAATGTTAGTTTACTATGAGCAGTTTTTTCTGTCTTCATTTTTTTACTGAATATATTCTAGAAGTCATCATACCATGTAGTAAGTAAAATATTATTCATTACTTTTTAAAAAGCAGTACAATACTCCATTTTATGGATATATTATAGTCTATTCAATCAGTCCTCTACTGATAGACATTTGATGCTTTTATTTTTTAGTTAATACAAATGCAAAGTCTTATGTACATATCTACCATTAATATTTTGTCATATTTGATTAATTTTTGTGAGTAAACTTAAAGAAAAATATAGATATGTTATTTTTCCAAAAGTATTTCATATATCTCTACAAAAATGATAATATCCTAAGAAAGCACATTACTACTATCACACAAAATATAATTAACAAAGTAGTAGTCAGTTTTTAGGAATGGCAAGAAGAGAAAGCCATTTCTGTGGTGGTAAGGACCAAGACTAAGATAATGCCAATATGTAGGGAAAAAAGGAAATTTATTCAAGGGACATTTAGTGGTTGTGGTGGTGGTGCTGATATTCAACCAGACTTAGTGATATAATGGCTATTTTTATTGTGGTTATTTTAAGATGTCTTCAATTTACCTATGACAGTAAATAAAATCTTTTTATGATGGTGTACCTATATCCACTCTATTATAGTTTGCATGGCTTTTAATTTTAAAGCATATGCCCTGAAGAAAATGAGAGTGAACCAAAGGACAGGTAGAATAAATAATATTTATCCCATTTGTTATGGAGATTGATCACATCAGGAAATTAAAAGGGAGAGCACATAATTCAGGAAATATGCAGGAAAATTATGGTCTTCACCCTAATCCACACTGTCTTGAGTAAAGTATGTAGTTCTGTGAATGACCAGTTAAGGCATTCTGAATATCTTCATCACCAAATGGGTCTGTAATTACAAAGGCACATTCCATCTGTTTCATATTGGTGAGTTTTGGAGAACCTTGCACAAAAATCTTGACATTAGTAGTAGAAGGTAAAATGAAGAATGCAAAATGAAGGATAACTTTCCAAGATGGTCCAATTGAGAATTTAGATTATCAACTCATTCTGCAATTTTGTTAATATAATAAAAAAACACTAGCCGGGCGTGGTGGCGCACGCCTGTAATCCCAGCACTTTGGGAGGCTGAGGCAGGAGGATCGCGAGTTCAAAGCCAGCCTCAGCAATGGCGAGGCACTTAGCAACTCAGGGAGACCCTGTCTCTAATAAAAATACAAAAAAGGGCTGGGGATGTGGCCCAGTGGTCGAGTGCCCCTGAGTTCAATCCCCGGTACCACAGAAAAAAAAAACAAAAAAACAAACAAAAAAAACAACAACAACAACAAAAAAAAACACTATTGAGTGGCAGGGGAACACTCTAAAGTACTAGGAAGTGTAAAGATGAATAAGATGTACTCTTTGTCAAAGCAGAATTCACAGAATAATCTGGGGGAACAGACAAGTAAAAATATACTCAGCATATAGGGTAGAAATGTGTGGGAGGTACTAAAAGAGGGTAAATCATTCAATCCAGAGGAGAAATGGAGTTATGAGCCAGTTAGGATAGCCTTTACTGAGTATGCGATACATGCAGGAAGTTAAAAAGATGGACCTAACTTGATGAGTAAGGAGGATGGTATGTTCTGGAAATGCTATACCCTATAGACAGGTAAAACCTTGGAGAAGCATGAGTGTTATCACCATCTGGTTGTTTTAGAGATCACTTGATTCTAGTGTGGAGAGTGAAAAGGGACTGGAGGTGGAAAACCAGGTAGGAAGCAACTTCTAGAGTGCAGATGAGCCAGGCATGGTGGTGCACACCTGTAATCCCAGAGACTCAGAAGGCTGAGGCAGAATGATCACAAATTCAAGGCCAGCCTCAGTAACTTATTGAGGCCTGAAACAATTTAGGGAGACCCTATCTCAAAATAAAAATGTAAAAAGGGAAGGAGATGTAGCTGAGTGGTGAAGTGCCCTGTACAAACAAGCAAAAAGTACAATTGAAGGTCCTTGAACTAAGGGGAAAAGAAAAATTAAGGGGAGTCTAGAATGTAGAATTAAAAGAATTAATGACAGATTGGATGCAAGTACTAAGAGGGAAATATGCTGGAAATGAATAAAAGGGTTTTAGTTTTGAAAATGAAGTCATTAACAAGGAAGTGGAAAATTGGAGAAAAAGAGAGTTAGCAGAGAGCAAAGGAAATAATGAGCTGAGATTTGAACTTACCAGTATGTGTTTCTGGAACATCCAGGTGGAGTCACTTGTAAGGAATGGAAGCAGGGGTGAGGAGGGTAGAAAGGAGAGGGATTCTGTGTGAGGGTCATAGCGTCCAAGGGGATTATTGACCTTGACCTTGAGGAATCTTCAACCATGAGCCTTGTGCATAACATGGGGAAAGGCAGAGGAACTATAGGCCATGAAGGAGACTTGGTGTCATTAGCCTGCTGAAATAAGAAGAGTCAAGGTGCAGACTTTTTTCTGAAGTCCAGCAAGAGGAAAGGACCAGGAGGGAGGAGTGTGGAATATTAAGACACTGCGGAGAGGTAAAGATAGACTAGAAATAAAATGCTGATTTTATTGGACAAATAAGTGGGTAAATTGCAGCAGTGAATAAAGACTCAGTGGAATGTGAGATTAGAAACCAGGTTGCAGTGAAGGAGGGATGAATGGTAGACAAATAAGAGAAATCAGTAAACATAAGAATAATGGGTGCCATTCATTAAATACCTGATCTTTCAAAGAAGGTATTATTGTGTTATTTTACCTGAAGGAAAGGGACTTACCTAAGGTTCCTCAGCTCTTCATTGGCAAGGTAAGCATTTTAACACAAGACTGTCCCGTTTCAAAGCTGGTACTTACTCTGTCACATTATGATTTTCAGATAAGTGTGGCAATGAAAGGACAAGGAAGGCACTGGTGGGGAAGAAGTGTCAAGGGAGTTTTCTTTCTAGGATGATAGAGATTTGAGAATATTTTTAGGCTTCTAAGGAGGAGGCAGTGGGAGGAGTAGGGATCAAGTAAGTTTGCTGATGAGGTAATAGGAATTGGAGCACTCTTGCGTATCTCCAAGAGGAAGCAATTCCATACACTAGTAATTGCTAATTCAATTTTCCCTTCTCCGGGATCTTCCTCATGTCATCAAATCAAACTTTCAGGTATCACCTTGTCAGTTAAAAAACTAGGATACTTTATAAATTTTCCAATACTTTGTTGTTGTTCTAAACTTTTCTCTTTATAGCTTTTTATATAAAGTCTAATATACCAGAGCTGGAAAAAAATTTGAAGTTACTACATGGTCTGCCTCCCTGTCTCCTAGCCGAATTTGGGACAAATATTTCTGCTTCTAAAAGGTAGCTACCAGGGATATCATCGAGACTTTGTTCAACTATGTTCAATTACGTTTAACTTTAAATTATAGGAATAACTCTTTGCAAGAGACAGCTGGCTGAGTTCATGCATAGAAATACAATTTTAATCAACTATTGAGTCTGGAGAAGTTACATTCTTGGTAAAGAATTACCCCTTGAGTTGTCTGAACTTGAGCAACCAGTTTTGGGACTTTTTCCCTCAATACATTCATTTTGATTTGACACCCTCTTGGGGGCTACACCCAGCAGGTGTTCAGAGAAACTTAAAAGGCCTATCTTTCACCTGTCTAGTGGGTTTGAAAGGACATTGTTTTGACCTGGAGTGCTTCCAGACTGTCTGAAATGTGAAATGTCTGAGGCAGCCACCAGACAGTCACAGGTTAGGGTTTTGTGGGGACTCCTGGCACTGCTCGTGGAGATTTTCTTCTTGTCAGTTTTTAAGCATTCCTCCAGCAATAAAAGTGGTCTCCAGGCTATTTTACTTATTGGCTCCAGCTTTTATGCTGCTTTTCCTGGGGTATATATATTTTTTCCAATTGTGGCTTTTATCAGCTTTCCTCATTTCTTTGACATCTTTGGGATAATCGCCAACAAGTCTTGGTAGTGTCAGTTACTTTGCTTTCCCCAGTGGGCATTACCATGTGAGTATCACAAACATTTTCAAATGCAAGAAAACCTGGGAAAAATTTGTAGCCACAGTCTGATGGCTGCTTGGAGAACTCCTTACGATGGCACACAACTAAATGGCCCATCTCTTTTGGAAATTGTTCTCATCGTCCATGGGGAATCTCAGATAAGTCTGACCAGTCAGGATGCCATTGTGTTGGTGCCATCATGGAAATTAACTAGAGCCTAAGTAAAGCAAAGGTCGTGTGCATTTTCTCCCCAGCATGTGCATGATCATTCAATCTGAAGGCAGGTTGTTTGCTACTTTAAGGATTACGAGCTGAGGGTATGGACAAGGTTCCACAACAGAAAGTATCCTCATCCAACCTCTGCCCACCTCCATCTCCACAAAGAACTTGAATCTTGCTTCTTGGGGAAGATTGAGGTCAACGGTCATGAGCGGGAACAAGGTCTTCTCCTAAAACCTCTCATTCCATCCCACTCTCCACCCACTCAACTTCAGCATGCTTTATCTCAGAGGAAGGGGTAATTGTGTAGTTCAGTGGCAGACCCTTCTGTGATCCGGATCCTTCCCACGTCCACCTCTCTCCTATATTTTCAAAGGACACTATTATGGCTTGGATGTGAGGTGTCTCCCCAAAGCTCATGCATGAGACAATAAAAGAAGGTTTCGAGGAGAAATTATTAGGTTATGTGAGCCTTACCCCAATCAATGAATTAAAACACTGACAGGGGTTAACTCAGTGGTAACTGAAGGTGGGTAGGGTGTGGCTGGAGAGGGTGGGTCCCTGGGGGCATGCCTTTGGGGTATATATTTGGTATCTGGAGAGTGGAGTCTCTCTCTGCTTTTTGATCATCTGTGAGCTGCTTCCTTCTGCCACACTCTTCTGCTATGATGTTCTGCTTCACCTGGAACCCCAAGGAATGGAGCCAGCTGGCTATGGACTGAGACCTCTGAAACCATGAGCCCTCAAATAAGCTTTTCCTCCTTAAAATTGTTCTTGTCAGGTCGTTTAGTTGCAATAGTGAAAAAGCTGACTAAAGCAGACACATTCTTTAAAAAAATGAAATTAAAAGAGCAAATAGCCCACATTTGCATTGAATATCCTCTTTCCTTTTATGGTCAAGTTCCTTAAAAGAATCACCATTGGGCAGTGTCTCAGTTCTCATGGTCTCCTTAACCCACCATAATGAAAGCTCTGCCACCACCACTGCCCTAAATTGCTCTGAACAAAAGACCTTCTTCAATACAAATTCCAAACCACTTTTCTGGCTTAATTTTCTTGGCTTTTCTGTGGCATCTAACACCTCTGCCTGCTTTATTTCCTTTGAAACCTGGCTTTATGCCCTGAGTTTCTCCCCTCTACGTTTCTGACTGAAAGCTTGGACTCCTTGGTGTTCTTCTCCTCTGTTGCTTCTTCAACGATGGTGAGTCTCAAGATTCTATCTCTGTCCCTTGTGTTTTCTCAAGTCTAGACTCTCCCCAGTGTTGCCATCCACATCCAGGGCTCTTACCATGATCTATACAATGATGACTCCAAAGTCCATTTTCAGTTCCATTCCTTCTTCTGAGCTCCTGGTAGGTTTTGAATGTTTCAAAGCCACTTCAAACTCAAAATAATCACGGCTAACTAGCATCTTTCCTAAGCTGGCTACTCCTACTTTGGTCCCTCTACACATTAGCCCTCCAGGTTGAATTCTAGGGAGCATTTGCCACCTCCCTTTATCCACTAGCCTCACATCTTAATGCACTTAAGGCACAGGAAAATTTAGTTCTTTTGTAGGTTCATAGCCAACCCTCCCTTCTCTGTTACAAACTTAACTGCCTCATACACTGTTGTGAGAATTAAATCATACACTACATGTGCCAAGTACCTGATAAAAATGTTAATTGGACCCAAGTCCAAGAAACTAGCATTTCCAAGTTCTTCTAATACTTGATATGTACCACTTGGAATTAAGATTTCGTCTTCAAAGTCATCAAAATCTGTGTGATTCACATACTTCCCTGACATAGTAAGTCCCTAAAAGCAGTCTGCTGGTTTGAAAGATTTATATCACTGGGCAGTGCCTGAAATCAGAGGATTTTGACCTATCAGATATTATGAAATACACTTTATTTCATTGCTACTCAAAGGAATGGGAGATTTGGAAAATGCATTATTTTGGATCCTGTTGATAGCTAGTTGGTAACAGAATACCAACTCTACTCTTGTAAAGAATACAGTAAATTTACTGGCTCATGTAAATGAAATTCTAGAAATAGGGTAGGTTTTTCTTTTCTTTATCCATTTGTCTTGTTCCCCTCCTATGTCAGCAGCAACCAGAGCCACATATGAGAGAGAGATGCTGTCCAAAGTCATAGAATAAGAATTAGTGATGGGACATGCCAGAACTGATGATTGTGGTCTAGGGATACCATGTGTAGATTGCCTTAGATGTAACTTTCAAAGGAGTGTTTTTAAACTGGAAATGAGACCCTATGCTTAGGTAGTAGCAATGAAGCTGGGGATAAAGCTGACTTCTCCTGAAGTAGAGTGTTGCCTAATGAAATGATGAACACCTAAACAGAAAAATGTCATTTTATTAGGAGGGGGAAAGACATAACAAACCAACAAAAGTATATTACATGAAGGGTAATTTTTAAAAAGAAAAGAGGTTGGGGACATAGCTCAATAGTATAGCATTTGCCCAGAGTGCAGAAGGCCCTGCGTTTGATCCTTAGTACTAAAGAAAGAAACAAAATAAATGAAGTACCTAAGTTTCAGGAAGATTCCTTGGAAGAAGAAAGTATGTAGTTGGCAACCGGACTTCTAGAAGAAAAAGTGGAGGATAAAAGAAACAAAGGGAGAAAAGCAAAGAAAGATTTAATTGGGAAAGAGAGAGTCTGATTTTAAGGGATAACAAGTAACTACCCCAGAATATATATTTATTAACTCTTTCAAGTGAAGGCTTTACAACTTTTGATTTGTTTAGTTTAGTTCCTTCTCTCTAGTGAAACACTTGAAAATAAAACTCACCAATGATTGTTGTGGCTTTTACTCGTTTTCAATTTTAGGATGATACTTGCTGATTGGATAGGAACTGGTTATCTCTTTCCCAGAGAACAGACTAATATTAGTGCTACATCCCTTTTCGCTCTACTGATGGTTTGCTGTAGACACCGTTGGTTGACTGTTGTTCATATCCAGATAAAATTCTGGAAAGTTCACCAGAATGAAGAAATGCAGCAACTGGGCAAATCTTTCAAAAAATACACAACTAAGCATAGTTAAAAAAAAAAAAAAAAAATTGACCCTCTTTTGAAACAAGAAGAACATGGGGCCTTTTATCATGCAAATTTTCCAGGTCTAGAAAGATGCCCCCATCAGGGGCTCTAGCTGGTGGATGAAGCTGTGAAACAAGAACTGCTGGGGGGTCTATAGTCCCCACTGGAGGGTCCCTTACCAATGGATAACATCACATCTTTCAGCATTTATTACTTCAGTTAATATTTAGCAGATCTTGGTTAAAATAGTGTCTTTGGGTTAATAATTTGAAATATTCCCTTCACTTCAAACATTTGGTTTTCTACATTTCTTCTTTGGTCTCTATCAAGGAAAAAAGGGAACTTTCCATTTATTCATAATAGTCCATTCGAACTGCTGATGAGATTCAGGCTTCTAATAACTAATGGATGAAACTGAGAAGAAAATAAATAAGTGCACGGAATGCTGAGGGAAGCATCTCTGATTCCTGGCAACTGTAATAGTGAACAGGCAACCAAGGCAGGCCTTCTCAGCAAACACCTTGGGCAGCTGTCTGAAGGTGTCATTTGAATGGCACTAGTGTCTTTCTCTCTCTCTCTGCCCAAACATTTCTTCCTCTTTTGTTTTGCCAAGATGATAAAAATCTCTGCTTTGATCAAGATTTGGGGTCCAAATTGAAGGCTTTTGTGAAGTAAAAATATGACATCATCTTGTAGTTATGCTGAACAATTTCCTCAAACCCTCTATCAGAAAGACCCAACTTATCACAATTGCAAGAAAACACACTTAGAGCCCAGGGATGATGTGCAATCTTTGTTTATTGTTTCTCTGGGTCACCTATCAGTGGAGAGAGACCATTCCATGGATCTCTGACAGAATCTTTATGCTGGTTTTTCCTTAGCTTCTCCCAGCCCCACCCATCTCCTCTCTTTCTTTCCAAGATCCTTGCTCCTCTTGATTCTTTCTTTGTGTCAAAGATGAAGGAGGCTTAATGATCTTTTGATTGCGAATTCTAGACCATTGCTATCCATAGTAGCAGCTGGACATATTTAGCTGTTAAACACTTAAAATGTGACAAGAGTGACTGAATTTATTTCAATTAATTTTGATTTAAAAACTTAAGCTACTAACTACCACAGATCACAACTTCATTGTTTTGAAAGGACATTTTGCTTTAAACTTTGAGAATTTATCATTGATTTCAGATGTACTAAAAGCATAAAATACACACAGACATTCAAAGACTAGTATAAAAAATGTAAAATGTCCATGTTGAAATAATAATATTTAAGATAATTAGTAGAAATGAAATATCTTACTAAAATTAATGTCACCTGTTATTTTATACTTGTTTAATGTGACTACTAGAAAATTTAAAATTAGTGGCTCATAATTCAAATGGGCAGCACTTTCTAGCTTCTCACCTTCCTCAGGTTGGAACACATATTAAATGCAAACAAGTCATTCTATTGGGTATTAGGCCACCTTTTGTAGCATAAATTTGATGCCAAGAGATTCCCTTCCCACTAGGTGAGAAAAACAAATGATGTTCCAGGAACGTCACCGAGAATAACAGATTAAGTCACCTTCCAGGTGTAGATTTTGACAGCTGAGTTAGGAGAAAAAAAAAGGAGGGAAGGTATAGACAGGAGAATACTCCAGGCATGGAGCTAATTGGGTGCTGATTTAAGAAGGAGATCCTTAAACATTGGTCTCCATGGGTTCCTGGAGAGATAAGTGTACTGTAAAGAAGAAAGAGGCAATGGAGCAGAAGAAAATCCTAGAAAGAAGCTTTGAGATGGATTGCAGGCAAGCATTCTGCCGGAGGCATCAACTTAAAACACATGGCATCATAATATCCTTTTGGTAGCTGATATCTTCTTCCAGATTTTACTCATCTTCTGTGCCACAGACCTGAAGGACCTTCCACAGATGCTGCAGCTGCCCTAGGGACCCTCTCTGTTCCTTTGTGTCTACCTCAAAAGCCTTCAAAGAGACAACTGAGAAGGTGAGGAATAAACAATTTTCTTATGATCTTATGTTGTCTCCAAATGTGGAATTTCAGTGGTCATTTTTATCATTTAAACACACTGATATTGTTTTAGATGTTTATAATGTCCAATCCCCTAATGTTTAAAGGGTAGGAGGAAAGGGAGAGAGAGGTGTGTTGCCCAGGATTAGCCACACTAGTCAGGATTAGCTGATGCCACTAGAAACAAAACTGGGATTGGACTGTAAGGGTCCTCAAGTCCTAGTTGACCTTTATCACTACCAGACACAAGTTTTAATTCATGGAGTCTTGCTAATTATAACTTTTACTTGTACTCTGAGTTCTCTGCAGTACTAATTTCTGGGCTGTCTTAAAGGCTGTGCTTGTGTATCGATGGTATGGCAAAGATTACTGTTTATTTAATAATGTAGTTCATTCTGAATTTTAAATACGTTGTAACCACAGACAAAATATTCTTTGGAATATTTTTAGGGGATTAAAATGATAGTAAAAATTCAAAGTAAATAAACTTTTGGGTTAAAAAGTATTCTTCAACGAACATTATTTACCACTCATTTTAGAGATTTCCTCACTGGTCATCAATATGACATGAAAAAAAAAAAAAGAGGGATTTTGTTAATTCTAGCTATCTAAATATTAAATGAATAAAAATTAAATGCTATTTTTAAATGCTTCTGAATTGGCATACAAATCAATAGCTTGTTTTGGTGGTTACAAATCAAGAGTAGTTTCGGGAAGTTGAAGCTATATGCTAAGATAACATATGAGAAAAATCAAATCCATAATTTCCCCAAAATATGGAAAAGTGTTACTAGTGGAACTGTTTCTCTAGAGAATGCAATATAAATACCTAGAAACTGTCTCTCTATAATGAACTTTATGCTGTGTCATTTCATCCATTGTCCTACTAAAAAAAGATAATATATTGTTTCTATAGGTGATGCCTTTTTTCTCCTATTACCATAAGTAAATGGAATGAATAGACTCCCCTGGGATGGATTATGTAATATACAGAATTCATACTTGCTATCTCATAAAGAGTTATTTGTATATGAAATACTGTAAATGTGAGACTGAAAATGTGCAAAAGAAAATCCACATGCTTCACACTTTAAATTTCTGGCTGATTTATAATACTTTCAAAGCTCATGCTTTTAAGCAATTCAAAATTTCTGTAGCTATATGTGTTTCATTAATATTCACTCCTCAAATAATCACTCTGCCACATTTTGCACGTTGTTCTTCATTTTTTCCTTCTATATTTTTTCTCGTCTAGCTTTTTCAGAAATGTTATTCCTATTTCTGTCACTCTGTCACCTTTTAGTCTGTCTTGCAAGAATGTAACATCAGCAGACAAATGAACCTAGGAAAGAAGAAGAAAAAGAAAATAGGCCCATTCAATTATAAAAAAGATCTCTAAATTTTTCCTCAATCTATTTTTCAGCTTCCTTTACTTTCTGTATGGAAAGATAAAAAACCAACCAAATAAATAAAAACAACAACAACAACAACAAAAAAAAAAAAAAAAACTTGTTCTACGCTTGAAGAGCCCTAACTGTCCTCCAGAGACAGTTTGGCCACATGTCACCTCTGTGGTGTGAATCGGCTGAGACAAGGGTAGGCCACACCTGGCCCAGCATGGATGGCTGGGTAGCTCAGATGTATGGGACATGTCCAGCTCTGTTCACTGGGCAGGGATGAACTATGGATCCATCTTACAAAGAAACCAAATCCCCTACTCAAAGATATCCCTGACCCAGTGTACTTGGACAAGAAGAACTTCCAAGGATAAATGGATTTTTTTTTTTTTTTTTTTTTGGTACCGGGGATCGAACTCAGGGGCACTCGACCACATCCCCAGCCCTTTTTGGTATTTTATTAGAGACAGGGTCTCACTGAGTTGCTAAGTGCCTGGCCATTGCTGAGGCTGGCTTTGAACTCACAATCCTCCTGCCTCAGCCTCCCAAGTGCTGGGATTACAGGCGTGCCCCACCATGCCCGGCTTAAATGGATTCTTAAAGGATTCCTCTCAAACTGACTTGCCATAAATTACTCTGTCATTAGCTAAACAACATAATCACTTATCCTAATAACATTTAGCAATCACTTATGGCTTTGAGAGCTTTGAAAAAAAAATCAACTAAATAAATTATACATATAAAATTAAAGATTGAAATTATAGACATGAATATTTGATGCTCAGGACTTCTTTGCCTCTCTAAAGCATTTCCCATTTCCCAGGCACTGAAGAGAGCCTCAGGACTTACTTCTCTATTCATTACATTGTATTCAAAATACAACAGCCTGATATTGCTGACCCACGCTCAATAGGGTATTTTTCCAGAGTTATTTTAAGTCATTGGTATAAATAAGTGAAAACACCTAGTAAAAGAATGTAATAAGTGAAAAATGCCTGGGTTTAGCAGACAATTGATTAATATTTATTGAAACTTATTTGATCAAATCTCTCACTAAGAATGTCTAGGCTTACCAGCTCAGATTTATTAAACCACAGACCTTTATATTCCAACTAATCTGGCTTACAGAGTACGTGGACTTTGAGGTGCCTATCAGGTAACAACAGAATGTGGATTGTACTTTCAAATACAGAAGCTAAATTTACCTTCTAGTTTTTTCCCCCATAAGGTTTTTCATGTCTTTGTCAAAATTTAACAGAAAATCAACTAAAATAAGGAGACTATGGTGAAGCTCTTTGGGTATTTGGGGACAAAAAGGGGTTTGATATTTATCTATCTTTCAGCATATATAATCAACAGTCATCCATGAAAGCTGAAAACTTCTTTACTTTGACTTAGTTTTGTAGTTTCTTCCTTTGCCTGTAAACTCCCAGAACTTTCCTTTTCCCCTTCCTGATATCATAGCTATTGATATAGGCAGGACAAGCCTAAAAGAATGCACTTTCTATTATTATTCATGCCCTCAGGTGGTATCCTCCCAGGTGGTGGCACATGCTGCCATGTTGTGATTAGATCTACAGAGATGTCTATGTGACAAGGGCCTACAGGAAGCCCACCTCCAAAGGCCAACAAGGCACTGAGGCTATCTGAGAGAGCTTGGGAGTAGATTTTCCAGTTTCAGCCCAGTCTTCAGGAGCTGTAGCCCTGGCCAACATCTTGAATGCATGTGTGTTCAAGCTCAGAAAAATTTGGAGCCACAACAACCCCAGCTAAGCTGCCCCCAG
Organism: Tamias sibiricus; assembly: GCA_025594165.1. Taxonomy (NCBI): domain Eukaryota; kingdom Metazoa; phylum Chordata; class Mammalia; order Rodentia; family Sciuridae; genus Tamias; species Tamias sibiricus. The sequence continues at coordinate 101,869,360 of CM046666.1, forward strand.
GTTTCCGATCCTTAGAAACTGTGTGGTATTATAAGTGTGTGTTATTTTAAGTTGCTATAGCTATATTTTTGAGGCAATCTGTTACACAGCACTAGATAACTAATACACCTGGCAACACGAAGTACGTGCTTTATTTACCATTTCCAGGGCACCTCTGATAATCCCACAGAGTAAATTGCAGTAGCACAAAGAAGATCGCCCAGCAGGGAGCTCTTCCACAAACTCTGCCAGAGGATTCTTGTCTAGAATCAGGGAAAACTCATTTCTGCTTGAATTGTTGCAGGTGACACTTGGTGTAATTCCCAAGTACATCTTGAAAGCAACCTAACAAAGAGAAAAAATAAATTATTGCCACTTGGTCTAGAACAGATATCTGTTAGCAGGACAACCAAGTACCCTGTTACAGGTGTTGTAGCACAAAGGGTCAAGCACGAGAATCTGCAGTCAGGACCTCTGGGTTCAACTTAGTTTTGCAATTTTTTGACTCAATGCCATGTGAGAAATGTTAAATCCTTTTATTTTATGGGACATCTTAAGGGACAACTATCCATGAAAAAAATATGGCATTATTTTCAATAATGATTTTTAAAAGGTGTATATCCTCTAGGAGGGTAAGAAATTAAAATATTATTCATCCTCAACATATGAACATGGTATTTGTCACACTGATTGTAGAAAATGATAGGATCCTGAATTAGAAACTACCCTGTACATATCTGCCACAATAGGAAGGTCATGGTCAGAGCAGCGGATGCCAAGGGCAGATTAAACTCAAGGATGTGTTTTGGGATGGAGAGGAAATTACATTACTGTGGATAACAAGTCTCTGAGAAGGAGAAAGGAATAGTGGTGGGATGAGAAAAACATAAATGAGTGACAAAGTTATTCTCAAAAATGTCTGCTGTTTCACAGGACACGAAGAATTGTATAATGCAGAAATGGAAGAAATTTTAGAGAGTATTTATTTTAAACCCCTAGTTTCACAAATGAGTAAACTGGAGAGAAGAAAAATGACACACTAAGACCACAGTATAACTTAATTGTTTGGCTCCTAGTCCAAGGCAATTTCTTTTCACAAAACACATAGGCCTGGGTTCTAAAGGTTATTTGTGGAAATTTATTAGCTTGATGTATCGTCATTTTTCAAATGACTTAATTTAATTTTTAAATTAAGAGCAGTGTATAGGACAGAAATAGAAATTATTTTCTTAAATTCTTTCTAATTTGAAGTACTAAGAAGTTCTTCATTCATTAATTCATTCATTCAATAGGTACTTATTGAACATGGTCAGCCTAGCATAGTGCCTGGCACACAGTGGGAGTTCAATAGCCATTTTCAAAATAAATTATTGAATGAGCATCTGATCTAAGTTTGACACCATATTTAGAGTATGAGTGAGTATTTGTCAGGCAGATGAGGTGGGGTGGGTAGCAGGAAAGGTATGGCATGAAGTATTATGATGAGGTTCCAGGGAGGTCTATATCTCTCAGTCTGTGGGCAGTGGGAACCCTAAAGATATGAAAAGGCTATTTAGCACTGGATTTCTGTTTTAGAGAGATCTCTTTCATGTCAGTACATAGGATGGATTTATGGTTATGGATGGGATGGGCATGAAGTCAAAGGGAGAGATACTAATCAAGAGGTTGCCATGATGACTTAGGAAAGAAGTGATGAGCAGCCGGGTTTGATGGCACATGCCTGTAATCCCAGCAGCTCAGGAGGCTGAGGCAGGAGGATCATGAGTTTAAAGACAGCCTCAGCAAAAGTGAGGTGCTCAGCAACTCAGTGAGACCCTGTCTCCCAATAAAATATAAAATAGGGCTGGGGATGTTGCTCAGTGGTGAGTGCTCCTGACTTTAATCCCCAGTACCCCCTCCACCAAAAAAGAAGTGATGATGAGGACCCTTCTTGTTTTGTTTTTTTCTTCAAAACTCAAACCCTCCCTAAACTTTTCCTTATAAGTTAAATATTCCAAATCCTAAGATATGGCTCAAGTCTCTAAAACTAGGCAGTTTAAGAAGACATAAAATGAATTCCTGTCTTCCAAATCTTAAGCCATATAGCAAAGAGGGGAAAAAACGAAGAAGAAGAAGAAAGAAAGAAAGAAAGACCATGGTGAAATTCTGTGTTTGGAGATTGGATTTGGCTCCCCATCAAATGGCAGAAACCCATTTCTGCTAATGTTCATTCATCCTGCTGGAAAATTCCTAGACTATTGTATGTCTCAGTCAGAACTTCTTTCTGATTTTCAATCTAAGCCACATGGATATAATATTAAAAGGAAGCTTGTGCACTTTGAATTCATTCTAACTCCCTGTGTTTAGGCTGCCATTCCATGGCCCAATATCCACCAGTAGGAGGCATTATCTGAACACTGTTGGGAAATATGCATTCCTAGGGAATGACATTGTTTCCTTATCTGGCTGAATTCAGCCTGAGAAGGAGGACTGTTGTTTCTAATGAAGAAAGAGCTCCACCCTCAGCCACTGCCACAGCTGCAGAGTCAATAGCAAGGGCAAAGCCTTTTCCCTCTTTGTGTGTCTCCAACATGGATGCTTTTCAGAGCATGTTAAAATTCTTTCTTAACCAGAAAACTGCTATTGGCTACAGCTTCATGGCTTTACTGACCTTGGGAAGTGAGTGTCTCTTTTCACTGGTGGCTTTTAAATGTCCCTGCAGCTCTGAGAATACGGTCTATGGGTTGGTTTTCCTTTTTGCTCCTGCCTGGGTGTTACTGATCCTAGGATTCTTTCTGAACAACAAAGCATGGAGACTCTTCACAGGTTGCTGTGTAAACCCCAGGAAAATCTTCCCTAGGGGTCACAGCTGCCGCTTCTTCTATGTCCTGGGCCAGATCACTCTGAGTTCATTGGTGGCTCCAGTGATGTGGCTCTCTGTGGCTTTGCTTAATGGAACTTTTTACGAATGTGCCATGAGTGGGACGAAAAGTTCAAGACTCCTGGGACTGATTTGCCAGGGCAAGCCCAAGGAGTGCTGGGAAGAACTTTACAAAGTGTCTTGTGACAAAACTAGCATGCTACCCACGGACAATGAAGAAGTGAAACTGTCCCTTCAAGCCCAGTCTCAGGTAAGAACAAACTCGCCTTTTTCTCCCAGCATGAGCTTGAAGTATTCTCTGTCCTCCTTTCAGCCAGGTCGGAATGTGAGTTCTGCCAGAATATTTTGAAGCTAAATGGAAATTGGAACATGATGCAGCAGTTAGACAATCTCAGGAAAAGCTTTTTAGAAGTTGGATGGCTCAGTAAAATTGCTGATTGGATTATATCTTTTCCATTTCCGAAAAGAAAATATCCTCTGGGCTATGCATATGTAAATGCTTAAGTACTTTCAAGCAATCTCTCTGGGATGACTTTGTAAATAATGCATAACACCAAATCACAAACTGAGTGTTAATGGCTAAATGGTAATTAAAAATTACTATCTCCTATCAATTATTTATTTTCTAACTGGTAAGCACAGCTTATCCGTCTATTAAAATACAGCTGAACCAAATGAGCTACTACTTTTTAAAGTTGCATGTAATATAATTAGTGTAGGGATTCACTTGAGTGGTTCTGGTGATTTCTATTTCTGTGAATAGATATTGTCAAGATTGAGAAGAATTTTCTATACAACGTAGGACTCTGAAGTCTTAAATAGTGAAAACTGACCATATTCTTTAGGGAGATTATGTCTTTTACTCTTTGTGTCATACAGCTAAAGGAGTTCTTGTATTACTTTAGAAGCTCAAGATGTGGGATTTTGTTTTATTTAGTGGAAGAAAATTGTAGCTTTACCTAATTGACGGAGGCAAGTAGCTACCATCTGTCCAGATATATGAACATAAATCCAGATGTGCAATCCTTCCCCGGCTTTAGTAAAGTAATGTGAGTAATAGGAATTGCATTCCCCAAACCAAAATAAGCAGTAGACAAAAAGATTCACAATTTGGCAGGAATATTATTTGTTTCAGAATAAATGTATTGAAAATAGTATAATTTTACTTTTTTGACAAAGAATTGCCTTTACAACACAAACAGCAAACTCTGTTCTTAAAAATCATATTTTCCAAAGCTGTTTGGCAGTAAAGTCATGCTTTCGTTATAAACTGATAAGCAAAAAAAAAAAAAAAAAAAAAACCAAACCAAAACAAAAAAAAACCTCAAACAAAATCTTTTGTTTAGTACAGAAAGTACATCTTAGATAAAACATGTCAGGCTCCCAAATGTCTTCCATCTTTTGTTGAAGGAAGGTATTAATTAGAAATGTTATGGCAGAATGAATGAGTTATGGTTTATGTCCTCAGGCACCAGCCTCCATTCAGTCAGTGCCAGGTCCAAACATTTATCACTGTGTAAGCTTTTCTTCTCTAAACACAGGCACAAGGAAATCATGCACATCCTGTCATAGCTGAGACTAGGCACAATGACATGTTGACTTTTCAGCAGAATGAGAAGGACCTGGGGCTGATTCCTATGGGAAGATGCCCCAGAGATGTGGACACAGGGAGTTGTGGCAGTAGCAGGTGCTGACCATGAGGTTCAGATAGGCAACAGTTCAGACCAATAATTGGGCATGTGGGTGGGAGTGGAAAAAGTACATTCATCCCTGGGTGGGGCAGAGCAACAAGAAATCCAGCTGGATGACTCTATTATTAAGGACAGTCAACTGGAGTAGAGGAATGGGTCAAGCCTTGGAGTTAACTGGCCTTGGATTTGAATCCTGATGCTCATGAGCTATGTGACATAGAACTTGTGTTTCAACTTCTCTGAGCCCAAGTTTTCTCATAATGGGGGATAATAACACCTACCTCGGAGAGTAGTTGGAAGGTCTAGCATAAAGCTTCTAGAACATATAGGTTTCCAAGTTGTTGAGAAAACTGCCAGGGTTTGGGGAAGGAGACTCATGCAAAACAGGACACTAATAAGAAGGGCTAGGGTGGCAGCATCCACCAAACTGTAGTTGGAACTGTGCATACTGTGAATTGAAGGGAAGGATAAGAAGATTCAGTGTTCAGCACTCAGGTGAGAGCAGGTCATTGCTAAGGTCAAACTTAAAAGAGATAAGAATCTGAAGCTGATCATATAGTTTCTAACTCAGAATTAGCTCAGAAGCCTAAGTTGTAGGGAAAGGGGAAGTTAGAGGAAGGAAGTAGGAAGATCTGAGGGAGCTAACCACAAGTCCACAAATGACTAAAGTAAATATGGGGACTTTCACATGATGGTTGTTGTGCCTCATTAATCATAAGTATAGAAAGATATTATGAGTTCAGTAACACTTTTACATAAATGTATATATATTTGAAAATAATATGTGGTAATAGCTAATACTGAATGCACTTGTGTGTCCACCATCTTTCCACTGAATTCCCCAAAATACCTTCCAAGATGGGTAACCCCCATTTTATAATTGAGGAAACTGAGGCACAGGGAACATCCATAGCAAGGGGAACGCTAGGGTTTAAACCCAAGAAGGCCAATCCAGAGCTGGAGTTCATGCAAAGGCTGAGACCCTTCACAGTAACCCCTCATCTGAGAGCGAGAGGTTGGGAACCACTGATGTGGAATTTGTTTGTGGTTCTGTTTTGCTTTAAAAGGGGTTCATTTGTAGATTATTGTTCTATTTTCAAATGAGCCCATCTGTTGAGGGATACTAAGGGTCATTTGAATTAAATATTGAGACACTTTCAAAGAGATCCATTAGTTGTTAATTAAATATAAAATTAATTTTGATTGTGAAAAACGGAACTTGAACAATAAAAATATTTAGGAGTTATATTGAGAAATGTAGACTTTTGCTTTAAAAACTAAAAAACACATTGGGATACTTCATATCAGAGAGGATATGAATTTTGTTTTTCTAATTACCAAAATTCAGACAAATAATCCTCAAAATTTGGAATAAGCCCAATTTTTTTCTTGGTGCTTAGAGAGACTTTAAAGCGTCCTTCTTATATTATGTCTGTCTTTCTTTACCACAGGCAGTAAGTAATGACTTTTCTCCCAGAGTGTCTGCTGCTCTTTGCAAACAAAGTCACATGGGAAAAATTGGCCTCTAGCCAGGTATACACATTGATCAATGCTTAAGACACCTGACTGATGAACTGGTCATTTGTTCAAATGATCACAATCACTGATGCACTGAATTTTTCCCTCTAATAACTGATATTTTGGGGGCGTTTGATTTATCCAATTCTGGGATAAACTATACTTTTTGTTCTTTTCCATTTGCTGGCATTCTGGTTATTTCTTTGCATGGCAACAATGTTGGGTAAGAGAACAGATATTAAGTAAACTCAAACTTCATATTGACTATTTAAGATGAATGATTTGAAATGAGGTATGGTAATGACTGTGATACCAATTTAGCTATATGCTCCCCCCTGGGTTAATTTAGCTGTATACCATCCCAGCTCCCTGAGAACTGATTTTGTCTTTACACGTCCTCCATATTTTTTTCTTCCTAAGATTCTAGGATGGTGCCTGATTTGTTCAGCATCTTTCTTCTCTCTGCTCACCACTTGTTATGCACGATGCCGATCTCAAGTTAGCTATCTGCAGCTGAGTTTTTGGAAGACATATACGGAAAAGGAGAAGGAGCAGTTGGAAAATACATTTGTGGACTATGCCACCAAGCTGAGTGAGAGGAACCTGAAATGCTTTTTTGAAAACAAGAGGCCGGGAGTCTTTCCCTTGCCCACCTTTTCTGCCTGGGAGGCTGCTTCAGAGCTGCATTCTTTCCACCAAAACCGGCAACATTACAGTACTCTCCACAAGGTGGTGGATGATGGTCTGGAACCTTGCCCCCAGGATGATGAGACCACAATGATCCTCGTGGGTACCGCCCAAAATCTCTAGCTCATCCACCATCACTGGCTACAAATGCCCAGCGATATACACAGCCACCTTGTATCTCTGCATTTTCTCACAGCTAGTTTCTTTACAAGACAACAGTACAAAGAGAAAGCGCTTTGAAGCTCAGATGCAGACAGTGTCAGGATGTGCTCAAATTGGGGCTAAGTGGTAACATACACTTTTGCATTGGTGGAGGGTTGGGCTTATAAGGACCAAACATTGTTCCAAGTTCTAAGATTTTATGATTTAGAAGACAGATTCATGCAAGAGGATCTGCCACTCTTTGTAAATATTGGTCATGGTAGTATAGACTGCCTTACATAGTGGAATCTGTGGTGTGGTCAGCAGGAGCCCCTGTAAATCCATCCTACTACCATTCAAGATGTATGAAATCCTACCATTAAGAATTCTTTATCTCAGAATTTAAAGACTTCAGTTCTCAAAAATAATTAACTGAAAGAATGTGATATTGAAAATTCAGAGTTTTCCACAAGTTTTTACTATATACTGAAAGTATGCTCTTGGGCCAGGGCTAAGTCATGACTTCTGTGGACCCTAAACACTTTCTGCCTTCACAGACCAATGTCTACACTCAAAACTATTAATATTATTTATTAGAACACTTTCCTCAACCTAAAAGTTAATTTATTTCCTTCTGATTTTAAAATTAAAAACACTTTCATGCTGGCAACGCGGCGCATGCCTGTAATCCCACCAGTTTGGGAGGCTGAGACAGGAGGATTATGAGTTCAAAGCCAGCCTCAGCAAAATGGAGGCACTAAGCAACTCAGTGAGAGCCTGTCTCTAAACAAAATACAAAATAGGACTGGAAATGTGGCTCAATGGTCGAGTGCCCCTGGGTTCAATCCCTGGTACCCCCCCCCCCAAAAAAAAACACTTATGTACTTCTACAAATATTGTGGGCCCTATTCTGTGAGTATGTCTTAGTTCATTTGAAATACTGTAACAAAATGCCATAGACTGGGTGGCTTTTACAAAAATGGAAATTTATTTCTCACAGTTCTAGAGGCTCAGATTTCTGAGATCAGAGTGCCAAGATCATGATCGGGTTCTGGTGAGGGCCCTGTTCCAGTCTGTAGACTGCTGACTAATCACTGTGCCCTCACAAGCGGAAAGGGTAAATGTACTCCCTCCAGAAGCTTTTATAAGGGCACAAATCCCCTGGCTGAAGGCTCTGCCCTCATGATCTAGTTACCTACCAAAGGCCCCACTTCCTAATGCCATCACCATGGGGGTTAGGATTTTGACATATGGATTTTGGAGTGATACAAACATTCAGACCATAGTAGGGCAAATTGGCCCTGACTAGAGGTCTGGGGCCACTGTCCAAAGCAGTACTGGTATAAAATTGTTTTGCTATTTTACATTCATTAGAAATAATTCAAATTTATCCAGGCATAGTGGTGCATGCCTGTAATCCCAGCCGCTAGGGAAGCTAAGGCAGAAAGATCGCAAATTCAAAGTCAACCGTAGCAACTCAGAGAGGCCCAAAGCAACTTATTGAAATCTTGTCTCAAAATGAAAAAATTTAAATAGGGATGGGGATGTGCCTCAGTGGTAATGCACCCCTGGATTCAATCCCCAGTATGGGGGAAAAATTCAAATTTTGCATTTTACTGTATAATATATACCCATGTTAGTGTGTATGCGCGTGTGTGTGTGTGTGTGTGTGTGTGTGTGTGTGTGTGTGTAAATTCTCTGAGTGGAATTGAGCTTAAGGAAGAGGAACCATGTTTTGCACTGCGACTCATCCCTTGTGTCACTGGCAGTCTACATCCCTGGGTTTGAGAAAGCTAGATATTAGCTCTTAATAAGGAAGCATCCTGACAAACTGAGGGGAGAAGGCTGCAAATGTAAGACCCAGAACATGTCTTATGATATTGTGATTTATGATAAGAAATGTACATTTTTGTCTTCAGGCCCATTTCTGGCACAGAGTTCCTAAAACCCTTATGCTTTCCAGGACATGTTTTCTTATATACTAATGAAATGACTGTTGGCTCCTGGAGGGCCTCATGCTGGAGTGCAGAGCAGGGGGTGGATATCGGCAGAGGAACCAACCTTTATTAGTGGGTTGAAACTACTCTCACACCTCTAGAAAGTAAAGAGGGGCTGAAAGGATGAGTTCAGTACCAACAGCCACTAATTGAATCAATCATGCTTACATAACGAAGCCTTCATAAACCACCCCTAAAGGACAGGGTTCTGAGAGCTTCTGGGTTGGCTGGCAGAATGGAGGAGGCATGCCCAGATAGGTGGAACCTCCGTATTCCTCCCACCCATGCCTTGCTCTGTGCATCACTTTTATCTGGCCATTCCTGAGTGGTATCCTTTTTGTAAAAATAGGTACTCTAGCAAGGCAATGACTAGCAAACAAATGGCTACAAATCCCTTCATTTGTAGGGATTTGTAGCCATGTCAGACCAAAGCTGTAGGTAGATTGGGAGCCTACTACTTGTGATTGGCATCTAGAGTTGGGGCGAATTACTATGGGAATGAGCCCTTAACCTGTTGAGGGGTCTGAACTTAACTCTGGTTAGCGTCAGAAATGAACTGAATTATAGACAAGCAGTTGGTGTTGGAGAATTGGTCAGTGTGGGGAAAAAACCCACACTCTTTTTTTTTTTTTATATATTTTTTAGTTTCTGATGGACCTTTATTTTTTATTTATTTATATGTGGTGCTGAGGATAGAACCCAGTGCCTCACACATGCTAGGGCAAGCACTCTACTGAGCCAGAACCCCAGCCCCCAAAACCCACACTCTTGCTGGTCAGGATGGAGAAGGAAAAATAGTGCTTTTTCTTCCTGTATACCATATGCTTTGGATTTTGGAGGTGCAGTAGTAATGTGTGTGTGTGTGTGTGTGTGTGTGTGTGTGTATGGGGGGGGGAGAGAAAGGGAGAGAGGACAGGGATTAGGGATGAAAGGTGGCAGAAGTGTTGGAATGAAGAGAAATAAAACTCAGCAAGTACAAATATTCCTCCATATCCCTTCTCTATTTGGAGCTTGTCTGCCCTTAATTGTCTGCTGAGCTGGGACAAGGCAGATGGAATTAGCCGGTGTCGATGCATCTTTTGCTGAAGCAACAGTTATACAGAAGTAGCCTACTTGTAGGAAGTTAAATATTAAGTAGTCAACTTGGAACATATTTCTGCCACCTTCAACTCCAGAGGCTTTCTGAGGCCAGAAATCTCCTGCTCATGACAGTGGCTGCCCTGTTCAAGAATATCCAAATTGACTACTAACAAGCCAGCAGCCTGGGGTACTTTTAGCTGCAGTTTAGTAAGTAGCAGAAGAGCTCATCCTCCTACTTTGGAGCAAGTCACCCCAGATGAGTCAGGTTTTCATCTTGACTCCCTGTCCTAATTCCTTTAGAACGGTATTTTGCTCAGGGGGGAAATAAGTCCAAGGAAACTTATCTGTCCTATGAACAGCCTTGAAGGGAATGGGTGGAGACAGGGAGAGCAAATTGCTATCTGTTCTTGGGTGTTCAGAGGGGACCAGTATCCACAGGTGGAGAGACAAACTGGTTTCGGGAGGGGAGACTTTAGAAGTGTGGACAGTTTGTTGACTTAAGTTGGGTTCCTTAGAAGTAGTGCCTATCAGAGGAAGCCATGCATAAGTGGTTTATTAAATCACTGGTTAGCAGGAGAGACCCAAGAAAGAAGGAGGTTTCAAGTGAAGCCTCATGCCAAATAATCCCAGAGGGAATTCTGGGCCACCAGCCTTGGCTTGACCTCAAGATGGGCTCAGGATTTTCAGCTGTGGCTAAGCATTGTTCCAGGGAAGGAGGAAGCATTCCCCAGACCATTCTAAGCAAAGAGCCACCAGTGGCTCAGGGGTGACCCTCCAGAAAAGGGTTCACTGCAGTGACTGAGGGATAAGCAATTAAATACATGAAGAGGGTACCAGAAAGTTCCCACTGATGTGTGCTATGACAGTCTCCTTCAGGTCTAGAACTGAAGCATTTGAAAGACATCCTGGACAAGAGTCCTTAAGCTGAGGCCGACTCCATTTTAAAACTTCTAATTTCTCCTGAAGCCAAAGAGCAACAAATGTGGGTGCTTTGTACTCTCTTACTATTATTGTGCTATTACATAAAAGAAAAGTATTAGAAATAATTTGAAATAATTTGATGTCTTCCCATACAAGGAATATGTATAAGAAAAAAAGCATTGATATATAACACCTACTTTTCCTAATTTATCCCATGAATAAGTTGTGTACAAGTATATATGATTTTTTTTTCTGTGCAGTTCTTATTTTATTCAGACCTGACTAATAAATTTAGTAATTTTAGGTACTCTCAGCTTAAACATATCCAATGGCGAATGGAAAAAAGGCATTTAGAAAAATCTTTACGTAATTCTATATAATGTAACACATTGCAAATTACAAATATGTATCCAAAATATATACCTGTCTAAAATGAAAAAATACAAATGATTTTCTACTTGGGATCTTTGAAGTGTTATACATTTAACATATACGCCACTGAAATGTATATATTTAACATGAAAATTATAAAATTATTGATTTAAAATATAATATCACATTTCAAGGCATGATGATCCACTGATTTACTATCTATAAGAACTGGTTAAGACTCCAGAGGTCACTAGGTAGCAGAGAATTCCTACCTGTTTCACATGGCATATTTCAGGGATTTCAACTACTAATTTGTGTTAATTAGTAGTTGAAATTAGTAGACAGAAATAGAAATTAGTAGTTTCTATTGCTATAACGCATATCTGAGATAAATCAATGTATAAAAGGATAAAATTTATTTTGGCTCACAGTTTTGGAAGTTCTTGTCCATAAATTATGCTTTGGGCCTGTGGCAAGGCAACACGACATGAAGAAACAGATGGCAGAGCAAAACCACTTACCTCATGAACAGGAAGCAAATGAGAGGAAGAAGAAGGGCTGGGGTCCCACCATCCTCTTCCAGGTCATGCCCCCAATAACTTAAAGACCTCCCACTATGCCTACCTCTTCCAACCACCACCTCACCTTAGGTTTCTAGATATTTGGAATAGCTAAGCTCAATCTCTGCTTCTACCATATCAGTGAGGTCAACTTTCCATTTATTTATTTTTAAATAAATGGAAATAATAAATACTTCTTCTTTACTAAAGAAGAAGTATTTAGTAGTGGAAAGTTCACAAAAAATTTAGAACACCAACATGGTAGTAATAAAGATAGGTTGGCAAGAAGTATCACAGCTTATTTCTTGGTCCTTTTCAGTGCTCAACAATCTGGTAAATTCCAGCCACCAGGAAAGAGTCCAATTACTGGAGACCATGAGACTGTGACAATGCCTAAGCTAGTCAGGAGGAAAAAGAGAGAAAGAAAGACAGAGATAGAGATCCTAACAGCCCCCATTGTTCCGGTCATTCTAGCTTAGGTGTCAGGCATATGAATGAAGAGGCCATTGTGGAAATTCTAATCCTAGTATACTTGACATGGAGAAGAAGCAGGGAGTCTAACCAGCAACTGAAACAAAAGGCTCCAGATCGTTTCCCATTTAAGCTACCACAACTGAAGCTGCAAGTTTTGTAGAGCAGTCTCCACTATGTTCAATGCAAATCTCTGACCCAGAAAATCATGCACTTTAATAAATGTACATTATGTTAAGACACCAAATTTGTGGGCAATATGAAGCAACTTAGTTGAGCACTGAACGACACAAACAAATAAAAATCAGAATTTATAAAAAGAAAATTAGAGGCAAATTATATTTATACACAGATTTATACAAAGATCTTCTCTATGCATAGACTTTTCCTTAAGGTTTTCTTCTCCTTTAGGTTCCATTTAGCAGTATTTAGCAGTACAGTATGATTTAATAAATGCTGAATAGGTACCTCTCCAAAATAGCTCCACCAAAGCCTGAAATGCACTTTTAATTATTTCTGGTTAAATTCTGTTTGAAACGAACACACCGCCATGGGTTAAATTCCACTTAAAGTAAACATATTATTGGGAGGGGTAACCCATTAAGTTATTATTTGTCATTAATATCTGGGACAAAAACAGGAGTGAGGAGATGAGAGGATAGGTTGGCCTTGAGTAAGCTGGAAACAGATTGGTCTTTAAGTGTTGTACCTCAGAGTGTTGTCTTCAGACCTTCACCCTCATCCTGAGGGATCTTGCTAGAAATGCGAAATCCCAGACCTGCTGGATCAAGTCCCTAGTTTAACAAGATCTTAGCTGATTACTATGCAATAGTAGAACAGTGGTTCCTAAACTTAGCAGGAGAATAGTGAGTGGTTCTTAAACTTAGCACATATCAACATCATCTGGAGGACTTATTAAAATGTAGATTGCTGAACTCCACCTCCGAAATGTCTGCTTCAATAGGTTTGGAGTGAAGCAAAAGAATCTGCCTTTTTAGCAAGTTCTCAGGTGATGTGGTCCAGTGACCACATCTTGAGGATGATGAGTCTAGTGCACAGAGCAGGCCATTCTGGGGCAGGCAGGATTCAGAATTTGGGCTCTTCCCCAGGTCTACTGAATCAGACATCTTTGTTATGCTGTATCAACCTGTCCAAGAAATTGAGGTGCCTTTTGGTTTGTTCATGGATGCTTTTCGTCTTTTAGGAATATTTTAATGCTTATTGCACATAAGTTTTGCATTTTTCTTGTAAACTTCCTTTATAGGTATTCTTCACTGCTATTGTAAATAATTTCTTTTTTCCATTATGTCTTCTAAGTGATTGTTAGCTGAGTACACTGAAAAGCTCTTGCTTTTGTGTATCAACTTTATACAACACTACTGATCCTTTTATTGTTTGTAGAGCTTTTCAGAATTAGAAAATTAACATTTTGTAACACCTAATAACATAATAGATCTAGATAACAAATAATTTTAACTATGAGATAAAAGCAAGAAGGGGTGAGGCCTTGTGCAACTTGAAGCTGCTCATCTATATTAGCATCCCTAAACATGGCAACCAGATAGTATGTGTCTTGTGATGCAAGACTAGTACACAGCACCACCTGCTGAATATTGTTTCTAAAAAATTAAACCTGAAGTTAATCTAGTTTTTAGACATAACAACTAGCTTGCAGGAAATATGAGCAGCAGAAAGAAAGGTAGTTAACATCCTCAGGAAGCAACCAGATAGATCTAGATATAGAACATGCTGTTTTGCAGGTGCTATAGTTTGAATTTGAAATGTACCTCCAAAGGCCCATGTGCTGAAGATCTGATCACCAGCCTATGACACTATTGAGAGGTGAGGGCCTAGTGGAAGAAAGTTCGGTCATTGAGGGGAGTGCCCTTGAAGGGGATGTTGAGAGTTCAGTCCCTTCTTCACTCTCTTTGCTTCTTAGCTGCCATGAGGTGAATAGCTTTGCTTCACCACATGTTCTCTGCCATGATATTCTGCCTCAGCACAGGCCCAAAGTGACAGAGCCAAGCAACCATTGATTGAAACCTCTGAAACCATGAGCCAAAGTGAAACTTTCCTCCTTTTAAGTTGTTTATCTCAGGTAGTTTGTCATGGTGATAGAAAGCTGACCAATAAAGTAGGTGATTAAGTTTTTCCACAGATTGATGGCATTAAAAAGAATATATAGGATATAAATAATATATAGAGACTTAACCAAATGCAATATGTGGGCTTTATTTGTGTCCTGTTTCAAACAACCAATTGTGAAAAGATAATTTTGTGATATTTTGGAAACTATGAATGAGTATTATATGAATATTAGATGATTTTATAGAATTATTAATTTTTATATGTTATAATGACATGCTGGCTTATGTTTTAAATGTAAGATCCTATTAATTAGAGTTGCATATTAGATGTTTATATATAAATTGCCATGATGTCTAGAATTTTACTTAAAATACCCTAGTTTAAAAAAAGGGGTGGAGTTGAAAGATGAAACAAATTGGCAAAATATTGATACTTTTGAAGCTGGATGGGAAATACAGCGGATTCATTGCATTTTTTTTGTATTTGTTTGTGTTTGAGAATTTTCATAATAGTTACCATGAGGGTTATTATTGTTTCCATGTTTATAAATAACACTAATGTTCAAAAAGGCTAATGTAGTGAAGCCATCAAAAATTACAAAAGTAAATCTGGTCCCAAAGTTTGTCTGATATCTGACTTTCAACACACAAATTCTGCCTTGTGTTGCTGTTATTCTTATGTGTTCATTTAACCTTTAAGAGATGTTTCCTCATTTTTAAAAATAAAGGATGTTGAATAATTACATCTCAAAGTTTCTTTCAACTCTGTCATCTTATGCTTTACAGTCAGTAACACATGAATTTCCATTCGTTGGCTTCTTGGTGTAGTCCTGGGAATAGATGTCTGTCTCTAAGTCTCCTGGCCTCTCTGGGTCATGGACTCTTTCTTCCTGAACAGCCTGTTACCTTTGGTTTCTGAATATTTGGAATAGCTAAGCTCAAACTATGCGTCTACCATATCAATGAGGTCAACTTTCCATTTATTTATTTTTATACTTTCCATTTATTTATTTTTATTTTCTTAGATTAAAAATTATAATGGATAAAGAAGTAATTTTTAGCAGTGGAAAGTTCACAAAATATTTAGAATACTCTTTAAACTTTGATTTTTACATATTTTAGAGTCCATCTTTCTTTCTATCTGACCAATTATCTTTTTATAGTTTCAAATTTCTTGAACCTGTAGGAAAATGCTAGCAAGAAATCATTACAACATTTAAATCATAATGGAAACTGAGATTAAAATGGGTAAAATGAATTAATGAACTCCCCTAATCCCATTTATTGGATCATTTCAAAGAATAGGAAGAAATCAAGTGAAGTAATAATTCAGGTGATATTGAGTGACTCTGCTTGAGACTAGTACCTCAAAATGTATGCATCCTTTGTCAGAGCAAACACCCTATGAAATATTGACTAGTTTCCTTGCAATAACAATCTATTCCTAGATTCTTAACATAAAGGGATGTGCTTCTGCAATAATAATGAATGCTGATGGTTTCAACAGAACAAGATTATTTCTCCCTGGGGTTTTGTTGGTATTTGGGTCATGGGAGGAAACATAAGGAATAGTAATCAGCATTTTTCCTTAAACAGTTGGCTAACTATGAGCAGGTTTCACTGGCCCTGTGCATGAAGTACAGCAGTTTGAAAACTATGCAGTTATGAACTGGTATTCGATCAATTTCCATCTTCTTTGGAGCCACTGTGTTGAAAACACAGCTTTTTCTTCCTTCCTCTTCACCAGGAGATAAGATAGTTCTTCCAACCTCTAGTGGATGGGCTTGGCTTCAGCCAAAACTCTTTAAACTTTATTATATCTTTGGAGTGTTTTTCCAGTGACATTACATTTTATTTTGAAACACCTCACTTCTATAGCAACTCCATAAAGTCCCTGGAACACAGTTTGAAAATATTTGCTCTAAACATGGATGCCCATAGAAATATCTGGGGAGCACTTAATAAGCTCTAATGCCTGCACTATTCCTTATTCCCAGAGACTGATTTGACTGCCCCAAAGTAAGCCCTGAGCATCCTTGGAAACCTCCATGTGGTTTTACAGAGCAGCTGGAATTGATAACCATTGCCTTGGAGTATCACTGAGAAGTCAGGGCAAGTCTGGACCAAATCTTACTTCAACGTGGCCTAAAACTCACACCAAGCAGGAAGGGCCCAGAGTTCAATTACCTTCCTGATGTGTCCTCAAGTCCTTAGATTCAGACAGTGCCTGCTTTAGCCTTTGTTTCCCAGAATATTAGCTCTACGATTTTCATCTCCTGGTAAGGAATTTCATCGTAAGTAGTTAACTCAATGAAGTATCTCCCAAAGCTAATGCTATCTTCAATCCACACACTAGGTTTGTTTTGAAGGAGCTAGGAGTATGCCACACCAAAATATGCCACGCTGGCATATTGACTGTTTTGAGTTCAAGGCACTTGAAAAACAGCCGGTGCAAGGCAAACTCTCTGATCTTCATGCTGTTTCTTAAATGCAAGACCTGAAATTCTCAAGTACAGCTGCCTTCCTTAGAACAAATGTATGCTTATTGTGAAGGACAGGAAGTTGAGGCTGAGGAAATTCTGTACAGACTTTATTAAAATAATTCTTCTAGCCTCCCCAGATAATTGAGGGTTTTTTGTTGTTGGGTTTTTTTTTTTTTGCCCCCCCCCCCCTCAGGCCCAGCACAAAGCCAATGAATGAACAAACAAATAACCTAAGATGATAGAGGCAAAATCTTTTGTTCCCTACAATTTTAAGTCATTTTCTCATGCATTTCATCCAAAGGAACTAAGCAATAAAAATAAAACCAAGAATCTCTGATGTAAAGTTAGGACAGCCTAGTTTTCATGTCCTGAGATAGAAAATTCAAAAATTCTTTCCTGTTGTGCATATACAAATATGTGATAATAAATTACACTATTATGTATAATTATAATGCATCAATTTTAATAAAAAGAAAAAATCAAAAAGAAGAAGAGGGCTGGGGTTGTGGCTCAGCGGTAGAGCGCTTGCCTAGCATGTGCGCCACCGGGTTCAATCCTCAGCACCACGTAAAGACCAATGCATTGTGTACAACTAAAGCAAATAAATAAATATTAAAGAAGAAGAAGAAGAAGAAGAAGAAGAAGAAAAAGAAAAAAAAAAAAAAAAGAAGAAGAAGAAGACGACGACGACGACAGGCATAGCTCTCCAGGATCTCACATTCTGGAATGATTTAGATATCACTTGACCACAAAAAAGTAATTAAGTACTTTTACATGAACAACAAAGACCAAAACAACAACAGCAACAACAACAAAACAGGTAAATATCAGGTTACTTTTTGGTTACTTTTTATGTAATGGTAAAAGCAGAGGGGCTTCCTGATGGGAGCTGGCTAAAAAGGGCCTCTTTGGAGATATGACCATCCCATCCTCAATCTCTTGATTCCTTGGAATGTCTGATAACAACTTAGTATAGGTTAGTCACATGGGACTTCAGCATAAGTCCATTTTGATCTGGTCTCAAGGGCCCAGCAGAGGGACTCAGCACAAATATAGGTAGCCCATACATTTTATTTAATTGTGGGCAGTATATGAAACCATTAAAGTTAATATTGGAGCAAAAAAATATTCTCCCTGGAGCATCTCTGGTAACAGTGCCAGGGAGACAGGATGTTTGGGTCAAGCCAGACTTCCTAAGTCCTGATCATAAACAGAAGGGAAAGATGGACATTCTTAAGCAATAGGAGAGGCAGCACTAAGTTAGTTTAGGGACTTGCAGAATTTGCTGAGAGTTAAGCCTTAAGAAATACTGTCTGTGACTAAAAGGAAAGTGCTTTAATCCGATGTAGTCATAGATAAGGTGTGAAGGTGGTTTTCCTGCAGGTGCCTTGTCTTCATATTGGAATCCGGAGACAATGTGGTTCTCTGGGTTCAATTCAATCAGCCTGCAAAATCCATAGACCTTGTGGCTGTGTATACATGCTTTTCCACAAAAGAAAATTGCCCACATTTCCCCTCTTTTACCCCTCCCTGAGATACAGAGAAAAAGAGATCAAGTGTGTGAGGGTTTATATAACGCAGTTTTTGCCTACTCAGTGGGAAGAATTGAGCTTAAATGGTTACATTTGTTTAAGAATTCTCTTATATTTAATAAACTCATCTGCCATATTTCTGGACCAAATGGTAAAAAGTCTCAGTCTATTTTATGAGTTGCTTTTGCTGTTAATATTACCATTTTTTAAATCTTGAAAATTTTATTACCACAAATAATTTTTCTTGTCTTTCAATTTACTTCCACACCCTTCTTCTTTGCTTAAAAAAATGCCACTAAGTAGGAAAATGGTCTGACATTCAGCTAACTGTGATGCCAGCCTTCTCTGGAATGCTATGTTGTGTTGTGCCGTGACTTCCATGGAATTCTATTCTTATTTACCAAGGGCTCCCACTTATTTTAATATATGTTAGAAAAAGTGGAATAAAGGAAAACAATTCAACAGGCTTCTATCATTATGAGTTAGTCTTTGAAGAATAGAAATGGCAAAGAAAGATTTTGTATTTAGGCTTTATCTGGTTAGCTTCCAGTTTTTCAGTTGAAGGATTCGAGGAAGCGGCAATTCTAGTTCAACACAAATGCTGTGTTTTGCCCCAGTCCTCTCCTGCCTGGAGGGTCCCTGATGAGAACTGCTCTCTGACCAGGACTCCAGTTTCCACCATGTGGGTGGTGAACCTGCATTCTCTACATCATCCCCACTGTACTAACAATGGAGCTGTTCCCTTGACTCCTCCCCACCCCTTCAGCTCTGTATAAGGTAAGAAATGCCCGGGACTCCAATCCCACCTAGACCCTGAGGACTCTGTACCATTCCAATACCTCAGTTGCCTAGCTTCATCTTTTGGCTGGGGGGAATGGGTGGCACATACAATAATGGCTAAATTCTCAAAAGCCTATTTACAAATTATTGGTAGTATGAGATAGAGGTGAGATATCCAAATAGATTAGGGTTTGGGGAACTTGATAACCAACAAAATGACAACTGTTGTCTGTCTGATGGGTGAAATACGTGGGAGGTGCCTTTACCCCTCAGCCTTCACACCCGGCACTGCTAGGGGTTTCCTGGTAGGTTGTCCTGGGTAGAACACTGAGTGACGTGCAATGGAGTAGCTTTGAGCTGAGTGAAGTTGTCTGTCTTTAGTATTTGCCTTCTGCAGTTGTGAGGGAAGCACAGAGCCCCTCTCCACTCCTAAAATGTGGAAGTCACATTATCATCTGGTGAAACTGACAGCTGGGCAACCTCAGTGATGTGCTCCCAGCCCTGATGAGGTGAAAGCAGCAGGAATGAGCCACCTTCTGCGACAATCAGCAGCAGACATCAGTTCTCCACATCAGTGAGATTTTAACAAAGAGAAGGGCAGAAATTCCACAGAAAGAAAGAAGTTGCAGGTCTACCTCTGTTTTATGCCCTTCTGGCTGAGTTTCTTAGCCTTTTTCTTAAAGTAAGTTGTATGTTAGAGAAGGAGTGTGTGTGTGTGTGTGTGTGTGTGTGTGTGTGTGTGTGCATGCACACGCCTGTGTTGTGAGTAAACAAGGGGAAAATGGAAGGCAGCTCTAAAATTGAAATTGAAATTTTCATCCTGATAAAAGAAAGAACAAAAGACACACATAAGCCTTCTCATTTCATGAACAGCATGCCAATGGCAACACAAATCATACTGTGCATCTTATCGGGCACCTTACATTTAGACTTGTGTCAGAATTGTGAAATACAGCAACTTTTAAGGAAAGCATTTGTTTTTAAAATTTCCATTATTTGGGAAATTAAGGAAGTCTACTACAACCAGCAAAAAGAAAGGAGAGAAAGTAATGTATGGAAGTAAGCTGCCTGGTACCGTAAACCGGGATAAAAACTCTCGGGGGCAGAGTTAAGCTTTTACTACTTTTACTTCTACTTTCTTAGAGCTTAGAGAGGGAAAGAAAGATTTTTAGAGAGAAAGATTAAAGCGAGCTTTTCTTCTTGTCTTCTTAGCTTAGAGTCTTAGAGAGAAAGAAAGATAGAGCTTAGATTAGAGAAAGATTAGAGCTTCTTTCTTCTCTCTTCTTTCTTCCTTCTTCTTCTTCTTAGAGCTTAGAGAGGGAAAGAAAGATTTTTAGAGAGAAAGATTAAAGCGAGTTTTTCTTCTTGTCTTCTTAGCTTAGAGTCTTAGAGAGAAAGAAAGATAGAGCTTAGCTTAGAGAAAGATTAGAGCTTCTTTCTTCTCTCTTCTTTCTTCTGTCTTCTGTCTTCCTCAGGAGTCTCGGCCTAACTCTGACCAGTCATTACTTCTTCTATCTGGTTTCTCTTCTGTCTTCTATCTGGTTTCTCTTCTGTAACCGCTCTGCCTACGTTCTGGCCGCTCTGATTCTTCTGACCGACCGAGTGACTGCCCGGCTGACTGAATTCTCCGTTCTCCTAACTCGGACCGCTTTCACCCGGTTATATACCTTCAGCTTTTCGGGTGCCTACAGGTGCGTCACATACATATCAGGTGGAACTTATGGCTTCCAGCTAGCTGCAACAGCCCTTCCTAATTAGGGCTCCTTCATGGAAGAATAAAATACAAAAACCTTTTCTAAAGAGAAAGAAATAAACAACCCAAGATAAGCTCATGTCTGACTTGAATGGACTGGTTCAAATTCATTTTATCTTAGTGTTATTCAGGTCATCTATGGTAACATTCTTCGAAAAAACACAGAATGCCAAGAGAAAAGACTGGAAAGATTAGAAGAAAAGAGTAACAAAAGAAAAAGCCCCACAGATTACAGGACCAGAGCAAACTTTTATGATGAATTCCTTTAAAAGCTCAGAAAAGAACCTAACACTATCTGATAGCACATCATTTTTCTTAGGATAATTTGTTTACTTCTCTTCTACCAAAGCATCCCTTTGAGCTTACTGTTCTGAGAAATGTCTGTCCCACTCTTGCTAATGGTCTAAAATATTTACTTTCAACTAACAATGTTGTTTCACTTGGACTGCTTCCTAGGGGAAGCATCTTTTTTTAAAAAAGGTTTGCTTTCTTGATTATTATCTATGCAATGCATAACAAAGACAGTTCCACTTCGATACCTTATAGTAGGCATACGAAATGGAACCTGCCACACTAATATTTTCCTCAAAGTCTAGCTTCTGGAACAAAGGGAAGCAAGCACCAGCCTCAGTAAGGGGTATTCAGTGAGCAGAGGGTTGACAGGTGAGGTAGGGTGCACACATGACTGTAACCCATTTCCCAGACAGGAGGAACAAGGTATTTGTCAATGATTTTGCCCCATTAAAAAAAAAATCTCAACATGTTTTTCAGACCCAAATCTCCTCCCTGAGGGGTTCCTTATGATACTGTGTCCCTGTGTCTCATTTACCCTGCCATTCTGGCCACAATTAGTGGGTGGCAGTGGGCATTTGAGAGCCTGGCAGTCAGTTGAGAGTTTGGCTAAGGGCCTCGAAATGACCTACCATGCAAACTCTACCCAACGGAGGCTGTTGATGGACAGGACAGGTTAGAAGCTCTCTTTTCAAGGCATTGAACATGAGATACACAGAGGAAATCACAGTTTAGGTATTGATTTGGGCAGAAGACAAATGATATCTGAAGACAAGAGTGAGCAGAAGCAAAAACTGTGTAGTGCTGGAAGTACTGAAGCAGACAGAAAAAAAAAAAAAAAAGAATAGAAAGAATACTAGGTAGCACTTGAGCAAATGAAGCAGAGAATAGATGAGTCACCAAGATGGTGGAGGACTGAGTAGGGAACCACAAAGGCCAGCTGCTGAGGTGACAAGATCAAGTGAAGGACTTTCCAGTGTGTGTTCTTCCATGAGGCTTGACTACTGTATCCCTGAATATCCCTCCATGAGCTCCCATGGCCTGACATGCCCCAAAGCTGGCAACCTAAAAGAGTTTGTCTAATATGATTTGGCTCCATGGTGAATTCTAGAATAGATTTTCAAACATTTTCCATAATTACATTAAATGTAATATGTAATGATTTGATTATCTAGTTATGTTTATATTTTGTAATAACAATTGACCTCAGAGTAGAGGGAGAAAAATCTCCCTCTTCTGAAATATTCTATACTCATATAATAATATAAAAAAAACCATTTCTATAAAATTATCAAGATGAATTCATTGTCTCCTATTTAATGAGAATCCGCTATTTTCCTGTCCAGGATCTTGTTGCATTTCAAATCTCGTTATTGTAGATTTGTTATTGTGAACCACATTTAGGGTGCTGGATTGTCAATGTAGTGAATGCTGCTTGAAATAAGGGGGTTCTTCTGTTTTTGGTGGGAGTCAGGGTAGAAGGGGAAAGGGTAGGAATCATTCATTAGAGAGGATGTGGATTGCTGCCCTCTTCTGGGCAGAATAGGAGAAGAAATAGTGTACAGAGGTATATAAAGATCTTCAGATATTTTCTAAGTTTATTTTAAAACATTTCATGAATGTCTATAATGTGTGGTATGGGGAGCCAAACTCTAGCAATACTTGAAACTATTCCTCCCTTTGATAAGCTTATAAGTGTGATAGGGAAATGAAATTGTCCAGAAATGAGAAATAACTTCACTGGATAATACAACCAAGTATCAAATTAAACAAAATGTATGTGTTTTTTTTAAAAAATGTATGTGTTTAATAACTCAGGGAAACTATTATTTCATTCTTCTAAACTTTTTTATATACAGGGTCTCACTATGTTGCTCAAGCTGGCCTTGGGTTCAAGAGATCCTCCTGTCTTAGCCTCCTGAGTAGCTGGTACTACAGTCATAGGCCACTGTGCTCAGCTCTATTTCTATTCTTTGTGAGACACCTTTGCTCTAGTTAGATGGAGAATGGAAATATATGCAAAAGAAACTGTTCAACAGCAAATTCTTGGAAGATGTGTTACAAATCACCAATAAAATTGGATTTCACAGGCTGATTAAAATGTTAAATAGCACCTAGACCTATGTTGCTCTATTCTTCTAATAGAAATGTTTTAAGGAAGGTTAATCATGAGTTCCCTTATTTCTCTGAGGTTGGCTGTCAATTTTGCTTAACTCAACACCTGCAACTCCTGCCTCATGCAAAGCAACTTTGATACTCAAAGATCTATAGATGTTTCAGAGAGTGAATCTGGTTGATTTAGAGTCTATGGGATTGTATGTTTTTCATATTGGTTTTAAGTCTAAGCCTTGAGCTCCCACTACATCTTTGACTAAGTGGTATCTTAAGTGTCAATCTGCCATTGTGCCTAGCATATCACTCCCTTGGACTTTCAGAGAGAAAATACAAATTCTTAGCTAGCAATATTCTGGGTTTGTTGACCATGGTATCATTTTAATATCATGTGCTTGTCAGCTTTTTGACTGTGACCAAAATACCCGACAAGGACATCTTAGTGAGAGAAAGGTTTATTTTGGCTCATGGTTTCAGAGGAGTCAGTTCATGTTCTGCTGTCTCCAAGAAGAAAAATCATGGCAGGGGAACATGGTGGAGGACACCTCAGCTCTCCTCAGTCGGAAAGCAGAGAGAGAGAGAGAGAAGAAGAGGAGGAAGAGGAGGAGGAGGAGGAGGAGGCGGCGGCAGCAGAGGAGAAGAGGGGGGGTGATGGGGGAGAGGAGGAGGAGAGAGAAAGAGAAAGAGAGAAGATAGAAGAGAGAGGAGAGAGGAGAGACAGAGAAGGGACCAGAGATTGATACAGTCCTCAAGGTCTTATCCCAGGTGACCTGCTTGCCACCTCTGCACTTTGCTGTACTGGGAAACATACTTTCCATGCATGAGATTTTGGGGGAATTTCCAGATCTAAACCATAACATGGCACTTCTAACAGTAACAGAGACAATAGAATTCATAGTCATGGGAGTGATTGAGAGAGAGAACATAGATATGGTTATAGGACTTAAAAATTTTGTAGAAAAGAGAAGCAGTGGCTATATTTAATAAATTTCAGTCTTTAACAGAAAGTCCTTATTTCAGAAGAAAAGATGTAAACTAAAAACTGTAGGCTTTGGTCTATTTTTCAGTTGTAGGAAGTTGATACCACCCTGGCAAGAGTGGAATGTGGTTTCCTTTGCTCCTCCCCCATCCAACAAGAGTTGCACTGAGAGGCAAGGAGAGTTCCAGTGTGGGCAAGCAGGTGGGACAGAGTCAGACACAAGGCCATGGAAGTAAAAACTGGCCATAGAAATGGTCATAGAAACCAGAGTGGCTCATGCCTTCTGTGCTGGTTGTCTGGTGGCCTCTCAGCCCAAAAGCCACTCTTCATCATGCTGCCTGTGGTGCTTCTGCTAGATCATGTAAATGTTTCTCCTTTGCCCATAGAAGATGCTATGGGGACAATGCAGAAGGGAGGGGCTCCCCATCTGGCTCCACGGGGCCTTTTCTTGCTTTGCTCCTGGCCTGGAGACCTGCACTGCATGGTCTCTTCCTTTCTAACTTGCTAGTTCCCGTCCATAGGTCTCTCTCTGCCAGCCTGGATCTCAGTGGAGGCTTCCATTGTTCCCTGCCTACAAGTATCAGCCTGGTGGACTTCTCCATCATCTAAGAGACTCCTATCTCACCTTCTCCAACCAGATTTAAACCCTGCCCTTGGGAAGAGGAACTTCCTTTAAAATTGCATTCCTTCTTTGTGCTTTCTCTCTCAGTCCTGGAGTCTGAAGACTAAAGTATGTTTATTTTTCTTCCTAGTGGCTAAATTCCCTGAAAGTAGTTTAAAACCTTTTAATACTCATTATTACTTGTTGAAATGCATGTGTGGTATTTGTTCTCTGACTGGACTCTCACTGGTTTCCCTTACCTCTACAAATATTTAATAAAGTTAAATTTGGATGTCCCTGTTGAGTGTCAAGTTAGTACTTCTGAGTACAATTTTGAGTGGGGTTGACCTTCTGTGATCATGGAACTGTCCCCATTCTAAAGTAACCTAAAAGTTTTGAGTCTTCAGAAGGGTTGGATTCTTCTTACAGATTCAGCCATGGCAGTCTCCTGCACTCAGGTCAAGGAAGGATTTTAAAAAATGACTGGAATGATTTATGGAATCCTTCTATTTAGATTCTACACTAATGTTAAGTGGATTACTTTATTAGAATATAAATGATTTAGCCAGTAAAAATAAATCCTCTGCCATTTAACTTTCTTTCTGGATTCTGTTCTAAAATCTTTTACCCAGAGTTTATGTTTATCACATTCACTATTCCTTCCCTGTTTTAGGCATCCTCATTTGTATTATCTCCTGTGAACATTTTCTTTAAATTATTTCATTGAATTTTACATCACTCACCAAAAAAATCATTGCTCCCATTATTTAATTAGGGTAAAATTTCAATTTATACTATAAAAGGAAATGATCTCATTTTTGCTTTCCCAAATTTCTAACAAGTGCAGTGTGTTGGGTTTCAATATTATAATCTAAAGATCAGAGTTTCAGATTCACAAGTCTGTTTTACACTGTACTTTTTCAAAAGTTTCATGTTAGTATCACACCAACAATGCTGCAGTATTTACATTGAAAAATGACAAATTCTCTCTATCGCTCTTCACAGTAACCATAATACTGAAATTGACCAGATAGTAAAAAGTTGTCCTAACTTTGATGAACAATGCATGCAAGGCCATGCAGTTAAAAACACTGTCAGTTAATTAAGGTATAGATGCTCTGAGGGAGGCTTTGGAAGCAACACCTACCATACTCAGCCTTATGTGATTGGAATTCAGTGTCCATACTTTACCTAAGGAAAGGAATATTTGAAAATTAGAAGAACTACAGGCAAAAAAGGTCTTATCTGACAAGTGGGGGAGCTGCACTTTGGACAGGCTAAACAATTTGCTTAAGGTCACATGGTGGGATTGTAGCTAAGCAGAATGTGGCTTCTTCAATCTCCACTTCATTGGAGATGGTTAGGTTAGTGCTTACTTGATGATGAGGATCAGAGCTTCTTGTGCTTGAATAACTTTTAAAAGTTAACATTACAATATTTTTCATCAAGGCTAGCCTTCATAATCATCCTGAATTAAAAGGTGAAGCTTATCTTTATTTCATTTCCGCTAATAATAAAAAAAGTTTTATCATTAAGGTATTTGGAAATCCTGAAATGTATTTTTGTGTAACTAAGGAGGTGTTTGTGATTTTAGTTCTAAAACCAGAGACAGGTACAATTGTATTATCTACTTTTTCTTATAATAAACTGAAAGACAGCTAGGACTGCAAGTAACAGTTAAATGTTCTAACTTTTCATGATCATGACTAAAATCAGCTATGATAATTCTACTGCAAATTACATATTTTCATTTGGAACAACTACAAAATTTTGCTCAGGGAAAATTTCAAATGTATATTTTTAAAGAAACAATTTGTGAAAAAAGTCACTGAAATAAGATCAGAAGAATTAAATTGGGGGGGCGCATATTTCTTATGTATCTGTAATAATATCGTAAGTCTCTATTACATTGTCAGTAACATATAATTATTACTGATATGTAGATATCAGTAATAATTTTACTATCAATAAAATGGGGCTAATGATAGGTTTCTTTTAACTTCACAAGGTTCTTGTAAGGTGAATATAAGTGATAGGTAGGAATTATTGTGAACTTTCATGAATAAATCCTCTGCATTATTAAAGTTTTTCAATATCATCTTATAATGCTGCTACAACATTTAGAAATCATAGCCATCCTTCAGTATCTGAAAGACATTGGTTCTAGGAACCTCCCCATACCCTTCCCTCCCTTGGGTTCCAAGATCTGTGTGTGCTCAAGTCCCCTATACAAAATGGCATAGCACATGCTATAACCTGTGCAGTTCTCTTGTATACTTTAAATCATCTCTAGATTTCTCTTGATACATAATATGATGTAAATGCTACATAAATATTTGTGCTACTGTATTGTTTAGGGAACAATGACAAGAAAAAAATTATTTATGTGTGCAGCACAGGTGCAAATTTTTTCAAAATTTTTTGATTTGTGCTTGGTTGAATCTTGCAGATGCGGAACTCATAGATATGGAGAGCTATCATTATGTCTTATTTAATATTTTCAGGTGTACTTGCACGTAACCAAAAAATGCAAACTAGTATTTGACAAAATCACGTTTTGTGGATCCATTTTAATTTTTTACAAAGTCAAATTTAGAGTTAGCTTGTCATCATTTTATATGCAAAATATGAGTCTTGTAAGGCCTACAAAAGATTTTCTTTTTAATGAACTATTTGGACTCTTTCATGAAATTTCCTTTCAGACCAGTAGATGGTGAAATTTGAGGCCTAATGTTGAAAGAATTGCCAGATGCCTAGTGACAAAGACATCCATTTTGAAAAAGGCAAAGTGAGGAAAACAAGAGAGGGGGTAATGTTATTAGTATCTGAAGTTACACAATCCTCCTGGTGGAAAGGCAGAGGATTGCAGAGTGGAGTGAAAGTTCAAAGACCTGGCCTACCGCAGGCTCTTGCTAAATGACTCAGAGGAATTGCTTCCCTAGGCAGAGCATCGGTTTCTTCATCTAGTTAATTCTCTTCAAATGCTTTCTTCTCTCTTTCCTTCTCTAGAGCCAGGAGAGAGCATATGGTATATGGGTGCTCAGTACTGAAAAGGACGATGATGATGTACTATACAATGCAAGGTCTAAGAGGGCAGCCACGCAAAAGGCACAGCCATTGGGTGCTACTTCTGACTCCACCACGCTGTGAGAGCAACACATGACTACACTTCCTCTGACTTTGCCCTAGTTCTCTATAAAACTGACTCAGTAACATTTGCCACCTGCCTCCTCTGAGGAGAGTTCACAAGGATTAATTGAGATAATGCAGCCAAAGGCCAGATCTTTCAATAAAAGCTGCTAATTATAAGCAAAGCACCAGTGGGTGAGTATATAACTAAAGTCTAACCCTTCATCTCTGACAACATGCTCCTAGAATGGGTGACATCATCACCAGATATAAAAGAACATTTTTCTGGAGAAATGAAAATGAAAAGGGAAAAAAAAAAAAATCAGGCCTTCAAAGAGTATGAGACAACTGCTGTGCACATGAGAAGGGTAAAGGTGATGAAACCCTTTTTACTGCCAAGAGAATATCCTGAATGGGAGTGCAAAGGGAATTTTTCCCAGCTCATTGAAGACAGGAGATGCAAGACAAAAATTTGCAGGATGTCAGAATGTTTGGCAAGACATAAAAAGTTTAGGGAGAGGATATTTGGAAAGCAGATGCACATGTTTCTGGTTTTATATCAAATAGAATTGCTTTTAACCTGGTGAAAATTAAACACTGTTGGGAGGTCAGATATCTTTAGAAGCTGCTTAACTTCTTCTAAAGGCAGAATATGCTTTCTAAAATGGGGGGCACTATGTGGGGATTATTATTATTTTTTTCTTTTTGGTGGAGATAGGAATCCTTTTTCTCTCTTCCTCACTAGGCTTACTAGGCCTTCTTTTTTCTTCTTTACTCTGGTACACAGAATGGGGTTTTATTTTATTTTATTTTATTTTATTTTTTGGTACCAGGGATTAAACTCAGGGGCATCGACCACTGGGCCACATCCCCAGCCCAGAATGGGGTTTTATTTCTGCATACTAAAGACTTCATTGTTAGGGGAAATGCATGGTTCCTCATGAAAGGGAATCAAGGAGCACTTAAGTGTGGTGGGCAGCTAAGGAACACTTTGTGCTGAAGAAAAGCTCTCTTCCCAAGGGGCCTGAACAAAAGAGAGCTTTCATTCCTTCTTCCCTCATCTTCCTCTTTTACCTCTCATATTTTTCCTTCCTCTTATCTTTTTTGCCTTTCCTCTTTTCTTTTCATCCAACTAATTTCTGCTGAGTATCACCAAGTAACAAGTCCTGGGGAAGGCCCTAAATAAACATGTATCTTACTTCATATTGGCTTAATTACTTTGATTCTCAGCTTTGTGCTTTTTCTGAGGCTAACAGGACATAGAGGGTGTTTTGGTAGTGAACCACAGGTAATAAGAAAGTTCCACGTTAGACTTCTCGTCTTCTTAGCTACCTCTGGGAATAACTTTTATGGGATATTTGTTAGCAGCTATTTTGAAAAAGATAATACTGGTTAAAAAAAAAAAAGTTATTTCTTATACTGACTCTCCTCCCCACCCTACTCCCCATCCCCACCAGCTAGAGAAGCCTAGTTTTCTTAACATTTCTCTGATTAAAATGGATACATGGAATTATTCCTTTAGAGTCCACAGAAGCCTTTCACTAACTTGGCCTCTGCAGTCAGAGCCAAGTAAAACAGTAAGAGAGAACTAGAGAACACCCCCCGCCCCCCCCCCACCCCGTCACTACACTACTCTAACTGGAGCTTAGACCAGCAGCCAAGATTCTCCCAGTCAAGGGCATTTACAGTATTGAGCACATTGCAGATGAGTTCTGATCTTCCACTGCATGACAAAAAATAGTTCCAGGTTCTCAGGAATGAGGTTGTATATGCCTCCATGTCCAGTAGATACTGTTCTTTAGTCAACAGATTTTTAAGCTCATCTTTAATCATCTCGTTTTAAACATAAGAGAAGATACTGCTAAACAGAAAATATACACATATATAAACATATCCTGAGGAATAAATTAAAACTTGAACTGGTTATGCTAGCATAATTTTAGAATGGAGTCTTATGTCAGCCCTTGCAATTATTTTCTTTTTCAGATACCAAAGCCTGGCAAACAACCTTAAATGCAAGAAATCAGGTTTTATTTTCTACATTATATGATTTGTCAAATTATCAGACAATGGGATGGATTTGGGCAAATATTAAAGGGGGAGTCATTCTCAAAGCAATCTGACCATCATCGTTACTGAAAGATGGTGCCTTATTAATCTGAAGGCCTGGGAAGAAACCAACCAGAAAAACAGCAAAAACAGACATTTCATGTATATATTCAAACTACTGTATTTATTAAATGGCTAGCATTAAAATGGCTAGCATTCCTGGCTATTGCCCATAAAAATCAGTTTAGTGAAAAACTAAACCACTGTTTAAGGATCTTATTTATATTTTGCCAATGTATATGGAAAATAACTTTTAAAAATTTTGCTTAATGATGCAGTAAATCGCCTGTGCTGAAGTTGGATTCCAATTTCAGTCATATGATTCACTAATCATGAAGTAATAAGTAACTATATCAATAAGTGGAAAAAATCTTTCATTTGGATCGTACCTCAAATGTACAATTTTTTTCATATACATTATCATTCAATTTCATCATATGCTTCCTGAGACCCAGTTTTCTTATCTGGAAAATGGCGATAATAACTCCTATTCTGTCTACTTCACAGAACTACTATTAGGATGAAAGAAATTAAGTAACTGTATTTAGAATCACAGAGCACTATAGGGTAGTATTAGAATAATTTGTGGGAAGAGTTAGTTTGCCATGTAAATAATACTAAGGATCAGAAAAAAAAAAAAAAAAAAAAAAAAAAAGAATGAGACTGAGTTGATTTGATATTGTGTGAACCTTGGGGCACCATACCAGGACTTCCTAAATATCTCATATCCATGCACAATTTCTGGGTCTCCCACAAATTAATAACATTAACCACAGTCTTGTGGATTAAAGAAATGCTGGCTACAGATGCAGTTCACAGTTTTATATCTAAGAAAGTTGAGCTAGTGCTGGGCACGTAGTGCACCCCATAATCTCAGTGGCTTGGGAGGGTAAGGCAGGAGGATTGCAAGTTCAAAGCCAGCTTTAGAGATTTAGAGAGAGCTAAGCAACTTAGCAACACCCTGTCTCAAAATTAAAAAAAAAAAAAAAAATTTAAAGGGGGATTGGGGATATGGCTCCACGGTTGAGAGCCCCTGAGTTTAACCAATCCCTGGTTAAAAAAAATAAAAATTTAGATTGAGCTAGTATTGGATGATTCCAAGTTGTCTCCCACATATCAAGGCTGTGAAAGGTCTTAGAAAATATGCATTTATAGTAAGTTTTATTTTTCTCTTGGGAAATGACTACAGCAATATTCTCTGACACTGCTAAACACTATCTCTTCCCATGTGCTGAAAATGACAACAGAAGGAAGTTGGACTGGGTCGTACACATAACAAGGTTCCCTGTTACACTCTTCTGTTTTACCTTATCAAAACATTTTTCCCCCAGTCTGAGACATATACTCCACACATACCCTGTAGTCAGGAAAATCTATAGATGCTTAAATGCCTGGAAGCATTTCTCTTTCAGTTCTCAATAGCTTTACATTTGTGCTGAAATAAAATGCTTTTCAATCAGAATCCCCTTTCTCAGCACCTAGCAATGTATACAGATGGAACCTGTCCAATCCAAGCAGAAAACTCAGAAAAAAAAAATCAAAGATTCTCAAAACGCATTGACAGAGCTAAAAATGCATTTACCTGGGCAATTATGTCTGTAATTTCTGAATAACTATGGCACCTTCTCACACAGGATCGAGCCAAAAAGTCTTCAATCAGCCGTGTTCCAATGCCATAACCCCTGTGAATGAAGGAAGGAGTGTGGTCTGCATACGTGGATAACAAATAAGCCAAATATGATGAATCAAATAGCCTTTGGCAGTGGGCTTTGTATCTGTCCCACAGAAGCAGAGAACAACAGATCCAGGAAATATTAACTAGTCTCCTATAAGTATGGGAGCCTGACTAGAGGGAGACTGGCAAACTTGACAGTGGCATTGAGGAAAGCTGGTGTATATAGCCATCATCACCTACCAACAGAAAACAGAATGAGAGTCTGGCCCTCTTGTTTGCTATGGGCGGGCCCCTGGGTGCTCACTCCTTAGCACAGTTATCATGGTAGGAGGGCAGGCATTTCCAGGATGGGCTTTGAGAGAAGGGAAACAAAGGATAAGAGAAATACTTTTCGTTGCCAGTGAAGGTCTTAGCAGTTAGGACTCTGAATTTTACTGTGTGTGTGTGAGTGAGTGAGCCAAGTTAAGAAAGCCCATGTCTCTTTCTGGAGAAGCTGGAATGATGCAGCTTGCAGGGAGCTGATATCTGTTAATTGTACCCCAAGTAAGTTGTTTGGGCAGTGCCTGAAGTACAATTCTGAGAGCCTTTATTGAGATGTGATAACACAACTGAACATGTGGCTAAGATGGTTAAGCACACTCCTTGACACTGAAATTTCTGAAAAGGATACCAAAAAAAAAAAAAAAAAAGAAAAAAAGAAAAGAAAAAAAGATTCAGTCTCTATCATATAAGAACTTGCAATCCAGTTGAAGAAACAGAACATTAAGGGTGAAAAATAAAGAGAATGCTGTTTTTGTCAAACCAGTGGAGAAAAAAAAGTCTTGAATTTCATAACCACAAGTACACAGACAAGTGAAATGATTTGGATGGAACAGCAGAGGGCCCGAAAAAATAAAGACACTACAGTTTTTAGAGGCAGTGATTATTGTTTCAGAGGGTCTAAAAAAGCATGAGATCATTGGTGACTTGGCACAGGGGAGATGGATTTAACGTCAGTGTGCTCTTAGTTCACTAAATCTAGTGAGATATTTTATTTATATTTATGAGTGGATGGAAATAGTCCATTTAGCTTACTTGAGACTTCTGAGAAAAATGGTTTATAATTCTAACCAGAATGTGCTCACACTGAAAAGATACTTGAAGAACAGAACATCTACTTTAAAAGAAAGTGAAACTAGTATTAGAAGATATTTCCAGGATTTTCTATTTATCATATCATATTTCCTATTTACCACTGGAACAGCGATGGGAAGCCAGAATGTTATGAGCAGATGAGCAGTGCATATACTGTTTTGGTCAAAGGATATGATTCTACAAAGTAGATTTTTATAAATCAATTTAAAAATATAAGACATTCCCAGAAGCTATTAAAGAAATTCAAGTGTGATTTTTTTTTTTCTTAAGGACTTCCTACAGCCTCTCCAAATTTATTTTGTAACTAATATTCCATTTACATTTGCTAAAATGTGCACTCAATTAGTTCACCAAACATTTTTTAGTCAAATCACCTTCTTCATTGTTCTGCAGCTATGCCACAAAACAATGCAAATGTAATGCAAGTCAAATAACTTTTAGGAATGCTACTGTCAGATGTTGAAGTGTGACCTCAGGGTAAGATAGCTTTAGCAGCTCCCATAGCCACAGACAGTTTGCTGAGGAAGAAACTGCAAAGGCCATTCGTGGGTAGCTGGGCTGTTTGCTGCTTTTTCAACACTTCTGACTAATCAAGAAGAAATGTAAAGAAAGGAGAGAGAGAGTCTACTGTCATGTATAGCTAAACAGAACAAATTTTTTAAAAGGAGAGACACAGAGAGAAAGAAAAGGCTTGTATACCAAAATGAAAGGGACTTTTCCAAAAAGAAAAAAGGAAGATGTATATATAAAAAGGGGGGAACAAGAATTAAAATAAATTAAAAAATTTTCAAGCTTTCCCTTATTCTTTTTTTTTTTTCTGCATTCCAGTGAAAAATAAAATGAGTCTTTTTAGAAAGCCCTAAAATGCTAGGCTAAATTTCCCCTTCAACCTGCCTAAGTAAATTTTCTAACCAGTGCATATTTTCCAGTCATTGATCTGTAAGAGTCCTTTTTCAGAGGTTAAAAATATATTGACTTTTATTGTTTGGAAATAATCTGATGATCATATAATTATTTTGAGGAAATTAAAAGGTTGAATTTGAGCATGAGGAATCTCTATTAATAAAGACAAAAGAGAATGGGCTTATTAAGAAGTGGGATTTTATATTTAAAAATATATTTTAAAGTAAATTATAGTAAGTGCAAAAACATTCAAACAATGGAAATGTTATATAGGAAAAAGAAATTCTCCCTTCAACCCATAATTCCCCATCACCCAGTCTTCTTTTTAGGCAATTATAATTACATTTTTGCATGTGCTTCCTTAGATGGTCTATGCTTCTGCAAATAAATATTTACATTGTAAGGAGTCGATTTAGAAAAAAAGACTGTTGAAAAGATCAAATTGAATGCTCTATCATATTATTACAAGAGCAATTTCAGTCTTGCCACAACCTTTGCTCATAAGTGGCTAATAAAGAAATGGTTTCTAGCAACAAACATTCCACATTTGATATTCGCAGAGAAAAAAAATTCCTTCCCATTAATTTATGGTATAAACCCAAATGGCAGGTGTAAGAAATTACACTCAGCTTTCTGATATGATTCATTGACACAAAAGAAAAGCTGGTGAAATGGAGTAAGTCACTGGAGGCAGGAAGAATGTAGGTGATGTTAAGAAACAATGAACATTCCATAAGAATGAAAGATGTCTACTTACATTTTGTCTAAGTATTCGTTCACATCTTCATCTTTCTCATAATCCTTACACAGCTGGGCAACCAGGGCTCCATAGGTGAGGACAAAGAGATCTTTGTTCTGCAGGAAAAGGGATGGTTTCATGGTATAGGCAAAGTCACAACAACAACTTACTACTGTATTTTTTTTCTTTTCTTTCCCCTCCCTACCTCCTTCCCTTTCTTTACAAAATTTTGGTGTTAGAATCAGCCTCAGAGATCATCTGTTCATTTTCACCCCATCTTTCTATTATTGCAACACTTTTCACTTTTGAGAACAGATTGTACTTACATTTGGATACTTAGCTGGGGCTGTGGTGAAGACCTGTGAAATCAATTTCTTAATATGAGAATATCTTTCTATGCCTTTGCTTACATTATATAACTTGCAATGTATTTCATGGAGGAAGTATTTGTTTAGTCACTAATTTCTAATACAAATTTTATTGTTCTAGAATGGACTTTGATTTGTGCTGACCCTGTTTGCAGTTGGAAGAAATAATTGGGCGAGACTTCTCCTGAGTCTGCACAAGCCCTAATGAGCAGGAAATTCAGGATGAACCCAATTGCAGCACAAAATTTATGAGAGTTTTTTTTTTTCTTTTTTACTTAAAAAAAAAAAAAGAAGAAGAAGGGGGGATGGGACTTATGCTTTCTTTATGGATCTCCAAAATATATCTCATTTTTAGAGTGAATTACAAGTGAAAACTAAAACCAAAGCCAATTTAGATATCATTTAGCATAGATGTTGAACATATGGGAAACAGAAAACATAAAGTTCAATCAATCCACTGGTAAGTCTCCCTGTTTCGCTTCTAATATTGAGTACTACACAAGAAAGGGAAGGGGATCTTAGAGATAATTTGTTCCAATGCTGTCATTTCTCCAGAGGACAGAATGAAGCTTCAGAAGAACCAAATGACTTGCCCAAATGGCCAGAATTTGTGAGAGCCAGAAAGGCCTGTCGGACTCCAGGCCTCCATTCTGACACAGCATTTATCACTGAGATAGACAAAGAAAGGAGGATACTATTTGGAGTAGAGATGGGTAGGAGAAAGAGGTAAGAAGGAGGATCACTACTGAAAATAAGATTATTTTACACATAATTGTACTTATGGATTGCACATAATTGTATTTGTGTGAAAAGTCAAATGTAGATTCCAGATTAGAAGAGGTGTCCTTACCTCTAGGTCCAGGTATCTTGGATAGTCTAATACATAGGGGAAGGGAAGGCCTCATAATCTGTGTGATTTTTTTTTTTTAAGTATAGGCCTTTAAGAAACCAATAAAATTGCTTATTCAACGAATTGCTTTTGTAAATACTACACAATTTGATTCAAATACTTCCAAAGTTGGTCTAAAACCATCAGTCTCTTACATATGGGTTTATATTGTGACAAACATGTTTCTTCAGTCAGGTAGAATATTTATTAATACTAAATAAAAGTTAAATCAATAGAATCTAAATATTATTTGTCATATATGACATACTTATGCAAAAAAAACCCAAATGGCATTAATGTACATAGGATATACATTACATATAATTAATTGATATTATGTTATATATTTACTGATATTATAGTAATATATTCAATTCAGATATAGGAAAATAATGAGTATGTTAATATCTTTACTAGGAAATAAGGGATATAAGCAAGTGATATGATCAAAAATATTGTTAAACGTAACACTAAGGGTCACCATGTATTCAATTTTAATTCTCTTCTTATTTAAATCTTCCATAAACTTAGTCATAAATTACAAAAATGCCTGTAATTTATAAGTGAAATATCTACGTAGCATATAAGAAACCACAGAAGAAAACAAAATATGGCTATGTACCTATGCTACAACATAAAAATAACAAAGGTGAAGGATGCAGAGAGAGAGAGAACATGAATGACAATGTGTTTCCTGCAACTAGAAATAAAGCAAAAAAATTTGAAAACGAGAAAATATTATAACTTACCTACATGCCATAGCCTCAGTATTGTGCCCATTTATAATTAAGGTCAGACTAAGATAATGGCATCTCCTCACCACACACACACTCCCTCTGCTTCAAGACCAAGGGCTGTACCTTGAAGTACATGTGCAGTTGGATCTCAAATCCACACCATAGATCCCAAGAAATGTCAAAATAAATTTATTTATTTTTATGGTTTTTAAAACCATAGCAACCAACAATTTCTATATGTGAAAAATGGAACACTTAATTATTTTCAGAGGTTTGTGGTATGTCAGGATAAAAATGTTTGACACAATATGAACTATGTACAATATTTTTCTGGTATTTGAGAGCCCTATAGTAAAAGAAATCAAGATCCAGAGTGCTGGGGGTGGGGGAAGGGGGCATCTGCATGCATTTCCAATCGGGGTGTGCCAGTTACTCACTACAACCCAAAGTACCAAGGCTAAAATTACTTAATTACATCAAATGCCCATTATTCTCCTGAAGTAATTAACATAGTTTAAAACTTAACCATGAATTTTCACATCTATAACATCTAAATGGCTAAAGCTATAATGAAAGAGGATTAAAAAAGAATATTATCCTAACTGAATCTGCACAAAATGAAGTTTAAAAAGAAAAAAAAAAAAAAAAAACCTCTGAATTTAAAATAGAATAATAGCATGGAGCAGATATAAACACATTTAAGACTAAGAAACAAAATTTTAAAGGTAATATTTTAACACCTAGGGTTTTTTTTATGATCTTACTCCTATTTGATTTTACACGTAAAATTTATTTCATATACATTTAATTTCTTATTTCATGCAGCCTGAAATACAAAGAATTACTTAATCTCTTTGTATTTTCTGTCAGAGACAAGAGGAAAACTTGACATTTTTATGGATGTAATTAATCAGGAAAGAAGACCCTAAAATCTGTATAAAGAATTGATTATTCTGTTACAGTAAGAGATAATTTGTAACCAATCCCAGAGGTGTCATTTATGATATGCTTCATCAAACCCAATCTCTGCTCAACTGAAAATTCTACTTGTAGCATCACCTTTCAAAATAAATCAAGAATTTCTCAGGAAAAACATTTTTTACAAAGTAGAAAAAAAGCCCCTTTATAAAAGGATCTTACAATTTTTTGGTATTCCGGTCTTCTATGTGCAGGGCGAGACATAGTGCTTGATGGAGGAAGAATGTGATCTTCAATTTCTTTTCTTTTGTCTATAACTTAGAGGTGCATCAGTCTTTGTCCGTTTTGGGTTTTGCAAGTTCCTCCTGGCTTTGAGGCAGGAGTGCTACTTCTGCCCTCTACTGCTTTTGCTCTTTGCTGAACTCAAGAGGAAAACAAAAATCATGAACAACAGGACTGTTTTGTACCTACGTAACTTGCCACTGCTCAAATAACTGCTTCACTTGTCAGGATGAGTTGTAATCTGGACCCATAAAAGTTGATGGTGTGAAGTCAGATCAGAAGCACCAAGACACTAAAAATTCTTTAGCCCCAGGGAGTTCAAGAGTGGTGTTTTGTTCTCATGCCAAGACATTGTTTTAAAATCACAAACAGAAACCTTTATAATCTAGAGAGAACTAAATGTTAGCATTATTCAGTCTTGTATTGATTGTCCTATGAATTAGAGAGGCAGGATCAGCAATCCATAGGCACTAAATCCTGGGTTCAAACCTGATCAACAACTCAAATGGGTATCAAATTGTTCCCAGGACATAGGCCCCCATATTGTGTGATTACAATATTCAAATAGTCAAATATATCTGTTATCCTTTTTTTTCTTTTTGTAAGCAGCAACAGCAATTTTAAGAAGTGTGGAATCAGTGATATTTTATTTCAGAACTGTTGCTCAAAATGGGTGCTCTGTAGTTTAATAATGTATGATGATTTTGGCAGAGAAAGTAAACCCTTAGCTTTCTTTTGATAATTCCTAAGATATTAGCTTTTGGAAGCTTGCTTTATTTATGCAGAAATACAGATATTTAAAGTTCAAAAAAGAAATCTCATCTTGACAACTACGGGGTGTGGAGGATCAAAGCTGTTCCAGAAACAGAGCATAAAGCTCAGTTTAGGAAAGTGGTTTCCTACCTCTTACAGCTTGAGACAATTAGTTCTATTTGTTCTGGCATATCCTTGCTATAAGGGGACCAATTCGTGGTAAATACTTTGAAGAAGTGTGGTGTAGTTGAAAGAACCTTGGAGGACTGGAAAGGCTCGGGCTGGATTTCAGTTCTACAATTACTGGCTGTGTGGCCTTGGGCAAGAGACTTTATTGCTCTATGGCTCAGTTTCTACATCTTCAAAATGGCAGTAATGATACCTACCTCAAATAATAATTGTGAGTATCAAAGAGATAATATGTGCTATAAAAACACATGGTAATGCACTAAGTAAAAACTAATGACTATAGGTTATTCCTGTAGGTGAATTTATTGAGTGGAATTCTATAACATTTATGGTATTTCCATTTGTGCCTAGATACCATGATCTCAGGAAAATCAGTTTTGCTGAGTCGTGGGGCATGGAGGACTTTTCAGTAGCAGATTAATGACAACTTGTATAAACTTTACAATTTACAACATGGTATTCATGCTCTTTACCTTGTTTTAATTCAACTATAGTCTGTGATATAGTCACTGCTGTAACCATTGCCATTTGTAGAATAGGAGTCTAAATATAGAAAAACTATGAAATTTGTTCAAAGATGCCTGGATAGTCAGTGGGATTTGAGCTAAATTTGCTGATTATAAATTAAGACAAACTTTTTAAAATTGCACATATTCTAATCATGTTAGCACAAAATATTTTCAAGGTAGACTCACAAAACCACTAAGGTGCCGTTAATAGTACATTGATGAGCCTAGTTTGGAAACAGTTTGGGTTTTGGGTAAGAGATCCCTGAGAAAAACAGAAAAGATCTGTGTGCTTGGAGAGAGGGTATGATATTACTCTAATCGATATCACTAAACTCTAATGGCTGTGATAGGACCACATCAGAGCCATTGTGAGAATTCAGGACATTGTGAGGACTTTAGAGAAAGCAAGCTCTCCCTCCAGACTAACAAGACTCCCCAACAGCCCTCTTCCTGGGACATAGGGATAAAGAAAGAAGAACTTAGTTTCAGCCCAGGGCAGTTGTACCAAGCAAAGCTGCACAAATGCTGCTGTAGTCATTGTCAATGGGTACACTGGTTTGCTGGTTTTCAGACTGTGAAACCCACTGACCTTCAGCACTTGTTAGGATCTGAGTGAGCCTTTTTCGTCCCCAGCTCCTTCTTTTTATTTAAATCCATCCCCCCCCACACACTTAAATAGAAGAAATCTCCAGCTTTATATTTGAAACAGGGAAATGATCTGTAATGTGTAGCCTGGCAATAAACTATGAAGGAGAATCATTTCAAAATAATACACAGGTAGTTTTTTTTCTCTCAGTAGGAGTTCTTTAGGCTGGCTAGGACTGTATTTGGAGCTAGGGCTGAGAGAAATAAGCATTCTTGAGTTTCATCGAATGTGCACTGTAATTAACCAATCCATATAAATGGTGAACTGGGCCATGCTCCTACACAGGGCCTTTGGGAGGTACCTGGGCAAGTGAGAGGTGGGAAGTAGCTAACAGAGGAAGGATGACAGCTACTTCCAGGTACCATAATATCTGGTCCAGAGGCTTATTTTTTTTTTCAAACTCTTTTTTTGTTTAAGCCTGGTTTTAGTGTTTCTTTTATCCTGTTTTCTTTCAGTAATATCTGTGCATGACTTATCCCCTAAGGATAGCCCTAGAGTTTAGTTCTGATCCCGCATCCATGTGCCAACTAGCACCTTGTGAATGAGGTGGTGGGTCCCTGCTGAGGAGTATACATTTAATACCTATGTGTTGCAAACAGCAGCAAGTTATCTTTAACAAGGAGAGTACTTGGCTGTAAATTGCTATGGTCTGAATGTCCTCCCAAAATGCACTTTGCTTAAACTTAATCCCCATTGTGGTGGTATTAAGAGGTGAGGCTTTCTGAGAATTGATTAATAGCCATGAAGCTTCTATCCTCATGAACAATAAAAGACTTATAAAAAGGCTGGACAGAACTAGCTCAGGCCTTTTTATTTTCTGCTCCTCTACTATATGTGGACACAGAAATAAGGTGCTATCTTGGAAGCCTTGAGCAGCCCTCACCGGACACCAATGTTGGCATCTTAATCTTGGACTTCTCAGCCTCTAGAACTGTAAAATATAAATTTCTGTTTTTTTATATATTATCCCATTTCAGATGTTTTCTCATAACAGCACAAAAGGACTAAGACAAATCCCAAAACAAAATAGATTACTCATAGATGTAATCCATCACAGCCATTGACAAGTTACACTCACTGGCACTGCAGATGAAATCATTATTTCAACAGCTAACAATAAAAAAACTTGCA
Source organism: Tamias sibiricus (assembly GCA_025594165.1). NCBI lineage: Eukaryota > Metazoa > Chordata > Mammalia > Rodentia > Sciuridae > Tamias > Tamias sibiricus. The sequence goes on from CM046666.1 coordinate 101,910,366, forward strand.
AATTTGTTGTCAGTGAACTCCTTTACAGCAATAATTTGACACTCTAATAGTGACATCTACTCCATCCATGGTCCATCCTTTCCTACAGAGTTCACAGAAAGAATGGTCTGTAATTTCCTTTCCCACTTCCACATTTCCCATATACTCTAATTAAGTAGGCTTTTAAATATGAAATTATAAACATAAGGAAAGATGTGGTACTTACTACTTTACTGAACACATTGCTATATACATTTCAGGCTTTGTTTTCAGCGATAAAGCAGGACTGACACAGCTATACCCTCTTTAATTCTATTTTCCTTTTCTTTTCAGTGGTCGCATTATCCAGAGCTTGATAGTGACCATTCTGTGTGTATTTTAAAACTTGAAATATGTAACTATCCATAAAGAATATATGATAGTATTTGAAGTTTTATATAATAGTATCATACTGCATATATCCTACATCTTGGATTTTTCTTAAAAGTTATTTAAGGTTTATCGATTTTGATGCCTGTTACTATAGATCATTTATTTTAACAGATTTATAGCAGGGATCAGCAAAACTTTATTGTAAAGGACTACAGAGTAAAAATCTTAGGTTTTTCAGCCATATAGATTCTGTCACGAGAACTCAGCACTGCTGTCATGGTGTAAAGGTGGCCTCTATCCTGAAGTAACAGACATGTTACTATGGTCTATAAAACTTGATTTATAAACACTGAAATTTGAATTTCATATAATTTTCACATGTCACAAAATAGTTAACATTTTTTTCTACCATTTTAAAATATAAAAGCCATTCTTAGCTTATAAACCATACAAAACAGGCAGTGGGCCAACTTGGTCTATCAGCCATAATTGTCAAACCCCACTCTGTTACCATGGTTTATTAATTTATTTCCCTGTTATTGGACATTAGTGCTGAAATTTCCTCTGTGATTTTCTACATAATCAATATATTTTGCAAATGATTTTGTGGGGAATTTATAAAAAATATTTATTCTCTACTTTGGGGGGATGGAATTCTATATATCTCTACCTGAACACCTATATCTTAGACAAAACTTGCTAAGATTGTTCTTTGCATCTTTTGAATCCTTTCCAGTGTCTATTTGATCAATTCATTTCTGATAAAGATATGTTAAAAATTTTCTATGAAAAGACTGTTACCTTATAATTCAATTAGCTTTTGCTTTATATATTTCAAAGTTACGCAGTCACGGACATAAAAGTTGACACTGTCATATCTTGATAATGGATTGTTGCTTTTATTAGGATGAAGCATTCAAAATTAGCCCTTTTAACATTGTATGCCTTAGTTCACTTTTGCCTTCTATTAGTATTGTTCTCAGTGATCTATAGTCTAGTACCTTTCTTTTCAAGCTTTATATGTGGTACAGTTTGGGGAGTGTCACTTGTAAGCAGAATTATTGTTCATCACTTTGTAGGCAAGTTGAAGCCAGTTCTGGCATGGGGGTTAAAAGTACGTGCCAGACCACCTGGGTCCTGGTGTTGGTTCTTGCACTCATCTCTGTGTGACCCTGGGCAATTTTCTTAATCTCTCCAGACTTAGTCTTCTCAGTCTGTACCAACATTGAGGATAACATGAGAACCCCATTATTGAGTTATTATGGGGATTCAATGGGACAAAGTTTTTAGAACAGTGCCCAGCATGTAGCACACCTAGTAATTGTTAGCTATTTAAAAATTTAATTGTGATTGTTCATGTATTAGGTCTCATTTCTATTGCTGTTTTGTTTTCTCTTTATCATCCCTTTCCTTTGTTGACTATCTCCTTTTCTATTTCCTCTATATTTGAATGACCTATACATTGTATATTTATTCTTTTAGGAATCATACTTGAATTTTATGGTTTTATTGATATATGATTGCTGTACATTTTGATGAGAATATATATATCTGCGTATATACATAATGTATATGTAGTCATCAAATTAATCAGCATAATTAACATTTCCATCACCCCTGCTCTGTGTTTACTTAGATTGTTTGTCTATTTGGCATCCATTAATTACAGGGTCAAATAATGGCCAAGTTGTTTACATCTCCCCTGTGACCCCGACCCCCTGTACTGAACCACCTCCTTATCTAACTCTCACATAGTAAGCCAATATTTCCTTGCCCTAAAGCAACTCATGTTCAGGTCACACACATGTAGGGACAGTTTATCACCAAAAAAGCCCACTAGAATTATCCAAATTTGCCAGTCCTAAGTGTCCCCCCTTCCTGCTCTGCCGTTCCCACAGAAACCCCAATAAAGGCTCTGGCTTAGCCTTTCCTTCCTCTTTCTACCTCCTGACCAAACCTGATGCTTCCTTATATGATCCAGCATGACACGGCATACCCCTTTGTCTTGCAGAAAGATAAATCAGATTCTTCTTTCACTGATATTGGCATCTCTTTATTGTTACTTAGTCACTTTCATAAATTAAAACTCTGTGGGTACAAATTGATACAACTCCCTAAAAGTTTTCTCAAGTCCCTTTGTAATTTTTCTCTTCTTTTCCCCCTTCCCCTACTTTCTAGGTCTGGTTTCTTTGTCAGTACAGATTAATTTATAATGCCTTGAATTTTATATACATAGAAGCATATACTACATATCCCCTTTTCTGAATTATTTCATCCAGAAAATTATTTTTTAATTCATTAATGTTTTGCATATTTTAATCTTTCCTTTTATTTTACTAGTAGTATTCTCTCAAGTGGATATTAGTAATTTATTGATTCACACATTTGGTGATGGATATTTGGGCTATTATTTATACCTACTATAAAGAAAGTTGCTATGGTCATTCATGGGTAAATTTTCGTGTAGACATATGCTTTCATTTGTCTGGTGTAAATAACTAGGACGTAAATGTTTGTATTATATGACAGGTGCATAGTTAACTTTTAAAGAAAATGTGTAGATCAAAGTGGGTAGTCCCACTTGACATTCTTATTATCAGTGTATGAGAATTGCAGTTGTTTTGCATCCTTGCTGATCTTTGGTATGGTTAATCTTTTAAATTTTAGTAGATATGTAGTGATAGTTTATTATAATACATTATATATATGTGTGTGTATATATATATATATATATATAATTGCCTTAGTTGTATACCTTTAGAAATAAAAATAGTTTTTTTCTACAGTTAATAATTAAATAAAGAGACCTTTAAAATACCCTATTGTGCTCATCAATATTTTTGCTCTCATGTCTTTCCTCGGGGTTCATTTTTCTTCTTGCTGAAATATATCCTTTCATAATTCCCTCAGTGAGGTTCTGTGGGAGATCAATTCCCTAGTCTTCTATGTATTTTTATTTTGCTCTGTCTCGAATGACAGTTTAGCTGGTACTGAGCACCTTAAAGATATTGTCTTCTAGGGTCTATTGTTACTAATAAGAAGTCTACCTTTAGTGGGATATCTGTCTTTTCTTTTGTATAGCTATTAAGAATATTTGCTTGTTTTTCACATTCTGCATTTTACTTTGCTATGTCTAATTGTAAATTGATCTGATTTAATTCTGCTCAGAACAACCAACATGTTCATGATGTAAAAACTTGACTTTGATTTTGCTGTCAGTTATTTATTTTCATAGATATTGCCTCTCTGCCTCTCCTTTCTTTTTTCCTTTGTTAGATTGTGAGTTGCTTAATGTGTCTTCTGTTTCCTTCAGATGTATTATTTTATTTTTTTGTCATATTGCACTTTGGATGAATTTCTCTGTACTGCATTGTAATTCACTGATTAGGTATTTAACTATGTCCAGTTGAAAGTTTTGAGAGAAGAAATTTATAATCCCAACCAAGCCTAGTCCAGAGCCCTTCATATAGGAGCTGTGCAATAAACATTTACTCATCATTAGGTTATGGACTTTCCCATGGTCCCTAAGTTTCAGATTGCTCTAGTATTTGGTAATATTCATTATTCTGTATATTATAACTTTATTATGAACCCTCGTCTAGTACAAAGGCAGGAGTCTCTCTGTTGTGCTTCCAGCACTCTATTTGCTGATGCTCAGCATTTTGTGTTGTACAAAGCAGCACACAGAGATGAAGGCAGTCTGTTTCACAAGCAAGCTATGCTCTTTATAGTAGGAAGATATATTGAAAATTTTCTCAGTTTATACATATCAGATGAGAATTGAGATACCTTCCATTTCTTCTAGCTATAATCTGATGTGTATTTCTTAGGTCAGGATTCACAAAGTACATAAGGAAAGATGCTAGAATCCTTTAAACATGTAAGTATGTCGGGTCATTTGACGTAACCAGTTAAACCAGTAAGAGCCCATAAAATGGTTATAGCTGGTGGAGTCTAATGATCAGAAAGGGCCATAAGCTGATTTGTGGATGAACTTCCCACGATGAGCCCGACTCTCAACAATATTGTTTCTTCTCTGCAAAGAAGTGGAACCTTTATCAATTCTTTGATTGCAGCGTTGACTATTGGTGGGCAACAGCTATTCTCTTCATTCACTTTCAGATGTCCCTGTCAGGTTGGAAAAAACTTCTATTATGGTTCAGCCTTTCTTGTCATTCCTGCTTTGATTCTTCTGATTGCTGGCTATGCTCTGAGAAACCAAATGTGGACGATTACCAATGAATACTGCTGCAACTGTGTCCCTCGCCGCCGGAGGATCAGTCCCCTGGAGTGCAGGCTGGCTTGCCTTAGGATCTTCAGCATCACAGGGAGGGCGCTTGTTGCACCATTAACGTGGCTGGCGGTGACCCTGCTGAAAGGCAATTACTATGAGTGTGCAGCAAGTGAATTTGCATCTGTGGACCATTACCCAGAGTTTCAGAATGTCACTGCCAACAAACGAGAAGAGATCCTCGCTGGTTTTCCATGTGACAGGTTGACTCCTTCTAATGCAATCCTAGTAAGAGATGAAGTAGCTCTTCAGCACAGGTACCAGTCACAAGTAAGTTTTTTTTTTTTTTTTTTTTTTTTTTTTTTTTTTTTTTTTTTTTGCTGCACTATTCCATAATTACTATAGTACTGGAAACATTTCACATTTCTGCTACTTCTAATATTGTCTGATTATAGAACACAAACTAGATGCCTTCATCAAAATGAGTCCTACCGAGCAGTTGCATAGATTGTAATTAGGATGTTGGGCTTTGGAGTCAGCAAACTGGGATTTATTTAGTCTTGCTTTGCCATTCATTAACCTGAAAATTTTTGATTAAGTTATCCATGCTTCACTTTCCTCATTTGTAAAATTGGGGTATTAATAGTATCTACCACATAGGATTGTTGTGAGGAATAAATGAGCAATATATTATATATCTAAAATAATATATCTAAAATGAATTTATCTTTAAAATAATGAATTTTAGACATAGTATGAATATGGCTAATACTATATTATAAATCCCATCTTTCTGCATGTATGTTCTCACAATCTTGCTTAAAATGACAGGAAGCTTAATTATGGTTTAAAAATTTCCAATGATGGTTCTAAATTTAGTCCATGGACAGGTTTGTGTCAGAGTGTGGGATGGAGGGAGGGAAAGCCTGAACCTACTACATTTATAGATTAAATTTTAGAAGTACAATTTTGCATTTTGTCAGGAAGGAAGAGTCATTGCCTTTAATCAGTCTCTCCAAGGGATTTGGGAAAAACATATTTTCAAACAACTGCAATACAGTAAAAACATTTTTAAAAACTACTAACTGCAAAGACATATAAGATTTCTGACCTATAGACTTTCAGTTATTAAAACTGAGGAATTCTAATATGGTTTAGTTGAAAAATAAAACAACTATAATCAAGACAGATAATACTGAAGTGTTGCAATATGTTTAAGAAAAGTTAAAAATCCCAATAGGTTATGCTTTGTCTCAATTTGTTTTTTACACTATCCCTGAAGGTCAGGCAGAGAAGAGTCTTGTGAACCTATGTGGAACGTCAAAAAATCAATAGGACAATTATAAAGTTAAAAAATGTTCTTGCTTAAAGAAAACTAAAATATAATACAGAATGGTAAGATTTTCTTAAGGTCAAAATAAAATGCCACTAGATGCATACATAAAGAAAACTAAAATATAATACAGAATGGTAAGATTTTCTTAAGGTCAAAATAAAATGCCACTAGATGCATACATAGATTACTATGAAAAAGGTCTTTTTACAGTTCAAAGTACCATTACCAGTAGATTTGTTTTTGCTTTTGTGACAATAAAACATATATTTTTAGATACTTAGCATCTAGAGTACTGTATAAATATTTCATGTCTCCACTTTCTCATCAAATTGAGGGGTAGATAATATTAACCCCATTTTACAAATGAGTTATGCTAAATCTCAAAGAGTTTATGTAACTTGTAGACGTTCATAGAGCTAATAAATGGCTGATTAAGATATCCAGAGATCATGCTGTTTCCATTTCACCAGGTTGCCTTCTGCAACCACTTTGAATTTCATTGTCTTTTGAGGAATATAAGTTGCTTTTCAATTGGAGTTTTCTGAGTTGACCATAAGGTCATATTAAGTTAAAATTCCTTTTTTGTCCGTCTCTCATTGTAAAATATCTCTGACATTAGTTTCACCCATTTCAGTCTACTTTCTACACACATGCCAAAAGTATCTTTTAAATGTAAATAGGATGATGAGTTTCCCCCTCCCTAATCCTTTTTCTACCAGACTAAGCACAAGTTCAAATTTCTGGCATTACATACAAAGTCCTTCAACATCTGGCTCTTGACCACTTCTCCACGACTCCTATGAACCTGTGAATACAAGTTTCTTGTGGTTCTCCCAACTCTTCAGGCTGTTATATTCCTGTCTTCTTAAGAATTCTCAACTTCAGGGCTGGGGAAGTAGCTCAGTTGGTAGAGTGCTTGTCTTGCATGTACGAGGCCCTGGGTTCAATCCCCAGCACCATAAGAAAAGAAAAGAATTTTTAACTTCTTGCATCTGTGAACTTCTTTATTTCTAAGTCTGAGTGCCATCTCCTCTGGCAAGTGTTCCTGATGCTCTTCTCCCTAAAACAAGTTCAATTCTTTTCTATTGTGCCTCCTTGGGTGCCATGTTTACTCATACCAGAAACAATCACATTCTGCTCTCTCTTAGCTTGTTTATTAATCTCCCCTTTGGGGTCTAAAGACTATAAGGAAAATAAATCCCTAGTTGAGTCCTCATTACCAAACACCACAGGCTGCACGAGGTGGAGCTTGTTGAGTGATAGTTTATTAATTAATGGACATCTGAGTTGACATTTCTGCCACCATGCTGGCCTCTATTCAGTTAAATTGTCACAAATATAAATTGTAGTTTTTAGCCTCTATAGAGGCTAAAACTGTTGCTCTGTGCCACCCTAGTTACTCCAGGCTTGTAGACAAATGGCAAGATGCAGAAGAGGTCTTCATTGCCCAAACTGCATACTCTTGTACTGTTGGCTTCCCTAAATGTGGGGAACTTGTCTTCCTTAATTTACAAAGCAATTGTTAAATATTAAAAAATAACAATAATAAAAGGGGATTCTAAGACTAGAAAACTTTATGGTGGTCTTTAAAAGCATGCACTAAATACTGAATAGTCTATTTGAAAACAATAAGGTACTACAAGCTACAATGACTATACTATCCTTAATAAATTTAGAGACCCAAGTTTGCTCACTGACTTCTTTGGTTGCAAAAGAAAAAAGTAAAGAGCAATACAGGAAGAAATATCAATGAATACTTGTTGGCACTTGATTGAAGACATTTTGGGAGGCTACTATTATTGTCTATCATACTATTATTTTTATCACCATCATTACCGAATATTCATTAAGCCCCCAAGGAATGAATGGGCCTGTACCCGATGATTGAGAAGTAAGGTTGAGCTATAAGCAAAGAACAATGTTTATGTATCTTATGTAAGGTTAATTGATGGGTTATGGTGTCTGTGACTTCAAGAACAGTAATTAGAATCCATTCCATATTAATTGGTCAAATTCCTTTGTAATCCGAAAGCCCAGTTGAAATGACTTGACCTGTCCTCTCAGATCCATTTTCATATCCAATGATCAGCTCTTGTTAATATATTAAAGGCCAGAAAAACAAAGTTTTTACCCACATTTAAATTCTCAGTTTTGTAGGAGTCCCTCTTGACATATTTGTTTCTTGAATATTTGATGTATTGATGTTTTCTGTTTTTTTTTTTTTTTTTTCTAATAATTATCTGAAGATGCTGGGCTGGAGTTTGATCACCTTGGCAACCATTGCTGCTGTGGTCTCCCGCTGTCTGGCAAGGTGCTGCTCTCCCCTCACCTCTCTGCAGCATTACTACTGGACCAACCACCTCCATAATGAGAGAGAGCTTTTTGAACAAGCCGCAAAGGAGCACTCCCAGCTTCTCATCAGGCAGCGCATAAAAAAACTATTTGGCTTCTGTCCCGGGAGTGAAGATGTCAGACACATCCGTATTCCTTCATGTCAGGACTGGAGAGAGATTTCAGCACCCAGTCTTCTATGCATGGGTGACACCTCACAGGGGCACTATAGCTTTCTTGGAGACAGGGTGGTTGAGGATAATGAAGACAAACCAGAAGGCATTGAATTAAAACCTGATAATAGCACCTTTCACAATTCAAGTCGTTTAACAGATATTTAACTTTACGATGATGCAGTTTCAATGCAATCTCCTCATCATTTTCTCTTTCCGTTTAATATTTGTTGGTAGAAGTTCATCCAAAAATACTATTCCAGAAATCAATTTGACAATTGTGTCAATTTCTCTCTCTCTTTTTAAATTCATTGATGTTCTGGTAATGCCTACAGTGTCATATTGATCTAATAAAAAACAATATGGAATTTTAAGTCACATCAAAATTTGCAACTTCATTCCGTTATTTGCTGTTTGTGGAAATTAATATTTCTGAGTGGCATTTTTTTTCATCTTCACATGGTAGCTATCTCATTCAGCCATTGTGAAAACTAAATGTGATAACATCATCAAGATGTTTGCTGCAGCACCTTTCATAAAGTAAATGTTAATAAATTTTACTTTCTCCCTTCCCTTTTAACTCTGTGTCTTCTATTATTGTTTTCCCTCCTTCTAATTTCTGGATTTCTCTATTTCTACCTTTATAAAATATCCAGAAAGTTTCCACTGCCTCTTCCTCTTTCTTAAAATCCGAATATCTGACCTATTGGGAAAAAGGATTAAAATGCCCTTCCTAAACTATTAACATGTGAAGAAGGCCTTGAGTCATCCTGCTGTAATCATGGGGGAAACGATGCCTTATGGTATCATCATTAGTATCATACTGTTATTTGTAGCATACTACATATTTGGGAGCATTTTTATAGCCACTACATACAAGTATTATTCTAGAAAACTTACTCTCTGTGCTCCATTACAGGGGTCCTATCTGTGCCTTTTCTTTATTATATTGCACCTTGCACTGAAAATCTGTTTGGGAAACCAAGACTACAGTTTGTTCTTGTTTATCCATTACTAGAACCCCAAAGGGGAAAATACCTGCCTGACCTTCCTGCCTGCCTTTGCTATGTGATTTCTAGTATTTGACAATTTTCTAATGTATTTGATTCTTTCTTTTTTAATATTTTTATTAGTGCATTATACATAGTAGTGAGATTCATTATGCCATATTTGTATATGCACACAAGATAATTTGATCAATCTCATCTCTTAGTACTGTCCCCTTTCCCTCCCCTCCTTTCTCCACCTGATCTGCTCACTCTAGTGATCTTCCTATTATTTTTACTTTAGCTTGCACATTGTAATTGTGTGTGTATGTATATGTATGTATGTGTGTGTGTGTGTGTGTGTGTGTGTGTGTGTATATACATATATATGCAGGATTCATTTTAGTTTGTTCACATGTGGACATAGCAAAATTTAGTAGATTTTGTTTCCCCAGTACTTCCCCATTCCTATGTCCTCCCCTCCTCCCTTTCTCTGGATTCTCTTCATCTACTCTATTGGTTTCCATTCTATTTTTGTGAGAAACCCCCCACTTTTAAAAATTCCTAGCTTTTTTTCTTCCTCTCTGTCTAGCTTCCACATATGAGAGAAAGCATTTGTCCTTTGATTTTATGAGTCTGGTTTATTTCACTTAGAACCATGTTCTCCAGTCCCCTCCATTTACCAGCAAATGACATAGCTTCATTCTGCTTTGTGGCTGAATAAAACTCCATTGTGTATATACACCACATTTTCTTTATTCATCTGTTGATGGGCACCTGGGCTGGTTCCATAACTTGGCTACTGTGAATTGTGCTGCTGTAAACATTGGTGTGCATGTATGTGTAGTATGCTGATTTTAGTTATTTTGAATAAAAACCAAGGAGTGAGAGAGTTGGGTCATAATTTTTTCTTATGTATAGTGTCTTATGTCTGATTTTTCCATGTTTACTGAAGCAACTGGCTCATGGGCTAAAATGAGCAATCTGATGGCTTTCATTTATTCATTTCCTTAGCCAAAACAATAATCTCTTACTGTCAGTGGACCAAACTGCCAGTGGTCAACTTGACTTAGAAGATTCACTTTCAAGGAGAACAAATAGCTTGATTATCTAAAATGCAACCAATTTCTTATTAATTTATTTTTATACAATTATGGAGGATTCTATTTTGTGTCAAATTCTGGGTCCTTCAGTTCAACAAAACATGTAAAAATGAATTTTTAAAGAAACAAAATGTTTTCAGGCTTTCCCCCAACAAAAGGCTGTTCAGTGTCATATGTTGCAAGCACTTATGACTTGTGCTGCCTTATCATTGCTTATTAGAAATTTGGCCTTGTACAACTCAGTTCACCTCTGTAGCCTGTCACTGTTTCATCTGTACAATAGGGATAATGGTGCCCCTCTCTTCCGGAAGGCAAGGAACTGAACAAATTCCTGAGGTCCTTTCGGATTTAATGACTTTAACATTTGTGTTTTTAGGTATACAGGTCAATATGTACACATCCTTCTGAAATGAGTAAGTCCAGGTTGCTTCTTCTGGAAGAAAAATATCACTGAGTTTGATTTTGAGCTGATTTTAAGCTTTCTCTAAAACAGATACTGGCATTCTACTTTTAAAGAATGTTAATATATTTTGTGTATGTGGCTAAGGAAAGTTGTTCTAGCTTATCAATTAACCATATACTCAGTACATTGCAAGAAGGACATTAAAAACAAAATGTGTGTGTCATGGAAGGCAATTAGGATCCTAGTTCCTTTTGTTACATGAGCTGGCAAATATGGAAAGTCTCATTCATTTCATCCTCAAAGTTCTCCTCAAGCTAAAAAAATTCTATGGCTCTATTTACATGAGAGGTTTTGAAACTCCTCTGTAGTGGGACTTGCTAGTTAAATCAGCCCTTTATACCATGCTCAGAATTAGTTTATTGGTTTTCATGAACTATACCACAATAAAGACTCTCCAATAGGATATTCTATTAAGAGCAAAATCAAACAATATATGAAGTTTTAGCATACATCATCAGAAAGAAGATTAATAGTTGTTTATACCTTAATAACAGGAAACTTTGTCTCTATTGGCTTCTGAAGACCTTTCTACATAAAACTCTTTTGGAGTATGACATATGAAGTTTATATTTTGAGCCAGTTAATCATGATCTTCCACCATAGCTTTCTGGTAAAGGACAATGAGCATCCTTTGGTTCTTCTATATGGCTTCAAAGTATTTTATAGAATCTCTATGAACATTTAAAGGGTAGTATACATCCTTGGAATTGCGTTGTATATTGTCCACTTCAAATGAAAGACTTGAATTCCCAGTCGTTTTGCTGTTTTTGTTTTTATCTAGAGTATTCTTTTGTCCCACAGTCTGCTAGGTAAAAAATTTCCATTAAGAACATGGTACTTAAAAATAAAAAAGAACAGAACATGGTACTTCCTCCCCTTTATGCTTAATGGATTTATGTAATTATGAAACATATAATTAAAATCAATTATGTGCTAATACTACCTAATATTTTGCTACCAAGTGCTTTTGGCTACCACATCAGATTCTGTAGCTTGGCATATAGAGACTTGCTGATTTTGTAACTTCATCTTTGTCAGCTCCTCCACTTCCCACCACAATCTAAACTGCCTCCTTCCCAGAAACTAAATAAAGCCAATGTTTAGGTATGTTTAACTTAGATTTCTTTGTTTTCCAAAGCTGAATTGTACAGCATTATAAATTCGATCATCCTCCTTCTTTCTTCTCTCAGTTCTCAATCTCCAACTCCATTTTTTAAAAATACTCATTTGTGTTTGTAATAAGAAATACTAATGTATTTTACCAAGTATTTAATATGCAAAGGGAAAGCACATTAACCCTAAAACTTTGATGTACTATGATTAACCAAAGGCCTCTGAACTCATGAGCATGTAGGTATTTGCTAACTCAAAAACATAATGTGTAGAGACACAATTTTAGCTTATAAAAGAGGCTATCAAAATTTAGCTCTAGTCAAAGAAAAACAGATAACTGGCAGAATAAGGGGAGCAGATGGCTGCTTGAGCTGGGACAGAGGAGGCACAAATACATAAAATGTGACCCCTGGATATAAGGGCAGTGGGTAAACCTAAGAGAAATTCCCAGAGAAGAAAATTTAATTGTTGACCAGATTATTTTTCTAAGCACCAAATTGATTAAGCTTCTCTAGTCTCAGTGCACCAGAAATCTTCAGGAAGTTTTCAAGTATGGCTTCCTCTGCTGCCACCTAGTGGTTATAGTGGTGTCTGCACCCACACCCATTTGTAAGCGGTGATAACAGGTTGAGCATTCTTAATCCAAAAATCTGAAATCTGAAATGCTCCAAAATCTGAAACTTTTTGAGAGTCAACATGATGGATTAGGGATGTTAAGCCAGTAAAATATATGCAAATATTCAAAAACCTGAAAAGAAGTCTGAAGTCTGAAACACTTCTCGTCCCAAGCATTTTGCATAAGGGATACTCAGCCTGTAGAAGTAACAATAATTAAGAGTGCTATGCCAGCTACTATAAAACAGTAGCTACTTATAACAAAGAAGCAAATAGAGTCACGTATCAGAAAATAACTTGCTGGAATATTGTTAAATAATGTAAGGAGTATGAAAAAGTTTTTAAAGTCCTATACAAATGAAATACTTTCCTACTTACATGATTTTACTAGATAACCGGTGAATCATGATTCATAATTGGAATTCAAGCTTACATAACCCCAATAAAATAAGTTCTTTCATTTTATTAACAAGGTAATTCAGATGCAGAGAAATCAAACAATGTGCCCAGGATCTTTTACCTGTACGTGATGAAGCCTGAATCTAGCCCTGGCAGGCTGACTTCTGACCCTGTACTCCATACCACTGTGCTATAATGCTGCAAAAGTGGCAGTTTATCAACCTTCCAGGGCCTTGTAGTGTTGGGAGGATTTCCCTATAGTCCTATCAATCAATAAATTATCCTGAACGCCAACAAGTCCATGCCATAGCACATTTCAGTCCCTCTTTCCACTTCTATTCCTGCATACATAAGGTCTAAGCCTCAAGTCACTGTGCTTCTTACCAAAGTGACTTTTCCACTTTCACTGGACCATGCAATTTAGACCTGACTTCAGATAAAACATACACCTGCCCTGGGTTCTTAGATGTCCTCTTTCTTATGCTGGGCCTCACCAGGGCAACACTATAATCTGTGAATATGCTTTCTGTCATAGTTATGAAGGGTCAAAATGAGGTTCAGGGAAGTCTCCATTACTCTTACGGTCTTTTACAAGTCAGTCTCCCTGGAAATTTAATTTCCCCTTGTATGAAATAAGGGAGCATATTAAATTGTGGAAATGGGTGATTAAAGTATTGTGAGTTACAGATCTCTTTGAGGAGCCATTCTGATAAGTTACTTTGATAAAATATTTAGCAAAACTGCATACACACACAGGCTCACATACCACAGCATTTACAATACTGTGCAAACGAAATAATGGCCCCTCAAATATGTCTATATCCTAATTCCAGGAACTTGTAAAATAACATGGAAGAAGAGATTTTGCAGATGTGATCAAGTTAAGAATTTTGAGATGAGATTATCCCAGTGCAATCACAAAGGTCTTTATAAGAGGGCATAGGAAGAATCAGAGTCGGGGAGAAGGAAAAGTGACAACAGAAGAGTGTCAATAAGGGTTAGAATGAAGCAGTTTGGAAAATCAATCACTGCTGGCTTTGAGGGTAGAGTGGGTCATGAGCTAAGCAATGTGGGTAGCTCCTAGAAATGAAGAGGCAAAGAAGTTTACTCTCCCCAAGTCCTTGCAGAAGGAACACAGCCCTGGTGACACCTAGATTTTAGCCCACTGAGATCTGTGTCAGAACAGTAAGAACCATATAATGTTCTAGAACTATAAAATGATAAATTTGCATTGTTTTAAACAACTAAGTTTCTGTTATTATAGTAGTTATTGCTTGTAGTTATTTGGTGATAGGAAACTAATACACATACTGGTATGTTATGGTAGCTTACGAATCCACAAGCCTATGGACAAATGATACCCTCTGGATTAAGACCTTTTCAAGGTCATTTGTAGCAAGAGCATCCTAAGATTCTATATGTGCTAATGTTCTGTCCTAGATACAACTATTGTTCATATACACATATACACATGTATATGTACATATACATATATCTAGTATTTTATAAATAAAATACAATGTGTTCTAATCTTTCAAGCTGTGGGGGGGGGGGGGGGGGGGGGGGGGGGGGGGGGGGGGGGGGGGGGGGGGGGGGGGGGGGGGGGGGGGGGGGGGGGGGGGGGGGGGGGGGGGGGGGGGGGGGGGGGGGGGGGGGGGGGGGGGGGGGGGGGGGGGGGGGGGGGGGGGGGGGGGGGGGGGGGGGGGGGGGGTCTAAAGTACAGAAAAAACCAGCTGATTATAAACTTTATTTGTATGTATAGATGTTTTACTTGTTATAAATAAAAAGACATAAGTCTATTTTTCTTCTGTAGTTATTAGTTAGCGGTATACTACAACAGAACTATATATTATAAATTATTTCATAATATTTCAGTATTTGAAAATGTGAGAAAACAAACACCAAAGCAAAAAAAGTAAAGCAAAACAACAACAACAACAACAACAACAAAACCATACAATATTTTGTTAAAAAACAAAAAGGAATCTGGATTTATGTGGCACTATACTGATTGTAAAAATTTCATAAATCAAGAGTAGATGGCCTATTAATAATGAGTATTTGCCTAACATTTTTTCATGTTGAGATTAACTTGAATTTAAGAAAAACATTTACAAAATAAGTATCTTTAATGTGGTAATGACTTAAAAAGACCCCATGAAATCCTTTGAGAAAGGCTTGTATTTTGTGGAGAAGATAAAAGCAAAAACAAGAAAAATATCCAAGTTATTACATACAGAATAATAATTAGCATGCAATTCAGTATTGTTCGCCATCAGGGCCTTTGAGTTCCTTCTCTGAAATGTTCTGGGAACCACTGGGGTGGGGTGCCTGGAGCCATCCCACCTGGCTCTGCATTGCTTGGGCTCCTTTATTCCCTTCCTGGCCATCTAGGCTATACTCCACAGGTGTGGGTGAGCCCTGGGTGTTCTCCACACAAATGTCCCAAGACTGCAGGTTGGTGGCAGGTGTCACTGTGCTCTCCAGTTGATCAAGGACATTCCTTACAAGGGAATGGAACTGCTCACCTAGTGCTGCCCATAGGCTGCTTGCCTGCTGGTGGCCATATGTGGAAGGTGGGGTGCAGTCAACATTGAAGAAGATTCCATTTTAGGGATGCAGTGATTATGGCCTAAAGACATGGAGAAAAGACACAGTTGAAAGGTGTGTGGTAAATTTAGCTGACCAGAAAACTTTGGATTAGATCTTAATTTGTGCTCATCAGGAAGACATTCTTGGAGAAAATCACTGGAAGCCAGTATTCAGGAGAAAACCTGATGGAGTTTAATGATGTGTCCAGGGATATTAGGTCAGGGATGTTATATTAGGATAATGCAGAAGCAATAACTATAATTGTTTCAATATGAATGACAAAGTCATAGCATTATGTGTAATAACACCATTATTTTTCTTTTAAATAGTAATGAGAGATAAGAAATCAGACAGGAACAGTGCATTTGCAAATAAAGAACATGAAGAGATGGTAAACATACACTACAGAGAATTCTCAGAGTGACTAAATAAACAAATGTGTATGTACCTTGGTTTATTATAATTTATTCTAAATCTTCATCAGTAAGTTTATTTTATCTTACAGAGGCCTATGCATTGTTTTAAAATGTTTTTAATATAATTAACTAAATGTTTAAATAGACTGAGAGCCCTGTTTTTTAATGAGGCCCATTTTGCCCATTGTAGAATATGCCAATTGCGAAACACCAAATTTTGCAATAATTTATTTGCAAGATGGCCAAGTATGGAGACATGTAGGAGCCCTAATTAAGGAGATAGCTAAGATTGCAGTTAGCTGTGAGCCATAAAGATGTTCAAGCATTACCACCTTCCATGGTCTCCTGAGACATGGCCCAGGACATTGCAGATCGGGTCGATGCCATTTGCATGGTCTCGCAAGACTTGGCCCGGGGGATGGCGGATCTGGTTGACACCATTGTGCAGTGGATGGAGGAGTGTGGATGGTGTTGGAGTTGTTGTTGGAGCCGAAGAGAGAAGCTAGCAGAATAAAGAGTCTGTTCGTTTCCAGTCTGCATCTGAACTTATTCCCACGGCGTCGTTGCTCCGAGCGGCAATCGCTTCAGGCAGCGACAAGTGGCGGCCCGTACGGGGACTTTGGTCAGCAGGTAAGAAAAAAAAAATTTAAAAAATGGGAGCAAAAATAATGAAAGGTCGGATAATAAAACCATGGATGAGTTTTTCGATATCACGGACTCAGTGGATAGTGAGGAAAGTAATCAAGAAAGCATAGCCTCTGAGTCAGTTAATACCAGTGAGAAGAGTAGTGGTGTAAATTCAAAAGTAAGAGCTGCAAAAGCCATCAGAAACTTATTGAAATTAGCCGAAGAATATGTACTCTCCTTAGAAGCTGAAATTCAGGATACCAGTAAAAGTGATAGTAGTAAGAAGGAGCCAAACCATGAAAGTACGGTCTCCTCCACTAAGCTGGTTAGGAATTATGAAACTAGTAGTGAAGAGGAATCAAAAAGTGATTCTGGGAGCACAGTCTTCAGTAAAAAGAACAAGAAGAAATTAAAAAGGAAAAAGGACCGTCAAGTAGAGGAACCACTTGTGTCCTCTACTCTCCCATGGGTGGAATCCATTACAGAAAACATGAAGGGTATTACTAGGCGTTTGCATACCCTAGAAACAGAAATAAAAAGTCTTTCTGAGCACTTATGTGCTCTTGAGGGTAACTCACAGATACATTGGGAACTGCCAATATTTGAAAATGAAAATGGACAGAGGATCCACCAGTCAGTAGATTTCAAAACAATAAAAAATCTCAAAGAGCAGTAATGACATCTGGGCCCCAAGCTCCTTTCACGTTGAGTATGCTGGAGTCCCTTAACAGCTTTAACTTAACCCCCTCAGACTGGAAAAGTCTATGTAAAGCAGCATTAAGTGGGGGGCAATACCTGGTTTGGCAATCGCAATTTCAAGACCTTTGTATAGAAACGGCTAAAAGAAACGCAGCTGTAGTGTTTGGAGACCATAATATAGAAATGCTCACAGGAGAAGGGCAGTTCGCAGACTTACAGGCTCAAAAATATTATGACCCAGGTGTATATGCTCAGATATACGCAGCTGCCTTAAAGGCATGGAAAACTGTACAAGGACCTGGGGATCTACAAGGTAGCTTGTCAAAAGTGATTCAAGGACCTAATGAGCCATATGCTGACTTTGCTGATCGGCTTTTGAGAACTGCAGGTAGAGTGTTTGGAGACGTTGTTCAAGCTATGCCATTAGTTGTTCAATTAGCATATGAAAATGTTAATAAATACTGCCAGGAAGCCATCAGGCCATGGAGAAATAAAAAGGATCTTTCCATATATACAACTATGTAAAGATATAAATGACGCCTTTGTCACAGGAAATGTGATTGCAGCTGCAATGAGAGGTGCTTCCCCTCAAAATTTCACAAGGGCTCAACCTAGACATTATAATCAATCAGGATATTCCAGGCAAAATTATCATAATCAATCAGGCTATTCTGGGCAAAATCCCCAAAGAGAAATAAGACCAAGCTCATACCGTGCCCCAGGCCGCTGCCCCAGGTGTAAAAAGGGTAATCATTGGGCCAATAAATTCCATTCAAAATTTGACATCTATGGAAATCATTTGTCCAGGAATTAAAAAAATGGGGCACGGGGCCCAATGCCCCGGGGCCCACAAATGTACGAGGCACTGGAGAAGGAGTATCCTCAAGCATCCACTCAGATGATTCCCCGACAAAATCCCTTCTATCCATCCACTCCCTCGCCAGAGGAACAGGAGGAAATGCAGGATTAGACCTCTGTTCCACCGCCCGAATAGTATTAACACCTGAAATGGGGGTTCAACTGATTCCCACAGGGGTCAGGGGACCTCTTCCCTCAGGGACTATAGGACTTATTCTCAGGAGAAGTCCTAAAAGCTTATTAGGTTTGCAAGTGACCCCAGGTGTAATAAACTCAGACTACAAAGGGGAAATAAAAATAATGCTTAGCTCACCCCAAAGTACAGGTTCTGTTAATCAAGGAGATAGAATTGCTCAGCTGCTTCTCCTTCCAAATTTACATAATTCAGTTAAAATGAGTATGCCTCAAAAAAAGAACAATAGAGGATTTTGTTCCACTGACTCGAGACCCATGGCTTGCAGGGTTTGGGATTGTTCAAGGAGGCCTATGTGTAAAATAAAAATTCAAGGAATAGAGATGGAGGGATGGATAGACACTGGAGCTGACTCTTCCATCATTAATCTATGGCAATGGCCCAAGCACTGGCCTCTGCAAAAAGCTTCAACCAATTTCAGAGGCTTGGGATATAATAACCTCCCAGAGAAAAGTGTGGTAATTTTAAAATGATGAAGGGCATAAAGGAACATTTCAGCCTTATGTTTTACCTAACCTACTGGTTACTTCATGGGGAAGAGATATTTTGCAACAAATGGGAGTACACCTAGCAACCAAGCCTGCAGATGTTAAATGTGAAAATCTATAGGGTAATCTTAACCCTATAAGAAATCATTATCAAAATGTACAGGATAATCTTAACCCTAAAAGAAATCATTATCATAAAGGAAAAAGATATTTTTTTTTCGGGGCCACTGAGAAAATAATTTTGAAAATACCATGGCTTTCTGATAAGCCAGTGTGGGTCCCTCAGTGGCCCCTATCTAAAGAGAAATTACAAGCGGCCCACCTACTAGTTCAGGAACAACTAGAAGCAGGACATATAGAACCTTCCACCTCTCCCTGGAATTCCCTTATATTTGTGATCAAGAAAAAATCAGGAAAATGGCGATTGTTACATGATCTTAGAGAAATTAATAAAACCATGCAAATCATGGGCCCTATTCAACCTGGACTTCCTAATCCTGTAGCTATTCCAAAAAATTTCCATCTTATTACTCTTGATATAAAGGATTGTTTCTTTTCTATTCCTTTACACCCTCTGGATACTCCCAGGTTTGCTTTTTCAGTTCCTTCTATTAACAATAATGGCCCTGATCAGAGATATCAATGGAAAGTTTTGCCGCAGGGAATGGCTAATAGCCCCACTATGTGCCAAATCTATGTAGATAAAGTTATTCAGCCTATCAAAAATAAATACCCAGAGCTTATGTGCCTCCATTATATGGATGATGTTTTGCTTGCTCATCCAAATCAAGAAGTCTTATTCACCATATTTAGTGATATATCAGAAAACTTGAAATGATATGGACTAAACATTGCAAGGAAAAGGTTCAAATTAGATCTTCAATATTATATCTAGGATTCCAAATTATGGACACTTTTATTAGGCCTCAAAAAATATTAATTAATAAGGAGCATTTGGCCACTCTCAATGACTTTCAAAAATTGCTAGGAGATATTAATTGGCTTTGCCCTACACTAAACCTCACTACTGGCCAACTAAAACCTTTATTTGACATCCTTCGCGGGGACCCTGATCCATCTTCACCACGAACATTGACTCCTGATGCTAGGAAAGCTTTAAAGTTAGTAGAAAAAGCCACGGAAGGAGCTCATTGTGATAGATTTGATTTAACTCAACCGCTGATATTGATTATTATTTCTTCACAATATACACCCACAGGAGTATTTTGGCAACAAGGACCTTTATTATGGACACATTTGCCCATCTCTCCTAAAAGTATAATCGAGTCTTATACCTCTATGATGGCTAAACTTATTCTTCAAGGACTTAAGACTTTTACTAAAATATTTGGCATTCACCGTGCTACTATTATTACTCCCTATTCATCATCACAGATTGAATATTTATGCTTCAATGATAATGATTGGGCTATAGCTAGATGCTCTACTTCTGCAAATTTTGATAATCATCTTCCTATATTATCTTTTTGTATTAATCATCCTATTATATTTCCACAGGTAATAAAAAGTCAACCTATTCCTAAGGCATTAAATGTATTCACAGATGGGTCCTCAAATGGTACTGCTGCAGTAGTCACTAAAAAAGAAAATATAACTTACATAACTGCACACAAATCAACTCAACTATTAGAACTGGAAGCTGTGGTATAAAAACTTTTGTGGGCAAGAAAAGAACCTCTATTCATAGGGCATATTAGAGCACATACCAACTTGCCTGGTCCCCACCATGAAGGTAATCAAAAGGCTGATGCCCTTACCCAAACAATCTTTATACTTTCAGCACTCCCAGTTTCACGTCAATAGCACCACCTTGCAGCGTAGGTTTAAAATCACAAAGGAGCAAGCCAGAACAATTGTAAAAGATTGTAATTCTTGTAAGACACATTTGACCAATCCTCATTATGGTTTTAACCCTAGAGGATTAATGCCCAATCATTTGTGGCAGATGGATGTTACTTATGAGCCAAGTTTTGGAAAATTGCGATTTATTCATGTGACCATAGATACATGCTCAGGAATGATTTTTGCTTCCTTACATTCTGGAGAAAAAGTTAAAGATGTTACATCTCATTGTTTGCAAGCTTTTGCTGCATTGGGCATCCCCAAAATGCTTAAAACAGATAATGGCCCTGCATATACGTCCTCATCTTTCAAACAGTTTTGCGCCAAATTCAATATATCCCATAAAACAGGCATCCCATACAATCCTCAGGGTCAGGGCATTATTGAAAGAGCAAACCACACACTGAAAATTATGTTATTAAAACAAAAAGAAGGAAATTGGAAAAATCCTAGGGACAGATTGGCAGTGCCCTGTTTACCTTAAATTTTTTTTAACTTTAGACTCTAATGGTTATTCTGCTGGAGACAGACATTGGAACCCACACCAACAACATAAACCTTTGGTTTACTGGAAGGATGTTCTTTCAGGTACATGGAAGGGTCCAGATCCAGTATTAATTTGGGGGAGAGGATCTGTTTGTGTTTTTCCAAAGCATGAATCCTCTCTAATATGGATACCATCTAGATTAATAAAGCAGGTACCAAATCAAAAGGGTCAAAATGAGGTTGTTGAAGAATCAAGATTAATTTAAAAAGTACAAAATCAAGAGGACAAAGATGAAGGTATGGAATGATTCCTTTAAAAGAGTCCTTCAAAATATCTCACAACTTCAGTGTCATTCCTTCCATCCGGGACGATGAAATCTCTCTTTAGTGTGAACATAATTTTATTTTTTTTCTCTTTTTATATATGTCTTTATGTCTGTGCATTTGTCTAAATTTCATGTAAATATGACATCAAAAATATATGTTTGTAGGTTTGTGTGTCCAGTGTGACGTCACAAATAACAAAGCGCTTATGAAAAAAAATATATATATATATACATGGATCCAAATAACTTTAATTCATTTAAGTTTAAGAGTATTCAATTTGGGTAAATAATTTAATAAGTGAAGGTACCTTCAATTTTGATTTATAGGTGTCCCAGGGATTTCTCTTTAGCAAAGAATATGACTAATGCTGTATAACCTGATATTTTGGTGTTTTGACATAGGAATGTTTATTTGTAATTAACTTTATTTGTTTTATAGCTGATTAATTTGAGTTATTTCAACAGATAATTTCATGGAAGGTTACAGAGACTCGAGGGTTCCAGCTAACAAATTATTTTTCCATTGTGCCTTTAGCTTTTCTTTACTCTATCTTTAATGCAGTAAATACCCTCAGTCTCTCTTTGTTTTGTTCTAAATATGATATTTTGACAGCTTATGTTTGTGGGAGCTCAAGCAGCAATGTGTGTGAGCAGAAATCAACTTTAACTTTAATTTTCTAATCTAATAATTCTATTTTTTAGTTTGACAACTCGCCTCTTGACTCAGTGCTGGAATAGCACTGCCTTTCCTTTAATAATTGATGCTTGAGTTTCTAGGTAGTGGGCCCTGAAGATTTGCCGGTGGCATTGTCTAGACATAAAAAAGACGGCTGCTGCTACAGCTGCAAGGATCGCGGTTGCTGCAAACATCCCTGCTGCTCAAGCATCAAATAACCTCACCAGCAGTGTGGCCTCTGCTCTGCATGCATGGGGCCTCCTAGATCAACATGTTATAACAAGTGGACATTTTGATCTTTCATTGTTTGGGACTTTACGGGACAATGCCTTGCGGGTATTTGTCTAGAGAACTCAGTGTGTTACTTGATAGAACTCAGGGCAGCTGATTTGTTTAAAAAATTTGATATGCTATGCAACTTGGCTCGTCAGCAGAAGGCTTATCGCCTTAAAGCCGCAGCATCTCCTTACAATTGGACGGCTGTTAGTCACCATACACAGTCGATCCTGTAGGGCTTGATTGGATGGCTGGTAGCCAATGACGGGTAAGATCCCCAGAGGGGGACAACATAAGACAGGCACAGTCACACGGGACAGTCTCATGTGGCCGACATATCAACCTAAGACAGGAGTCAAGGGCACAGCCTTGATTATGTGATGAAGGGTAAGAATGTTGGTTGCACATGGATGTCCTAGAGCATCCCCTCTTTTAAAAAAAGGGGGAAAATGTAGGAGCCCTAATTAAGGAGATAGATAAGATTGCGGTTAGCTGTGAGCCATAAAGATGTTCAAGCATTACCACCTTCCATGGTCTCTCAAGACTTGGCCCAGGACATTGGGGATCGGGTCAATGCCATTTGCATGGTCTCGCGAGACTTGGCCCCGGGGGATGGCGGATTGGGTAGGTGCCATTGTGCGGTGGTTGGAGGAGTGTGGATGGTGTTGGAGTTGTTGTTGGAGCTGGAGAGAGAAGCTAGCAGAATAAAGAGCCTGTTCGTTTCCAGTCTGCCTCTGAACTTATTCCCGCGGCATTGTTGCTCCAAGTGGCAATTGCTTCAGGCAGTGGCAGAGACAAGAGACCCAAGTCTCAAATCTACCTCCAAAGGATAGGGTTTGGGGATATATATAAAGAAGCAGGATATACTTAAGATGTGTGGAAAGGTGATTGGATATGAAGTAACTGGGGATCTGTACATGTGTAATCAGTCTTCATGGCTCTTCATAGGATGTCTGTTCAGAAATTAGTGGCATTACTATGATGAATGAACTTCATCCTCAGATGAATTTTTTGGGCCCCTGATGTCAAAAGGTCATTCACTGGACACATGTAGGCTCAAGTGAAGAGCTGATGGTTTCAACAAAGAGGATCTTTAAGTCCCTGAAAAGTAACCTAGACAACCATTATCATGACCTGTACATCAGAGATGTAATCCATAGCAAACCTAGTGGAAGGCTAATCACATATTGCTCAGCTGTGTTACCCCCAAATTGGTGATGTTTAAAATAAACTAAGAGCTCTGGCCTGGCTGCCAGCTCACGCAGCCATGCCTTGGGGCTGGGAATAGCAGCTCCCTGCTGCAGGCAGGGCCTGACCAGAGGAAAAGCCCCATCCACTCCCTGAGGAACTGCGACCTGCCCAGCTGCCACTGGAACAAGAGGTAGACACCTACCAGAAGGAGCGTCCCAGCCACCAGCCCGCCCGGCCACTGGCCCAGGCCATCACCAGGACCAGGAACTGAAGGCTCCACCTATGGAAGGACCCTTCCCACCTGCCCAACCCCCACCGAAACAACTAGACTGGGAGGAGATCCAGGAGGAGGAGAGTGGGGAGAAGAAAGCCAGACTGCCTGCTCCACCACACTGCGGCCAGGAGGTGATCCGGAGAGAGAGGCCCGCTCCATGCTTCCTTGCAAATCTGAGAGGCAACCAGCATCTGCCCGGAGAGACACACTGAACTGGGATCCCTTAGGTACTCAACCCAACACCAATGTAATTATAGGCCTGAGGCTACCACTACCACAAAACTGAGTTAGCTACGCCACTACCAAGGAAAAACAAAAAGGTCCTGGTAAGACATCACTAAGGTCCCTAGAGACCAGGATGCACCAGAAGGTGCCACCAGTTATGATATTGTGAACTAACAGGGAATCTTACACAGTGTTGTCTATCTCTGGCTTCTTCTACTAACAGCCAAATCCTGAAGATTATACTCTCACTAGTCAAATAATCTAATACCTCTATTTTCTCACATCTTACTTCATAAATGTTTAAGCCAACCTCTAAGTCCCCCTTCTATCATTAGATACTGTAAACCACCACAGAAACATGGAGACTACATGGTATAAGATAACTGATCTCATCATATCTGTTTATAGCAACAAAACTGTAAATATAAAAATAGAAATCAACTGATATATGGACACACATTGGGTATATTGAAAGATTTAATATTAATATTTCCCTAAAAAGTGAGGTTCTGGGTAACCTGCAGGGACCTTATAAGACAAAAGGGCAGAAGCTGTAATACCTCAGGCTTACCTTGCAGGAGAGGAAAATACATAGACATCATGAGAAAACAAGGGAGGAAAATGCCCCAAATGAACCAAGATACCACAACAATGGAAACCATAGAAAGCGCAGTAGGGGAAATGTCAGAGAAGGAGTTCCAGATATACATGATTAAAATGATGAAGGATTTTTAAAATGACCTAAGTGATCAGATACAGGCAAAAATGGATCTCTCCAACAAAGAGATAAGAGATCAAATACAGGCAACCATCGATCGATCACACACCAACAAAGAGATAAGAGAACAAATCTAGATAGCAAAAGATTACTTCAAGAAAGAGAGAGTTTGAGAAAAAAAAAACAAACAGAAATCCTTGAAATGAAAGAAACAGTAAGCCACTTAAAAAATTCAATAGAAAGCATCACCAACAGATTGGACCACTTGGAAGATAAGACCTCAGACAATGAGGACAAAATATATAATCTTGAAAATCAAGTTGACCTCACAGTGAAGATGGTAAGAAACCATGAACAGAATATCCAAGAACTATAGGATACCATCAAAAGACCAAATATAAGATTCATTGGAATAGAGGAAGGTGCAGAGATTCAAACAAAAGGAATGAACAATCTCTTCAATGAAATAATATCAGAAAATTTCCCAAGCAGGAAGGATAAATTTGAAAATCAAATACAAGAGGTCTATAGGATGCCAAATGTACAAAATTACAACAGGTCCACACCAAGGCACATTGTAATGAAAATGCCTAGCATACAAAATAAAGATAGAATTTTAAAGGCTACAAGAGAGAAAAGTCAGATTACTTATAAAGGAAAACCAATTTGCATCTCAGCAGATTTTTCAATTCAGACCCTCAAAGCCAGGAGAGCCTGGAACAACATATACCAGGCTCTAAAAGATAAGGGATATCAACCAAGAATTTTATATCCAGAAAAATTAAGCTTTATATTTGAGGATGAAATAAAAACCTTCCATGATAAACAAAAGCTAAAAGAATTTACAACAAGAAAACCTGCTCTACAGAACATTCTTGGTAAAATATTCCATGAAGAGGAAATGAAAAATAATAATGAAAATCTGCAAAAGGAAGAACTACAATAAAGGGAAAAACCAACCAAAGGAAAAACCAAGTCAAACTAAATACCAAAAATAATTTAAAAAA
This sequence comes from Tamias sibiricus, assembly GCA_025594165.1. Lineage (NCBI taxonomy): Eukaryota > Metazoa > Chordata > Mammalia > Rodentia > Sciuridae > Tamias > Tamias sibiricus. The sequence goes on from CM046666.1 coordinate 101,936,382, forward strand.
TGACTGGTAATACAAATTATGTCTCAATAATAACCCTGAATGTTAATGGCCTAAACTCACCAATTAAAAGACATAGACTAATAGATTGGATTAAAAAAACAGACCCAACAATTTGTTGCCTTCAAGAGACCCAACTCATAGGAAAAGACGCCCATAGACTGAAGGTGAAAGGATGGGATAAAATATATCACTCACATGGTCTACGTAAGCAAGCAGGGGTCTCCATCCTCATATCCAATAAAGTAGACTTCAAGCCAAAGTTAGTCAAAAGAGATAAAGATGGACATTTCATACTGCTTAAGGGAATCATAGATCAACAAGATATAACTGTTATAAATATATATGCCCCAAATAATGGAGCATCTACATTCATCAATCAAACTCTTCTCAAGTTCAAGAATCAAATAGACCACAACACAATAATTCTAGGTGATTTTAACACACCGCTTTCACCACTGGATAGATCTTCCAAACAAAAGTTAAACAAATAAACTATAGAACTCAATAATACAATTAATAACTTAGACTTAACTGACATATATAGAGTATATCACCCATCAATGAGCCAATACACTTTCTTCTCAGCAGCACATGGATCCTTCTCTAAAGTAGACCATATATTATGTCATAAAGCAACTCTAAGCAAATATAAAAAAGTAGGAATACTACCCTGCATTCCATCAGATCATAATGGAATGAAATTAGAAATCAATGATATAAAAAGAAAGAAAAGCTACACTAACACCTGGAGACTAAATAATGTGCTATTGAATGATCAATGTGTTGCAGAAGACATCAAAAAGGAGACTAAGAAATTCTTAGAGGTAAATGAGAACAACGATACAACATATTTCAATGTCTCTGGGACACCCTGAAGGCAGTACTAAGAGGAAAGTTCATTGCATGGAGCTCATTCCTTCAAAAAACAAAAAGTCAACAAATAAATGAACTAACATTACATCTCAAAGCCCTAGAAAAAGAAGAACAAATCAACCCCAAAAGAAATAGAAGACAGGAAATAATTAAAATCAGAGCTGAAATTAATGAAATTGAAACTAAAAAAACAACTGAAAAAATTGACAGAACAAAAAGTTGGTTCTTTGAAAAAATAAATAAAATTGATAGACCTTTAGCTATGCTAAGAAAGAAGAGAGAAAACACAAATTACCAATATCTACAATGAAAAAGGAAATATCATGAGGGACACTACAGAAATACAGAAGATAATTAGAAATGATTTTGAAAATGTATACTCCAATAAAATTGAAAATAATGAAGACATCAACAAATTTCTAAAGACATATGATATGCCCAAACTAAATCAAGATGATATACAAAATTTAAATAGGTCAATTTCAAGCAAAGAAATAGAGGATGCCATAAAAAAATTACCAACGAAGGAAAGCCCAAGATCAGATGGATACACAGCTGAGTTCTATAAAACCTTTAAAGAACTAACACCAATACTTCTCAAACTATTTCATGAAATAGAAAAAGAGGGAATACTCCCAGACTCATTCTATGAGGCCAATATCACCCTGATTCCAAAACCAGACAGAGACAAATCAAAGAAAGAAAACTTCAGACCAATATCTCTAATGAATATAGATGCAAAAATTCTCAATAAAATTCTGGCAAATTGAATACAAAAACACATCAAGAAGATAGTGCATCATGATCAAGTGGGCTTCATTCCAGGGATGCAAGTTTGGTTCAATATAAGGAAATCAATAAATGTAATTCATCGTATCAACAGGCTCAAAGATAAAAGTCATATGATCATCTCAATAGATGCAGAAAAAGCATTTGACAAAATACAACATCCCTTCATGTTCAAAATGCTAGAAAAAATAGGAATAACAGGAATATACCTCAACATCGTAAAGGCCATCTATGCTAAGCTCCAGGCCAACATCATCCTAAATGGAGAAAAATTGAAAGCATTCCCTCTAAAAACTGGAACAAGACAGGGATGCCCTCTCTCACCACTCCTACTTAACATAGTTCTTGAAGCCCTAGCCAGAGCAATTAGACAGATGAAAGAAATTAAAGGGATATGGATAGGAAAAGAAGAACTCAAATTATCACTATTTGCAGATGATATGATTCTATACATAGAAGATCCAAAAACTCCACCGGAAATCTTCTAAAACTAAGCTGGATATAAAATCAATACCCGTAAATCAAAGGCATTTCTGTACATCAGTGACAAATCCTCAGAAAGAGAAACTAGGAAATCTACCCCATTTACTATAGCCTCTAAAAAAATAAAATATTTGGGAATCAACTTCACAAAAGAAGTGAAAGACCTCTACAATGAAAACTACACCACACTAAAGAAAGAAATTAATGAAGATCTTAGAAGATGGAAAGATCTACCTTGTTCATGGATAGGTAGAACTAATATTGTCAAAATGACCATTCTCCCAAAAGCACTATACAGATTCAATGCAAAACCAATCAAAATCCCAATATCATTCCTCATATAAATATAAAAAGCAATCATGAAATTCATCTGGAAAAATAAGAGACCCAGAATAGCCAAAGCGATTCTTAGCAAGAAGAATGAAGCTGGTGGCATTACTATTCCAGACCTTAAATTGTACTACAAAGCAATAGTAACAAAAACAGCATGGTATTGGAATCAAAATACACCAGTTGACCAATGGCACAGAATAGAAAACTCAGAGATGAACCCACACACCTTCAGTTATCTTATATTAGACAAAGGTGCCAAAAATGTTCACTGGAGAAAAGACAGCGTCTTCAACAAATGGTGTTGGGAAAACTGGAAATACTAATGTAATTAAATGAAATTAACTCTCTTTCTTTCACCATGCACAAAACTTAACTCAAAGTGGATCAAGGACCTAGGAATTAAACCAGAGACTTTGCACCTAATAGAAGAAAAAGTAGGCCCAAATCTCCATTATGTTGGTGTATGCTCCAACTTCCTCAATAAGACCCCTATAGTGCAAGAACTAAAACCAAGAATCAATAAATGGGATGGATTCAAACTAAAAAGCTTCTTAGCAAAAGAAACAATCAGGGAGGTGAATAGAGGACCTACAGAATATGAGCAAATCTTTACCACAAGCACATCAGATAGAACACTAACCTCAAGGATTTATAAAGCTCTTAAAAGCCTTAACATCAAAACAACAACAACAACAACAACAACAACAAAAAACCCCAACAACAACAAATAACCCAATCAATAAATGGGCCAAGGAACTAAGCAGACACTTCTCAGAAGATGATATACAAATAATCAACAAATATATGAAAAAATGTTCAACATCTCTAGCAATTAGAGAAATGCAAATCAAAACAACTCTAAGATTTCATCTTACTCCAGTCAGAATGGCAGCTATCAAACAAACAAACAACAATAAATGCTGGTGAGGATGTGGGGAAAAAGGCACACTCTTACATTGTTGGTGGAGCTGCAAATTGGTGAAGCCAATCTGGAAAGTAGTATGGAGATTCCTAGGAAAACTTGGAATGGAACCACCATTTGACCCAGCTATCCTACTCCTTAGGCCTATTCCCAAAGGACTTAAAAACAGATTACTACAAGGACACAGCCACATCAATGTTTATAGCAGCACAATTCACAATAGCTAGATTGTGGAACCAACCCCGATGCTCATCAGCTGGTGAATGGATAGGGAAACTTTGGTATATATACACAATGGAACACTACTCAGTGCTAAAAGAGAATAAAATCATGGCATTTGCAGGTAAATGGATGGAGTTGGAGTAAATAATGCTAAGTGAAGTTAGCCAATCCCAAAAAACCAAAGGTCAAATGATCTCTTTAATATGAAGGTACTAACTTATAAAGGCAAGAGAGAGGGAATGAGAGGAATGAAAGAGCTTTAAATAGAACAAAGAGGGGGAAGGGAAGGGAGGGGACAAGGGGATAGAAATAATGGCAGACTGAGTTATCCATGACTACCCTAATTACATGTATGAAGACACAATTGTTGTAAAAATACTTTATATTAAACCAGCAGCTTGAAAAATTGTGCTCTTTATATGTAATATGAAATGAAATGTACTTTGCAAACATGTATAACAAATTCGAATAAAAATGGAATAAAATAAAATAAAATAAAAGCAAGTAACTAAAAGCAACAAAAGCTGAAGCTAGTTTCCCCTCCAAAAGTTTGCCATCTAGATATTCCATACCTTAGGGGCAACCCTGACTTAGCCCTTTATTTTCACCACAGGAAACCAAAGAATTGATTACTTTAATTTTAATTTTTTTTAACTCTTAAGTTCATTTACCTTTTATAGATCTTAACACATTTGCTTTGCGTTTCAGTATCCCTATCTCCTTTAGTACCTCTTTTGCTCCTTTGATTTTTCCTCCTTCCCACCTAGTACCTTTTAAATCCAAAGCATAAGAGGGGTGTGTGTGTGTGAGAGAGAGAATAATAGTAATAATAATGATAATAATAATACAATGATGATGGTGGTGATGATGATGATGATAGCAAAGATAACAATTAGTAAAATGTTCTAGGTGGAAGAAAAGGAAAATGCACAAACTTTATTTCTTGTCTGCTCACATGTTTGTACATGCAAGGTCATGTTGACAGTATAGTTCACACAAACTGTGTGGTCCTCTTTTTTTTTTTTTTTTTTGCCCAGAATTGATATCCCCTTCTGATATATGGTTCAAGAGCATTATCATGAGGCTACTATGAGATTAACAACTCCACCCATAAAATACTACTCCTTTTGGCTATGAAACCTTCGGTCAAAGAAATTAACTGTGGTCTTTGAAGTCTGGTTCCATACAACTGGCTCCAAAATGAGCAAGATCTTGAGGAATTATGGGCTCTTACCTCTTCAAAGAAACTTGGAAATCATCTTACACAAAGCCCTCATTTTGTGATGGGGAAGGTGAGACCCAGCAATGTGGTACCTTACCCAAATTCATGTGTTAAAGTAATCGCAAAGATCCATAAACTGGTTTTATAATCCTTGGTCCAGTGCTTTACACCATACCATTACCACTCTAATAGGCTTATTCATTCTGAGAGTAAATACTTTTTTGAGTGACTACTTTGCTTTAGGTACTGGTATATGTGCTAAAATATAGCAGTAAATAAAGATTTCTGCCTTTGAGGAAAGACTAGAAGGGAGGGGATGACTTATTTGGTTATAGAAGGAACATCAGTCCAGACAATGGGAAGAGTGAGTGCAAAGACCTTTGGAGGAGAGATTATCTTGCATGTCTGAGGAGCAGTAAAGAGGCTAGTGTGGCTGGAGAGAAATGCTAGTAACTGGAGGTTAAGGTCAGAGAGGGAAGAAGTGCTGCAGGAGAGCACCAGGGAGCCAGATTCTACAGGACCTACATTATAAAGACCTGCCTTTAACCTGGGATGTGAGGTGCAGTTATGAGCAAAGGAGTGACATGACCTCATGACAATGTAACAAGATCATTCTGGCTGCTGGACTGAGTCAGAGCAGACTGTAAAATAAGAGTGAAAGTGGGGAGGTCAGTTAGACTAGAAAGTATTACTGAGATTCCCACCTCCAAGAGAGGTATATACAATCAAAATTTTACATGGCTGTTTGTATTTATGACTGCTGAACAGCCTTTGAGACACCTGAGTAAATGAAACATGAGCCATATGAATGGTATGAGTATTAAACATTAAAAAAGGAATTCTCAATTCTGAGCTTCTGGAGTAGTGTGAGTTTGAAAACTCATAGGCACAGGATAGCAAAAATAAACACCAAAACGAATTTTAAAGACATTATATTAAAATATAGTAATTGAGTTTGCATTACCCATAAAAGAAACTAAGATGAATCCAAATGATTAAGGTTAATCTCTTAGGGACATTTTTCTTCAGCAATAATGAAGAAGAGAGAACAGAAATACTTCAAGGGATATATTTTCCAAATCACTAATAAACAACAGTTGCATTGTATTTTCTAGTTTATAATATGCTTCCACACACATTTCATGCTATCCAAATAGTCCTATAAAGCTTGTAAATGTTTAAGGATGGGCTTCTCATTCCTGGCTTCACAGACCATGATGATTATTCTCACTACACTATTTACTCACTTGCACAGCTTAAAACACACTTGTTCCACACCATCTTTAATTATAAATTAAAAATGAAACACTAAGGGGTCAATTTACCTCTTGAGAATTTATTTGCTATACTTTCAGATAAGAGCTTCTTGCGCTCTGTGAAACGTCTCTCTCATTGACAAATGAAACTAAGGTATCAACTAAGAAATGTTTAATGATGTGTAGGTAGGTAAGCCAAGATAAATATTTGGGGGCATGTTCTTCTTGTGGTTTAGGTATGAGGTATCCCCCAAAAGCTCATGTATCAGACAATGCAAAAAAGTTTAGAGGTGAAATGATTGGGTTATGAGAGCCTTAACCTAATCAGCACATTAATCCAGCTGAATGGATTAACTGTGTGGTAATCATGGGCAGGTAGGTAATGGCTAGAGGAGGTAGGTCACTGGGGGTGTGCTTTTGGGATATATATTTTTGTCCTTTTTGAGGGGAGCTCTCTTTCCTTCCTGATTGTCATATCTTAAGCTGTTTTCCTTCTCCATACACTTCTGCCATGATGTTTTGCCTCAACCCCAGAGCAATGGAGTCAGTCAGTTATGCATTAAGACCTCTGAAACTAGGAACCCCAAGTAAACTTTTCTTCCTCTAAAACTGTTCTTGTCAGGTCTTTTGGCTACATCAAAAACCTGACTAAAACAGTTCTTTTCATTATACTAGGTCTGGAACTCTCTAATGAAACTATCTCTAATATTAAAAAAAAAACACTCTGGAACATTCTGAAAAAATAGAGGTTTTACAAAGGATGCCTTACCAAAAATTGTTAATAAAATAGGAAAATGGTCATTCCATTTATTAGATTAAAACTTACAGGCAATAGCAACTTTCTTTTTAAAATATAAATATTACATTGGCTGCTTTGCTGCATCTCACCTATTTTGGTAGCTAGTTTGCATTATCAATTAGGAAAATATTTTACTTTGCATTTTTCTTTGATCCATGATTCAAAGGTGAATTCTCATCTTCCTTTCCATACACATGCTATCTTAGTTGTGTGTCATTTTGGTCACCAGAACGTCATCTTTTTAGTTGTTCTAGACAAAAACGATCTATGATTCCTCTCTTAAAACTCATGTCAAATCATATAGTTTTATCTTCAAAATATATTTGGAATTTCATTATTACTTCACCACTTCAGTTACTGTCATTCTGGCCTAGGTTGCCATTGTCTTCTACTTAGATTACTGCCATTACTACTTAACTGTTCTCTATACTTTTAGACTTGGTCCTCCCGAAGAACTCTCACACCATAGAAACTACTATGGTATTTCTTGTCAAACCATTACTCTTTCATTTAAACGTCCAATGATCCTATACAATCTGCAATAACCATCCTCTTCCCCGCAGTTCACTGGGCTCTCTCCACACTGGCTTCCAACATGCCATGTGGATTCCCACCTTATGACCTTCTCAATGGCTGTTCCTTCTGCCCAGAACCTCTTTCCTAAAGAGAATTGTAATCCCCCTGAATTAAGGACATCCAGAAAATGAACCACCTTATATTTGGAAAATTATTTCATGCATTTTATTTGATTGTCAATATAGTCAGAAGACTCCCCTGTCCTGAGCTTAAAAGAATATTTAAAACATGCAATTGGTAGAGTGTTCTTAAGTGCTCCCCCTACTATGTAAGTGAAATCAGACTTAATAGAGAAAACAAAAGGAAAATAAATGTGGAGGAAAATCTATTAATATTTTGGGAGTATTTTCTTACATTTTCCACGGTTTTTTACTACACATAACCATATAATAAAGGAACCTGAGTCCCTTTATTGGGAACATAAACATAAACCTAGTTATTTAGCCAGGCGCGGTGGCGCACGCCTGTAATCCCAGCACTTGGGAGGCTGAGGCAGGAGGATCGCGAGTTCAAAGCCAGCCTCAGCAATGGCGAGGCACTTAGCAACTCAGTGAGACCCTGTCTCTAATAAAAAATACAAAAAAAGGTCTGGGGATGTGGCCCAATGGTCGAGTGCCCCTGAGTTCAATCCCCGGTACCACAAAAAAAAAAAAAAAAAAAAAAAAAAAAAAAAACAACAACAACAACAAAAAAAACCTAGTTATTTAATACTCCTCTCATAAAAAATACCACGCTTATTTTGCCATCTTCTTAGCTTTTGCCATTATGGTACTCTTACAACTTTGTGATTGCTGCACACGCTTGGAGTTGACAGTGTTATTCTCATAAGTAGCATTACCAAATCACATTTTTCACAGCACAGCAAACTTTACACTGCATATCAAACTGTTACTGACACCTACATCCTCTTCATCAATTCACAGAAACACATCATCACAGACATCTTTATTATGTATATGCAAGCCGAGTTCTTTCACAAATTCAAAAATGAGGCCTAAGGATGTGAACCTGGAGGTCAGATCCTTAGTCGATCTCTCCCCCGGATTCAGCAGGGCCTACCCGCCCCACTCATTAGCAGAGCTTCTGCTACTCCTCTTATTGGCCTCGGTATTGGTCTCAGCCTCTCGCTCAACTCTTGAGGAAGCCCAGCAATTTGAACTTGGAGAAGCGAACAAATGACCAACAGCAGACACTAAGCTGGGCGTCCGCCTAGCTTCAGCAGCAGGTAAGCCTGAAACCGTAAAAAGCGCAAATTCGCGGACGTCCCCACTGCCCGCCGCTAGAGACAGCGTCAGACGCAACGCGCCAAGTGAACATTCAGCCCCGATGCATCGAGCGAGGATGCCGCGCTGCGGGCTTCTCAGGCTCAGGCCCTGCAAAGCCCAGCAGCGGCGCTAGGTGTCCTTAGTAAATGCCAGACCAGATGCCTCCACGATCCTAGCAAATGTCGAGCAGGCGTGGAACAGGCGGCAAATCAGTAACCCGCTGGCCAGGCTGAATAAGTCGAACGCGGAACTAGGGCTCCGCGGAGGGCGACGCGGAGTTGTAGCTCCGCAGGCCCGGCCTGGCTTTGGACTGCGCTCCCTCCAGCCCGGGACTCTGCGCCTGCGCCCGCCCCGCAGCCAGCGCGACCGCGGTCTCAGCCACAGCACGCTGTCTGGGTATCCGAGCGACCCATGGGTAGCAGCGAGGGCCACGATGACAGATTACGGCGAGGAGCAGCGCAATGAGCTGGAGGCTCTCGAGTCCATCTACCCCGATTCCTTCACAGGTGACTTTCGCGGCCGCGAGCCCACAGCTGCCTCGAGGTGGAGTGGGACAGGCAGGAGCCGCCTCAGGCCTAGGTCTTTCCTGGCTGGGGTGGAGAGGGGACCATGAGGCTGTGTGGTCACTTTGCCCTCCACTCACTCAAGTTGTTCAGCCACTTGCCAGTAACTCAATGGCTGTTTCCCCTTCTCCGCTTGTTCACTGAGATCCGAAAGTCAGGGTGACGCTGGTGAGGTCTCTGGAAACTGTCAGGCCTGGAATTGGGTCGGGAGCACGTTGCTTTCTGTGTAACCTGTATCCATCCGAGATTCAGTGAAATACACGAGAAGATACTCCAAATGAGAGTAGTTTTTCCAGAGCCGCAAAGGTGTGAGTTTTTCGATAGAAGCAGTTTTTCATCGGATGATGTTTGAAAAATTGTGGGATTCGAGTTCTCTTCTTAGAAGAACCTAGAATCAGTGTTTAGAGTAGCGTAGTCCCTAGAGTTTGTCTCTTTTTTCCTTAAAAAGAGAAAGAAAAGGAAACACACAAAGCCCCTCTCTGGCATTCTGCAATATGCCTCATGAATAATGTGGCCCGAATTTCTGTTCCGCTATAGTTTCGTAGGTTGTTAGGCTGGTACGGATATTAGACATCATCTAGTTTGAGACTCTTGCTATGAGCAAGATAATGGAGGCTCAGGAAAGGTAAGTGGCTTGCTTTGGGACCGCCTGCAAGTTAGTGGCAGGGCTGGTACTAAGTATTAGGTCCGGAACTCTGTCGTTTTTCCTCTTCTAGGCTCTGGGGCTTGGGATCCAGTTCCAACTGATATGAAGGGGAGCAGATTACTTGTTGGTTGGGCCAAGACAAAATATTAGTGAGAAGTTCATTAGATACATTGAGAATTCTTTCGTATTGAGTCATGCTTCAATTGATTGTGAAAGTGCTGTAAAATAATTGTATCATTATAGCTTCTCTCAGATTTGAGAAGTAGTCTAGGAAAGGCCAGTATAAATGAGTAGGCATTCCCCATCCCTTCCTTTGAATGCTATCAATCATTGATTGTCAGATTTTAGAGTGTAAGATATATTACTGGAGGTCATAAACTCTAACCCCTCTCCCTGTCATTGTTTAGCTTAGTTTTTTCTTGGTTCCATCTTTTGGCCACTTCTTGCAGTGGTAGCAAATTTTGTTCTGCTTTGCCAACAGGCAGAAGTGTGTCAGCTACCCTGTATAGTTCCAGTCCTGTTCATGTTCTCTGTCACCAGCAGTACAGCTGTACTGTGAGGATGTTAAGGGGATGATTGAAGAGGGGTTTGAGAGTGTCATTACCTAGGTGAGTGTGTATAGAGTCTGGCTCCTTCTCTATCTTTGCTAATATGTTAATGTCTCTAAATAGACTATCAGGGTCAGTTGTTGGATATATTCTTAATCATGATGTTTGGTCGTTTCCAAATACTTTGGACATCACAGACATGAACTCTGCAGGTAGAGGCAAAACAGCATAGGGTGTGCTGTTCTTTTCATTTTTTTAGATATTAAGGTATCTCTCACTATATACTCACTATATAACTATATAGTTCGAAAGTGATATGTTTTTAACCCTAAAATAGTTTTGTAAGTATTTCAAATTGTATTAGGCCCTGACAGATCTGGTATAGTTCAGTATGTAGAAATTTTGTCAGATGCACTAGTGCTTGAGGATTCTGAGCCAGGATAATAAATGATATCTATGAACTTTTGATGCATTCGAGTATTCTACCATTATCATTTGAGTCTACCTGTCTCTAATTCTTGTCAGCATTCCTATAAGCTTTGCAATAAATAAATTAAAATGTCTTGATTTATAGTTCTTAGGGATCTTTGTCTTGTGATTATGTTCTTTATGGAATGTCTTAGGGGAAAGGCAGAGGACTTGAAATAAAATGTTTCTATGTTTGAGCTTTCGAAATTTTGAGAATTTCAATGTTTGCTATTTTATATAGCCTTGTTTTATGTTTGTTTCCATACTTTTGTATTTTTATGCCAGATTTAATAAAGAGAGCTTACTTGTGTCACTTTACCAAAGAACTAATTCATAGTTTTCTAACTTCATTTTAAATCACATTTAATTTTAGATTTGGTAAATGCTCGTTGCTATTGATGAAGGAAGTAGATACCTCCCTCCCACCTTTTTTTTCTTCCAATGGATGACTGAGAGCTAAGGAAAACAGCATTTGTTAAGTACACATGAGTTTATGTGGATGCTGAAGCAGCACAGTTACAGCACATAGACCTAGACTAATCTTAGAGTTAGCTGGTTTTCTATTTGTAAAGACTTTTTGGTCCAGTGTTGCATTGTTGTGAATTATAACAAATCATAATATAGTTTCTTCTTTTTGCCTATTCTGTAGCTTGATTGCATATTGATCCAATCCTCCTAACAACTAGTCTTACAAAATTATAAATGGACTCTCCTGATACCACATTCTCCTTCAGTAGTGCTTCACTTGACAAGGTCCTGCTAAGGTAGTAGAATTTGGTTATTTCCATTTCTGTTTCAAAATCTCTGGATGTGGGGAGTTTTGTTGAAATAAATTGGTTGACATCAAGTGAACCAAAAACCAAGTTCCCTTAATTCTGTTTGCCTTGCCAAGAGGTATACATAATCCTGTATTTTCCTTGTCAATCCTCTAAGTAGCAACCATTAGCATTTAACAGTATATCTTAGAGCAGGAGTCTCTTATAAAAGCGATTTTTCTGAAACACACTTTTGAAAGATTTGATACTCCCTAACAACCAAGGGGACTGATTTTAATATGGGCTTATTGGTTCTTTGTGGAAATCTAAGGTCATTTGTGTGTTCTGCTAATATATCTCTTAGCTACTGCCTGTTATCTGTTTTTAGCAAAATCCTTAATCCTCTCCATCTCACCATTATCTGCCTCTATATCACCTAACATCTCTCCTACCCTTCCATTATGCCCAACAATCTTACTTTTTTTTCCTCAAAAGTATTTTGATCCACTCATAGTGGTGGAAGTCTGGCATCTGATACTTATCCCAACTTATAGTAATGTGTTATACTAGAGTATTCCCTCATCAGAACTCAGGATCTCCATCTCTGTTTGTAATTGCTGCCTTACTTTGGCATATTATATTATCCCCTCCCCTTTTTAAAAATAGGTTCAGTTGTGATGGAAAACCCCAAATAACATTAGTTTTTAAAAGTAAAACTTTATTGCTCTTGCACATAAAAGACTTACCGCAGCACCAATCCAAAAGTTCCTCAGAGACGATGGTTCTTCTGATCCTGTTCTCTGTCATCCCTAAGTTGTGCTCTTATCTTCATGGCCTAGATGATGGTAGTATTCCCTTTCTAGGTAACAGGACAGATAAAGGAGTTAAGGGGGAAAAAAGGGTGAAAGCCAGCAGTTTCTTAAGGGAGTTTCCTGGAAACTGTCAATGGACATTTCTGTCTTCATCTTGTTAAGTAAAACTTAGTCTTTCATGAGAAATGGGAAATGTAGCTCTTATTCTGGGACTGGTCAATATGCTTAATTAAAGATGGCATAACGAGAACAAGGGGAGAGTCAATATTAGGGGACTATCATCAGTGTTTCCCAATATTCCTTTTCTTTGTTGCACCTGGTTCCCGTTTTTTTTCTCTATAGTGACATCTTGATATAGTGTCCTTGGACAAATCATATAACCTCTGCAAGCCTGTTTATTTTTTTAATGGGAAATGATCTATGTGTAAATAGTTTATATCCATTAAACAAATATAAGCTACTTTTTTTGTAGACATTTACCATCTTAATTGTTGATTCTTGTAACGATGTGGCTTCATAATTTATTGTCTTTATCAGCTAACAGTTTTGATATTCATCTCCTTCAGCTGCATGTGGCCATGGGCATTCTTTGGCAATGCCATCTCTAAAATTTTGGCTTCTGAAAATCATCCTTCTGTCCATAACTTTTGTAGCCCTGTAGTTCTTTAACTGTAATGCTTTTAGAACTTCTCGTCATGATTTATCATGGAGTGGTAGGTAGTTCATCAGTTTTTTTTCTGGTCTATCTTGCTTCCCTATTTAATCTAGCTCACTGATATTCGGTGATATTCTTGCTCATATCCCTATGGCCTTTTGACTTCCTCATTGACCAAATATTTCTTTATGTACATTTTTAAAGAACGCAGTGTACTAGGGAAACAGAAATAATATAAATTTAGGGGAGAAGGGATAGCCTAAGTTGTTTGGGAAAACTGAGGAGTAATAAATTAACAAGTGAGTGAGACTGGGGGGAAGGGTATTTCAGCAGTGGGCACAGTGTATGCAGAAGCAGGACTTGATATTATACAAAGGACAAATGGTTTAGTATTGCTAGAATATAAAGTGAGAAGTGAGAGTCATAGAAAATGAGACTGGACAAGTAAGCAGGGTCTAATCACAGAGGGCCATGTCAGGGATTTAGATATGATCTTCTAGTGTAATAGTTCATTGTCCATTTTCCCCCTGTGTAGCTATAAAACTGTGTAGTACCCATTGTAGACATTGCCATATCAAACCCAGATCCTTATAGCAAGTGTAGTTTCACAAATAAAATATATTTCAGTTATGCATAGTTTTTAGTGTGTTGGCTGTATGATGCCACCCCTTTTTCACAACTGATCCAACACCACATACAGATAGAGAACTGCTGATATAGGTGGGTAATAATGTGATAACATCTGCTTGTGATAAAAATCTGCTTGCTAGAAAACTCTTGAGAGACAGTGGGATGGGGGGAATTATCCTCTATCTCCTTTTGAAATTTCTTCCCTTGATTTGTTTAACATTGTTGTCTCTTGGTTTTGTTATTACCTCTTGTGGCTGCTTCTTGGTAATCTTTGTCAGTTTTTCTTCTGCTTAGCTTTGTTCTTCAAATTGAGGATTCCTTTCAAAGTGAATGTTGGCCTTTATCTCTCTAATTTTCTCCTCCATAATCTCATTTAATTTGCCACTCCTCTATAAATGATCCCAATTTGAATTAATGCCTGGTTCTCTTTAGTTCCATTTGCCTATTTCTGATTGCCTACGTGACATCCCCAACTCAAAGTACCTCTGTCTTTAAAATATGCCATGTCTGATTTTTCTTTTTTGTTTCTTATTTGTGTTAGTGGCATCATATCCTCATCCTGCAAACTCAATATCTGATCACCATCTTAACTTCCTCCCTGTTTTCTGCCATTCCCATGGCTGACAGCCTAGTTCAGAACCTCCTTACCCTTACCTGATTTATTATAGTAGTGACCTAGTTTCATCTGTATCTAGTCTTGTTTCCCTCCTTCTATTCTATACACTGTTGCCAGATTTTTTTCTTCTATGTGTAGAGATAAATTTTAACCATATCACTACTAAAAACTATTATTGTTCATACCTAAACTTTAAACAGGGGCTGGGGTTGTGGCTCAGCTGTAGAGCGCTCGTCTAGCACGTGCGCCGCCCGGGTTCGATCCTCAGCACCACGTAAAAATGCATTGTGTACAACTAAAAGCAAATAAATAAATATTGAAAAAAAAACTTTAAACAGTATTTTCACCTAGTGTTCTTTGCATATATGTACATATATATATTTCAAACAGAAAATATAATGATCCTTAAGTTTTCTAACCATTATGCTCTTGCTGCCATGGTCCCTTCAGCTATGTTCCCTTTCTCCATTTCTACATGCCACTCATGATTTTCAGCCTAACTCAAATGGAATTTCTCAGCTAGAAATAAATATATATATATGTGTGTGTATATATATGAAGGAGCCCTAATCAAGGAGATAGCTAAGATTGCGGTTAGCTGAGAGCCATAAAAGATGTTTAAGTTCCACCTGATATTCATACATTATTCAAAGAATCTTTGTATGCCCGTGAACACTGTGTGACGCACCTGTAAGCTTGAGCTGTAAGCACTTGTCCTTGTTAAAGGTAAATGTATATAACCGGGTGAGGTTGGTTAGAGGTTGTGAGAAGAAGAAGGTTGCTGGTTGAAAGGAGTCAGAGCGGTTAGAGTTCGAGAGGTTGCTGAAGCTGGAGAGAGAAGAAGAATAAAAAACCTTTTCATTTTCATCCTGCCTCCGAGTTTTCTTCCGCGGCGTCATTGCTCCAAGCAGCATTCACTTCAGGCAGCAACAAGTGGTGGCCTGTATAGGGAATTTGGTCGGCAGGTGAGAAATAAGAAAATTTAAAAAAATGGGAGCGAAAATAACAAAAAGTCAGATAATAAAAGCAATGGATGGATTTTTTGATATCGCGGACTCAGTGGATAGTGAGGAAAGTGAACAAGAAAGCATAGCCTCTGACTCAGTTGAGACCGGCAAGAAGAGTAGTAATGTAAATTCAAAAGTAAGAGCTGCAAAAGCCATCAGAAACTTATTGAAATTAGCCGAGGAGTATGTACTCTCCTTAAAAGCTGAAACTCAGGATACCGGTAAAAGTGATAGTAATGAGAAGGAGCCAAATAACCGTGAAAGTAAGGTCTCCTCCACTAAGCCGTTTAGGAATTATGAAAGTAGTAGTGAAGAGGAATTAAAAAGTGATTCTAGGAGCTCAGTCTCCAATAAAAAGAACAAAAAGAAATTTAAAAAGAAAAAGGACAGAGAGGACTGTAAAGGTCCTGAATTATTAGCATGTGAGATAACAACTGTCCCAAAGTGTGAAGAAATGCAGAATTCTCTGAATAATAATGAGAAAAAGGTTGTTTCTAATGAGACTGGGGTGTTACCCAGGCTAAGCGATTTATATGGACAAACTAAACATCTCAATACATTAAATATGTCTTTGAAAGTTAAAATGCATGAACATATAGAGGAGACTTATGCAGAAGTAGATCCCAGAAGTTTCTCTTCAAGTAAATGTCATGATTCTATAGTTTCAATGTTTAAGATAGAAAGTTATAATGATGATAAAAATATAAGCAAAAAAGATAATGAATGCCAACTTATATTACAAAATAATATTGAAATGACTACTCACATTTTGATTGAAGAAAATACTGAAAATTACATGAAAAACACAGAAAATGATGATAATAAATGTGCTAATGACCAGAGAAATACTTAGAAGAATCTGATCACAGTGATTCCAGTAAAAATGATACAGTTTCTGTTCATAAAGATGAAAATGACTTGGCATGTACTGATCAGCACAATATAGATCTCAAGCTACTCAGCCAGTTTATTAAGGAGGGAAGCACACAATTTAAAGCTTTAACTTGTTTGGAAGTTGTGAAAGCTGAAGAAACATGTCATGTTAATTTTTCCAATAAAGAACAGTTAACTGCAGATAAAATGGAGCAGAATATAAAAGATTGTGGTATTTTTGATATATCCTTTCAGACTGCAAGTGGGAAAAATATCAGTGTCTCCAAAGAGTCATTAAATAAAGTTGTAAACTTCTTTGATCAAAAAACAGAAGAACTGAATAACTTTTCAGATTCCTTGAATTCTAAATTACTTTCTGGCATAAATAAGAAGAAAATGGACATTTCAAGGCATGGGGCAATAGACATGGTTAAAAACAAAATATTGAAAGAAGCTATTCCAGTTGATACTGAAAGTCAATTAGTGACTTTTCAGGGACAACCTGAATGTGAATTAGAAAATAACAAAGAACCTTACCCATTGAGTTTTCAAGACCTTTTTTATTAAAAAAAAAAAAAAAAAAAAAAAAAAAAAAGATAGATAGATAGACATGAATCCAAATAACATTTAAGTTTAGAATATTCTAATTAGATAATCAATTAAAGTGACAATCAATTTTTAATTATAGGTGTCTCTGTGACTTCTCTTCAGCTATGAATATGACTAATGCTGTATAACCTGATATTTTGGTATTTGACATTGGGATTGTTTATTTGTAATTGACTTTATTTGTTTAATAGTTGATTAATTTGAATTATTTCAACAGGTATAGGATTGCTTTGTATGCAGAGACTCGAGGTTTCCAACTAACAAATTATTCTTCTAAGTGCCTTTAGTTTTTCCTT
Source organism: Tamias sibiricus (assembly GCA_025594165.1). Classification (NCBI taxonomy): domain Eukaryota; kingdom Metazoa; phylum Chordata; class Mammalia; order Rodentia; family Sciuridae; genus Tamias; species Tamias sibiricus. Next base: position 101,953,600 of record CM046666.1, read on the forward strand.
AATCTATCTTTAATGCAGTAAACACCCTCAGTTTTTCTTTGATTTATTCTAAGCAGCAATGTGTGTGAGCAGAGATCAACTTTATTTTTCTAATCTAGTAATTCTATTTTTTTAGTTTGACAGCTCACCTCTTGACTCAGTGCTAGAATAGCACTGCCTTTCCCTTAATAATGGATGCTTGAGTTTTTAGGTAGCGGGCCCTGAAGATTTGCCGGTGGCATTGTCTAGACATAAAAAAGATGGCTGCTGCTACAACTGCAGAGAACGCGGTCGCTGCAAGCATCCCTGCTGCTCAAGCATCGAACAACCTCACCAGCAGTGTGGCCTCTGCTCTGCATGCATGGGGCCTCCTGGATCAAAGCGTTATAACTAATGGACATTTTGATTTTTCATTATATTGGGACATTTCGGGACAATGCCTTGCAGGTATTTGTCTAGAGAACTCAGTGTGTTACTTGATGAAACTTAGGGCAGCTGATTTGTTTAAAGAACTTGATACACTATGGAACTTGGCTCGTCAGCAGAAGGCTTGCCGCCTTAAAGCCGCAGCATCTCCTCACAATTGGACGGCTGTTAGTCAACACACAGTCGATCCTGAAGGGCTCGATTGGATGGCTGGTTAGCCTATGACGGGTAAGATCCCCAGAGGGGGACAACCTAAGACGCGGCACAGTCGCACGGGACAGTCTAATGTGGCCGACATATCAACCTAAGACAGGAGTCAAGGGCACAACCTTGATTATCCGATGACGGGTAAGAATGTTGGTTGCACATGGACGTCCTAGAACATCCCCTCTTTTAAAAACAAAAGGGGGGAAATGAAGGAGCCCTAATCAAGGAGATAGCTAAGATTGCGGTTAGCTGAGAGCCATAAAAGATGTTTAAGTTCCACCTGATATTCATACATTATTCAAAGAATCTTTGTATGCGCGTGAACACTGTGTGACGCATCTGTAAGCTCAAGCTGTAAGCACTTGTCCTTGTTAAAGCTAAATGTATATAACTGGTGAGGTTGGTTAGAGGTTGTGAGAAGAAGAAGAAGGTTGCTGGTTGAAAGGAGTCAGAGCGGTTAGAGTTCGAGAGGTTCGGAGAGAGAAGAAGAAGAAAAAACCTTTTTCATTTTCATCCTGCCTCCGAGTTTTCTCCCGTGGCATCATTGCTCCAAGCAGCATTTGCTTCAGGCAGCATATATATATATATATATATATATATATACACACACACACACACACACACACACACACACACACACACACTATACATCTGTTTAGTTCTGCCATTTGCTAGTTGTAGAGCCTTGGATAAATTTAGTTAATCTTTTCTGAGACATGCTTTGTTACATTTTAACATTACTGAAATATGAACTGATCAAATTATGTGTCATAGCTCAATTGGTAGCTTTTTCTTTCTTAGCAGTATATAAGGTAAAGTGTATCTTGTACTTGATGGCAACAGTCGTGTTGTTAGAATTAAAAGATTTTTATGTAAATACATGGCACAGTCACAAAGTGATGCTAAATGAATGTTAGCTGTTATCACCTGGTATAGGATATCCTTGACCAACAGCCTCATGGAATCCTAAAAAATAGAAACAAGTAAAAGTCATTCATTGAACTCTATTTTTAGAGTTGTTGCAGGGTGTTTACATTTTGTGACATTAAAATGCCAAAATTGGTTGTGAAATGAAGGAAAAATGAAATGCATCAACTGTATCTTATACACATTTGTTAAAAAATAGATAAGACCAATTATTTTGTAAACTTTATTATAATGAACTTTCAGTGCTTTTTCATCATGGTCTGGACTGTTTGAGATCTTATCTAGTACAATATGAATTCAATGCATCCTTCATCTTCCTGACCAAACACCTTTTTAGTAATCATAAATGTTCACCATTGCTTCAAGTACCTTATATTGCAATTAATATGAAGGCATCTGTCTTAAAAATGGGTTGATAATATATATTTTATGATGGCTTTGGGAAGTTCTGGGTACTAAAAGCCAAGTAGTTCCATAGTGAATTCTTGAGCGATCCCTTGCTCTTTCATTTCAGAAAGTCTATAGATCTGCTACCAACCTTAGCAGATGACTGTGCTTCCCAAGCATGAAGTAAGGCATAGGCTTTCCTCACAGGCTTAAGCAGACTTCCCTGTAGCTTGAAGTTTCCTTGGTTACTTTCATCTGGTTTTGAATTCGTTTCCTTTGTGTCTCTCCTTTGCTTCCATTAGTTTAGTCCTTCTTTCATTAAGCCAGTATTTATTGATCCTGCCAGGCACTGATCTAGGAAGTCTGTTAGAGTCTTTATAATATTTTTATGGGGAAAAAGATGATTAAAAGGTAATTTTAGTTAGATATGAGGCTATAAAATGATTTATAAAGTTTTCTTATATATATGTTGACTTACATGTCTCATTTAAAAAACTATAAGCAATTAAATGTTTTGATTCATAACTAATTCTTTTTATAATTCCATGAAAGATGGTGGAGGCTTAGTAAGTATCTGTAAAAGGATTAAGTTTGATTACTTAACAATGTGGAAAAGAAGAAGTATAAAAGTCAGTGATAACATGAATATCAGTGGGTAGTGTCTGGTGCAAAACATCAAACTTTTTACGTTTCTATTTGAGGTTTTTAGGAGTGGAATTTTTCATGTGTAGGTAATAAAAGTTAAATTACTTAATACTTTAATTCATTTGGTAAAATGTAAAGATGGGTATGTACTATAGGTATTTCTTTGTAAATTAAAGAAAACTCATTTGCATAGAAAATTGATGTAGGTTTTATCATTTCAATATTCTGGTCAGTCTGTATTTCTGGAAATGAAAACATAGGCTAGGAAGCAGTTTGAAGCCTGGGTAATGATCAAGTGCTAATAAGGAAGAACATCTGCCATAGGAAGCAGAATAATAACATCTGTGTGTATTTTCTTGCAGTATTATCAGAAAATCCACCCAGCTTCACCATTACTGTGACATCTGAGGCTGGAGAAAATGATGAAAGTAAGTCTCATAAAAGTACTTGTGGTTTTTGTAAGGTTCTTTCTCAGAAACTTCACTCATTCTGCAGCCATTGTGCTAGGCATTGCAGGTGTGAAGGTGCTATTAAGAATCTAAAAAAAAAAAAAAGAATCTAACACGAATGATATGTGTTTCTAGTTGATATTTCCTGTGTAAACATAACTCCTAGAAAAGTAGGAAGTCGATGAGATACAGTCTTGCACAATATGCTTCATTGTACAAGTAAAACAGACACATTAGCAGTATAGCAGATAGAGAAATGGTGGGAGATTTTTGTCTAACATAAGACTTTGTATACAAATGTTTTTCAGTGGTCATGTGGTTTTCCATTGAGTGACTAGTATTTTTCATACTAAACATTTAGATTGTTATTTGGACATTGCTGTTGTAAATGAGACAGGATATATACATATCTTCATATTGTCTGTCTCTTAAAATAAAGCAGGTATAAAAGCAATAAGTTAAAATTAAATTCACTTTAATTTGGTGGAGAAGTTCATGGTATGTAAATTGGCATTAGTCCCAAGATTTTTTTTTTCCCTGTTAGGCTGGTAAGTAAGAGCCATTAATGATCTCACTTGATAATTCTGAATCTGTCATACATTTGAAAATAAGGTGAGCACTGAGATATTTTGAAATCTAAATGAAAAAGATGTTGGATATAGTTACTTATTACTAAATTGAAAATGAATGTACTCTTTTAAGTAGGTAGATTAAAAATGCCTATAAAATATCAAAAGTAAAAGTAAATATTGTGCCCTCTGCTCTTCACTATTTGAAACTTTATTATAAAGAAGTTGGTGACATTATTTGGGCTCCATATGATGCAATTATGTGTGCCAGAATTGGTGTGGCAGTGCTCATTGGTGAAAGAATCCAGAAATATAGTATTCTTTAAGAGTATATGTAAATGAAACATAAAATTTAAAAATTCCTGCATATTGTTCCATATTCTAAGTAATAGTTTTATTAGGAGCTAATAATAGCTCTGTAATAATATTTCTATACCGTTCATCATTCCTGATTTAAGAAATAACTTTTTAAATTTGTTTGAAACAGTTCCTAGGTTGTACTGTTTTTGTTCTAAAACTTCATTTTAATGAACCAACTAGTACAAAAACAGGCAAATGGAATGTGGATGTATGATTTCTAGAGGCAGCATTATAAATGATTGTTTAAAAAAATTAATCTCACTAGTAATTGAAAAGGTAAATTAAATTGAAAATAATATTCATGTTATTCAACACATTATCAATATTGATGAGGAGACAGCAGTATGCTGTTGGGAATAAATATAAATTGATACACATGCTTAGGAAAGGCATTGGGTTTTCATTGATTCATTAATGAAACAGGAGATTTAAATATATTTGTATCCTTGATAAGTAAATACTCATGGAATATTTATTCTGAGGAAAATTTTGTGCACAAGAATGTTATTATAATCATAGTTTGTATCTTAACCAATAAATGGTGGCCAACTTTTTATAATGGAAGTATGCTTGTATTTGACATTTAAGGAATCGGAGGGAAACATTTGTGATACATGATTAAATATATGCATATATTATAAAATGATTAAATCATTTACAGCATCATGAGTATAATTAATAATAATGTATGGATATATAATTTTGTTTGAAATGTAAATATATGTATAGAAACATACTTTAAAGTGTATTTTTAGAAATACTTCTGAGTTTTTTTTTGTGTGTGTGTGCTGGGGATTGAACCCACGGCCTTGTGCATGAGAGGCAAGCACTCTACCAACTGAGCTATATCCCCAGCCCCTTCTGAGATTTTTTAAAGAATAATTATACCAAAATGGTAACCTTGAACTCTTCCCAATGATAGGATTACTTGTGATTTTATTTTCTCTTATTGTATTCCTAGGCCTTCTATAATGAATGTCTGGTATTTCTAATAGTATAATCAATAATATATTATTTTTTAAAAATTTAATTCTTAAAAATAGTAAATGCATTTTAATATACCTGCAGGATGGAATTCAATTTGCCGTTATTTAAAATTTGTATTAAGGAATATTCTCAGGATAATGATCATGAAACAAATAAATTATAAAACTACATTTATAGAACAAAGGAAAGAAGTAATATGCTAATAATGGTGAATTTTAGGTATTTATTTTAAATATTTTCTGTAGTGATACCATTTAATATTAATCTTTTAGCAATTTTTTAAGCATATAATATATTATTATTGAACTGGGGTATAGGTCAGTGTTAGAGCACTTGCTAGCATGTGCAGAGCCCTGAGTTCTATCCCTAGCACTACAAAAACAAAATCAAAAAAGCATTATTATTAACTGGAGTCACCATGGTGTATAGTTGATCTCTAGAATTTATTCATCCTTTCTGAAACTTTGTACCATAAAATAAATATTCCCCCCACCCTGGTATCAGTTGTAAAAGGTCTCAATTTTCATTTATTTGAGTCTTTTTTTTTTTTTTTTTAATCTAGTTAAGTTTCATTGATCTTTTCTCTTGTTTTTTTTTCTGGCCCATGTTTCATTTATTTCCATTCTGATTTTTATTATTTCTTCTGCTGATTTTGTGTTTAATCTCGATTCTTATACTTCTCCCCCAAGTCCTGCATTGCCTATGAAATTTGGGTTTCCCTTGTGTGAAATGTGCTGGTTGAGAAATATAGCAAAAAATCACATGACACAGAAAAACTTTTGAAAATTGAGGACAGGATGAGGGCAGGATGGCCCTGCAACGTTAGGGGTCCTGCTTTCACACTGGAAGGAGAGAGAAAGAGAAGAGCCTGCATTTGCTTTATTTAGATAAGGGGGATTCAGAGGATTTCAGTGGAATGTTCTTTTGCCAAATAAGTCAGAAGGAGAGTTGTCCAAGCCCAATGGGGTAACACGCAGGTCCGGAGCTAGTGAGCATCCTCTTCAGCCCAGGGAAGACTGAGGTCACCACCTGCTTTGCCTAATAAGCCACAAAATGACTTGTGATGCCAGACCAAAATCTCCTTGGCTCCAAGGCTGAGTAGAGGCTTTTCAAATAGCTCAGATGTGGCCCCCCACAGCTTAATTTTTTTTTCACCCTCATAATTCTTTAAGATATAAAGTTAGGTTGTTTGGGACTTTTTTCCTTTTTGAGGTAGGTACTTATTGTCATGAACTTCCCTCTTAAAACTGCTTTTGCTACAACCCACAAGTGTTGGTGTGTTATATTTTCATTTCCATTTGGATATTTTGATTTCCCTTTTAATTTTTTCTTTGACAAATTGGTTTTTTAAATGCTGGGGCTGAGGGAATAGGAAGAGATGTTGGCCAAAGGGTATCTAGCTTCAGTGCAAGATGAATAAGTTTATGATCTTAAGTATTCTTACTATACATATTATAAAAATCATAGCTGTGGGAGGTGATAGTTATGTTAATTGACTTGACCATAATAATCATTTTATAATACGTATGTATTTTAAAATATGTTGCATATCTTAAATAATTTTATTTGTCAAGTATATCTCAAGAAACCTGGGGAAAAATAAAAATAAATTTATTTTTGCAGTAAAATTAGAAATATATTAAAAAGGGAAGAAAGAAGAATGTCAGGAGACATTGATGTTATTTCTTCTTGACCCTTAGCACTCAATCCTTTTTATTGATTTACTCATAAAATTCTTTATTGATATCATACACGAAGATTAAAAACACAATATCGAACCTGTAAATTTTAAGGTAACTACCCCCTTTGTATGGAGAGCTATATGGATTTGAGTTACTTCATCAAAGTTGGGTTTTAACAATTGAAATGTGTGTTACAAGAAAGCTGAACTCTAGACAGAAGATCATTTTGGATAATAAAACTTTGAACAGAAAATGCATAGCATTACTGCTTAACTTCAAATTGCCTGGTAGAATAGAGAACTCATTGAGCCGGGCTATAGAGGGACGCTTGCACTAATGTGCCCTTAAGAATTTCATTACTGTACAATTGTCAGATCTGTAAAATGGCACAAGTCAAAAGAACAAGTGAGAATGTATAGCTGAATCAGGTTAAATGTTTTGAAGACAATTTCTCAAAATGTCTAGTTTAGAACTTCATCTAGCCACCAGATAGCAATACCCTGCTATCATTGTGCAGTTGTAAATATAGATTCCAGGGCTATCTATAATCATATGTGGCTATGATAGAGGCTGAAAATTAGCCTATGATAGTATTTTATTTTTTATGTTCATTGCTTTTTGTTTATCTCAGAGAAGATTAAAAAAAAAAAAAAGAGTAGTTTTTGTCCATCTTCTTTTTCAGAAAAGCAGTATAGTAAAATGCCAGTTGGTGGTAAATGTATTTCATGTGTAAGAAGTGATTTTTGGGATTTAATTGGTTTTGTTGTTTTATTTATACTATATATATATGTTTATTTATATACTATATGCTATATACTATTTATATACTATATACTACATATATATACTATATATTACATATATTATATACTATATATTTATGCTATGTATTTATTTATTTATACTACTATATTTTATATATTGTTTATGCTAGTGATTTTCTATCTTAGTAGCCTAAGTTTTCATTGTAGGAAAATCTATTACTACTTTTCATTGACACATTGTAAATAAATTACTGATTCAACAAAAATACCAATCTCTATACTTTTAATGTACTCACATCAAACTCTTTCTTGTGTCTTAGCTGTTCAGACTACCCTCAAGTTTACGTACAGTGAAAAATACCCAGATGAAGCTCCCCTTTATGAAATATTCTCCCAGGAAAACCTAGAAGATAATGATGTTTCAGACATTTTAAAATTATTAGCATTGCAGGTAAGGAAATAGTTTTGTTTTATAGTAGTGGTGTTATTTCATCAACCCTAAATATTATACATTAATTTAAGAGTTAGAAAAATGCCTTTAAATGTTTAAGTAGTACATTTACCAAACCAAATTCAAGATGCATTCAAAGCATCTTTATTTTTTGTTTCCCACTGTCCCTTTAAAGTTCTAGTAATAAAAGGTTGCCTGTTTAAAACTCAGTCTGTCCCCTGACTTATCGGTTCTCTTTAAGTAAAAAAAAGTCCAACAGGTACTTTAAGTTGTAAACACAGTTCTGATTTTATTCTTGGATGTCTAGTTACAAGTGTAGCTAAAAAGTTAAACTGCTAGTGTGTTTTACTAGGGGTCAAACCACAGGGTGCTGGGGATATAGCTCAGTTGATATAGTGCTTGCTTTACATGCACAAGGTTCTGGGTTCAATCCCCAGCACCTGGGGGAGGGGGAAAAAAAAAAAAAAACCACAGGGTCTCACACTGCTAGGCAAGTAGTCTACCATTGAACTATACCGCCAACTCTTTTTAAATTTTATTTTGAGGCAGAGTCTTGCTAAGTTGCCCAGGCTGGCCTCAAACTTGTAACCCTCTTGCCTCTTGTAGTCTTACTGCCTCAGCCTCCCAAGTAGCTGGGATTACAGGTATATGCCACCATGCTCAGCAAAAATTCCAACTTAGAAAAAAATAAAGCTTCTACCCTATCTCACTTAAGATTATAGATTAGTAGCCTGCAATCTGGGAAGAGGCCTGTGATTTTTTTCTTTTCTCTTCCTCACTATGCTTAGAAACACCAACAATGGCTTATGACCCCTCCAAGAGGGGAAACTTGTGTGGAAAAAAAAAAAAAAGAATATTGGGACATTCTTACTGGACTAGTTCTGTGCGGAGTGGGCTCTCCACAGTGAGGGCTTATCATGCTTTGGTAGAAAGTTTTCATCGGTTCTTTAGATACAGTAAGGAGGACAAGTGAAAGATTTTACTCTACCATTTTAAAATGCAAAGTCCCAATTTTGTTTATTTCTAAGAATTGTTCAAAAAACGTGTCAACTTTAGATGTGACTTATATATTCTAAGGACCCATGGTCCTCTGAGTGCTCATTTTATAACAAAAGTATCTGGAGCTATTAGAGAATAAGGCATGAAAAAAGTCAGAAAGGAGTTTTTGCTGATCCTGGACCCTGTTCATTCTGTTTCCCAGCATGAAATTATAGTAATTCTAATGTGATTTGGCTTAGCATATTTCATTTAAAACACTATAGAGGACCTGGGATGATTATATTAGTTTGTCACACATCAACATTCATTATTCAATCTCAGTGAATTTTTCATGTGTTTAGTATATCATTTATACTACAGCTCTCTCCTTTCAAAAAGGCAGTTTTGATTTTTTTACACTTATTTGACATCAGATGTGTTGAGGGAATATTTGTATTTTTTCTCAAAAAATAGTATTAATATTCAGTTATCAAAAAATAAATTTATATTAGAAAAAACCCTCAAAAAATGTCATCAAAATAAAAATGACTCTTAAACCCACCGGTTGGGTATAATTATCTATTATTTATGATATAGTGCCAGATTTTTTTCCTTACACTTATATACATAGATTTCTTTCCTATATCAATCATTCATCCATTATGTTTTATAACATCTCCTTTTTCACATAACAGTGTATGTGGACATCTTTCCTTATTTTTGATAACTGCATAAAATTTCATTGTATGTATATATAATTACACATATTATTTTTACTTGATTTAATATACAATTCTTTCACCATTCTTTTTTTTTTTTTTGGTACCGGGGATTGAACTCAGGGCCACTCGACCACTGGGCCACATCCCCAGCCCTTTTTTTTTTGTATTTTATTTAGAGACAGGGTCTCACTGAGTGAGTGCCTCACTATTGCTGAGGTTGGCTTTGAACTCTCGATCCTCCTGCTTCAGCCTCCCGAGTGCTCGGATTACAGGCGTGCGCCACTGCGCCCAGCTCTTTCACCATTCTTATATATTACTATTTGTAAGTCCTTAGAGCAGATCTTCCATTATATCTCTAGTGCCTGGCATAGGAGGTACTCAAATGTTTGTTGAATAAATGAAAATAATGAATTACTGATGACTTTACGAGTCTGATATTTTCTAGAAGTCAGATTGGTAGATCAAAGGCTTTGCATATTTAACAATTTCATTCATACTGCTAAACTGATTTTGCCAGTTTATGACCTCATGATAGCCATTCAGATATCTATTTCTCAGTTTGTAACATTCTAAACTAAAATTTGTAAAACTATTTTCATTAAGAAATAAAATGTTGACAAGATGAAAACAGTATATAGTTATAATTTGCATTTCTAATACTAGTGTTGTGGAACTAGTATGATTTCTGAGTTGTCTAGTTTCCATGAATGTTTGTTCATTGATTGATTGATTTTTTTTTGCTGTTCTATTGAAATAGTTAATTTTTATAAAATATACCCTACTGGGATTTGTTAATGAAATGTGTCAAGCACTAGGTTAAGTGACACCATTCCTGGTCTCATAGATTTTATACTGCGTTGAGGAATTTGGACTGGCAAGGTGGAAATCATTATTCCATGGGAAAAATGCAGTGATGGTGAAATTTGGGATTGTGTGGATGGTCATAGACTTGAACCACTGGAGAAGCTTCCAAGAAGAAGTTGAGACCTAAAGGAGGAGGTTTCCAGGCCATCAAGGGAGTGGAAGAGTTTCAGGAAAGAGGATCAAGATTGTTAAAGGAACAAGTTTGGGGTGGGGGCTGGGGGTTGGAGAGGAGTGAGGAGTGAGGGGGATAGAGAGTGAGAAATTTTTCCCAGAACTTACAGTTATACAGCATTAGCTGAATTTAAAATTCAGAGTTCATGATGACAAGAGATGAAACTAAGACCCTTCTAAAGAATTTAAACTTATGGACTTGGCTCTGATTGGTTTGGGAAGCTTTTGAGGAAAGCAAGAGACTGACTATTTCAGTTTTATGTTGCTTCAGCATATAAATTAGCTTAGTTGTGTATGTATGTGTATGTAGAATGGTCGAGAGAGGTTATGTCAGGGGGCAAGGTCATAGGTTTAAGAAGACAAATTGAAATTTCTTGTATTCCAAACTGAAAATGATGGCTAGAGTATTAACAATGTTGATAGAAAACAATGGGTACAACAACAGAAGCAGAGACTGATTTTAAGTGGGTAAGGATATTCAGACTGGGTAGAAAATGACGTAGTTTGCTGAGATTGAGAACCCAGGAATGGGTTTTGTGAAGAACATGATGGGTTTTAGTATTGAAGTGACTATTGGGTATTAAGTCACCATCTTGTGGGAAGTTTCAGTATGGATTCTACACTCAGGGGAGACTCTTATTACTCATAAATAGAGGATGCTTAGCATCCTAAAGGAGGATTACAGAAGTTGGTTTAAAGCCATTTCTTACAGAGTTCCCAACTGATGAGATACCCACTCATATGTTCCTGAGGCCAGCCTTGCCCAAAGAAGTACGTAATGATCTCTGCTTTGGGGACTGAGATTCTGGTTAGTAAGTTTGAAAGGGATTTTTAAAAAAATTTGTTTTGTTTTATTCTGCCTTCAAACAACCAGCTTCCTAGTGGCCTGTCTTTGAGTTATATTCCTTTCATGAGTTGGAGATGCTTTTACATTTAGTTTTAAACCATTTCAAATGTAAAGAAAAAAAGGTGAAAATAAATTACAAAAGTAACCACAGTCTTTATTATGGTAATAGATTAAGAAAATCAAGCTAGAATGAAAATTCTGTTTATTGTTTTACCTTTTAATACTCAAAAAATCTAAAATACTGAGAAATGAATGAGAAAAGTTGTTCCTCATATTGTAGGAAAAGGTTTTCTGAATTCTACCTATATGATTATTAAACAGAATTTACTGAAAGATATGCTTTACGTTGGGTATGACAAATGACATGACTTTTAGAGCAAGATCTCATTATCATACATATAATCACTTCATAACATGTTCATTTATCCAAGTGTATGAATATATGGTGTAACTGAATTGTAATCATGTTAGAAACATATGTCTTTAGTGATTACACTAAAACATTTTTTTCATAAGCTGTTTTCTATTTTTCTGGGAAGTGTGTTTTTTTACACTATTTTTGTTACATAGGCTGAAGAAAATCTTGGTATGGTGATGATATTTACTCTAGTGACAGCTGTGCAAGAAAAATTAAATGAAATAGTAGATCAGATAAAAACTAGAAGAGAGGAAGAAAAGAAACAAAAAGAAAGAGAAGCAGAAGAAGCAGAAAAGGTACATTGATTCTCTAAGTCTGTTGTGTGTGGTTAATTAGTAGTTGATTTTTCTTCTTTGCAAATTTCAATTTTTTTGTAATTACAAAAACGAAAGACTTGTAAAATTTTTGAAGAGTAAAAATTTAGCAGTCTCTCATTTGGTTGGTGGAATAATATGAGTGAGAATTCTAAACAGTTAGATTAGTAAAGCCCATACAAGTAAAACCAAGAAATGTAAATATTTTACTTATTATACAGAGTTTAGAATGATAAAGTCCCTATCACAATTATCTGAGAACCTCAAATTCTGAAATGAAGTAAAAAAAAAAAAAAAAACAAAACTATTTATTCTTATAAATTGATATGTATTCAAGGCATATTAAAACTGACAACATTCTTCTTAATGAAAAATATCATTGGTAAATATAGTAAATACATCATATATTATTTTGTTTTTTTGTAACAAGAATAAAAAAAAAAAAAAATGGGCTTTTCCAGAGCAGGTTGCCAAAACCAATGAAAGTAGCCAGGGCAGGCAGAAATCAGATTAAATGTTTCAAAATTTCAAACATTGATTTTTGTATGTTTCTTTTATAAGTTGTATTTATTTGTCTAGAAGATAACATTAGGCTTGATTTGTGAAATTATTGTGTCAATCTGGTGACTTACATCATTTTTATTTTCTAAGCAATTGTTCCATGGCACTCCTGTTACAATAGAGAATTTCCTCAGTTGGAAGGCCAAGTTTGATGCAGAACTTTTGGAAATTAAAAAGAAACGGATGAAAGAAGAAGAGCAAGCAGGAAAAAACAAATTAAGTGGTAGGATATTCTCCCACCCCATAAAATTTTCTGTTCCCCTCAAATACTCTGTAGCAAGAGGATCATTTGAACAGATTTTTATAAGAAAATAATGTTCATAGGCATCTGGGACAAAAAGAGAAAATATATAAACATGATGGTATTTTATATAATAAAACGTAATTATAATTAATTTTTTTACCCATTACTGATGATTTAATCCAGGGACCTTTTGCCACTGAGCCATGTCCCCAGCCCTTTTTCATTTTTTAATTTGAGTCAGGGTCTCACTAAGATGACAAGACCAGTCTTAATTGCAATCCTTCTGCCTCAGTTTCCCAAGTAATTGGGATTATAGGCATGTTTCACTGTGCCTGGCTATGAGTAATTTTTTATGTCTGGTTTCAGGTACAAATATTATAAATAATAGAACTTGAAATATAGGGATATTTAAGATAATTAGCTTTACATACAGGCAGTTTTATTGTTTCTCTAGGACTCTTAAGACAGACTAGATTTTCACTTGTTCCATTTTAATGTGAATATATTTCATATGCCTCCTAGCTACTGAATGAGTTCATAAATTTATTGAAATTTGCAGGAAAATGGATTTTCAGACTTCTTTTCCTAAATTGTTATATTTTTTCAGTGTTCGTAGGAAAGGTGAAGGAATGTTATACTATTTGAGTTAATCATGCTTATGTCTTTCAGGGAAACAGTTATTTGAAACAGATCATAATCTTGACACATCTGATATCCAGTTCTTGGAGGATGGTAAGATAATATCAGAATTCCATATGTATATAATGTTTTTAATTTTAAACCACAAAGATCAGAGTGAGAATTTAATGTCAATTTTTCCTCCAAAGACTGATGAAAAATTCATTTTGAAGCAAAAATTTAATAGTTGATCAGTTTATACATTTGAATGTAATGTTTTAATTCTACAACAATGTACTATTTAAAAGTTTTATGATAACTTCAGCAATCTCAAGATAGGAATAGATGAGACAATCATGGTCACAAGGGCCTCTAACAATTAGAAAACAGGGCCATTGTGACTCAGATGACCTGTTTCCCCCAAATTACTAGTATCACAACTCTGTGGGAACTATATTTCGTAGTCTGTCATGGAGTTTGAAAAACCTCAGATGTAGAACTCCTAGTATTTCCTCTCTTGCTGCCTTTGGAGTGGCTTATCCCCTTTGCTTTCTTTACCCTCCTTTTTCTCCTATCCCTTTTGGTCTTCCATTTGTCCATTATCACACTCAAAAATATTTATTGCATATCTTGGACACTGAGATTATAGCAGAGAATAGTAAAAGCAATTTCCTGTCCTCATGGAGCTTATAGCCTACATATATATATATATATATATATATATATATATATTTTTTTTAAATATTGTTTTTTAGTTGTAGATGGACACAATACCTTTATTTTATTTATTTATTTTCATGAGATACTGAGGATTGAAACCAGTGCCTCATACTTGGGAGGCAAGCACTCTTCCACTGAGCCACAATCCCAGCCCTAAACTACTTATATTTTTAAACTGGAATTCACACTCAATCGCACCTCTGATTGGACCCTAGATTTTTGTACTGTATGAAATTTCTGCAAGATCCATGTTGCTAGTTGGACATCTTCTAGCTTCTAGCCTTTCAACGTAGTTCTCCCTTATCTGCTATAAAAGGTTAGAATTATTCAAGGTGTTATCTTTATACAAGGTGAAGAAGCAATGTTGAAGTGGCTCATGCTAAATCATTCCTTTTAACTTTGCTGGTATTCAAAAAAATTTTTTTAATGTATCTTATTACATTCTTTGTAGCAGATTTTTAATTGTCTAACTGAAAAAAAGATCTTTTTAGTCTGGAGGGAAAAAAAAGTAAAAACCTAGCAAGGCTGTTCTTTTCTTTTTCTCTTCTCTCTCTCTCTCTCTCTCTCTCTCTCTCTCTTTTTGAGAAACACTCTAAAGCTTCATCTCATTCACTCTGAACAATTTTTAGTATCACTCATTCTTAATCCCTTTCCTTTTGTGATGGATCAGGTCTATCTTCATATCCAGTAAGTTATCAAAACATACCTATTGATTTTGCCTCTGAAAAGTCTTCTCATCATTTTCCTTTCCTTACTTGAAGGTTTTTATCATTTTCACCTGGACTTATGTGGTAGCCTGTTAAACTGTTTCCCCAAATCTCTTCCTCCTTCTAATTTCCTTATCTGTTTTATAGTTGCTGCCTCTGAGATGGTGTTTCTAAAAACTATATTTAATCATAAAACCTCTCTTTTGAAATCCTTTCATGGTTTCCTTTGCTTTGAACAAAAAGGTTGACTTATGCAGTCCTCAGTCTGACCCTTATCTATTGTTGGCATTTTTCCTAAAAAAAATCTTGCCTTCCAGTTAGACATACTCAAGGTCTTACTCTTATTCTTGGCTTTGTATATATTTCTACGTAGAATTGATTTAACCTGACCTTTTCTTCTTGGTGGATTCAGATCTATCATGAAGATATTTTAGACTTCATCAGTTCTGTGAAACATTTACAGAGATAGTTATTCTTTGATCTGGACTTAGCATTTCATATTTTCTTACTGAACTACTCATAGGCATGAAGCAAAACTTGTTCTCTTTATCTTCTCATTACAATGAATGTCAGTAAGTAGAGTCTGAGAGGGAAGGAAGGTTACAATGTGTGGGGATTCTATAGAACTATACTATCTTATATTTACTTCAGACAAAGTGAAGAGTGAGATGTTTAATGTAGAACCTGGCTACTTCTTATTGTAGGGCTCAGACATGTGGAGTCTTGAGAAGTGATACTATTGGTTACAAGGTGAACTGAGGGAGAGAAAAGGTCAAGTTCCATCTGGCAATTAATTAGCAAGTATAAGAGAGGTTCCTGGTACAAGTCTCATTGATAGTTAACTTGGTATAACCAGGACAACATATCTTTAATATATAACATGCCACATTATAAATATGTATTCTATGATAAGCCCTTAACAACAACAAAAGATTTTTAAACTGTGACCTGGAGGAATGAAATTGCTCTTCAAGTGTTAAGAGTCTCTACTGACAAATAAAGATGTGATTTGCACTAGTAGTTTGGGATTTCATAACTGATACCTCATGTGTACATTGAGAAGTTTCTGTCTGGTACTCCAGTGAGTTCCATCTTTTATTCTTGAGTATAAGACTGAAAGTGAGTTTTGTTGTGCTTGTTGCAGCTGGAAACAATGTGGAGGTAGATGAGTCTTTGTTCCAGGAAATGGATGACTTGGAGCTGGAGGATGATGAAGATGATCCAGACTACAATCCAGCTGACCCAGGGAGTGACTCAGCAGACTAATGGACTGTCCCCATCTGCAGAGAAGCTTGACTGCCACAGCATCTGTGGCTATGCTGAGAGGGTTTTGATTTTCCTTTCTTTTTTTCTAAGAAAAAAGTAATTTTCAGGAGAATATTCTTCTGATCACTTTCATCATTGAACTTAATAAACTGACCTTAAAGTTTCAAATATAAATGTTCACTTCTTCTAATTGATGAGCAGAAGGTAACATATTTAAAGTCATTTAGTGTTGGAGAGAGATCCTGCTTATAACACCAAGACTTGAAGGTAGGCTGCTGCATGCACATGTGTGTGTTCATACATGAGGATTCAGAATATCTCAGAATTTCTGTTCTGGAGAGAGTTGTTATTTGGATGCTAAGTGTTGTCATTTGTATTAGAAGGCTGAGGCAAATAGAGCACTAATCCTAGAGTCTTCTGGCACAATAAATTTAAATCTTAATAAAACCAGAGCCCATATTATAGGCAGAAAAAATGGATTTTATTATAACAGTAGTACTTGAGTCAGAATTTGTGGGATTTTAAAAGGATGTGTACTCATAGGCTACTTCTCAGGTTAGATTTATGTAATTCCCATTCTGCGTTTTTTAAACAGTGAAATTTCATCCAGTTCTACAGGTGATTCTGATGCACACTCCTGATTGCACTACTATCCTGCAATTGTGAAGTCTGTATGTTTTAGTGTTTCCCTACTGCTTTCTAATTAGCCAGTCTGAAGACGTCTGAATTCTAAAGGTTATACACTGTGTGCAAGAGATACACACGTCAACCTCCATACACGTGTGATACTGTTTTCATATTAATTTGAAATGATTGACTTGGGGTTACCATATGAGAACCAGGCTTCATGTGAGTTTTCCAGTCTTTGCAGCTTTGGAGGACTGATCCAAGTCCACTGGGAAATCACTTGTGCTATTGCAAAGAGCTGCCTTTAGTAAAAAAAGACACATGCCACATACCTGCAAACAAAACTATATCAATTCCACATTGAGTTTTGGACTTTTATGATTAAAAGCCAAATTATCATTGGGAAATTTAATAGTTTTCTAGGAAACTTCTGGTCAGCCTTGATCCCAGAGTAATAAAATAGAATAGCAGAAAGAGAGAGATCTAAAAGTTGTTTTGGGAGGTTTTTTTTTCCCTAAGAGCTCCTGCTGGAAGCTGTTTAGTAGATGCATAAGAACCTGGAAGAAGCAGTCTAATTGAGGCTAAAATAGCAGTGAGGACCAGTGTGGTACTGAGGTCAGTGAAGACTTGACCTCTAGGTATCAAGAATAATATCTGGGGCTGGGGATGTTTCAGTGGTAAAGTGCTTGCCTAGCTTGCATGAGGCCCTAAGTGCCTCACCATCGCTGAGGCTGGCTTTGAACTCGCGATCCTCCTGCCTCAGCCTCCCAAGTACTGGGATTACAGGAGTGCACCACCACGCCCAGCTTCCACGTCTTTTCATGTAAGTATTCAATTTACTCTTGGCTTTATTCTGGGAATAAGCCAAGATTCAGCTTCTGAAACTAGAGCACATAGACTCCCAGGATGTACAATGGCATAACTAGGTATGTGAAGCAATAATTAGCATATCTTGGATTGTATTTTTTTTTTTTTTTTTTGGATTTGAGCAAATCTTTGTTTAGCTTTCCTACTTGAACTAGTTAAATTTTTCTAGGTTAAAAATAAAAACTATATTCTTTACTGTATAATGTAGTAATGCCTGTCATGGAATAAGCACCTAATATTGTTGAATGAATAGAGTAAAATGCAAAATTATGTACCTCAAAAGATAAAACATGAGAATTCAAAGAAATTTTCTTTTTACTGTCTGCATCTTTGGACAGTAGTAGATTCCACATTATTTCATGTACCTTTGCCAGTAGGGCTGTCCTAGGGAAAAGACTGCAAGTTTAATGTGCTCTAAGGCAGCACATTAAATGGTTACATGTGGACATAGCCTTCTTGGGGTAAAACCAGGGGGAGTGATCAGTCACATCTCAATGAAAAAAATGAGTTCATTGATAGTATTGTCACAAACTCAAGATACATGTGCCAAGAAGGAGAGAGATGCAATGTTGGATTCTAGACCAAGAAAGAAAAGATTGTGGGTTTTCAGTATTTGTGTGCTAGCACTTTGTTAGGTATGCTGAGATACAAATGAAAAGCAGGTGAACTGCCCCAATAGTTATGGTGTTTGTCATTTAAAGAATATACATGTCAGATAGTAAAATTAGGAGACATTATATGATTTTGTTTCAAAATGAATCACACACTTCAATAACTGTGAAACTGTATAAAAGTGAATGACATCAATTAGTTGTTTTAGCAACTGTGTCAGAATGACATTTAAAAATGCTGCTAAAAAGTATATTGTTAGATTTTGAGGTTTCATTTTAAGTGGAGTCGTGACCTTTTGGTAAGTTACTTGTGTCAGAAGGTGTCTGATGGGTCATTCTAATTATTGGTCAAATGCATCAAAAACATAGAAATGGCCTCTGGTGATTGAAATCTTACATCTAAACTTAATTTGCATCATCCTATGTAAGTGACTGAATCTCAACCCAGTTTTCATTTTTGGTCTACCTTTTAAAAAATTTCATTTTCACAAATGCTGTGGAAATCAAGAAAGATACACAAAAATTTACTTTGTTGCTGCTAATTGGGAATGTTCACTTTGAAAGATCTGTTAAATAAGCTGACTTATTGTGCCTGTAAGGTGAGCAGCTGATTCAGTTAACACTTGAGTGCTACTGTGTGCCAGCTGTCCTTTCTGGTATCGTGAATGTCCTTTCCCTCCTCATTGTGAAAGGAAGAAAATTAATGCAGTATAGCCCTGTGTTTTCCTGTCTGACCAGTACTTTATCCACTTGTAGCCACACCAAAATATAAGTTAGGTTATGTAATAACCACTTTCAAAGACACTCCCCAATGTGACACAAGTGAGCACAGCAAAACAAATGGTGGTGTTTGTAGTACTGAACCACCAACGTTAAGTAGCATTTCATTATTTCTCTTAATTCTGTGATGCAGCTAAATATTTTAGGCATACTAAACCAAATGAGAAGAAAGCACTGGGTGGAATCAGGAGGTAGGAAGAGTAATAGAGACAGACTGATTCATACTGTTGGAAAAGTGAAGTCTCTAAAAGGCCAATGAGAAAAAGTGTTGTTTTCAAAGAACTAAGTTGTTTCCCATAGTTAACCAAATTTTTTCATTTCCTTATAAATTTAATTAATGTGTTTAATAATTGTTCTGTTTTCCTGCATGTTGGCATTTTCTATTAGGAACTTATTTGCTCATCCTAAAACATACTCAAGAATTTCCTCTTCTAGTTCCACCTCATCGTACATTTGCAACAATTTTTCTTTGAAAGACACTCTTCTCGTTTTCTTGACTTTATCTTCTTGCACAGAGATGAAGCGTATTTACTTTTGAAAATTCTTTACTGTTGAATATTTAGGTTTCCACATTTTTTATCTGAACAATGCACCATGGTATTCATTGACTGAAAATAAGATGGAAACAAAATATCTTTATTTCCTTTTTTTTAAAGGTAAAGATAAAACATTTAACCGCCCAAAAGCAGGAGGCTGGTGGGGGGGGGGGCACATAAAATATCTCATGATGTACTTACATGTCAATACTAAAATATATTTTTATAGCAACAACAGAGTCAGTAGTCAGATAATGGGAAACAATAGCTTTGATGAACTTTGCATTTTAAGCAAAATCATATTTGCCACTATTCTCTTTCCTTGCTATTACTAATTTTATGGGATTTTGTTTGGGATGCAAAGTCTGCACATTGTTTTTTTATGTGGGAAGGTTGGAGTTTTTTTTGTATATCATTGGAAATCAATTGATAATGAACTTGCATACTTTCAGCCAGTGTTGAGCAACTTTAGCCCAGGGAAAAAAAAACAATAGTGAAGATTTAGTATTTTAAAATTAATTTGTTAGTTCACCAGTGATGTTGGTACATTTCTGAGTATGAAAATGTATGGATCAGTTGGTTAGAATGGTGAGAATTGGGATAGTCATGCACAAGTAGTGTGAACTTGAACAAAACTCACTAAACCTGTCGGATCCTTAATTGTCTCATCTGTGAAGTGGGGATGATAAAATGTAATGATTTGTTTTAGAGATGGAAAATTGTTGAGTAACTGGTCAGTTACAGTTAAGTTTTTCACTGGGCTTTGCCTATAAATCTTTCCTGATGCATCTTATTCCACAAGCCCTATACAATTGAATTGCAATGCTGTATACTTCTCCATTTTCCTTTGTCATCATATCATCAAAACATCTAAATTAAGAAAAAGTCAAAAGTTGATTTAGCAGTGGGCATCTCCTTTAGTTTGCACAAATGTTGCTCTGCATTCACATCTGTAGCAGCAAACCTGCCTCAACTTAGAATTTCTAATTCTGAAGAGGAGAATAGGGAGCTCCTCATCTCCCTATTTGATCAGTTGCAGCCTCTATTGCAACTGCATTTCAGTTCAGCTTCTCCCTCTACTCAGTCATGCTTTCTTCACTCCCGCACAGGCATGGGTCCTTGGAGTTCTTCCCAGCCTATGTACAAATCCGTCTCTATCCTGGGAGAACTCAACTCTTAAATCTTACCCAATGATTTAAATTAAAGAAACATGGTGACCCAATGGCAGATGGTAGTAGATTGGAACTGGCTGAGAGCAGAATTTGGTAGGGAGGGTCTTGAGCTAGTGCCTAAGCTAATTCCTACTGACCCCAGGTTATGCTATGAAGAGTGGTTCTTGGTTGGCAGTGGAAATATATGGGAGCATTTCTGAGTGTTGGGATACACCAAAGTGGGTAGGAATCAGTGATACTAGACATTTTCTGATATGAATAGTCCCACAAGACAAAAAGCTGTTTCAAATGCTGCACAAATTTCTAGTGTTTCTCTAGATATTCATGACCGTGAAAAACATATATAAAATTGAGTGCAGAACTTCATTCCATGTTACATATAAACTCAGTTTGTTTTGCAAAATTTTAGTATCCATTGAGTGGTTTAAGAATGTAATTACCATACAAATTGAGGAAAGATTATACTTTGTTGTGTTCAGAAATTAATCAAGAGCTTATCAGCATTTAACAAAATAGCATTACTGAGTACAAGGCTTTATATTATACATGAATTGCCAAGACAATGCATATATTTTATACATTTCTAGTTCTTGAATTTATAGTGATTCTACTTATAAGTGTAATAATTTGTACTTTATTATGTTATAGTTTAGTAGTACTTTCATATTTTATATATAAATATATGTAAATTCTCTATTTTATTACACTCTTCTTTCTCCTTTATAGTTATGGTATTGATTTTTTTCCAAATTACATATATATTTAGGTCATGCTATCTGTGGATTTTATCTCAGGAGAGTAAAGGAATTACAACTTTTTGAAAAATGTAAATGAAATCACAATAAAATACTTCAGACTCACTAGAATGATTACAATTAAAAAGACAATCTCAATATGGTGGGAATGTGAAGCAATTGAAACTCTCATAATGATGCTGGAAGTATAAAACGGTATAACCATTTTGAAAAATTAGAGTTTCTTGTAAGTAAACAATTCATTTTCTTTATGACTTGGTGATTATATTCTTAGGCATTTATGCAAGAGACTTAATGTCTGTCCAAAACCAAGGTCTTGTTCAAGATTATTTATAGCAATTTTATTCATAAAAATCATAAACTAGAAACAATGTACTGCCATCAACGGGTAAATGAGCAATTTGTGCTATTTTTGTACAAAATACTACTCAGTGATTACAAAAGAACACATCCTGGTAATCATTAGAAAACAGAGGAGTCTCAATTTTTTTTTTTTTTTTTTTTTTTTAGCAAAAGATGATTGATATCCTTTATATGATGTTTTAGGAAGCAAAAACTATGTTCAGAAAATTGAAATAATGTTTGTCTCAGATATGGAAATTAACTGGAAAAGACTTGAGTTGATGGAAATGTATATATTTTATAAAATCCACAAACTGTATGTTAATATTGTATATTATACTTCCATTAAAACAGTATTGTGGGGAAAATAAAAAGGCAAAAACAAGAGATAAGGATATGGTAGTGTTGGGAACCATTTTTCTAGGATATAAAGAATTTCTACCGTAAAAGGATGAAGAAGGGCCTGGGGTTAGGGGTAAGGAGGTGACTGAGTGAAGATTTTGTGACCTTAGACAAGGCAAGGTCCACTGTCCCCAACTGTGGTTACCAATTTCATGTGAGAGATACCTTTGCTGGATGCCTAGGTGGAAGAAGACACATCTTAGAGAAGATCAGCAAAGATCAAGGAGACAGAACACAAAATGTGGACACTAAGCATCCATGTCCTATGCCATCTAGGGAAGGAGAACTAAGAAGGGAAGATTTATGGACAGAAGAAACAGCCCTGATAGAGTGTTTAAATTGCCTGGATGTTTATTTGAAGTCGCTATTTAACACTGATGGCGATTTGCTAGATTCAGTCTGTAGGTTTAATTTATTTTTTTAAATGATGATGATGGAGATTTAAGGATAAGATGACTTGGTAGAAAATAACATCCCTTACCTCCCTCCCCATTGCTGAGTCATAGAGCTACAATCCTTACCAAGTTGTAGGTGATTGAGAGAATATTAAAGCCCTGGACTTAAATTTGTATCAGTGCTGGAAGGTGCCTCCTAGGGAACAAATCACTCAGCTAGTGAGTGAGCACAGAGGTATTGAAGATTCCTGTGAACATGGAAATCTTATAGGTCCTGTAGTTAAACTTCAACAACGTTCATTATTTATCAGACAGGACTTGTGTTGAAGAAAATGCAATGAGTTTTTAAAAATTTTTTGATATTGTTTATGATGAAAAGTAAATAAAAATAAGCAGATCTTAAGTTTATATGACATGGTTGTGACTGAAAAATGAGATTAATGTGAATTTCATTTTCAATTATCATATGAGGCAAATACATTATCATTAAATAAGAAATCTTTTTTGTACATTTTTCTAGGCACAAAATGTACTCATAGTAACTGTACTGTGAACATATAAATAATGGTATATTTAAATGCCTCTTTTGATAGTATAAAAGACAGTATCTCTATCATCAACTAAATAGAGTAAACTGTATTGAAAGGGCAGTGTTCATGAGCGCCACTTAGTGGTTAAAGTATTTATTGTGTTCTATCTGATCTGCCAGTACTATTGTTATTTGTGGCTTGCTCCTGGGAGCAAAGGTACAAAAAATAAAAAACAAAAAAAGGAGAACTTTACCCTCCCCATCCTAGATTGTTCTTTGAGTTTTGTCTTCCCTCCACAATCTTCCTGCCTTTACTTATTTTTCTGTATCTTCAGCTACTTGTATTTTTGGTATTTGCCTAGAATTTACAGATGTTTGACAGATGGTCTCAAAGGGGGTTAAGTTGCCATAATAGTATGGAAAATTGAATGATAAGAATTTTGGTTCTAGGATTTTGTGAATCTTTGAATAACCCCACTGAGCTTTAACCTCCTGTAGACTGGATTGATTTCAGACAAAATCTTGGTCACTTAGGTGGGTTTCTCTCCTGTATGCGTAATTATCTTTTTCATTCCCACAACCAGCAGTTGTTTTTTCTTGGAACCTGTGCTTTCTTGAGTTCCCTGCTTTTCCAGAATTCCTTATTTTTTCCAGATTATGGTTGTATTGAATTAAACTTCATCTTCTTCCCCATTTAGATAAAAGATTATAGAGGTGAGGGTTTGCTTATTTTCTTCATTACTTTCATTGAAAGGAGAGAAATAGACCCTTGAGCTTTTTAAAAATAGTTTTTACTTGTCAATGGACCTTTAATTTTTAAAATTAATTTATATGTGGTGTTGAAAATAGAACCCACTGCCTTACACATGCTAGGTATGTGCTCTTCCACTGAGCTACATACAACCCCAGCCCAGATCCTTGACTTTATTAAGGGGTGACCTGAGAGTTTGAGCCTATCCCAGATAAATGTAAACCAGTATGCATATTT
The DNA here is from genome assembly GCA_025594165.1 of Tamias sibiricus. Lineage (NCBI taxonomy): Eukaryota > Metazoa > Chordata > Mammalia > Rodentia > Sciuridae > Tamias > Tamias sibiricus. The sequence continues at coordinate 101,977,867 of CM046666.1, forward strand.
TTGTGACAAAATAAAGTACATATAAATGAAAATTCATATTTCTTTTCTAGTTCTTTTTAAGGGTCCTCTGTATTTCAGGATCTCTAGAGATGTTTGGCTTAGAAACATTATCGGCCCAATTTCCTAAACCAGGTACAGGGAAGATATTCTTTAATCCTTGGTATGACATCCATCAAATTCAGTCTGTAGGAGGGATACTTGTTCTTTCCATTCTCAAGATTCTCCAGGATAGGAGTCTTCTGCCCATGTCTGAGGAGGAAACATTAAAATTAACATTTAAAATCTAATCAGTCTTTATTGTCAGTTGTTGTCTAAGGGCCCAATGCTTTGTTCTCTTTCTTTCTTCCTCTTTGGAACTTTTTGGGTCTGGGCACAACATTGAGTACTCCCTAGTTTTTAAACTTTTATTAACTATGAATTAATGTTTTGTCCATTTAGTAACTCAAGATTTTTTCTGCTTTTTGAAAATGTTTTCTTGTTTATTTTATAAATCTCATAAATGTACAGTAAAAATACAGAAAAATGTACAAATCTTATGTACACTGTCACATGAATATTCCTAAAATGAACAGTACTAAGATCAAGGAGAAAACATAATCTTAACATCCCAGAAGTACTCTCATTTACCTGTTAAGTCACTACATTTATTCCTTGAAGGCAAACACCTACCTTCTAAAACCATAATTAGTTGCACCTGTTTTTGAATGATATAATAAACCATGCAATAGTATCTGGTTTTTCCCACTTAATATTATATTTCTAGACTTGTGTATGTTTTCCACAGAGTTGTAATTCATGCTTCTTTATAATTTGTTTCCTAATGTGAAATGCCATATCTACTTATTTATTTTGATGTACATGGATATTGGTTTGTGCTATGGTTTGGATAAGTGTCCTCCAAAAGACCCATGTGTTGGAAGCAGAATCCCTACTCCCTAGTGCTATTTTTGGGAAGTAGAGCAACAGTCTAGAAGGAGGAAGTTAAGTCATCAGGGCTATTCTATTGGGGAATATTAGGAGCCTGGCCTTTTCTTCTTTCTCTCTTTTTTACTTCCCAGATGCCTTGAAGGGAGCAGCTTTACTCCACTACACGCTACCCATCATGAAGTAGTTGCACTACAGGCCCATAAACCACTGAGTCAAGTGACTGTGACTGAAACCTCTGAAACAGTGATCCAAAAGGGACTTTTCCTCTTTGCGAGTTTATTATCTCAGGTATTTTGTTATAATAATGGAAAGCCAAGTAACACAGATTATTTCTATTTGATGACTTTGTATGGTGCTACACTTAAAGGATTATAAATCTAAACTTTTATTAAATATTCAATTGTTAAATTTCATAATGTGAAATGGATTTTAATGAGTGATACATTATGGATAGAACTTTTGTTGTGGTGGTGGTGGTGTTGCAGTACTGGGAAATGACCACAGGGGAGTTCTACTATGGAACTGTATCCCTAAGCTCCCTTCCCTTTTCTAAAATTTTTGAGACAGAGTCTCTGTATGTAGCCTAGGCTGGCCTAGAACTTGCTATCCTCTTGACCGCCAGATGAAACTTTTTTCATCTAGTGCAAACTGTGATCTGTTCAATTATTTAAAAGAAGTACATGTTTATATAGGATTTCTCCATTTATTCTCCATTTATTTATCACATTTGAATATCTACATTGATTTTGAAACCAAAGAATTAAAATTTAAGCACAAGAATAAAATGATTTTTAAAAATATTTATTTGTTTTAGTTGTACACAAATCTTTATTTTTATGTGGTTCTGAGGATCGAACCCAGGTCGCGCACATGCTAGGCTAGCGCTCTACCACTGAGCCACAACCCCAGCCCTAAAATGATTTTTAATGTTTATTTGATCCCAAGTTTAATTGTGGATAAAGGAAAATACACAGTACGGAATAGTCTCTGAAATATTTGCAAGTCATATTTTATGCTTTCTCTTTTGCCATTTTCTTGCTGGGTTCAGAAGCTGCCAAATCAATTTAATTTCTGATTTTTAATTTTAATTATTAAAGTAAAATTAATTTTGTTCAGTTTTAAAGAATGCATAGCAAGTAATCTAAGCATAGTTTATTTATTTTGTTAATTAATCTTTATAATTAGTAATTAAATCAGCATAAATTATTATGTATGTTAAGATATTGCCTCTGATTAGATCTTATATGATTATTTTATACTGTGATTAGAATTCTACTCCTCATTTATATCCCAGGTGAACTTCAGGGGAAAGTCTTTCATTTCCCTCTGGAATATCTGGTCAAATCTTTCATTCTGCTCCACAGTAAAATGATGTTTCCAATCTCCAATGGTACCTAATGGGTTAAGAACATAAAGGCACCTTGGTGAATAAGTTTTTAAAGACTACCTCAACCATTGGAACCCATTTGTCCCATTGTCCCAGATGTAGAACACCTGAAAAAAAATTTTTTTTCTTTGGTACCAGGGTTTGAACTCAGGGACAGTTGACCACTGGGCCACATCCCCAGCCCTTTTTTTGTATTTTATTTAGAGACAGGGTCTCACTGAGTTGCTAAGTGCCTCGTCATTGCTGAGGCTGGCTTTGAACTCGTGATCCTCCTGCCTCAGCCTCCCAAAGTGCTGGGATTACAGGTGTGCGCCACTGCGCCCGGCTGAAAAATTTAAATTGAGCAACAAGTATACATCTTGTGGTAACTTTGAAATAATATGTGAATATTATTATGTTCATAAGAATTGAAAAAATTGAATATTAATGGGTTAATCTTTTCTCAACCAAGCTAAATATTTGTTGGTGTTCACAGGATTGGAGACCTCAACTTTTCTTACACAGGAATGATTGAATAAAGAATCTAGGAACACAATAATGCAGTAAATAGCTTTAAAGTTCACTTCCCCATATGTTAGCCTTTCTCCTATGTTATCTTTGGGAGGGGTGTGGGTGAGCCAAAAACCACAAAAGATATGAATATATTAAAATTTAAAAAGTATGTTTTAGTATCTATACTCCAGGCATCATACTAAGTGAATGACATTTTATCAACTGTAGTATAATTCTTACTAAAACCCTCTAAGATAAGTATTTCTTTCTTTTTAAATTGAAAAACATGAGACTGAAATATTTTCAGTTAATGAAATCAAAGTCATATAGAGCACCAGAATTACCCTTTTTGCATTTTTATTTTAAAAAGATTAAACCATCATTATGCCATTTTTTGGGAGGTGGGTGGACACTGGAGATTGAACTCAGGGCACTCAACCACTGAGTCACATCCCTAGCCCTATTTTGTATTTTATTTAGAAGCAGGGTCTCACTGAGTTGCTTAGCACCTCACTTTTGCTGAGGCTGACTTTGAACTCGTGACCCTCCTGAGCTGCAGGAATTACATTATGCCATTCTTAAATGAAAAATAATTTAGCATCTCCAGCTATCAGATACACTTGTGTAGACATTATTATTGGCCTTTGGAAAAGACAACAAGCTGTTATGGGTATGAGAATTGCTTTGTATGTGCTCTAGCTAAGGAATGAAAAGGGAGAATTGATAATAAATGTCATAAAAAGGTAATAAGAATTTTGAAATATATCAATATCTAGGGCAATATCCATAAGATGTTTTTGTAATTATTTATAAATTAACATCCATCATCCTATTGGTAAATTATGAATCAATTATGAAATAAAATATGAATGAAGTAGAAGTCAAGTGTTTAGAATGTTTATACACTAAATGATTAATTTAAAAATTAACAAATGTTTTCTCTGATATAAGGAGTAAGAGTCACAGTGGTGTTGGGTGTCGGGGTTCTTAGAAAGATTAGAGGAGCACTAGAGTGGTCAAAGGGGAGGGGGGAGAAAGGAGGGAGCTAGGGGGGTATGGGGGGTGAAAAAAAAGGGGGTGGTATAATAAGATGGAGATCATTATCCTAAATGCATGACTGAAGACTTGAATAGTATGAACATACTTTGTATACAGTGTTATGTGAAAAGAGGCCCTATGTGTGTATTATGAACTGTGATGCATTCTACTATTACAAATACAACATTGAATTAAAAAAAAGAAAGAAAAAAAATTAACAATTTGAAACTGGTGTGGTAGTGTATCCCTGTAATCCCAGCAGCTCCAGAGGCTGAGGGAGGAGGATCTCGAGTTCAAAGCCAGCTTCAGCAAGGGTGAATGGCTAAGCAACTCAGTGAGACTCTGTCTCTAAATAAAATACAAAATAGGGCTGAGGATGTTGCTCAGTGGTTGAATGCCCCTGAATTTAATCCCTGCTACCAAAACAAAACAAAACAAAACAAAATTAACAATTTGAATTTAAAGGGTATCATTACAAGGGAAATAATATTCATTCTTGACAACTACTTCAGGCATGTAATAAGATCACAGTAAAAACAATTTCAATGACTGTTTGAAGTAACTGAATTCAAAGCAGATAGCATTAATAAGATATCTCTCTTTGTGATGACACATCCTAACACACGGGAAAACAGTAATCCAGACCTTCTCCCTGCTCAACAAAACACACATTAAGTTTGCTTCCCAGATTATTCTAGAAGAAAAAAGGGACAGCAAGGATTAGTGTTCCTCTCATTTAATATACCCATTGCCTTCAGACAAAACTACTAACAAATTTTAAAGAACAGGGACATGTGACTTAGAAAAAAATAAGGCAATATTAATTAAACAAGTTAATGCATCAGATTGTACACTGAAACACTTGGGTTTCTTGAAAAAATCTTCAGACCTACTCTCAGATGCTTAATTTCTCTAAGTGACTAATGTCACCGTTACTTGGAGAGACATATTGAAAGCACCAATTATTTTTCCTAGGTACCAAGGACTGGAATGACAGCTTACCTCTTTCTACTATAAACTACTGAACATTACCTTTGCGCAGAAAATGTCCTTCATCATTTCTAGCTCCAATTTCATGTTTTATAATATCATGATAATTTGCTTGTAAATCAGACTTCATGTTCTGAAATGTAGCCTGTTTCACAACAGTATCCACAACTTCTTCACTAAGTTCTTTCTCAAGAAATCTACAGATTTTCAGCACTGCACTTCTGAGGTCCTGAAAGAATCATGAATATGCATGAGTTACAGCTAAATACACAACATGTTCTAGTAGAATTTATTCCTGGAATGTAAAGAAGTTTCATCATATGAGCCATGCAATTTGTTATGAGAAGAGAATGGGGAAACAAACTGACATGATTCTCTCAACTGATGCAGAAAAAACATTTAACAATACCCAACATCTTTTTATGATTAAACATTCAACAAATCTACACTAGAAGGAAACTGACTCAACTGAAAAAGGTCTTACATGTAATACCTGCAGCTAACAACAAACTCAAATGAGAGAGGAAGATTTTCATCTGAGATCAGGAATAAGTCCAATTCAGTTTTTCCATTTCTATTCATCATGATACTAGAAATACTAGCTGAAGGAAATAAGCAATTAAAAGAAAAAAGGTATTGAAATAGAAAATAAAGAGATAAAATGACCTCTGTTAACCCACAAAATTATCTTATACATAGAAAACCACAAGAACACAAAAACCATTAGAACTAACAAATTTAATTAAGTTGTAGAATAAAGAAATCAAACCAGCTTGTAAAAATCAGTTAAATTTCTATACACCAACAATGAGTAAACCTAAAAGGAAATTAAAAAACAATTATACCAACAATTACAAGAAGAAAGACTAAAACTCCAAGGAATAAACAAGGAGGTAAGACGGTTGCCTATTGAAACCTACCAAACATTACTGAATATAAAAGCAAACAAATAAATGGAACAATATCCTATACTCATGAGTTGATCCTTATTCTATTCCACATATAAAAACTAACTTGAAATTGATCAGGCATTGATATAAGAGCTGAAACTATGGAACTTTTATAGAAAGACATAGGCGAAATGCTTCACGATGTTGCTATTTGATGATTTTTTTGAGATGGTACACAAATCACCGGCAACAGAAGGAAAAAATACAATTAAATAAACTTTATAAATGTAAATTTTCTAAGCATCAAGGGACATAAGAGTGAAAAGGCAACCTATGGAATCAGAAAAACATTTACAAAGCATATATCTGATAAGTTTTACTACCCAGAATACTTAAAGAATACTTACAAATCAACAAGTACAACAAAATCAGTCCAATTAAAAATTGAGGAAGGATTTAAATACAGATTTCTTTAAAGTAGACCTGCACATATCCAATAAGCACGGGAAAAGACGCTCAACATCACTAATCATTAGGGAAATGCAAATCAACTACAATGAGATATACCACTTCACACCCATTAGGAAGGCTATTATTATTTTAAAAATTTTAATATTTTTTATTTTAATATTTTTTATTACTAAAAATAAACCACAAAGAAAAAGAATAAGGGTGAACACACAGAAAAATGGAAGCTTTGTACATGTTGGTAGAAATGTAAAAATGCTGCAAATGCAACAGAAATAGTATGGTGGTTCCTCAAATCTAAAAATAGCATTAACATATGACCCAACAAATCCACTTCTGTGTATGTACCCAAAGAATTGAAAGTAAAGTCTCAGAGACATATTTGTACACCATGTTCATACATCATTATTCACAATGCAAAATGTAAAGGCAAGTGATGTATATGTATGTATATATATGAAATGCATAAATAAAATAGTACATATGTACATTGGAATATTATTCAGTCTTAGAAGGAAGAAAATCTTGAATGTGCTACAATTGCATGAACACTGAAGACATTATGGTAAGTTAAATAACCCAGTCAAAAAGGACAAATACTGTATGATTCCACTGATATGACGTACTAAGAGTAATCAGCTTCATGAACAAAGAAAGTAGAATGGTGGTTTACAGGGCCTACAAGGGGCTAGGTGTGCAGAATGAAGGGTTTTAGCCTTATGAATATAAAGTTTCAGTTTTGCAATATGAATTCATTTAGAGTTGGATAGTGGTGATGTTGGTACATGAATATGAACATACTTAATGCCATACAACTGTTCACTTAAAAATGGTTAATATGGTATATTTTATGTCATGGATATTTTATCACAAGTAAAAATTTCAGTGGGAGGATAAAACCTAAACAGAATTACTATATGCAATAGTACTTAATAGGAAAAACTACTTCTCAAAGAGATTATAACAATTTTCATGGGAAAGGAACTTTTCTTTCAATTGAAGAAGCCAGGATTTCTTTTCTGAATGAAAAAATGCCCTCAACTAAAGAAACCTCAGACCTCATCAGTGGAAAACATTTAGTGTGATAGAATAAATAAAAATAACAGGTCCATAGTTATTAACGTATTTGTACACCAAACTATGGTGCAGAAAAACTAATAAAATCTAGATATAAATGAATACAAAGAGATAAGAAAATGTGACCAAGCACTAGCATAAAACAGACAATAAACAGAACTATAGATGTTACAAATGTAAAAATTATCAGAAAGAATTTCAAAACAGCTATGCTTGTAACATACAAGGAAATACGAGACAAAATTAAAAACTTTCCCAAAAAGCTAACTACTATTAGCCAAAGTATCAGATTTTAAAGTAAACCTCAGTTTGTTAATTGAAATATAGGCTTTGGTGAATAATTTTAATGGAAGATGAAACACAGATTGCTTTAGTCAGCTTTTTCATTGCTGTGACCAAAAGACTTAACAAGAATAAACTTAGAGCAGGCAATGTTTGTTTTGGGGCTTACGGTTTTAGAGATCTCAGTCCATAGACATCTGGCTCCATTCCACAGGGCTTGAAGTGAGGCAGAACATCATGGTGGAAGAGTGTGGTGGAGAAAAGAAGCTCAAGACATCACACCAGAACGCAGAGAGAGCTCAAATCAGCTCATGAAATGTATACCTCAAAGGCATGCCCCCCTATGACCTACCTCCTCCAGCTATATACCCTATCTACCTGCTTACAGTTACCACTCAGTTAATCCCCCTCTCAGGGGATTAATGCACTGATTAGGTCAAGCCTTTTATCATCCAATCATATATCATCTCTAAACTTGCTTGCATTGTCTCTCTTATGAGCTTTTGGGGGACATGTCATAGGTAAACCATAACAGGGATTCATATGATTCTTTCCTAGGTCTTGCTAAAGTCTTGCACTTTGGCTAGTTCTTCTGCATACCAGCCATTCCCTAATTCTACTACCTATCACTGTCCAAAATTCTGAGCCATATTCCACAAAATAGTGTTTTTCATATAACTCAATGAGCACCTCTCTTCTTTACCACCATATTTGTTTGGTTTCCAAAGATAAGTACACCAAGTCATACAGGTACGTATGAACTTCTTTCCTAGAGGCATTGGCCAGTTCCAATATATTGAAGGAAAAGATAGCAGGATAAATAAAGATTAAATCTCTTATATGAGACTCCTCCCAAAGGGGGAGTATCATTTTTCTTAAAATAAGTTAAAATGTTTCCAGGATTTTTACACTTTAAATTGAAATACACATATGAAAGTGATAAGCATTCCAGAACCCCATGATCAACACCCTTTCCTCATTTTAAACCTTGTCCTTCCCCTGAATGGTAACTTCCATCCTCATTATATGATAATGACTTATTTGCATTTTAATTTGACTTTTGCCACCTAAATATGAATCTTTAAACATTATAATTGCTTCTAGTTCAATTATATACTGCTGGACTCTACTTGTGACAGGAAAGTAGGAAATGATCCTGCATAGTCATTATGTTCCTAGGGTTGTCACTCTTAAATCAGTGATAAATATGAAAAATCCTCTGAGAGAAATGGCACTGAGTTTATATGTGTCGCAACAAAGGACTAAACCAGTCAGGGTCACTCCAGGTGAACTGTGCTGGTATGAAATAATCACAGAGACAAACACCATTTTCTTTGGGTACTATGATGCCCCCTCTAAATCAGCTCCCACAAAGGAGGCAAGAGAGGCAAGAAAGAGAAAGAGTATGGACCCGGTTTTATTGGGGAGAAGCCATTCAAATGAGGCAAGGGGTCAGGTTTCAGGAGTTGATGTCTTGCTGTCAGCAGGTTGACTGACATCTTGGAAGCCCACACCCATCTCATGAGCTGTGTGGGGATCAAGGGCAAAACAAACTAAAGGGACATACAAGGGGAGGTTCCATGGAACACTCTATTCCCAAAGGGGTAAGGCATAGGATTACAAAGAAACAGGTGGGTATAACAACCTCACTGGGTGACACCTACTCCTGGAGCCACACCTCATGATCTGAATAGAGGTAAAGCCCAAGTAATTGCAGAGTGCAATAATTGTTCAGTACCTCTTGCTCAAGACTAAAAGTTGTGTACAGTGCAGAGCATCTCCCAACATATACGTCTTGGTGGGATTATCATTGGAGAAGCGGGCATAGATAGTATTTCATGAAACTACCAAGACATTTGTAAGAGAAGCAGCAGACAAGACTCCAAAATTTATTCCAACTTTGATAAATACCTAATTTTTTTACAACAGTGGGAGCTTTCTCTAGAAAGAGCTCTAAAGCTGAAAACTCAAGTTGACCAAGGTCTATATTCCTTCTTTCTCTCCTTTAATCCCTTCATCCTCCATCCTACCCCGCTCAGTTTTATCTACATTCATTCTTTTCACATATTCTTTTCCCCCCTTTGCTATTGAGGATTGAATCCAGTGACACTTAACCACCTAGCCACATCCCTATAACTTTTTATATTTTATTTTGAGATAGGATCACATTGAGTTTCTGAGGCGCTCACTAAATTACTGATGATGGCTTTGAACTCTCAATGCTCCTGCTTCAGCCTCCCAAGCCTACTGCCATTATGTTCTTTGTAGTGATGATGTTCAAATTAATGGCACTAATAATCTAAAGGCAGAAATCTTTTTGAGCTTTTGATTTGTATTTTTCATTTGCTTCTTAGTCTATTCATTTGATTTCTTCTAAATCACTTTAATCTTCATAGGTCAAAAACAACATAATTATCAAGCTCCTCTATCTAAACCTGATCCTGCCTCAGGGTGCCCTAAACACCTTCACAAATGAGACCACTATCTCCACAGATGCACCAACTAGAAATAGAGGAAGCATCCTTGATACCTCTCTCTTTGCCATTTTTCCTCTGTACAATCCCTTTTATTTTTACATCTTAACTGTGCCTCAAACTCTGTATTCTCTTCATTCACAATAACACTACTCCAATCCAAGGCACCCCTGATGTTCAGTGGATTAACACACTGGTCTCTGTTTAGTATGGTTTCCTTATATACACTATTTTTACCTTTCAACTCATGAATGGAAATGGTATTCTAAAAATATTAATTTTATTCTATGGCTACCCTTCTTAATAACTCCTAAGAGGCCCCTTACCACTGTAAGATGAAAGAAATCACTATCATTAACATAATTTACAGATGTTATAAAATCTGGCTCCTACAAAACCTCTCTGTGTTAATATTTCATCTCTCCCAACTTGTTCAAGTTCTTCCCTTTGGTCTTCAAATGTCTCATGTATTTTTTGTGTCAGATAACTTGCATATCCTTTTTTATTTTTTACCTTATAAGTCTCTCACATGTCTTTTCTTTCTGTTCCTATTTATTACCTTGCGTTTCCCATGTTCTTTATTTTATAAAAAATATGACCATCAACTTTGACTACACCAGATACCCTTAGTACATATGCACATTGACATTGTATTTGGGCATTTCCTTAATAATTATACTTATTAGTTTTCAACTGTATATATTAGCTTGGTGAATACTTGTTTTCCCTGAAAGATTTTACGTTCTGTCTATAAAAGATTCAGTCCTCTTTTACTCATGATTCAGTGCCAGGCACAGAGCAATCATTCATTTGTCAAAATCATTTTAAAAGTGACTGAATAGATGATGTATTAAAGAATCCATATGCCAACCAGAGATCAAATAACAGTGAACATCAACTGTCTTATGTTTGAATTACACAACGTTTTCAGGCAGCTTTGAGTCTGTCAAGTCATCCAATGACTTTACATGAGAACCAGTTTAATATAATCTTTAAAACAGGAAGAACTTGCCTCAAAGTGCTCACCCTCATCTATGGCAATAATTATCCTATCCTTTTAGTGGTTCTTGCCTCAGTGTCTTGGTGCTCCTTGATGACCTTTATTAAGTATAACTCCCATGGGAAACAGTTTGATGTATCCTCAGAAAAAAAGAAAAACTAGACTAAAAATAGAACTACCTTATAATCCAACTATCACACTCCTGGGTATATCTCAGAAGGAAACAGTGTCACAAGATACAACTCAAATATACAAGTAAACATGCCCATGTTTATTGAAACACTATTCACAATAGATAAGAATTTGGCCTAGGTGTCTATCAACTGATGAACAGAAAAATAGAATATGGCACACGCGCCCACGCGCGTGCATACACACACACACACACACACACACACACACACACAACGGAGTATTATTCAGTTATGAAAAATGAAATCTTGCAGCAGAATGCATGGGACTGGAGAACATCATGTTAAAATAAGCCAGACACAGAAAGACAAGCAACACAGGCAGCACATGTAAGAACAACAACAAACATCAACTGAAAGTAAAATAGTGAGTACTAGGGCCTGTGAAGTGTCCAGAGGGAAAGGGAGGAGAGAGTGGAAGAAGGGAGATTGGATATGATCACTGCATGTTGTATGTTTGTATAGAATTAAGATACCCAAACCCATTAATATGTAATTAATAAAAATATAAAGATTGGTATCCTAGATATTTGCTACAGGTGGTTACATAATAACCATGGTGTGTAGTGAGAACACAGCCTTGAGGAAGACCAGTAATTAATGGAAAGCAGGAAATTAGAACCCCACCTGCCCCCCAAAAGCCGAGGAAATACACATGAAAATGACTAGGTGAATGGGTTTTGCTGAAACCAAGAGAAAAAAAGGTTTAAAATAAAATTTTAAACAATAGTTCTTATTTTACCTTTTTCATATCTTCATAGCTGATGAACTGAATATTGAAGTCATGTCTGTGTTCATACCAGCCTCTTATGTGGTCAAACCAACGACTTCCTACCACTGTGCAAAAGATAATTAGTAATAAGGATAGGATGTTGCAATTATTGAACAGCAAACTATTCTTTCTCTTCCTCCTTATAGTCACAAAAATAAAAATAAAGGTCCCAATCACTGGATATCTATATTACTGTTTTAAAATGATTACTGCTTATGGGAACAATCATAGTTTTCATAGAGAAGTGACCATGAAAAGCTATTATGGATGTAGAAAAGCAGCAATAAAGAAATAAGAAAAACCCAGGGACTAAGTTTAAATTAGATTTCATTAAAGCAAGTCCCTCCACTATCCTATATCCACCTGAAAACACACATGTCCATTTTTCTTCTTATTCTCTAAGATCTCTGGATAGTAATGCTATCTGTCTACAATGAGACAGAACCTGAACTTAGTCTTTAAATGAGTGAGATCCCGATACTTCTCTCTACAAGTCTCTTGCAGCAATCAATCCTCCTCAGTAATGGAGTGAAAAACTCAACCACAGCCAGAGAGGCTTACCACAGGTCCATGAGAGAGCACACAAACACTCTGACCATTAGTGATCCTGGGATGTATGAGTCTAACTATATTTGTAGGTAGTTTAACTTCTTAGAATATTTGTAATCCTTTTATGGTCTGGTCAAATATTTTCTAAAGAACTTGCCTTTGCTAACTTGACAAGACCAAGTGGTCCTGGCAAGGATAGCAAAGCCACTGTGTAGCAAACTAAGTTAATGTGTTATAGTAACTACTCACGATCTTCCATTGTCTAGCCCTTCTCCATCTCTCTAAAACATCTTCCCTAAGTTACTTGATAAAAAAATTCATAGTTACCTTGTCCATCTAGAAACATTTCCATGTAATTCTCAATGGTATCTGAAGGTGTTAATCGAGCCACCCAGTTTGAAAAATGAAAAAAGGAAACCAAAACATCTTTAGGATTTCTGTAGATATAAAGAATCTGCAGGGAGAAGTAGATATATTATTAACAATGCCAGTTTATTATTTCAAGTTTTTAACAGTTGTATCATATTTATTAGCCAAATGATTCATAATTATTTTAATCCATTCCAGTAGTCATGGAAAAGTAGGTGTTGCCCCAATTTTTTTTTTTCCTATCACAAAAAATAATAAATACTTTTATTTAAAGGACAGAAAATGTATAAATAAAATTAATATGAAAAACACCAGCCAGCCGCCAGTTCGCCTGGCCTCCAGGACCCAGAGTAGCAGCTCTCGGCTGCTGCATGCAGGGCCCAACCTGAGGAAAAGCCCCCTCCACTCCCAGGGGAAGTGCGACCTGCCCAGCTGCGATCTGAAAAAAGAGGTCTGCGGAACTGCTGTTGAGCCTGAGGAGAACACCCCATATTTGAGGAAAGCAGTGGCTGACCAGGACAAAGAAACAAAGAAGAAAGGAAAAGCAGCTGCAGACATCCAGGGATCCACCAGCGCTCTGAGAACAGCACACACCTGGGTGAGACTCTGGCAACCAGCAGGGGAAGGCATGTCTGAGGCTAGCGCAGTGGCCCCAAGAAGGTACAACTGTGGGTAGGCTTGGGGAAAGGGTGCCTTCTGGAGGGTTCCTTTCCCGGTGCCATTCAGCTGCTGACACACAATCCCCCTGAGCCACTCTTCCGCTGTGTCATTCTGCAACTGCCCAAAGGTGCAGCCTTGACTCCACTAACAGGATCACTGACTGGTCATGATCTGGGTCAATTGGCTTAAACTGGAAGGGAAAAATGAAGGGCTTCCCAGGGTCCATTTTGTTTGAGACTTGTTCCTGGGTTCAACTTTTTTTTTTTGTTTTGTTTGTATGCTTTGTTGTTTTTTGGGTTTTTTGCTTGTTTGTTTTTGTTTTGCTTTGTTTTTGTTTTGATTGACAATGTGTTTGTTTGCTTCTGCTCCTCTTTTCTTTCTTTCTTTTCTTCCTTCTCACTTTTGTATCTTTTGTTCTTCCTTCATCTTCCCTATTTACACCATGCCATTGCATACTCAACAGAGGCAAAAACAAATTATATGCAGAAATTGGGATTTCTAGAACGGGTGCAATTGAAATATATAGCAAAGTGGTGTTATATATAGTTTATTCTCTATTTTCTTGACTCACGCTCTCTCTCCTCTCTCTTACACTAATTTCTACTCCTTTGTCTTTTTTTTCTTTTCTGTCTTTCTTTATTTCATCTCTCAACCACTGCATAAGTTAGGTTTATATATAAATTGGTCTTTCCACCTAATCATTCACTCTATTCTCTTTCCTCTCTCGTCTGCTGATACTAAACCACTTCCATAGAACTCTCTTTTCATACTTTCTAAAAAGAACAATTCAATACACTCACTTCCTTCTTCCTAAACATATCACGTCTGTATCCAATACTTGAAACTATAAAACCCCATCAGAAGCATACAGAGTAAATTGGAAACAATATCTGGGTTAAGTAAATCTGTACATTGTGATCAAACTGGGATTTTCTGAATAGAAAGTGTTAGATTTTAAAGTGTAAAGGAATTATAAGGGGATCTGATAGCATTGTACTACAGGAGCAACATAAAGCTTTAAGGTATAAATCGAAATAGTCAAGGTCCCACCGTGCAGGAAGAAAAGACACACAGCAATATGAAGAAATAAGGGAAGAAAGTGACACAAACAAATCAATATACCTCTTCAGTAGATTCCATGGCAAGCACAGTTGGTGAAATGCCAGAGATGGAATTTAGAAATTACATATTCCAAATGTTTGAGGAACTTAAGAATGAACTAGGACTGGGGTTGTGGCTCAGTGGTAGTGTGCTCGCCTAGCACGTGCGCGGCCCGGTTTTGATCCTCAGCACCACGTCAACATAAATGCATTGCATTGTGTACAACTAAAGCAAATAAATAAATAAATATTTTTTTTAAAAAAGGAATGAACTAAAAAATGAGATGAGGGAGCAAATACAGGTGGTAAAAGATCATTTTGACAAAGAACTCCATACACAAATACAGGAAGTAAAAGATTACTTCAATAGGGAGATAGAGGCTCTAAAGAGAAACCAAACAGAAATTCTGGAAATGAAAGAAGCAATAAACCAAAATAAAAGTTCAATTGAAAGCATCACCAACAGAGTAGATCACTTGGAAGAAAGAACCTCAGACAAAGAAGACAAAATATATATCCTAGAGAAAAATCTAGAAAAATCTACACAGCAAAAAAGGTAAGAAACTAAGAACAGAACATATAAGAATTATGGGACAACATAAAAAGACCAAACTTAAGAGTGATTGGGGTAGAGGAGGGGACAGAGTTTCAAGCCAAAGGAATGAGTAATTTATTTAATGAAATAATTACAGAAAATTTTCCAAACTTGAGGAATGAATGGAAAAACCAAGTTCAAGAGGCTTACTGAACACCAAACATACAAAATCACAACAGATCCACACCAAGGCACATTATAATGAAAATGCCTAATATACTGAGCAAGGAGAGAATATTAAAAGCCACAAGAGAAAGGAAGCAGATTACATATAGGGGTAAACCAATCAGACTACGTTCAGATTTTTCAACCAGACCTTAAAAGCAAGAAGATCCTGGAATAGCATATTTCAAGCTCTGAAAGAAAAGGGATGTCAACCAAGAATCTTATATGCAGCAAAATTGAGCTTTAGATTCGAAGATGAAATAAAAATCTTCCATGACAAGCAAAATTTAAAAGATTTTGCAACTTGAAAGCCAGGACTTCTGAACATCCTGGGCAAATTTTTCATGAAGAAGAAGAGAAAAATAACAACGAAAATCAACAAAGGGAGATATTAAACTAAGGGAAATACCAACCAGAAGAGAAACCAAATCAAGCTAAAGACCATAATACAAATAAAAATGGATGGGAATAAAAATCACATTTCAATAATAACCCTGAATGTTAATGGCCTAAACTCGCCATTCAAAAGACACAGATTATCAGAATGGATTAAAAGGAATGCCCCAACAATTTGCTGTATTCAAGAAACACACTTTGTAGAAAAAGACATCAATAGACTG
Organism: Tamias sibiricus; assembly: GCA_025594165.1. Lineage (NCBI taxonomy): Eukaryota > Metazoa > Chordata > Mammalia > Rodentia > Sciuridae > Tamias > Tamias sibiricus. The sequence continues at coordinate 101,993,913 of CM046666.1, forward strand.
AAGGTGAAAGGCTGGGAAAAGTCTTATCACTCACATGGCCTGCGGAAGCAAGCAGGGGTTTCCATTCTCATATCAAATAAGGTAGACTTCAAGTCAAAGCTAATCGAAAGGGACAAAGATGGATATTTCTTACTACTTAAGGGAAACATTCATCAACAGGATATAACAATCATAAATCTATATGCCCCAAATAATGGAGCACCTACATTCATCAAACAAACGCTTCTCAAGTTGAAGAGTAAAATAGACCACAACACAGTTATTCTAGGGGACTTCAACACATCTCTCTCACCAATGGATAGATCATCCAAACAAAAGCTAAACAAAGAAATTTTAGGCCTCCTTAAAACAATTAATAACTTAGACCTAATGGACATATATAGAATATTTCATCCCTCAGTAAATGAATACACTTTTTTTCTCAGCAGCACATGGCTCCTTCTCCAAAATAGACCATATATTATATCACAAGGCAACTCTCAGAAAATATTAAAAAATAGAGATATTATCCTGCATTCTACCAGATCATAAAGGGATGAAATTGAAAATCAATGACAAAACAAGGAATAAGAAAAACTACTCCAACAACTGGAAGCTAAACAACATGCTACTGAATGAACAAGGGGTTGAAGAAGACATCAAAGAGGAGATTAAAAAATTCCTAGAGGTAAATGAGAACACAGATACATCGTATAGAAATCTCTGGGACACTATGAAGGCAGTAGTAAGAGGAAAATTCATTGCACTGAGTTCATTCCTTAAAAGGAAAAAAAAAAACAACAACAACAACAACAACAAATAAGTGACTTAACATCACACCTCAAAGCACTAGAAAAAGAAGAACAGATCAACACTAAAATCAGTAGAAGACAGGATATAATTAAAATCAGAGCTGAAATTAATGAAATTGAGACTAAAGAAACAATTCAAAGAATTGACGAAACTAAAAGTTGGTTCTTTGAAAAAATAAACAAAATTGACAGACCCTTAGCGATGCTAACGAAAAACAGAAGAGAAAAAAACCGCGTATTAGTAACATTCGTGATGAAAAAGGGAATATCACAACACCTCAGATATACAGAAGATAATTAGAAATTACTTTGAAAACTTGTACTCTAATAAAATAGAAAATACTGAAAGCATTGACAGATTTCTAGAGTCGTATGATTTGCCTAAAGTGGATCTGGAGGCTATACACAATTTAAACAGATCGATTACAAGCAAAGAAATAGAAGATGTCATCAAAAAGCTACCAACAAGGAAAAGTCCAGGACCTGAAGGGTTTACAGCCGAGTTCTACAAGACTTTCAAAGAAGAACTGATACCAATGCTCTTCAAACTATTTCAAGAAATAGAAAAAGAGGGAGCTCTTCCAGACTCTTTCTATGAGGCCAATATTACATTAATTCCAATGCCAGGCAAAGATACATCCAAAAAAGAAAACTTCAGGCCAATACCTTTAATGAACATAGATGCAAAAATCCTCAGCAAATTCTGGCAAATCAGATACAAAAACATATCAAAAAGATAGTGCACCAAGAGCAAGTGGGGTTTATTCCAGTGATGCAAGGCTGGTTCAACATTCGGAAATCAATAAACATAATACATCACATCAATAGACTTAAAGATAAAAATCATAAGATCATCTCAATAGATGCAAAAAAAGCATTTGACAAAATACAACACCGCTTTATGTTCAAAACACTGGAAAAACTAGGAATATCAGGAACATATCTGAACATTATAAAAGCTATTTATGCAAGGCCCCAAGCTAACATTATCTTAAATGGAGAAAAATTGAAAGCATTCCCTCTAAAAACTGGAACAAGACAGGGATGCCCCCTCTCACCACTGCTATTTAACATAGTACTTGAAACTCTGGTCAGAGCAATTAGACAGATGAAAGAAATTAAAGGGATCCAGATAGGAAAATAAGAGCTCAAATTAGCACTATTTGCTGATGACATAATAATATACCTAGAAGACCCAAAAAACTCTACCAGAAAACTTTTACAACTAGTAAATGAATTCGGCAAAGTAGCAGGATACAAAATCAATACCCATAAGTCAAAGGCATTTTTGTACATCAGTGACAAATTCTCTGAAAAGGAAATGATGAAAACTACCCCATTTACAATAGCATCAAAAAAACAAACAAACAAACAAACAAAAAAAAAAACCAAACAAACCTGGGAATCAACTTAATGTAAGAGGTGAAGGACCTCTATAAGGAAAATTATAGAACACTAAAGAAAGAAATCATAGAAGAACTCAGAAGATGGAAAGACCTACCTTGCTCTTGGATAGGTAGAATCAATATTGTCAAAATGTCCATACTACCAAAAGCATTATACAGATTTAAAGCAATTCCAATCAAAATCCCAATGTCATTCTTCAAAGAAATAGAAAAAGCAGTCATGAAATTGATCTGAAAAAATAAGAGACCCAGAATAGCCAAAGCAATCCTGAGCAAGAAAAGTGAAGCAGGGGGCATCACCATACCAGACTTTAAATTATACTATAGAGCAATAGTAACAAAAACAGCATGGTATTGGCACCAAAACAGACTGGTGGTCCAATGGTACAGAATTGAGGACACAGAGACTAATACATATAATTTCAGCTATTTTATATTAGACAAAGGCGCCAAAAATGTACAGTGGAGAAAGAATAGCCTCTTCAACAAATGGTGCTTGGAAAACTGGAAATCCATATGCAAGAAAATGAAATTAAACCCTTATCTCTCACCATGCACAAAATTCAATTAAACGTGGATCAAGGACCTAGGAATTAGACCAGAGACAATACGCCTAATAGAAGGAAAAGTAAGCTCCAATTTCTAACATGTCAGATTAGGCCCCACGTTCCTTAATAAGAATCCTGTAGCACAAGAATTATTACCAAGAATTAATTAATGGGATATATTTAAACTAAAAGGCTTCTTCTCAGCAAAAGAAACAATCAGTGAGGTGAATAGAGAACCAACTAATTTGGAACAAATATTTAATACATGCACATCAGATAGAGCTCTAATTTCTAGAATATATAAAGAACTAAAAAAACTTAACACCATAAAAACAAATAACCCAATCAACAAATGGGCTAAGGAATTGAAAAGACACTTCTCAGAAGAAGATACACAATTAATCAACAAATACATGAAAAAATTCTCAACATCGCTGGCAATTAGAGAAATGCAAATCAAAAACTACTCTAAGATTTCATTTCACTCCAGTCAGAATGGCAGCTATCAAGAACACAAACATCAATAAATGTTGGAGAGGATGTGGGGAAAAAGGCACACTCATACATTGCTGGTGGGACTGCAAAATGGTGCAACAATTATGGAAAGCAGTATGGAGATTTCTTGGAAAACTGGGAATGGAACCACCCTATGACCCAGCTATCCCACTCCTGGGTCTATTCCCAAAGGACTTAAAAACAGCATATTACAGTGACACAGCCACTTCAATGTTTATAGCAGCACAATTCACAATAGGTAGGTTGTGGAACCAACCTAGATGTCCCTCAGTAGATGAGTAGATAAAGAAAATGTGGTATATATACAAAATGGAATTTTACTCAGCAATAAAAGAGAATACAATAATGGCATTTGCGGGTAAATGGATGAAGTTGGAGAATATAATGCTAAGTGAAATTAGTCAATCTCAAATATCCAAATACTGAATGCTTTCTCTGATATAAAGAGGCTAGTTTACAGTTTTGTTGGATGGGGGTACCTAGGAGGATTAGAGGAACACTAGAATGGTCAAAGTAAAGGGAGGAGAAGAGACGGAGCAACGGGGGAGGGAGGGGTTGAAAAAAAAAAAGAAAAACATTGGTGGTTGAATGAGATGGATATCATTATCCTAAATGCATGACTGAAGACCTGAATGGTACTTATATACATTGTATACAAACAGTTGTATGTCAAAAGATGCTATATATGTGCATTATGAATTGTAATACATACTATTATTATAAATAAGAAAAATTAAAAAAAAAGAAAAGAAAAACACCACAAATGAAAAGTTGGACCCCAAAAGAGTCCTTTCACAGAATAAACAATAATTATGGTCAATAACCTGTCAAAACATACTTAGTCTCATTACTGAGTATAGACATGTAAATTAAGATCACTTTGAGATACCACTTTATAAATAACTCATTGAAAAAATTTAAAAGTCTCACATGTATCATTACTAGGGGGAAAATAAAAACATGTCCATTGCTTATTTCAGCAGGAACTGATACACTCGTTTTCTTAAGAAAATATAGCCCCATCCCACAAAACTGATCATCCTTGTACTTTTGGCATTGCAGTTCTATTCTTGGATATATATTCCAGGTGAACTCCTGCATATGTGCCCAAGGGGCATTCTCAAGAACACTGATAGCAGCATGTAGTGATATTCAAATGCTGGAATAATCTAATTTTTCTATGAAAAGAAAGTACAGATCTGATTGAACTACTTTCACAAGTTGTAAAGTTATTCAGCAGTGAAAATAGCATAGCAAATCAAGAAAAAACAAGAGCATGTGGCAAAAATCCCAGCAAATTAGAGAATAAGGAACAAAATGAAATTAAGTAAAATTGCAGGCCAAATGATTTAACAGGATGGCACATAATTTATTTTCAATGACTAACAGAAAAGGAACATTTGTACACTGATCATCTTGATAGAAAAACTTCAATGGAAAAATTCCAGTAAATCTGTAAGTATTTTGATTTAGCAACAATCATAATAGAACACTTACAGAAAATTGTCTTTAATAAAACAATAAAAGAAATAATACATTTGTAAAAAACGATTATTGAAATTTTATTTTATTTATTTTTTAAAATTTGTATAAGTACCCAACACAGAAAATTTATCTCTTTTTCTCAGGTATGAAACATATTACGTTAAAAAACTGATCATGCAATTGAGAATTAACTTCTAAATAAATTTAAAAATTAGAATATTTAAACACCATGATAGGCAAGCATATAAACCCTTTCAAATAATAAAATCTCAAAAGAGCTGAAACCATTAGAAAAGTAAAACTGAAATGACAGCGTATTTAAATATTAACAATTTTATGTCCATAGTTATACTAAAAATGTCAATATTAAAATGTTAATATTGACAAAAATAAACACTGGAAATAGATATACTAAACATTTAAATAAAGAAGATAGAAAGATAGACCTCTGCCCCAGAGCAGGAGACAGCAAGGACAGACTGGCCAACTCTTCTTTGAGTTCAGGCGGGCCCAGGGCAGTCCCGGGGACCTACATTAGAGTGCTGCCAGGCCCAGGTCAGTCCCTCTGACCTTCACCCCACCACAGTCAGCCCCAGGTCAGTCCTGCTGACCCCCGCTGGTGTGCGACCAGGCTCCAGCCAGTCCCTCTGACCTCCGCCCCAGAGCATGAGACAGCAAGGACAGACCCGCCAAATCTGATTGAGTTCAAGCAGGCTGAGGACAGTCCTGGGGACATACATTGGAGTGCTGCCAGCCCAAGGTCAGTCCCACTGACATTCCCTAGAGTGTGGCCAGGCTCAGGGAAGTACTGCCAAACTCTGCTCTAGCACAGGCAGGCCCAGGTCAGCCCAGCCCACACCCACAGAGCTCAGGCAAGTCTAGGACAGCTTCATTGACCTCCTCTCAGAGGACTGCCTCTTCCAACCAGAAGACCACTACAGGAGCTCAGACTCAACCAGTTTGACCCACACCAATTGAGAATTAACTTCTAAATAAATTTAAAAATTAGAATATTTAAACACCATGATAGGCAAGTATATAAACCCTTTCAAATAATAAAATCTCAAAAGAGCTGAAACCATTAGAAAAGTAAAACTGAAATGACAGCATATTTAAATATTAACAATTTTATGTGGACTCAACCCCAGGTAGCATGCTTTGAGGGACAGCGGCAGGTTTTGATAGCCCAACACTAAGTGGAGGCACAGACAACCTGCAAGGATATTATAAGAATATAGGGAAGAAACTGTAATAACTCAGATCTACACTGCAAGAAAGTAAGGCAAACAGACAACATGAAAAAACAAGGGAGGAAAGTACCCCAAACAAACCAGGATTCTACAATAACAGAACCCAGGCTCAGCAAAGTTGATGAAACGTCAGAGAAGGAGTTCAGAAGGTTCATAATTAAAATGATCTGTGAATCAAAGAATGACCTAAATGAGCAAATACAGGCAAAAATTGAACACTACAACAAAGATATAAGAAAGCAAATATAGGTAGCAAAAGATTACTTCAAAAAAGAGATAGAAACTCTGGAAAAAAAAAAAAAACAGTCAGAAATCCTTGAAATGAAGGAAACAATTAACCAAATAAAAAACAAAATTGAAGGTATCACCAACAGACTAGATCAACTGGAAGAAAGAACTTCAGACAATGAAAACAAAGTATATAATTTTGAAAATAAAGTTGACCACACAATGAAGATAGTAAGAAATCATGAACAGAACATCCAAGAAGTATGGGAAAGCATCAAAAGACCAAATCTAAGAATAACTGGGATAGAGGAGGGCACAGAGTTTCAAACCAAAGGAATGCACAATCTCTTCAATGAGATAATATCAAAAAATTTCCCAAGCATGAATAATGAATTGGAAAACCAAATAAAAGAGGCTTACAGGACACCACATGTACCAAAATCACAACAGATCTACACCAAGACACATTATAATGAAAATGCCTAGCATACAGAACAAGGATAGAATTTTAAAAGCTTCAAAAGAGAGGAATCAGATCACATATAGGGGGAGACCAATTCGTATCACAGCAGATTTTTCAACTCAGACACTCAAAACTAGGAGATCATAGAACAACATATTCCAAGCTCTAAAATAAAAGGGATGCCAACCAAGAATCTTATACCCAGCAAAATTAAGCTTTAGATTTGAGGATGAAATAAAAGCCTGCCATGATAAACAAAAGTTAAGAGAATTTACAAGTAGAAAGCCAGCACTACAGAACATCCTCAGCAAAATATTCCATGAAGAGGAAAAGAAAAACAATGATGAAAATCAATAGAGGGAGGTATTACACTAAAGGAAAAAACAATCAGAAGAGGAACCATGTCAAGTTAAATACCAAAAATAAACAAAAATGGCTGGGAATACAAAACACATCTCAATAATAACTCTAAATGTGAATGGCCTAAACTCACCAATCAAAAGACATAGACTAGCAGATTGAATAAAAAAAAAACAGACCCAACAATATGCTGCCTCCAAGAGGCTCATCTCATAGGAAAAGATATCCATGGGCTGAGAGTGGGAGAAATCCTACCATTCACATGGACAGAGGAAACAAGCAGGGGTTTCCATCCTCTTATCAAATAAAGTAGACTTCAAGCTAAAGTCAATCAAAAGGGATAAAGAAGGACATTATATACTGCTCAAGGGATCTATACACCAACAAGACATAACAATTATAAATATATATGCCCCAAACAATGGAGCATCCATGTTCATCAAACAAACTCTCCTCAAGTTTAAGAGTCAAATTGACCACAACACAATAATTCTGGGTGACTTTAACACACCCCGTTCACCACTGGATAGATCTTCCAAACAAAAGTGGAACAAAGAAACTATAGAACTCAAAAATACAATAAACAACTTAAATTTAACTGACTTATATAGAATATTTCATCCTTCAACAAGTTAATACACTTTCTTCGTAGCAGCACATGAATCCTTCTCTAAAATAGACCATATACTATGCCACAAAACAACTCTTAGCAAATATAAAACAGTAGGGATACTACCCTGCATCCTATTAGATCATAATGGAATGAAATTAGAAATCAATGATAAAATAAGAAATAAAAGCTACTCCAACACCTGGAGACTAAATAATATGCTACTGAATGAACAATGGATTGCAGATGACATCAAAGAGGAGATTAAAAAACTCTTAGAGGTGAATGAGAACACAGACACAACATATCAAAATCTCTGGGACACTATGAAGGCAGTTCTAAGAGGAAAGTTCATTGCATTGAGTTCATTCCTCAAAAGAAGAAAAAGTCAACAAATAAATGACTTGAAATTACATCTCAAAGCTCTAGAAAAAGAAGAACAATCCAACACCAAATGTGGTAGAAGACAGGAAAAAAATTAAAATCAGAGCTGAAATTAATGAAATTGAAAGCAAAGAAACAATTGAAAAAATTGACAAAACAAAAAGTTGGTTCTTTGAAAAAATAAATAAAATTGACAGACCCTTAGCTAGGCTACCAAAGAGAAGGAGAGAGAAAACTCAAATTACTAACATTCATGATGAAAAAGGAAATATCACAACAGACACTATAGAAATACATTAGATAATTCAAAATTATTTTGAAAACTTTTAATCCAATAAAATACAAAATATCAAAGGCATCAACAAATTTCTAGAGTCATATGATTTGCCCAAATTGAATCAAAATGATATACACAATTTACATTGACCAATTTCAAGTGATGATATAGAAGATGCTATCAGAAGCCTACCAACCAAGAAAAGCCCAGGACCGGATGGACACACAACTGAGTTCTACAAGACCTTTAAAGAAGAACCAATACCAATACTCATCAATTTATTTCAGGAAACAGAAAAAGAGGGAGCACTCCCAAAGTCATTCTATGAGGCCAATATCACCCTGATCCCCAAACCAGGCAAAGACACATCAAAAAAAGAAAACTTTAGACCCATATCTTTAATGAACATAGATACAAAAATTCTCAATAAAATTCTGGCAAAAAGGATACAAAAACATATGAAAAATATAATACACCACAATGAAGTAGGGTTTATTCGAGGGATGCAAGGATGGTTCAACATATGGAAATCAATAAATGTAATTCATCACATCAATAGACTCAAAGCTAAGAACCATATAATTATCGCAATAGATGCAGAAAAAGCATTTAACAAAATACAGCACCCCTTCATGTTCAAAACACTAGGAAAACTAGGGATAACAGGAACATATCTCAACATGTTAAAAACTATATATGCTAATTCCCAGGCCAACATTATTCTAAATGGAGAAAAATTGAAAGCATTCCCCCTAAAAACCGGAACAAGACAGGGATGCCCTCTTTCACCACTTCTATTCAACATAGTAATTGAAATGCTGGCCAGAGCAATAAGACAGATGAAAGAAATTAAAGGGATACAGATAGGTAAAGTTGAACTCAAATTATCATTATTTGCTGACGATATGATTTTATACCTAGAAAATCCAAAAAAATTCCACCAGAAAACTTCTAGAACTCATAAATGAATTCAGCAAAGTAGCAGGATACAAAATCAACACTCATAAATCTAAGGCATTTCTATTTATCAGTGACAAATCCTCTGAAAGGGAAACGAGGAAAACTACTCCGTTTACAATAGCATCAAAAAAAAAAAAAAAAAAAAAAAAAAAAAAAAAAAAAAAAAAACAACTTGGGAATCAACTTAACCAAAGACATGAAAGACCTCTATAATGAAAACTACAGAACACTAAAGAAAGAAATTATGGAAGACCTTAGAAGATGGGAAGATCTACCCTGTTCTTGGATAGGCAGAACTAATATTGTCAAAATGACCATACTACCAAAAGCACTATACAGATTTAATGCAATGCCAATCAAAATCCCAATGACATTCCTAATAGAAATAGAAAAAGCAGTCATGAAATTCATCTGGAAAAATAAGAGACCCAGAATAGCTAAAGCAATCCTTAGCAAGAAAGAGTGAAGCAGGTGGCATCACTATACCAGACCTTAAATTATACTACAGAGCAATAGTAACAAAAACAGCATGGTATTGGCACCAAAATAGGCCAGTAGACCAATGGTACAGAATAGAGGACACAGAGACTAATACATATAATTTCAGTTATCTTATATTAAACAAAGGCATCAAAAACATACATTGGAGAAAAGATAGCCTCTTCAACAAATGGTGCTGGGAAAACTGGAAATCCATATACCAGAAAATGAAATTAAACCTCTATCTCTCACTATGCACAAAATTCAACTCAAAGTGGATCAAGGATCTAGGAATTAGACCAGAGACAATACACCTAATAGAAGAAAAAGTAAGCTCTAATCTCCAACATGTTGGATTAGGCCCCAAGTTCTTTAATAAGAACACTGTAGCACAAGAATTAATATCAAGAATCAACACAATGGGATAACTTCAAATTACAAAGCTTCTTTTCAGCAAAAGAAACAATCAGTGAGGTGAATAGAGAGCCTACTAATTGGTAACAAATTTTTACCACACGCAAGTCAGATAGAGCACTAATCTCTAGAATATATAAAGAACTAAAAAATCTTAACACCAAAAAAAAAAAAAAAAAAAAAAAAAAAAAAAAAAAAACAAATAACCCAATCAATAAATGGGCCAAGGAACTGAACAGACACTTTTCAGAAGAAGATATACAATCAATCAACAAATACTTGAAAAAATGTTCAACATCTCTGGCAATTACAGAAATGCAAATCAAAACCACTTTAAGATTTCATCTCACACCAGTCAGAATGGCAGCTATTAAGAACACAAACAACAATAAATGTTGGCGAGGATGTGGAGAAAAAGGCACACTCATACATTGTTGGTGGACTGCAAAATGGTGCAGCCAATATGGAAAGCAGTATGGAGATTCCTTGGAAAACTTGGAATGGAACCACCTTATGATCCAGCTATCCCACTCCTCGGTCTATACCCAAAGGACTTAAAAACAGCATATTACAGGGACATAGCCACATCAATGTTTATAGCAGCACAATTCACAATAGCTAAACTGTGGAACCAACCTAGATGCCCTTCAGTAGATGAATGGATAAAGAAAATGTGGTATATATACACAATGGAGTATTACTCAGCAGTAAGAGAGAATAAAATCATGGCATTCGCAGGTAAATGGCTGAAATTAGAGAATATAATGCTAAGTAAGTTAGCCAATCCCCAAAAGCCAAATGCCAAACGTTTTCTTTGATATAAGGAGGGTGATTCACATTGGGGTTGGGATGGGGAGCATAGGAGGATTAGAGGAACACTAGAATGGCCAATGGGGAGGGAGGGGAAAGGAGGGGGCAAAAGGGTGAAGAAAAAAAAGAGATGGTAGAAGGAGATGGATATCATTATCCTAAGTGCATGTATGAAGTCATGAATGGTGTGATATACTTTGTATACAACCAGAGATATGTAAAAATGTGCTCCACATGTATAATATGAAATGTAAAAAAAAAAAAAAAGACCACCAATGCTCACAAAAAAGATAGAAAGATATATACAAAAACGAGAAAATAATAAAAATGAAAATACACATCAACAAGGAAGGAAACATTCAATTATGCTTTAAAAAAGAATCTAGTTCCTCCAGAGGGTGAAAATTCAGTAAAATAGAAAACTCCTTATATCCTGAAAACTCTAAAAATAAGAGAATATAAAATTTTCATCATTGCAGGATGAATGAAAATACATAAGCACAAAATTGGAGTAATTGACAAGATCATTAAAATATGTTATACTTTTTTCAATATTAAATATCTACAAGTGGGTACAAATCATACTGAGAACAATGTAATGTATATATTGATGGCATTAAAGTGGAATTGATAAAATAGAGCCATAGAATGAAACTTGAGGAATGTTGGAATATTGCAATGTTTGTTGTCACAGAACTAATCTCTATTAAATTAAACCCCCCATTTAACAATCATTGTGGGACTCAACTATATTGTAAAAGTTGAAGAAAATTTTGTTTTATCAGTTACAATATTCAAAACAGGGAAGAAGTGCTACATAATTAGCAGAAGTGCTTATTTTTGGAATAAAGATCGCACACTGAAAAGAGAAGGACAATGAAAATTTAGTATATCAATATACAGGTTTCAAAATATTGGAGATACTCAAGTAAATATTTTAAGAAATCGTCTGGGTCAATCAGCAAGCTCCTTGGACAAGTATCAGGCAATATTCATGTCTCATAAGCAGTATGATATTTAATTTATAATCATAAGAAGGTTAAACATAGGCAAGCTCAGCGTTGGGGCTGTGGCTCAGGGGTAGAGCATTTGCCTAGCATGTGTGAGGCACTGGGTTTGATCCTTGACACCATGTAAAAATGAATAAATAAAATAAAGGTATAAAAAATGTTGTATCTATTAAAAAAAAAAATAGGCGAGATCAGAGGCCCATGTAATCCCAGGTACTCTGGAAGCTGAGACAGGAAGATCAGGAGTTCAAAGCCAGCCTCAGCCAAAGGGAGGGGCTGAGTTACTCAGTGAGACCCTGTCTCTAAATAAAATACAAAATAAGTTTGGGGATGTGGCTCAGTGCTTGAGTGACCCTGAGTTCAATCCCACATAATCCCCTCATCCTCCAAAATGTTAGTAGGAAAAAGATGGAGAATATTTACATAATCTTTGTTGTTGGTGTTGTGTTTTCTTAATAAAGCACCAGAACCAGAAGTCATGAAAGAAGTATTAACAGTTGGGTTATATAAGATTAAAAGTTTTCAACAATTTTTAAGAAAAGTCTTTGCTTTTTAAAGGGGAAGACTTTGCCCCATATAAATATTCCACAGAACAGTAAGTAAGACAACCTAGAGAAATATGGGCAAAGAATTAAAAGGATATTTAAAGACTTATAAAAATATAAAAAGATAATCTTATTAAAATCAAAACAGTTAAATTCACTCAAAAATGAGATTTTTTTTTTACTTAGCATATTAGCCACATTTGACAATTCCCATTACTAGTAAGCATGTGAGGAAAGAAGCATTCCTACATGCTATTTGATGAAGTATGATTCATATGTTATAGAAGGCAGGTAGTTAATCCCTGTCAACACATAAAATATCAGACATTTTAATTTGAAAACTTGACATTAATTGAAAGATGGCATGAGAAATAAAGTGCAAACCTTTATAGAAATGTTTATTATAGCATAATATATACGTTTTCTGCAACCTACCTGTCCATCAAATACACATTAAATATTGAACAATGGGGTTAAAAAAAAAGATGATGGAATGAGATGGACACCATTACCCTAAGTGCATGTATGAAGACACAAATAGTGTGAATATACTTTGTATACAACCAGAGATATGTAAAAATGTGTTCTATATGGGTAATATGAATTGTAATGCATTCTGCTGTCATATATAACAACTTAGAATAAAAATAAATAAATATTGAAAAACCACACAATAAAATTCTATGAAACCATAAAAACGAATGTCATTTATGTACAATGTGAAAACATTTTTGTCATATGCTATAGAATTGCATTGAAAATTATATACACAATTGCTTATTACATGCATAATTTTTAGGACTTTCATATATTTTTATTGTGGAAGGCAATATCCTAAGCAAACAATGATTATAACATTTGAAAAAATGTGGCTTAGTGAGTTTGGGCATAGTACTTAAAGCAGGTTATTTTGTTTGTGCAAAAAAAATGATTAAGCTCTATGACATACATACTTTAGCTTTTTTGCTCTTCAGACCTTTTGGTGCTAAATAATATGGGAGGTGGGAAGCAAAGAGGCGAGGGGATGGCATTTTGATGAAGTCCAAATTGTGAATGTTGTATTCAAAGAAGGGAACTCTATCCATTGTTGTGAAGTGTTCAGTTCTGTTACGATGCCCCTCAAAATAAATCAAGCTTAGTATCTGCTGAGTCCAGATGGTACCTGAAAAAATAAATCATCTTGTTTTCAAACCCAAGTAGTCATTAAAAATTAAGTCAACAATAGTGTCATTCAACATAAAATCATTTGAGCTTCCTTTTCTTTTAAACACTCTAAGTATGCTAACAAGTTTGTCCCATTTCCATTTTTTTTGTCTCTATTAAACATTAAAGTTAATAAAGATAAAATCAAAGACTCTAAATTCCTTTCTCACTTGAAGAGTTGTGTTCTGATTCCATGATAGTGATGATTTGGATTAATGCTGCCTTTCCTCTGTTTCCTGCTTCATGTTAGGTCCTTTTTAGTATTTTTTTTTAAACTTTTTCATTAACTTATAATAATTCTACATATGAATGGGGTAGAGTGTGATATTTTCACACACGTATACTACTTGCACTGATCACATCAGGGAAATTAGCATTTCCCTCTCTTTGTCATTTCTTTCTGTTTGGAGTCTTTGAGCTTATTTCTTCTGTATTTTCATGAAGTATGTTAATGGTTACTGAATCTCTTACTATATTTTGTGGTTACATCTTTCTCCTTCCTGAGGTTCCTTTCATAGAACTTTAGCCTTTAGAATTATAGACAAATTAACAAAATTATAGTGAGTTCACTTTCTCACCCTTTTCTCATTACCACTTAAAGTGGTTTTGTAAACTACTTAGTATCCAAGGATGTCAGGAAATAGTAGAACTTGACATGAACAAAGCAATATTTATACAGAAAGCATTTTTATTTACTTATATGGCCTAATCATTTATGACCAACTTCCTTGTGGTGTTCTGGGGAAACCCCACCATTAATAAGCAAAACATTGTATGTGGAATCCTAATAACTACAGCTTTACATCTTAGTTTGTGTCGGTCACTGTAAAAAAACTCAAACCAAGCCAAGTACCATGTCCTGCTTTACCACTTCTTTGTAATGATCGTCTTCATAAATCTCAAAATCATTCTTATTCTTTTTCTAGTAGAACTTACTGGTTGAGGCTTTTTTGATAATCTTTAGTGGAACTCAGCTCTCATGGAATACTTGAGAAAATGAAACATCTTGGAACATGAATATTTATGGAAGATAAATGTTCCAACTGATGAAGCATTTACAAATTGGAGAAAAGATGAGTTTGGACTCTTTCAGGTCTGTCCAACAGACCAAGCTAACAGGTCAGCATTCACCCAGTACCAGCTCTTGGCTCAGCAATTGGTTTCTTTATATATTTTTAAACAGAATTGACAATATATCCATTGCAAATGGGCTTATGTAGTAGAGATTTAAGTTTCATCTAACTTTTTTCTGATCCTTAATGGATATCTAAATGTAGGTTAGGCTGCTGTTGATGTCTGAAAAAGAGCACATTTACACACACACACACACACACACACACACAAACACACAAAACCAAAGCAAAAGCTACTATCAGGAAGCCACTCTTTACACTTACCAGATTTTGGATATGTGATTATGAAGACATCATCATCTCTAATTTCAAAATCGTCCACATTTTCCACTATATGCATTTTAACTAAAGTCCTTTCAAAATTGTAACCTTTATATTTAAGTAAGCATTCCTCTGTGTTGTCCATAACTTTTTACCTACAAGTAAAAACATAAAATCCCTCCCATTTCAAATTATTTTAGAAATGAATAATACTTATTGAGTGGTCAATATATGCCAAGCACTATTGCAATATCTTATATGTATGAACTTACTAATGACTCTAACCACAGCACATATACTGAATTACTTAAAACTTCACAATAAGCCAACATTGCTGTATTGCTAGCATCACTATTTTAAATATGAGGCAGCTGAGATTCTGAAAAGTGAGACAACTCTTCTTAAAGGTCCATAAGGGATGGATATCATGATTCTAAACATAGAGGAGAGGAAATTGACTCAGAGAAGTCAACCCAATTATTTAAACTTGTTAATCTAGCTGAGCTAGAAGGATTTGATAAGGGATAATTTGGCCAGAGAATTCATACTTTGTATCCAGAAAGTCTTAGTGTTTTATATGTTTATCGCTTATATTTTTTGATTGTTGTAGAAATAAGCAATTCTTCAATGGATATGCTTTTATTTCTGATATTTTTCTAGGGTATGAATAACTTATTGTCTCTGAAAGAAACTTCTGAATTAGGGATCTGAGATCCTGTATAAAGTGAAAAATGAAAAATGCTTTTGCTTTTTAATTGTTTTCACTTCAGAAATGCTGCCCTCAGAGTTACAAGTCACTTCATGAAAATTATCATAGTTTACAATGGGAGAGTTTAAAATTAGAAATCATATGAATCTAAATAAGAAACCAAAACAAAACTGGAAAGCAAACAATGTAAAGACAAATATTTTGAAAACTCAGACCAGCCAAGCATCTCTACTAGATCTCCCTAAGAAATCTTTACTTCCAGGTTACGTAGTTGAGACAATCTCATAAGTTCTAATAATAGTAGATTTAGAACCAGCATACATTTCAGTTATTTTTTTTTTAATTCTGTGCATACCAAGAAACTGAATTTGTTAAAAAGTTGCAACCGTGGCTTTGTTTAAATTGTATGTCAAGAAAGAACATTTGAGTTCTCTACAAACAATCCAAATTACCTGATCAATAGGAGGAATTCAGAGTTTAGTCTTTTCAGAGTAAGAGCAGAAAATGACTAATGTTAGACTCACCTGGGTGGTGCCTTCATGATTGCTTACTTGGCTACCAAATGAAAGATAAATTTAAGGCCCTACTAAGCTGGTAGAGGTTTCCCCTCTATAAGCTGACATCTAGGCAACATGAAATACTGAGTACTGGGGACAGAAGAGCTTGTCTGATGCATCAAAAAGATTGTTCGCAATACAGGCAGATGGACAGCTATTTTGATATTGGCATCATGCATTTCCTAGGAAAAACCTTGGAGAATTCATCCTTCAGATTGTGGTGAGGGAGAATTTATACTGCATCACATGGATAAATGGAGAAGCCCATAGTAGGAGATATAAGTTGAGGAGAAAGCCAAAAGTGAAGTGTGAGTCCCTACCACATCCTTCCTAACAGCCCACAACACCATCCACACACCCACTGAAATGTCACCATGGTTTCCAGAAACTCTGAGTGATGAAAAAGAGTGTCTGGCAGCCTCTACAAACATTTTGAATGAAATATTTCTATTTTCTTATTTATTACATTTAGTCACTCAACTTTCAGTGGCTCTGAATCTATCCTTTTAGTACTCACTGTTGAGATATGCTGTTGAAGGAAAGCCAGCTCTCACAAAATTTTCAGGATAACAGGAACTGCTGTGTCACTGAGGAATAAATAGTCCCTATGGAGTTTGTTTTGGCCAGTGAGTAGTGTTCTAGAAACTGTCTGACTAGCTCAGCTTAGATAAATTGGGTAAGATTTTGTTGACACTAGGGAAAGCATATCAGATTATACCAGGTTCTTTAAAGGGATCAAACGCTTTGGAAATACTAAAAAAACTCCAAGAGAACAGAGGGCACATTTACTTATGAAACAAACATAAGGATGCATTCAAAATCTACAAGGACAGCTTCCTTATACCTGAGTGATGGTAGTAAGTCTATCATCCTTCCAGTCCGTCTTAGGGGCTGGTGACCATTCTTCAGGTCCTTTCTTGCATAATCTCACCCCATTTGTTTCTTCTATCGCTTAACTGGCGGTGGCTAACAGAAGGTTCTAGGGGTTATATAAACTCGAGAAGAATATAAATTTGTTTTTCAGTGAACATAGGGTTGCCCGTTCTAATTGATGCCCTGTTATTTGTTTTAATGGTAGATATTTTTGTTTTCCACAATAATTCTTATTGGTCTTAGGTCTGTTCTAACATCTCCCATGGAATCTTGAGTCATTCCTGAGTCTTTTGTTGCTCATATAAGCTGCTATTAGAGAATGATTATCTAATGATTCTCAAGTTCCCACTAAATACAGAATTTGATCCCAGGGGAGGTCTTGAATCTTTTCAACGTATGAATCTTCCTGGTTAGAAAGTAGGGTGTAATCTGAGGCTAATTTCAGTTTATAAATATCAAACCTGTCTCTTATTTCTCATGATATTTGTCAACTAAGTCAGTGTTTCTGAAATAGGCCGTTTTGTGAAGATAGACACAGTGTGAAGAGTAGAAATGAATATAAATACACTATTTATCATTATGAATAGCTCAATCAGAATTTCTTTCATTATACAAATTTCAACGAACTGAATGTATTAGGGGTTTTTGAGGTTCCTGGACTCTTGCCTTCCTCTCTTCCCTCTTTTTCCTCCCCAACTCCCCATAGTTATCAGCTGTGAGACATCTAGACCAGACAGTAATAACAGCCCAGTGAATAAGACAGCTGCTTCCATGAGCAGAGGCAGCATCTTGATTTCCTTCTTCCCAACCACACAATGTCATGTGCATCTAGCAATTAAGAGGGACTGAGAGGAATGAGATCTATGGCTGATTGCAGAGGTAGGACAGGAAAGGATAGATGTGGGACATCTTGTACCACAATGTAAAGATTTACACTATGAATACTGGACAAAGGTCCAAAGGACATGAGAGCCAGCTTGCAGGTATCACATCTGATCACTTCAGGGACAACTCAAATATTGCAATACAGAATCATAGAGTAGATCACAATCTTTTCAATACAATAAGAAAACATGAGTTAATATCAAGGTAAGACAAACATTATTGGCTGGGTTAGACACCAAAAGTTTTAGGTCTTCCAGGACAAGTGGCAAGAACAAAATAATATTCATGTGTTGTCAACAAGAAAGACAAAAAGTCCCTAGTTTCATTAACAGATTCAATGATAACACTAATTTATAACAGTTCTTGTCAATACATGTGTACTAAAATTAGAGTGCACTCATTTTGGAAGTGGGGTATGATGTTAGGCAAGTTTATTTTCTCTGGGCACATGTCTTCAGCTGATTTAATCAAAGATAATTTAATTGACTTAACAGCAGGAAACAGCCTACCTTGCTTGACTCACAAATGAATACTGAGAAGTTTGTTTACAGCATCGTTCCTTTTTCCTTTTCTTTTTTGTAAAAAACATGTTTTAAAAAGCTTTCCAGGGCTGAGGTTTTGGTTCAGGGGTAGATCACTCACCTCACATGTGTGAGGCACTGGGTTCGGATCCTCAATACCACATAAAAATAAATACATAAAATGAAAGTATTGTGTCCATCTACAATTAAAAAAAAAAAAGCCTTTCCAAAGACTATACTCTTTAGTAGGCCTCACTCATTAAATCTCATTTAAAAATTAAAAAAAAAAAACATGAAAAAGAAGCTGTAATCAAAGTCAACATCTCAGTGATTTATTTGATATAGCCAAGCAGGGCAGACAATTTCCTGATGTTGAATACATGAAATCCTGTTTAATATTTTGTCCCATCCTATCAGATGTGGAACACCTACAAAAGCTTAAATTGAGCAAAAAATATAACACTTTCAATAACTTTGCAGTAATCTGTGTTGAAATATTTGCAGAACTGAAAATTTGGAACTTGATGGGTTTTAAATTTCTAAATGTTTCTAACCATTTCTAACCATTGTGCATTGTGAATATTGTGATGACTGCTTAATCTGATAATGTGGGTATACACTATGTTCTTTCAGCATAGCTCTAGGGTACTTCCTTAATAAGAAGTAATCCGCACTCCATGTTTCCTTGAAAACATTCATAGTATACTTTTCTAGTTTTTACACACTGAGTATGCACTGATGATTTTAAAACATTAACTAATTACCAGGGTATGGCAAAACACATGCTACATGAAGAACTGTTTAGTTACAATGACATCACCGTGACTCCTAGTGGAATAGGAAGCACTGCAAAGCAATGTTCATGTAGACAGCCACATGTAATTTCTGTCACTATTGCTCAAACTGTCTATGTAATACAAAGGTGATCAGAGACACATTAAATGAATGACCATAACAGTGTGAAAATGAAACGTCATCAAATTACACTGAAAGTTGTATTTCATACAATGTTTACATGTTTAAAAAATCCTTTTAGTATTTTTCCCCATTAATGATAGAAAATTATTCTTCCTTCACAGACTATACAGAAACAGATGGTGGGGTGGATTTGGTTCACATCTGTAGATAAAATACCCTTGGTGAATACTGGTAAAAATGAAGGCATGATTAAATAAGTGAGAAGGAAAAATATCTCTTTGTACTGAAATATCAATAAATAAATGTAGAAGAAACTGATGAACAATTGAATGAGGAAGAGGTTATTTACATGTTTCAAAGCATATACTGCCAAATTGTTAATTTCTAAGTAATAAAATGCAGAAGAGTCGTTTTGCTGTGTAAATCCCTGTTAGACACCACTTTGACCAAGTTATTCAAAGTAGCATCACTAATATTGACATTATGTCAACCTACATTTCTTCTATTGACCACTAAGAACACATTGCATTCAGAGCATTCCCGTCAACAAGTTTAGCCTTATTCTATCATGAGTAAACATCAGATGGCATATACTATTTTTAAAAATGCCAACAGTTGTAACAGCAAGCAGGACAGAAATGATTTCAGATTAAAGGAAACTAGCTAGATATGACAATTAAATACAAAGCATAGTCTGGCATAGTGGTGTACGCCTGTAATTCCAGTGACTTGGGAGACAGAGGCAGGAGGATTGCAAGATTGAGGGCAGTCTAAGAAGGTTAAACACTGTCTCAAAATAAAAAATAGTCGAGCCTGGAGGTGTACCTCGGTGTTACAGTGCCCCTGGGTTCCATAGCCAGGACCACAAATATAAATGAATAAATAAATATGCATGATGTTGCATTTGATCCTATCATAGAAAAAAAAATCTATGAAGGGCATTGTTGTTACAACTGAACATTTTAAAATATATATTTGTGGTTTGCATAATAGAACCGTATCAACATTACATTTCCTGCTTTTGGTAATTGTATTATGTTTATTTTAGATAGTGTCATTATTCTAAGGAAATACACATTCAAGTAAACAGGAATAAAAGGATATGATTTTAGTCTCAAATTTTTAAAAAAACATTTAGTTTTTAGTTGTAGGTGGACACAATACCTTTATTTTATTTTTATGTGGTGCTGAGAATCAAACCCAGTGCCTCATGCATGGTAGGAAAGCACTTTTTTCCTCTAAGCCACAGCCCCAGCCCTCAAATATTTCTTATATATGTAAAAGGAGAAAGAAATAGGTAGTGTGGTAAAGAAAATAATAAATATAAAAAATACAAAATTCTTTAAAAAATTTCATGTTGGGCAAAGGATACATAGGAATTCCTCATTCTAGTCACATTACTTTTTAGTTTGAAATTATAGATATAAATAATTTATTTATTTTAGTTTTTACCACTTCAATGTGCTTTTATTCATCACACAAACTCCTGAGAAAATGAGGCTCCCCTGAATATTATCATCATCATTTACATCAGTTTAAATTAAGCCCCCCATCTTTATTAGTAGGCAAGCTTAAGTATTTCCAGAGCTAGGATAACTGCATACTATTTTGCACTTCAATTGTTTTCTTTTCTTTAATCAATTCTTTTTTAGTTATAAATGACAATTTGATTTATTTTGATGCAATTATACAAGCATGTAATATAATTGTTCTAATTCAGTTTCAAGTAATTCCCCTTACTCTTTCCTCTTTCCACCCCCTCTTCCCTTCCTTCTACTCTACTTATCTTTCCACTATTTACTTACAGGTTTTTAAAATTAATTTCTTATGGATGTACAAGATGGGGAGATTCACTATGGTATATTAACACATGTACATAGGAAAGTTCAGATCATTCCACTGTCTTTCCCTATTCCATCTTCCCTCCCTCCCTTTACACCTTGTGTACTCCACTGATCTTTCTTCTATTCTTTTCTTGTTTATCCACCCTTTTCATTTGAGATTAGCTTATGCATATCAGAGAAAACATTCAACCTTTGACTTTTTGGGACTGACTTAGAAATGAATAATTCAAACCAAATGTGATAGAGTAAAGGTTAGAGCTTTTAACATTCCATATAATTATCAAAGAGCCAGATTAATTAGGTATAAAGAACTACTTTAGTAAGAAAAATCAAAGCAACCCAATAGAATAAATGACTAAAATACATGAATGAATAAGCACACAAAAAGAAATCTGAATGGGGTATTTAAAAATACCTTCAATTTTGTATTTGGTAGTAATCGTTGAAATACAAATTGAAACCATTTCACAATCACTAGGTTATTCGAAAATAAGTAATAGAGGGTAAGTAGAAGAGGATGTGGACAAACAGGAAACGCAGGTATGACTGGTCAGAATAAAAATTAATACAATTTGGAGAACAATTTGACATATTAAGTCAAAGAAACACATCTGTGAAGCAAAATCGGTAGAGTATTTACTTTTCTCTATGGGAGTGGCTGGGGGTAGTGATGAGGGGAAGGTAATCAGAAAAAACATTCTATCTGTATCTAAAGCTGATTGGTGGGTCTGGTGGGCATATGTAACTTCAGTGTATTCCTGAAGGTGTTCTCTGTAGTTTTATCTATTATTTGTATTTCATAATTAAGCAATACAAGACATTATAATGTTCTCTGCATCATTATTATCTAGTCTTCTTTGCATAACTGATAACTGCAGACTCCTGGGTTCCTCCTGTGGGAGCTGATCAAGGTGTGGATGAGAGGCCCAGGGCCCTTGTGGGACTGCAGAATGTGACATTGGTTGTGGAGGGCTGCTCTGTCATCCAGAATACTGAGGCATGCGACTGGTCATCTATCTGCACACATGGCCACTGTGTTCCCTGTGCTGGCTGGACTCTTCTGACCTCCATCTGCTTTTTCTTTAAGTGCTTTATTTTAGATATACATGATAGTAGAGTGTATTTTGACATATTATACATACATAGAGTATAACTTATTCTAGTTAGAATCCCATTCTTGTGGTTGTACATGTTGTGCAGTTTCACTGGTGGTGTATTCATAGATGCATTAAGAAAGTTGTGTATGAGTCATTCTATTGTCCTTCCTATTCTCCTTTGTCTAATCCAATAAACATCTACCCCCACCCCCATTATGGGTTAGCATCCACATATCAGAGAGAACATTTGGTCTTTGGTTTTGGGGGGATTGGCTTATTTAACTTAGCATGGTAGTCTCCAGATCTATCCATTTACTGGCAAATGCCATAATTTCATTCTTCTTTATGGCTGAGTAATATTCCATTGTGTATATATACCACATTTTCTTTATCCATTCATCTGTTGAGGGCTACCTAGTTAGTTCCATGGCTTAACTTTTGTGAATTGAGTTCTATAAACATTGATGTGACTGCATCATTATAGTATGCTGATTTTAATTTCTTGGGTATAATCTGAGGAGTGAGAGATCTGGGTCAAATGGTGTTTCTATTCTGAGTTTTCTGAGGAATCTCTATACTGCTTTCCAGAGTGGTTGCATGCCATAACCAGCACGACCATTGTGGAGGGATGATGAGGGCATGAAGAAAGGACAGACAGACACACATAGAGGAAAAAGCTGAGGCCAGGTGAGTAGCCAAGCCCTGGTGAGACTTGACTGACACCAGAGCTAGTTCAATGTGTAAATTATATAGGCTTTGCCATCAGAAGGTTATTTGTGAGAAAGTTTTAGCAAAGCAGGCAGTCTGAAGAATGCAGCAAAACTTGGGAGACATTGAGGTCATCTTGTTGTGCCCAGAATTGTCTACCTCAGGAGTTGGTGTCTGAATCCAGGGTTCTGACTGTTAGAGAAGCATGCCTTTGCAAGTAACCACCTGTGGCCATCATTACTATAGCAACTGGAGCATCTCAACTTTTGTATAGGCAGCTTTTGTATAGCAGCACTTTTGTATAGGCAGCTCTGAATACAAATGGAGTCATGAGGGAATCAGAGACCATAATTCGAGTCACCACTCCCCACACCAATTTGCAGTCCCCTCTGCAGTGTATCAGTGAACCCTTTTCCCCACATCCTTACCAACATTTACTTGTATTTTTGACAATTGCCATTCTGATTGGAGTACATTGGAGTCTCAGTATAGTTTTTATTTGCATTTCTCTAATAGCTAGAGGTGTGGAACATTTTTTATATATTTGTTGACCATATTTCTTCTGTGAAGTGCCTATTAAGTTATTTTTGTCCATTTATTTTTCTTTTTTTTCAAATATTCATTCATTATATATGACAGCAAAATGCATTATAATTCATGTTACACATATAGAACACAATTTTTCATATCTGTAGTTGTACACAAAGTACAGTCACAGCATTTATGTCTTCATACATGTCCTTAGGGTAATGATGTCCATCTCATTCCATTGTCTTCCTACTCCCATTATCCCTTCTCACCCTCTCTTTCTTTTGCCCTATCTAGAGTTCATCTAATCCTCCCATGTCCCCTCCAACCAAATTATGAATGAGCATCCTAAATCAGAGAGAGAACATTCAGCATTTGGGTTTTTGGAATTGGCTAACTTCACTTAACATTATATTCCCCAACTCCACCCATTTACCTGCAAATGCCATGATTTTATTCTCTTTTATTGCTGAGTAAAATTCCATTGTGTATATATGCCACATTTTCTTTACCCATTCATCTACTGAGGGGCATCTAGGTTGGTTCGACAATGTAGCTATTGTGAATTGTGGTGCTATAAACATTGATGTGGCTGTGTCCCTGTAGTATGATGTTTTTAAGTCCTTTGAGAATAGACCCAGTAAAGGAATGGCTGGGTCATATGCTGGTTCCATTCCCAGTTTTCCAAGGAATCTCCATACTTCTTTCCATGATGGCTGCACCATTTTTCAGCCCCACCAGCAATGTATGAGTGTACCTATTTCCCCACATCCTCTCCAACACTTACTGTTTGTGTTCTTAATAGCTGCCATTCTGACTGATGTGAAATAAAATCTTAAAGTAGTTTTAATTTGCATTTCTCTAATTGCTAGATATGTTGAACATTTTTTCATGTACTTATTGATTGATTGTATATCTTCTTCTGAGAAGTGTCTGTTCAGTTCCTTGGCCCATTTAGTGATTGGATTATTTGTCTTTTTGGTGTCAAGATTTTTAAGTTCTTTATATATTCTAGATATCACTGGTCTATCTGATGTGCATGTAGTAAAGATTTGTTCCCAATTAGTAGGTTCTCTATTCACCCCACTGATTTTTTATTTTGCTGAGAAGAAGCTTTTTAGTTTGAAACCATCCCATTTATTAATTCTAGATTTTAATTCTTGTGCAATAGGAGTCTTATAAGGAAGTAGGAGCCTAATACAATATGATGGAGGTTTGGGCCTATTTTTTCTTCTAGTAGACGCATGGTCTCTGGTCTAATTCTTAGGTCCTTGATCCACTTTGAGTTGAGTTTTGTACATGGTGAGAGATAGAGGTTCAGTTTCATTTTGTTGCACACGGATTTCCAGTTATCCCAGCACCATTTGTTGAAGAGGCTATCTTTTCTCCAATGTATGTTTTTTGCACTTTTATCTAATATAAGATAGCTATAGTTTTGGGCGTTCATCTCTGTGTCCTCTATTCTGTATCATTGGTCTACACGTCTATTTTGGTGTCAGTGCCATGCTGTTTTTGTTACTATTGCTCTGTAGTATAGTTTAAGGTCTGATATTGTGATGCCACCTGCTTCACTCTTCTTGCTAAGGATTGCTTTAGCTATTCTGGGTCTCTTATTTTTCCAGATAAATTTCATGACTGCCTTTTCTAGTTTTATAATGAATGTCATTGGGATTTTGATTGGAATTGCATTGATATTGTATAATGCTTTTGGTAATATAGTCATTTTGACAATATTGATTCTACCTATCCAAAAACAAGGTTACCCTGCAGTCTATCAGACCATAATGGAATGAAATTAGAAATAAATGATAAAATAAAAAAAAGTTATTCCAACACCTGGAGACTAAACAACATGCTACTGAATGAACAAGGGGTTGCAGATGACATCAAAGAGGAGATTAAAAAATTCTTAAAGGTGAATGAGAACACAGACACAACATATCAAAATCTCTGGGACACTATGAAGGCAGTTCTAAGAGGAAAGTTCATTGCATTGAGTTCATTCCTCAAAAGAAGAAAAAGTCAACAAATAAATGGCTTAAAATGACATCTCAAAGCTCTAGAAAAAGAAGAACAATCCGACAACAAAAGCAGTAGAAGACAGGAAATAACTAAAATCAGAGCTGAAATTAATGAAATTGAGACTAAAGAAACAATTTAAAGAATTGACAAAACTAAAAGTTGGTTCTTTGAAAAAATAAATAAAATTGACAGACCCTTAGTCATGCTAACGAAAAGAAGGAGAGAAAAAACTCAAATTACTAACATCCATGATGAAAAAGGTAACATCACAACAAACATCTCAGAAATACAGAAGATAATTAGAAATTATTTTGTAAACTTGTACCCTAATAAAATAGAAAATATCAATGGCATTGACAGATTCCTAGAGTCATATGAATGCCCAAACTGGACCTGGGGGATATACACAATTTAAACAGATCAATTTCAAGTGAAGAAATAGAAAATGCCATAAAAAAGCTACCAACCCAAAAAAAGCCAAATACTGGATGGATACACAGCTGATTTCTACAAGACCTTCAAAGAAGAACTAATACCAATACTCTTCAATTTATTTCAGGAAATAGAAAAAGAGGGAGCTCTTCCGGACTCATTATATTAGGCCAATATTACACTGATTCCAAAGCCAGGCAAAGACACAACCTAAAAGGAAATCTTCAGGCCAATATCTTTAATGAACATAGATGCAAAAATTCTCAACAAAATTCTGGCAAATTGAATACAAAAACATATCAAAAAGATAGTGCACCACGATCAAATGAGGTTTTTCCCAGGGATGCAAGGTTGGTTCAACATATGGAAATCAATAAACGTAATACATCACAACAATAGACTTTTTTAAAATGATTTTTTATTCTAAGATGTTATAAATGACAGCAGAAGGCATTACATTTCATATTACACAAATAGAGCACATTTTTTTTTTACAGTTTATACTGTTTGTATGCAAAGTATATTCACACCATTCGTGACTTCATACATGCACTTAGGGTAATGATATCCATCTCATTCTACCATCTTTTTTTTTTCTTCACCCTTTTGCCCCCTCCCTTCCCCTCTCTCCCCATTGGCCATTCCAGTATTCCTCTAATCCTCCTATTCTCCCCATCCCAACCTGACTGTGAATTGGCCTCCTTATATCAGACAAAACATTTGGCATTTGGATTTTTGGAATTGGCTAACTTCACTTAGCATTATATTCTCTAACTCCATCCATTTTCCTGCAAATGCCATGATTTTATTCTCTCTTATTGCTGAGTAATATTCCATTGTGTGTATATACCACATTTTCTTTATCCATTCATTTACTGAAGGGCATTTAGGTTGCTTCCACAGTTTAGCTATTGTGAATTGTGCTGCTATAAACATTGATGTGGCTGTGTCCCTGTAGTATGCTGTTTTCAGGTCTTTTGGGTAAAGAACAAGGAGTGGGATAGCTGGGTCATAAGGTGGTTCCATTCCAAGTTTTCCAAGGAATCTCCATACTGCTTTCCAGATTGGCTGCACCATTTTGCAGTCCCACCAACAATGTATGAGTGTGCCTTTTTCTCCACATCCTCGCCAACATTTATTGTTGTTTGTGTTCTTAATAGCTGCTATTCTGACTGGTGTGAGATGAAATCTTAGAGTGATTTTGATTTGCATTTCCCTAATTGCCAGAGAGGTTGAGCATTTTTTTCATGTATTTGTTGATTGATTGTATATCTTCTTCTGAGAAGTGTCTGTTCAGTTCCTTGGCCCATTTATTGATTGGGTTATTTGTTTTTTTGGTGTTATGATTTTTGAGATCTTTATATATTCTAGAGATTAGTGCTCTATCTGACATGCATGTGGTAAAAAATTGTTCCCAATTAGTAGGCTCTCTGTTCACCTCACTGATTGTTTCTTTTGCTGAGAAGAAGCTTTGTAATTTGAGTCTATCCCATTTATTGATTCTTGGTATTAATTCTTGTGCTACAGGATTCTTATTAAGGAACTTGGGACCTAATCCAACATGTTGGAGATTAGAGCTTACTTTTTCTTCTATTAGGTGTATTGTCTCTGGTCTAATTCCTAGATCCTTGATCCACTTTGAGTTGAATTTTGTGCATGATGAGAGATAGAGGTTTAATTTCATTTTATTGCATATGGATTTCCAGTTTTCCCAGCACCATTTGTTGAAGAGGCTATCTTTTCTCCAATGTACATTTTTGGCACCTTTGTCTTATATAAGATAACTGAAATTATATGTGTTAGTCTCTGTGTCCTCTATTCTGTACCATTGGTCTACTGGCCTATTTTGGTGCCAATACCATGCTGTTTTTGTTACTATTGCTCTGTAGTATAATTTAAGGTCTGGTATAGTGATGCCACCTGCTTCACTCCTCTTACTAAGGATTGCTTTAGCTGTTCTGGGTCTCTTATTTTTCCAGATGAATTTTATGACTGCTTTTTCTATTTCTATGAGGAATGTCATTGGGATTTTGATTGGCATTGCATTAAATCTGTATAGTGCTTTCGGTAGTATGGTCATTTTGACAATATTAGTTCTGCCTACCCAAGAACAGGGTAGATCTTTCCATCTTCTAAGGTCTTCCATAATTTCTTTCTTTAGTGTTCTGTAGTTTTCATTATAGAGGTCTTTCATGTCTTTGGTTAAATTGATTCCCAAGTATTTTATTTTATTTTATTTTATTTTTTTGATGCTATTGTAAACGGGGTAGTTTTCCTCATTTCCCTTTCAGAGGATTTGTCACTGATATATAGAAATGCCTTAGATTTATGGGTGTTGATTTTGTATCCTGCTACTTTGCTGAATTCATTTATGAGTTCTAGAAGTTTTCTGGTGGAATTTTTTGGGTCTTCTAGGTATAAAATCATATCATCAGCAAATAATGATAATTTGAGTTCAACTTTACCTATCTGTATCCCTTTAATTTCTTTCATCTGTCTTATTGCTCTGGCCAGCATTTCAATTACTATGTTGAATAGATGTGGTGAAAGAGGGCATCCCTGTCTTGTTCCAGTTTTTAAAGGGAATGCTTTCAATTTTTCTCCATTTAGAATAATGTTGGCCTGGGGATTAGCATATATAGCTTTTATGATGTTGAGATATGTTCCAGTTATCCCTAGTTTTTCTAGTGTTTTGAGCATGAAAGTTGCTGTATTTTGTTAAATGCTTTTTCTGTATCTATTGAGATAATCATATGGTTCTTATCTTTGAGTCTATTGATGTGGTGAATTACATTTATTGTTTTCCGTAGTTTGAACCATCTTTGCATCCCTGGAATGAACCCCCACTTGATCATGGTGTATCATATTTTTGATATGTTTCTGTATCCGTTTTGCTAGAATTGTACTGAGAATTTTTGCATCTAGGTTCATTAAAGATATGGGTCTGAAGTTTTCTTTTTTGATTTGTCTTTGCCTGGTTTGGGGATCATAGTGATGATGGCCTCATAGAATGAGTTTGGAAGTACTCCCTCTTTTTCTATTTCCTGAAATAAATTGAAGAGTATTGGTATCAGTTCTTCTTTGAAGGTCTTGTAGAACTCAGCTGTGTATACATCTGGTCCTGGGCTTTTCTTGGTTGGTAGGCTTCTGATGGCATCTTCTATGTCGTCGCTTGAAATTGGTCTGTTCAAATTATGTATATCCTCCTGCTTAAGTTTGGGCACATCATACAACTCTAGAAATTTGTCGATGGCTTCGATGTTTTGTATTTTGTTGGAGTACAGCTTTTCAAAATAATTTTGAATTATTTCCTGTATTTCCGTAGTGTTTGTTGTGATATTTCCTTTTTTGTCGCATATATTAGTAATTTGAGTTATCTCTCTCCTTCTCTTTGTTAGCCTGAACAAAGGTCTGTCAATTTTATTTATTTTTTCAAAGAACCAACTTTTTGTTTTGTCAATTTTTTCAATTGTTTCTTTGGTTTCAATTTCATTAATTTCAGCTCTGATTTTAATTATTTCCTGTCTTCTACCACTTTTGGTGTTGGATTGTTCTTCTTTTTCTAGAGCTTTGAGATGTAATTTTAAGTCATTTATTTGTTGACTTTTTCTTCTTTTGAGGAATGAACTCAATGCAATGAACTTTCCCCTTAGAAGTGCCTTCATAGTGTCCCAGAGATTTCGATATGTTGTGTCTGTGTTCTCATTCACCTCTAAGAAATTTTTAATCTCCTCTTTGATGTCATCTGCAACCCATTGGTCATTCAGTAGCATATTATTTAGTCTCCGGGTGTTGGAGTAGGTTTTATTTCTTATTTTATCATTGATTTCTAATTTCATTCCATTATGGTCTGATAGAATGCAGGGTAGAATCTCAACTTTTTTGTATTTGCTCAGAGTTGTTTTGTGGCCTAGTATATGGCCTATTTTAGAGAAGGTTCCATGTGCTGCTGAGAAGAAAGTGTATTCACTCGTTGAAGGATGAAATATTCTATATAAGTCAGTTAAGTCTAAGTTGTTTATTGTATTTTTGAGTTCTATAGTTTCTTTGTTCCGCTTTTGTTTGGAAGATCTATCCAGTGGTGAAACGGGTGTGTTAAAGTCACCCAGAATTATTGTGTTGTGGTCAATTTGACTCTTAAACTTGAGGAGAGTTTGTTTGATGAACATGGATGCTCCATTGTTTGGGGCATATATATTTACAATTGTTAAGTCTTGTTGGTGTATGGTTCCCTTGAGCAGTATATAGTGTCCTTCTTTATCCCTTTTGATTGACTTTAGCTTGAAGTCTACTTTATTTGATATGAGAATGGAAACCCCTGCTTGTTTCCTCTGTCCATATGAGTGGTAGGACTTTTCCCAACCTTTTACCCTCAGCCTATGGATGTCTTTTCCTATGAGATGAGTCTCTTGGAGGTAGCATATTTTTGGATCTGTTTTTTTGATCCAATCTGCTAATCTATGTCTTTTGATTGGTGAGTTTAGGCCATTAACATTCAGAGTTATTATTGAGATGTGTTTTGTATTCCCAGCCATTTTTATTTCTGGTATGTACCTTGACATGGTTTCTCTTCTGATTGTTTTTTTCCTTTAGTGTAATACCTCCCTCTGTTGATTTTCATCATTGTTTTTCTTTTCTTCTTCATGGAATATTTTGCTGAGGATGTACTGTAGTGCTGGCTTTCTACTTGTAAATTGTCTTAACTTTTGTTTATCATGGAAGGTTTTTATTTAGTCCTCAAATCTAAAGCTTAATTTTGCTGGGCATAAGATTCTTGGTTGGCATCCCCTTTCCTTCAGAGCTTGGAATATGTTGTTCCATGATCTCCTAGCTTTGAGTTTCTGAATTGAAAAATCTGCTGTGATACGAATTGTTCTCTCCCTATATGTGATCTGATTCTTCTCTTTTGCGGCCTTTAAAATTCTATGCTTTTTCTATATGCTAGGCATTTTCATTATAATGTGTCTTGGTGTAGATCTGTTGTAATTTTGTACATTTGGTGTCCTATAAGCCTCTTGTATTTGGTTTTTCAATTCATTCTTCATGCTTGAGAAATTTTCTGATGTTATCTCATTAAAGAGGTTGTGCATTCCTTTGGTTTGAAACTCTGTGCCTTCCTCTATCCCAATTATTCTTAGATTTGGTCTTTTGATGCTGTCCCATACTTCTTGGATGTTCTGTTCATGGTTTCTTACTATCTTCATTGTGTGGTCAACTTTATTTTTAAGATTATATACTTTGTCTTCATTGTCTGAGGTTCTTTCTTCCAGTTGATCTAGTCTGTTGGTGATGCCTTCAATTGTGGTTTTTATTTGGTTAATTGTTTCCTTCATTTCAAGGATTTCTGACTGTTTTTTTTTTTTTTTTTTCAGAGTTTCGATCTCTTTTTTGAAGTAATCTTTTCCTACCTGTATTTGCTGTCTTATATCTTTGTTGTGGTCAATTTTTGCCTGTATTTGCTCATTTAGGTCATTCTTTGATTCAAAGATCATTTTAATTATGAACCTTCTGAACTCCTTCTCTGACATTTCATCAACTTTGCTGAGCATGGGTTCTGTTATTGTAGAATCCTGGTTTGTTTGGGATATTTTTCTCCCCTTTTTTTCATGATGTCTATTTGTTTTACTTTTTGCAGTGTAGCTCTGAGTTATTACAGATTCTTCCCTATATTTTTTAATACCCTTGCACGTTGTCTGTGCCTTCCCTTAGCGCTGGACTATCAGAACCTGCCACTGACCCTCAAAGTATGCTACCTGAAGCTGGGTTCACCATGGTTGGCGCAGGCCGAACTGGTTGAGTCTGAGCTCCTTGGTGGTTGGGGCTAACCGCAATGGGGTGAAGATCAGTGGGACTGCCCTGGGACCGCTAGGCTCAGGCCGAGTTGGCAGTTCTGTCCTTGCTGTCTCCTGCTCTGTGGAGGAGGCTGGCCGGACTGGATGGAGCCTGGGCCTCTTGGTAGTCTGATGTAGGACCCCAGGACTGCCCCGGGCCGCCTGCACTCTAAGCAGAGTTGGTGGGTCTGTCCTTGCTGTCTCCTACTCTGGGGCGGAGTTCAGCGGGGCTGGCTGGAGGCAGGTCGTACACCAGCGTTCAGCGCGACTGACCTGGGGCTGGCCGTGCTTGGGTGAAGGTCCGAGGGACTTCCCTGGGCCGGCCTGGGCTCAGGCAGAGTTTGCAGGTCTGTCCTTGCTGTCTCCTGCTCTGGGGCAGAGGTCGGCGGGACTGGATGGAGCCTGGGCCTGGCGGCACTCTGATGCAAGGGCACTCTGATGTCACAACAATAGACTTAAAGATTAAAAACCATATGATCATCTCAATAGATGCAGAAAAGGTGTTTGACAAAATACAGTATGTCTTTATGTTCAAAACACTAGAAAAACTAGGGATAACAAGAACGTAACTCAACATTATAAAAGCTATCTATGTGAAGCCCCAGGCTAGCATCATTTTAAATGGAGAAAAAATGAAAGCATTCCCTCTAAAAACTGGAATAAGACAGGGCTTCCCCCTTTCACCACTATTTAACAGAGTGCTTGAAACTTTGGCCAGAGCAATTAGACGGATGAAAGAAATTAAAGGGATTCAGATAGGAAAAGAAGAACTCAAACTAGTACTATTTGCCGATGATATGATTCTATACCTAGAAGACCCAAAAAACTCCACCAGAAAATGTTTAGAACTAGTAAATGAATTTGGCAAAGTAGCAGGATACAAAATTAATACCCATAAGTCAAAGGCATTTATATACATCAGTGACAAATCCTCTGAAAGGGAAATGATGAAAACCATCCCATTGACAATAGCATCAAGAAAAATAAAATACTTGAGAATCAACGAAAGATGTGAAAGACTTCTCTAACCCAAACTACAGAACACTAAAGAAAGAAATAGCTGCCGTTTTGACTGGAGTGAGTTGAAATCTTAGAGTAGTTTTGATTTGCATTTCTCTAATTGCTAGAGATGTTGAATATTTTTTTCATATATTTGTTGATTGATTGTATATCTTCTTCTGAGAAATGTATTTTCAGTTCCTTGGTCCATTTATTGATAGGGTTATTTGTTTTTCTGGTGTTCAGAGTTTTGAAATGAAGGAAACAAAAAACAAATAAAATAACTCGAAAGAAAGCATGACCAACAGACTAGATCAATTTTTCCCATTTATTAATTGGACTGTTATTTTTTTGTTGTTGTTAAGCTTTTCAAATTCTTTGTATATCCTGAGATTAATGCTCTGAGGTGCACATGGAAAAAATTCTCTTGCATTCTGTAAGCTCTCACTTCACATTCTTGATCATTTCCTTTGCTGTGAAGAAGCTTTTTAGTTTGATACCATCCCATTTATTGATTCTTTTTTTTTTTTAACTATTTAAGTTGTAGGTGAATAGTATGTCTTTATTTATTTTTACATGGTCCTGAGGATGGAACCCAGTGCCTCTCATATGCTAGGCAAGCACTCTGCCACTGCGCTACAGTCCTAGGCCCCATTTATTGGATCTTGATTTTACTTCTTGTGCTTCTTGTTGAGAAAGTCAGTTTCTAAGCCAATATGATGGAAAGTTAGGCCTCCTGTTTCTTCAATAGGCACAGTGTCTCTGGTCTAATGCCTAGGTCCTTGATCTGCTTTTAATTGAGTTTTGTGCAGGGTAAAAGATGGGGGTTGAATTTCATTCTGCTACATATGGATTTCCAGTTTTCACAGCACCATTTGTTAAAGAGGCTATCTTTTCTCCATTGTATATATGTCTGTCTGTTTTTTTGTGTGTGGTTAATTAGTGGTTGGTTTTTCTTCTTTGGAAATTTTAATGTTTTTTTTAATTATAAAAACAAAAGTCTTGTAAATTTTTTGAAGAGTAAAAATTTAGCAGTCTCTCATTTGATTGGTGGAATTGCATGAATAATGAATTCTAATCAGTCAGATTAGTAAAGCTCATACAAGTAAAACCAAGAAATGTAAATATTTTACTTATCATATTGAGTTTAGAATGATAAAGTCCGTATTACAATGATCTGAGAACCTCAAATTCTGAAATGCAGTTAAAAAAAAAGATTTAGTCTTTGATATGTTTTCACGGCATATTAAAACTGACAACAACATTCTTCTTAATGGAAAATATCAGTGATAAATATAGTAAATACATTGTATATTATTTTCTTTTTTGTAATAAGAACAAAAAAATGGGCTTTTACAGAGCAAGTTGCCAAAACCAATGAAAGTAGCCAGGGCAGGCAGAAACAGATTAAATTCTTCAAAATTTTAAATATTATTTTTTGTGTGTTTCTTTTATAAGTTGTTGTACTTATTTATCTAGAAGCTATCATTAGGCTTGATTTGTGAAAACTATTGTGTCAATCTGGTGACTTACGTCATTTTTATTTTCTAAGCAATTATTCCATGGCACTCCTGTAACAATAGAGAATTTCCCAAGTTGGAAGGCCAAGTTTGATGCAGAACTTTTGGAAATTAAAAAGAAATGCATGAAAGATAAAGAGCAAGCAGGAAAACATAAATTAAGTGGTGTGATATTCCCTGACCCCATAATTTTTTTCTGTTACCCTCAAATATTCTGGTATGCTTTCTTGTGTAGCAAGAGAATCATTGAACATATTTTTTATACAAAAATAGTATACATAGGCATCTAGGACAAAAAGAGAAAATATATAAACATGATTTTTTTAAACATAATTTATAATTAATATTTCCCCCAGTACTGAGGATTTAATCCAGGCACCTTCTACTACTAAGCCATGTCCCCAGCCTTTTTTCACTTTTTATTTTGAGATAGGGTCCATTAAGAAGACAAGACCAGTCCTGATTGCAATCCTCTGCCTCAGTCTTCCAAGTAATTGGGATTACAGGCATATTTCACTGTGCCTGGCTATGAGGAATTTTTATGTCTGATTTGTGGTACAAATATAACAAATAATAGATCTTGAAATAAGGGATATTTAAGATAATAAGCTTACTATAAAGGGAAGTCTCATTGTTTTTCTAGGACTCTTAAGACAGACTAGGTTTTCTTTGTTCCATTTTAATGTGAATATATTTCATATGCCTCCTAGCTACTGAATGAGTTCATAAATTTATTGAAATTTGCAGGAAGATGGATTGTTAGACTTCTTTTCCTGAATTGTTACATTTTTTTCAACATTCATAGACAAGGTGATCAAATACTATGCCATTTGAGTTAATCATACTTACATCTTTTAGGGGAACAGCTATTTGAAACAGACCATAATCTTGACATATCTGATATCCAGTTCTTGGAGGATGGTAAGATAATATCAGAATTCCATATGTATATAATGTTGTCTTTAATTTTAAACCACAAATATCAGAGTGAGAATTTAATGTCAATTTTTCCTCCAAGACCGATAAAAAATTCATTTTGAAGCAAAACTTGTAAACAGTTGATCAGTTTATACATTTGAACTGAGTATTTTAATTCTATAACAATGTACCATTTAAAAGTTTTATGGTAACTTAAGCAATCTAAAGATAGGAATAGACAATTATGGTCACAAGGGCCTCTAACAATTAGAAAACAGGGCCATTGTGACTCAGATGACCTGTTTCCCCCAAATTATTAGTATCAGAATTCTATGGGCAGTATCTTCCATAGCCTCTCATGGTGCTTGGGAAAACCTCAGATGTAGAACTCCTTGTATTTGCTCTCTTGCTGCCTTCGGAGTGGCTTGTCCCCTTTGCTTTCTTTACCCTCCTTTTTCTCCTATCCCTTATGCTCTTTTGGTCTTCCATCTATCCATTATCACACTCAAAAATATTTATTGTGTATCTTGGACCCTGAAATTATAGCAGAGGATAGTATAAAGCAATTTCCTGTCCTCATGGAGCTTATGGTCTACTTCTATTTTTAAACTGGACTCCACACTCAGTCGCACCTCTAATAGGACCCTAGATTTCTGTACTTTGTGAAATTTCTGCAAGAGCCATCTTGCTAGTTGGGGATCTTCTGGCTTCTGCTATAGAAAGTTAGACTTATTCAAGGTGTTATCTTTATAGAAGGTGAAGAAGCAATGTTGAAGTGGCCCACTGCTAAATCATTCATTTTAACCTTGCTGATATTCACCCTTTTAAAAAAAATGTATCTTATTACATTTTTTGTAGCAGAGTTTTAATTATCTAAAAAAAAAAAAAAGATTTTTATAGTCTGGAAAAAAAAGTGAAAACCTAGCAAGGATGTACTTTTCCTATTTTTTTTTTTGAAAAATATTAATTCCAAATTGATCTCATTCTCTTTGAACAAGTTTTAGTATCACTCATTCTTAATCCCTTTCCTTTTGTGATGGATCAGGTACATCTTCAAATCCAGTAAGTTACCAAAACATACCTATTGATTTTGCCTCTGAAAAGTCTTCTCATCACTTTCATCTCCTAACTTGAAGGTTTTATCAATTTCACCTGGACTTTTGTGGTAGCCTCTGAAATTGTTTCCACACATCTCTTCTTCCTTCTAATGTCCTTATCTGTTTTATAGTTGCTGCCTCTGAGATGGCATTTCTAAACATATATTTAATCATAAAACCTCACTTTTTAAATCATCTCAGGATTAATTCCATTGCTTTGAAAAAAAGGTTGACTTATGCAGTCCTCAGTCTGACCCTTATCCATGTTATCTGTTGCTATTTTTCCTAAAAAAATCTTGCTTTCCAGCCGGGCGTGGTGGCGCACGCCTGTAATCCCAGCACTTTGGGAGGCTGAGGCAGGAGGATCACGAGTTCAAAGCCAGCCTCAGCAATGGCGAGGCACTCAGCAACTCCGTGAGACCCTGTCTTTAAATAAAATACAAAAAAAAAAAAAAAAGGGCTGGGGATGTGGCCCAGTGGTCGAGTGCCCCTGAGTTCAATCCTGGTACCACAAAAAAAAAAAAAAAAAAAAAAAAACAAACAAACAAACAAACAAAAAAAAATCTTGCCTTCCAGTTAGACATACTTAAGGTCTTACTCTTATTCTTGGCTTTGTATATATTTCTATGTAGAATTGCTTTAACATGACCTCTTCTTGGTGGATTCAGATTTAGCATGAAGATATTTTAGACTTCATCAG
Organism: Tamias sibiricus; assembly: GCA_025594165.1. Classification (NCBI taxonomy): domain Eukaryota; kingdom Metazoa; phylum Chordata; class Mammalia; order Rodentia; family Sciuridae; genus Tamias; species Tamias sibiricus. Next base: position 102,031,206 of record CM046666.1, read on the forward strand.
CTCTGTGAAACCTTTACAGAGACATTTATTCTTTGATCTGGACTTAGAATTTTATATTTTTCTTACTGAACTACTCATAGGCATGAAGCAAAACTTGTTCTCTTTATCTTCTCGTTACAATGAATTTCAGTAAGTAGAGTCTGAGAGGGAAGGAAGGTTACAATGTGTGGAGATTCAATAGAGCCATACTATGCTATATTAATCTACTCCAGACAAAGTGAAGAGTGTGATGTTTAATGTGGAGTCTGGCTATCTCTTATTGTAGGGCTCAGACATGTGGAGTCTTGAGAAGTGATACTATTGGTTACAAGGTGAACTGAGGGAGAGAAAAGGTCAAGTTCCATCTGGCAATTAATTAGCAAGTATAAGAGAGGTTCCTGGTACAAGTCTCATTGATAGTTAACTTGGTATAACCAGGACAACATATCTTTAATATATAACATGCCACATTATAAATATGTATTCTATGATAAGCCCTTAACAACAACAAAAGATTTTTAAACTGTGACCTGGAGGAATGAAATTGCTCTTCAAGTGTTAAGAGTCTCTACTGACAAATAAAGATGTGATTTGCACTAGTAGTTTGGGATTTCATAACTGATACCTCATGTGTACATTGAGAAGTTTCTGTCTGGTACTCCAGTGAGTTCCATCTTTTATTCTTGAGTATAAGACTGAAAGTGAGTTTTGTTGTGCTTGTTGCAGCTGGAAACAATGTGGAGGTAGATGAGTCTTTGTTCCAGGAAATGGATGACTTGGAGCTGGAGGATGATGAAGATGATCCAGACTACAATCCAGCTGACCCAGGGAGTGACTCAGCAGACTAATGGACTGTCCCCATCTGCAGAGAAGCTTGACTGCCACAGCATCTGTGGCTATGCTGAGAGGGTTTTGATTTTCCTTTCTTTTTTTCTAAGAAAAAAGTAATTTTCAGGAGAATATTCTTCTGATCACTTTCATCATTGAACTTAATAAACTGACCTTAAAGTTTCAAATATAAATGTTCACTTCTTCTATTTGATGAGCAGAAGGTAACATATTTAAAGTCATTTAGTGTTGGAGAGAGATCCTGCTTATAACACCAAGACTTGAAGGTAGGCTGCTGCATGCACATGTGTGTGTTCATACATGAGGAATCAGAATATCTCAGAATTTCTATTCTGGAGAGAGTTGTTATTTGGATGCTAAGTGTTGTCATTTGTACTAGAAGGCTGAGGCAAATAGAGCACTAATCCTAGAATTTTCTGGCACAATAAATTTAAGTCTTAATAAAACCAGAGCCTATATTATAGGTACAAAAATTGGATTTTATACAATAGTAGTACTTGAATCAGAATTTGTGGTATTTTTAAAAGATGTTTATTCTTAGGTCACTTCTCAGGTTAGGTTTATGTAATTCCCAGTCTACATTTTTAAACAGTGAAATTGCTTACCAGTTCTACAGGTGATTCTGATTCACACTCCTGATTGAACTACTATCCTGCAATTTTGAAGTCTGTATGTGTATCTCTACTGCTTTCTAATTAGTGAAGGGGTCTGAATTCTAATGGTTATATACTGTGTGCAAGAGAAACACACATCACCCTCCATACATTGTAACACTGTCTTCATATTAATTTGAAATGACTGACTTGGGGTTACCATATGGGAGAACCAGGCTTCATGTGAGTTTTCCAGTCTTTGCAGCTTTAGACGATTGATCCAAGTTCAGTGGGAAATCACTTGTGCTATTGCAAAGAGCTGCCTTTACTTAAAAAAGACACATGCCACATACCTGCAAACAAAACTGTATGAATCCCACATTGATTATGGACTTTCATGATTAAAAAGCCAAATTTTCATTGGGAAATTTAATAGTTTTTCAAGGAAACTTCTGGTCAGCCTTGATCCCAGAGCAATAAAACAGAGTAGCAGAAAGAGAAAGAGAGATCTAAAAATTGTTATGTGAGGTTTTGTTTTTCCTAAGAGCTCCTGCTGGAAGCTGTTTAAAAGATGCATAAGAACCTAGAAGAAGTGGTCTAACTGAGGCTAAAATAGCAGTGAGGAGCAGTGTGGTACTGAGGTCAGTGAAGACTTGGCCTCGAGGTGTCAAAAATGATTCCCAGGGCTGGGAATGTGGCTCAGTGGTAAAGTGCTTACCTAGCATGTGTAAGGCCCTGAATTCAATCCCCAACACTGTCAAAATAAATAAACAAATGAATAAATAAATAAGATATCCCTCTCCCCTTCATGCTGTTTTTAAGGATCAGTTTTATACATTTCTTCCAGGTATTGAAATGGATTTCCACTTTTGTCATTTCAGACTATAGGTAAAACCTAGTGATAAAATGAACATAACCTAGTTAGTTCTAATAACACTTCCAAGTCTTTACACGTAAGTATTCAATTTGCTCTTGGTTTTATTCTGGGAATTAAACCAAGATTCAGCTTCTCAAAACAGAGCACACATAATCCCAGGATGTGCAATGGCATGACTAGTGGTATATGAAGCAATAATTGGCATGTCTTGAATTATCCGATTTTTTCTTGGATTTGGGAAAATCTTTGTTTAGCTTTTCTACTTGAGCTACATTAAATTTTGCTAGGTTAAAAATAAAAACTATATTCTTTACTGTATACTGTAGTAATGCCTGTCATGGAGTAAGCACCTAATATTGTTGAATGAATGAATTATGGAGTAGAATGCAAAATTATGTACTTCAAAAGATAAAACATGATGGGCTGGGGCTGTGGCTCAGCGGTAGAGCGCTGGCCTCGCATGTGCGCAGCCTGGGTTCGATCTTCAGCACCATGTAAACATAAATGCATTCATTGTGTACAACTAAAGTAAATAAATATTAAAAAAAACATGAGAATTCAAATAAATTTTCTTTTTACCATCTGTATCTCTGGACAGTGTTAGATTCAATATTACTCTATGCTCTTTTGCCAGTAGGGCTGTCCTAGGGAAAAGACTGAACAAGTTCTGCTCTAAGGCGGCTCATTAAATGGTTACATGTGGACTGCCTGCTTGGGGTAAAACCAGGGGGAGTGATCAGTCACATCTCAATGAAAAGAATGAGTTTATTGATAGTATTGTCAGAAACTCAAAATACATGTGCCAAGAAGGAAAGAGATGCAGTGTTGGATTCCAGACCAAGATAAAGATTGTGGGTTTTCAGTATTTGTATGCTAGCACTTGTTAGGTGTGTTGAGGTACAAATGGAAAGCAGGTAAACTGCCCCAGTAGTTATGGCGTTTGTCTTTTGTAGAAAATACATGTCATGAAGTAAAAGTAGGAGACATTGTATGACTTTGTGACAAAATGAATCACACACTTTAATAACTGTAGGGAGTGATTTTAGAGACCATTGAATGGTAGGTCAATTTTTTCAGAAGAGATGACATGTAAAGTATGAATTTGTGTAACTGTGTAAAAGTGAATGACATCAATTAGCTGTTTTAGGAATTGTATCAGAGTGACATTAAAAAAATGCTGCCAAAAAGGTAATTCATGTGTTTTCAGGGTTCATTTTAAGTGGATTCATGTGAACTTTTGGTCAAGCTACTTGTTAGAAGGTGGTTGATGGGGTCATTTTAACTGGTGATCAAACTCATCAAAAAATTTATTATTCAAGAAAAATGGCCTATGATGATTGAAATCTTACATCTAAACTTAATTTGCATTATCCTATGTAAGTGACTGAATCTCAACCCAGTTTTCATTTTTTTTGTCTAATTTTTTAAAATTTCATTTTCACAAACACTATTGAAAGCAAGAGAGATTCATACAAATTTACTTTGTTATTGCTGATTGGGAATGTTCACTTTGAAAGATCTGTTAAATAAGCTGACTTATTGAGCCAGTAAGGTGAGCAGCTGATTCAGTTAACACGTGAGTGCTACCGTGTGCCAGCTGTCCTTTCTGGTAATGTGAATGTCCTTTCCTTCCTCGCTGTGAAAGGAAGAAAAATAAAATGCAGTATAGTCCTGTGTTTTCCTGTCTGACCAGCATTTTATCCAGTAGTAGCCACACCAAGATATAGGTTAGGTTCTGTAATAACCACTTTCAAAGACACTCTGCAATATGACACAAGTAAGCACACCAACACAAATGGTGGTGTTTGCAGTCCTGAACCATAAAGTAACATTTCATTATTTCTCTTAATTCTGTGATGCAGCTAAATATTTTAGGCATACTAAACCAAATGAGAAGAAAGCACTGGGTGGAATCAGGAGGTAGGAAGAGTAAGAGAGACAGACCGATTCATATTGTTGGAAAGTGAAGTCTCTAAAAGAGGCCACTGAGAAATAGTGTTGTTTTCAAAGAACTAAGAGAGTTTTTTCCAATATTAAACAACTTTTTTCATTTCCTTACACATTTAATTAACGTTTTTAAATGACTGTTTTTTTTTTCCTGCCTGTTAGCCTTTTTTATTAGGCATTTGATCATCCTAAACATACTCAAGAATTTCCTCTTCTCTACATTTGCAACAATTTTTCCTTGAGACAACACTCTGCTAGTTTTCCTGACTTTGTCTCCATGCAGTATTTACTTTTGAAAATTCTTTACTGTTGGGCATTTAGATTTCCACATTTTTTATCTGAACAATGTACCATAGTATTCACTGACTGAAAATAAGTTGGAAACAAAATATCTGCAGTTTCTTTTTTTAAAGGTAAAGGTAAAATATTTAACCCCCCAAAAGCTGTGGGGGGGGGAGCATAAACTATCCCATGATGTACTTACATACTAAATAAATTTTTATAGCAACCACAAAAATCAGTAATTAGAAAATGGGAAACAATAGCTTTGATAAACTTTGCATTTCAAGAAAAATCATATTTGCCACTATTCTCTTTCCTTGCTATTTTTTTAATTTTTTTTTTTTTTTTGTAGATGGACACAATGCCTTTATTTTTTTTTTTTTAATTTATTTTTTTATGTGGTGCTGAGGATTGAACCCAGTGCTTCATACTTGGGTAGCATTGGCTTTGCTACTGAGCCACAATCCCAGCCTCTTTCCTTGCTATTCTTAACTAATTTCATGGGATTTTTGTTTAGGATGCGAAGTCTGCACATATGCTTTTAAGTGGGAAGGTTGGAGTTTTTCTGTCTGTCATTGGAAATCAGTTGATAATGAACTTGCACACTTTTAGCCAGTGTTGAGCAGCTTTAGCCCAGGAGAAAAAAAGAAACAATTGTGAAGATTTAGTATTTGATACTTAATATGTTAGTTCACCAGTGATGTTGGCACATTTCTGAGTATGAAAATGTATGGATCAGTTGGTTAGAATGGTGAGAATTGGGATAGTCATGCACAAGTAGTGTGAACTTGAACAAAACTCACTAAACCTGTCTGATCCTTAATTGTCTCATCTGTAAGGTGGGGATGATAAAACGTAATGATTTGTTTTAGAGATGGAAAATTGTTGGGTAACTGGTCAGTTACAGTTAAGTTTTTCACTGGGCTTTGCCTATAAATCTTTCCTGATGCATCTTATTCCACAAGCCCTACACAGTTGAATTGCAATGTTGTATACTTCTCCATTTTGCTTTGTCATCATATCATCAAAACATCTAAATCAAGAAAAAGTCAAAAGTTGATTTAGCAGTGGGCATCTCCTTTAGTTTGCACAAATGTTGCTCTGCATTCACATCTGTAGCAGCAAACCTGCCTCAACTTAGAATTTCTAATTCTGAAGAGCAGAATAGGGAGCTCCTCATCTCTCTATTTGATCAGTTGCGGCCTCTATTGCAACTGCATTTCAGTTCAGCTTCTCCCTCTACTCAGTCATGCTTTCTTCACTCCCGCACAGGCATGGGTCCTTGGAGTTCTTCCCAGCCTATATACAAATCCGTCTCTATCCTGGGAGAACTCAACTCTTACATCTTACCCAATGATTTAAATTAAAGAATCATGGTGACCCAATGGCAGATGGTAGTAGATTGGAACTGGCTGAGAGCAGAATTTGGTAGGGAGGGTCTTGAGCTAGTGCCTAAGCTAATTCCTACTGACCCCAGGTTTATGCTATGAAGAGTGGTTCTTGGTTGCAGTGGAAATATATGGGAGCATTTCTGAGTGTTGGAATACACCAAAGTGGGTAGGAATCAGTGATACTAGACATTTTCTGATATGAATAGTCCCACAAGACAAAAAGCTGTTTCAAATGCTGCACAAATTTCTAGTGTTTCTCTAGATATTCATGACCGTGAAAAACATATATAAAATTGAGTGCAGAACTTCATTCCATGTTACATGTAAAGTCAGTTTGTTTTGTAAAATTTTAATATGCATTGTTTTAACAATGTAATTGCCATACAAATTGAGGAAAGATTATACTTTGTTGTATTCAGAAATTTATCAAGAGCTTATCAGCATTTAATAAAACAGCATTATTGATTACAAGGTTTTATATTATACATGAATTTCCAAGACAATGTATATATTTTATACATTTCTAGTTCTTGAATTTATAGTGATTCTACTTACAGGTGTAATAATTTGTACCTTATTATGTCATAGTTTAATAGTACTTGCATGTATACATATGTGTAATTCTATTTTGTTACACTCTTATTTCTCCTTTATAGTTATGGTATTGATTTTTTTCCAAATTGCATATATATTTAGGTCATGCTATCTGTGGATTTTATCTCAGGAGAGTAAAGGAATTACAACTTTATAAAAAATGTAAATGAAATCACAATAAAATACTTCAGACTTACTAGAATGATTAAAATTAAAAAAAAAAAACAATCTCAATATGGTGGGAATGTGGAGTAATCAAAATTCTCACAATGATGCTAGAAGTATAAAATGGTATAATCATTTTGAAAAACTGGAGTTCCTTGTAAGTAAACAATTTTCTCTATGACTTGGTGAATGTGTTCTTAGGTATTTATGCAAGAGACTTAATGTGTGTCCAAAAACAAGATCTTGTTTAAGACTCTTCATAGCAATTTTATTCCTGAACATCCTAAACTAGAAATACCCTAAGTCATCAATGGGTAAGTGAACAATTTGTGCTATTTTTATACAAAATACTACTCAGCAATTATAAAAGAACACATTCTGGTATGCATTAGAAAACAGATGAGAGCCAGGCACAGTGGTGCACACCTGTAATCCCAGCACTTGGGAGGCTGAGTCAGGAGGATTGCGAGTTCAAAGCCAGCCTAGCAATGGCAAAGCACTTAGCAACTCAGTGAGACGCTGTCTCTAATAAAATACAAAAAGGGCTGGGGATGTGGCCCAGTGGTCGAGTGCCCCTGAGTTCAATCCCTGATCACCACCCCCCCCAAAAAAGAAGAGAAAACAGATGAGTCTCAACAATTTTTTTTTTTTTTTTTTTTTTTTTTTTTTTTTTTAGGAAAAGATGATTGATATCCTTTACATGAAGTTTCAGGAAGCAAAACTATGTTAAGAAAACTGGAAAAATGCTTGTCTCAGGTTTGGAAACTGACCAAAAGAGATTTGTGTTGATGTAAATGTATATATTTTACAAAATCCACAAGCCATGTGTTAACATTATGTATTTTGTAGCATACATATTATACTACCATTAAAACAGAGTATTGTAGACCTTAGACAAGACAAGGTCCACTGTCCCCAACTGTAGTTGCCAATTTCATGTGACAGATACCTTTGCTGGATGCCTAGGTGGAAGGAGACACATCTTAGTGAAGGTCAGCAAAGATCTAGGAGACAGAACACAAAATGTGGACACTAAGTTCCATGTCCTGTGCATTTAGGGAAGGAGAAATAGGAAGGGAAGATTTATTGACAGGAGAAAGCACCCTGACAAGGTGTTTAAATTACCTGGATATTTACTTGAAGTCACTGTTTAACATTGATGGCAATTTGCGAGATTCAGTCTGTAGGTTTAATTTGTTTTTAAATGATGATAATGGAGATTTAAGGATAAGATGGCTGGATAGAAAAGAACACCTCCCACCCCTACCCCATTGCTGAGTCATAGAGCTACAATTCTAACCATATTGTAGGAGATTGAGAAAATAATTAAAGCTCTGGACTTAAATTTGTACAGTGCTAGAAGGTGCCTCCTAGGGAGCAAATCACTCAGTTAGTGAGTGAGCAAAGAGCACAGCCCTATCGAAGAGTCCTGTGAACATAGAAATCTTGTAGGTCCTGCAGTTACACTTCAAAAATGTTCATTATTTATCAAAGACAGGATTTGTGTTGAAGTAAATGCAATGAATTTATTATTTTTTTGATGAAAAATAAACAAAAATAAGCACATCTCAATTTTATCTGACATGATTGTGAATGAGAGAAATGACTAATGTGAATTTCATTCTCAATTATCATATGAGGCAAATATATCATCATTAAATAAGAAATCTTTTGTACATTTTTTCTAAGCATAAAATGTGCTCATAGTAACTGTACTGTGAATATATAATTAATGGTAAATTTAAATTCCTCTTTTGATTGTATAAAAGACACTATTGCTATCTATCAACCAGAGTAAACTGTCTGGAAATGGCAGTGTTCATGAGCGCCACTTAGTAGTTAAAGTGTTTATTGTGTTCTAGATGCCAGTACTATTGTTATCTGTGGCTGGCTCCTGGGAGCAAAAGGACAAAAAAATAAAAAACAAAAAAGGAAAACTTTACCCTACCCATCCTAGATTCTTCTTTGAGTTTTATCTCCCCCCACAATCTTCCTGCCTTTCCTCACTTTCTGTATCGTCAGCTACTTGTATTTTTGTTATTTGCCTGAATTTACAGATGTTTGACAGATGGTCTGAAAGGGGGTTAAGTTGCCATAATGGTTTGGAAAATTGATTGATACAGTTTTGGTTCTAGGATTTTATGAATCTTTGAATAATCACACTGAGCTTTAATCTCCTGTAGACTGGATTAATTTCAGACAAAATCTTGGTATCTTTGGTGGGTTTCTCTCCTGCATGGGTAATCCCCTCCATCTTCCCTCCCCCCTCAACACAACCCATACCTGTAGTTTTTCCTTGGAACCTGTGCTTTCTTGAGTTCCCTACTTTTCCAGAATTCCTGATTTTTCCAGGTTACAGTTGTATTGAATTTAAACTTCATCTTCTTCCCCATTTATCCAAGATTCTAGAGGTGAGGGATTCCTTGTTTTCTTCATTATCTCCATTGAAAGGAGAGAAATAGATAGACCCTTGACCTTAGCTTTTTTAAAATAGTTTTTACTTGTCAATGGACCTTTAGTTTTTAAAATTAATTTATATGTGGTGCTGAAAATAGAACCCAGTGCCTTACACATGCTAGGTATGTGCTCTTCCACTGAGCTACATACATACAACCCCAGCCCAGACCCTTGACCTTATTAACAGGTGATCTGAGAGTTTGAGCCTTTTCTAGATAAATGTAAACCAGTGTGCAGTACATATAAATGAAAATTCATATTTCTTTTCCAGTTCTTTTTAAGGGTCCTCTGTACTTCAGGATCTCTAGAGATGTTTGGCTTAAGAAACATTATCTACCCAATTTCCTAAACCAGGTACAGGGAAGATATTCTTTAATCCTTGGTATGACATCCATCAAATTCAGTCTGTAGGAGGGATACTTGTTCTTTCCAATCTCAATATTCTCCAGGATAGGAGCCTTCTGCCCATGTCTGAGGAGGAAACATTAAAATTAACATTTAAAATCTAATCAGTCTTTATTGTCAGTTGTTGTCTAAGGGCCCAATGCTTTGTTCTCTTTCTTTCTTCCTCTTGGGAACTTTTTGGGTCTGGGCACAACATTGAGTACTCCCTAGTTTTTAAACTTTTGCTAACTATGAATTAATGTTTTGTCCATTTAGTAACTACAAGATTTTTTCTGCTCTTTGAAAATGTTTTCTTATTTATTTTATAAATCTCATAAATGTATGGTAAAATACAGAAAAAATGTACAAATCCTATGTACACTGTCACATGAATATTCCTAAAATGAACAGTACTGAGATCAAAGAGAAAATATAATCTTAACATCCCAGAAGTACTCTCATTTACCTGTTAAGTCACCACATTATTCCGTAAAGGCAAACACGTACCTTCTAAAACCATAATTAGTTTCACCTGTTTTTGAATCATATAATAAACCATATAATGAGTGTCTGGCTTTTTTCCACTGACTATTATATTTCTAGACTTGTGTATGTTTTCCACAGAGTTGTAATTCATGCTTCTTTATAGATAATTTGTTTCCTAATGTGAAATTCCACAATTTACCTATTTATTTTGATGTACATGGATATTGGTTTGTGCTATGGTTTGAATAAGTGTCCTCCAAAAGACCCATGTGTTGAAAGCTGAGTCTCTACTCCCTAGTGCTATTGGGAGTAGAGCAACAGGTGGGGTCTAGAAGGAGGAAGTTAGGTCATCAGGGCCATTCCATTGGGGAATATTAGGAGCCTGGCCTTTTCTTCTTTCTCTTTTTTTATTTCCAGATGCCTTGAAGGGAGCAGCTTTTCTCCACTACACGCTGCCCATCATGAAGTAGTGTTTCACTACAGGCCCATAAACCATTGAGTGAAGTGACTGTGACTGAAACCTCTGAAACAATGTTCAAGAATGAACTTTTCCTCCTTGTGAGTTTATTATCTCAGGTATTTTGTTAAAATAATGAAAAGCCAAGTAATACAGGTTGTTTCCATTTGATGACTTTTGTGTTACACTTAAAGGCTTATAAATCTACTAAGCTTTTATTAAATATTCAACTGTTAAATTTATGTGAGATAATTTTATTGAATGATACATTATAGATAGAACTTTTGTTGTGGTGGTGTTGGTGTTGCAGTAATGGGGAATAACGCCAGGGGAGTTCTGCTACTGAACTATATGCCTTATGTAGCCAGGGCTGGCCAAGAATTTGCTATCCTCTTGCCTCAGCTTCTTGAGTCCTGAGGTTACATGACCAGCCAGAGAGAAATATATTTTCATCTATTGCAAACTGTGATCTGTTAAATTATTTAAAAGAAGTACATGTTTATATAGTTCTTTTCCATTTATACTATATCACATTTGAATATTCACATTGATTCTGAAACCAAAGAATTGAAATTTAAGTATAAGAATAAAATGATTTTTAATGTTTAATTGATCCTAAGTTTCATTGTGAGTAAAGGAAAGTACACAGTACAGAATAGTCTCTGAAGATATTTACAAGTAATGTTTATGCTTTCTGTTTTGCCATTTTCATGCTGGGTTCCAAAGCTGCCAAATCAATTTAATTTCTGATTTTTAATTTTAATTATTAAACTAAAATATATTTTTTTAATTTTCAAGAATTCATGGCAACTAATCTAAGCATAGTTTTTTATTTTGTTAATTAAGCTTTATAATTTTAGGAATTAAATAGGCATAAATTATTAGGTATGTTAAGGTATTGCCTCTGATTAGATCTTATATGATTATTTTATACTGTGATTAGAATTCTACTCTGCATTTATATCCCAGATGAACTTCAGGGGAAAGCCTTTCATTTCCCTCCGGAATATGTGGTCAAATCTTTCATTCTGCTCCAGAGTAAAATGATGTTTCCAATCTCCAATGGTACCTAATGAGATAAGAACATAAAGGCACCTTAATGTATAAGTAACACTTCATATTAAAGACTACCTCAACCATTGGAACCCATTTGTCCCATTGTCCCAGATGTGGAACACCTGAAACATTTAAATGGAGCAACAAATATACCGCTTGTGATAACTTTGAAATAATATTTGAATATTGTTATATTCACAGAATTGAAAAATTTGACATTAATGGGTTAATCTCTTCTCAACCAAGCTAAATATTTGTTGGTGTCCACAGGATTGGAGACCTCATCTTTTCTTACACAGGAGATTGAATAAAGAATCTAGGGGGGCTGGGATTGTGGCTCAGCAGTAGAGTGCTTGCCTAGCATGTGGTTCGATCCTCAGCACCACGTAAAAATAAACGCATTGTGTACAACTAAAGCAAATAAATAAATATTTTTAAAAAAATCTAGGAACACAATAATGCAGTAAATAGATTTAAAGTTCACTTCCCCACATGTTAGCCTTTCCCCCTATATTATCCTTAGGAGGAAAAAAGTATAGAAGATATGAATATATTAGAATTTAAAAAGTATGTTTTAGTATATACATTCCAGGCATCGTACTAAGTAAATGACATTTATCAACTGTAACGTAATTCTTACTAAACCCTCTAAGTATTTCTTTCTTTTTTTTTTTTTTTTTTTTGGTACCAGAGATTGAACTCAGAGGCACTCGACCACTGGGACACATCCCTAGCCCTTTTTGTATTTTTATTAGAGACAGGGTTTCACTGAGTTGCTAAGTGCCTCACCATTGCTGAGGCTGGCTTTGAACTCGCACTCCTCCTGCCTCAGCCTCCCAAGTGCTGAGATTACAGGCGTGTACCACCATGCCCGGCTTTCTTTCTTTTTAAATTTGAAAAAACATGAGACTCAAATATTTTTAACTAATGAAATAAAAATCATATAGAGCACCAGAGCTGCCCTTTTTGAAAATTTATTGATTAAACTATCATTATGCCATTTTTTTTTTTTTGGTTACTGGGGATTGAACTTAGAGGCACTCAACCACTGAGTCACATATCCTCAGCTGAATTTTGCATTTTATTTAGAGACAGGGTCTCACTGAGTTGCTTAGCACCTTGTTTTTGCTGAGGCTGGCTTTGAACTTGTGATCCTCCTGCCTCAGCCTCCTGAGCCACAGGGATTACATTATGCCTTTCTTAAGTGAAAAATAATTTAGCATCTCCAGCTATCAGATACACTGTGTAAGACATTATTATTGGCCTTTGGAAAAGATAACAAGCTGTTATGGGTATGAGAATTGCTTTGTATGTGCTCTAGCTAAGGAATGAAAAAGGAGAATTGATAATAAATGTCACAAAAAGATATAAGAATTTTAAAATATATCACTATCTAGGGCAATTTCCATTGATGTTTATATAATTGTTTATAAATTAACATCCATCATTCTATTGGTAAATTATGAAGCAATTATGAAATAAAATATGAATAAAGTAGAAGTCAAGTGTTTAGAATGTTTATACACTAAATGATTAAATTAAAAATTAACAATTTGAAACTGGTGTGGTTGTGTATGCCAGTAATCCCAGTGGCTCCACAGGCTGAGGAAAGAGGATCTTGAGTTCAAAGCCAGCCTCAGCAACAGTGAGGCACAAAGCAACTCAGTGAAACTCTGTCTCTAAATAAAATACAAAATAGGGCTGGGGATGTGGCTCAGTGGTTGAGTGCCCCTGAATTTAATCCCTGGTATGAAAAAAAATTAACAATTTGAATTTAAAGGGTATCAGTTACAAGGAAAATAATATTCATTCTTGACAACTACTTCAGGCATGTAATAAGATCACAGTAAAAACAATTTCAAAGACTGTTTGAAGTAACTGAATTCATAGCAGATAGTATTAATAAGATATCTCTCTTTGTGAAGACACATCCTAACACATGGGAAAACAGTAATCCAGACCTCTTCCCTGCTCAACAAAACACACATTAAGTTTACTTCCCAGATTATTCTAGAAGAAAAAAGAGAAAACAAGGATTAGTGTTCCTCTCACTTAATATACCCATTACCTTCAGACAAGACTACAAACAAATTTTAAAGAACAGGGTCATGTGACTTAGAAAGAAATAAGGAATATTAATTAAACAAGTTAATGGGTCAGATTGTATGCTAAAACACTTAGGTTTCTTGAAAAACTCTTCAGACCTACTGTTAGTTAGATGCTTTTTTTTTGTAAATATAAATTTTGATTTATTTTTATGGGCTCATGCTCAACTTCTTTTGTTTTAAATTATTTACTTATTTGTTCGAGTTGTACATAATACCTTTATTTTTACATGGTGCTGATGCTAGGTGAGTGATCTATGGCTGAGCCATAACCCCAGCCCCTCATGCTCAACTTCTAACAAAATAATCTCAAGTGGGAAATTTCATTTTCTTTATAAATTTGTATAGGTAAGTAATGGTGATGTCTTGTGATTATTTCCTGTGTTTTCCCCATGTAAATGTAATTACAGTGGTCTGTAGTTAAATTCAGCTTTTTAATATTAGTATTACATACTAGTTTAAAGCCTGAAAAATTTACAAATTCATTTTCAAACAAATTAATAACTAGTCAGAATGTTACTATTCTGAAGTCTGTGTAATAGCATTCATGTATTTCAAGAGAGGTTTTTATCACCATGATGATTTCTTCTTTCATCTTTTATGATTGTATGAGTTTAAAAACTTCATCTAAATTGCCTAACATTATATTTAAAAACAAAACCAAACAAATGCAGCACACATAAATTGTTATTTCCCTAAGCACCACTGCTTGTGGGCAGTGAGCTTTCATCTCTCAGTGAAGTATCTTCTCTAGATTCCAAATGTCACTGTTACTTGGAGAGACATATTAGAAACACCAATTATTGCTCTTAGGTACCAAGGACTGGAATGACAGGTTACATCTTGCTGCTATAAACTACTGAACAGTACCTTTACACAGAAAATGTCCTTCATCATTTCTAGCTCCAATTTCATATTTCATAATATCTCGATAATTTGCTTGTGGATCATACTTCATGTTCTGAAATGTAGCCTGTTTCACAACAGTATCCACAACTTATTCACTAAGTTCTTTCTCAAGAAATCTACAGATTTTCAGCACTGCACTTCTGAGGTCCTGAAAGAGTCGTGAGTATGTGTGAGTTACAGCTAAACACACAACATGTTCTAGTACAATTGATTCCTGGAAATTAAAGAAGTTTCATCATATGAACCATAAAATTTGTTATGAGAAGAGAATGGGGAAACAAACTGACATGATTTCTCAACTGATGCAGAAAAAACATTTAACAAAACCCAACATGTTTTTTTTTATGATTAAACATTCATCAAATCTACAATGGAAGATCATGAAAAAGGTCTTATATGTAATACCTGCAGCTAACAAGAAACTCAACTGAGAGAGGAAGTTTTTCATCTGAGATCTGAAATAAGTCCAATTCAGTTTTTCCTCTTCTATTCATCATGAACCTAGAAATACTAGCTGTAGCAATTGAGCCATTAAGAAAAAAAAGGTATTGAAATAGAAAATATAGAAATAAAATTATGGAGGGGGATCCAAGATGGCGGATTAGAGGAAGCCGCACTTCAGGGCAGCTCCGTGGAAAGAATCCAATGAAGCAGATAAATTGCCTTTCATCATATGTATATAGGCTGAAAATACCGATATCCTGGATGGTTTGATTACCACTACCAGAGAGAGAAAGAGACAAGCTGTCTGCAGCGGCTAGAGCTGCGAGGCTCCTGCAAAACCGCCTGGGTGGTGCACAGGCCGCCCGAAACAAAGTCAGTGTGGGGAGACCGCGCTACTACTGCAACCCCAGCCAAACTCATGGCACACCAGCGTGAAACCGGCGATAAAAACCAGCGATAACAGCCGGCGGGATTGGTGCTGGGGAACCACGGGAGACCGCGGGTCGAAAACACCAGTTCAAATCCACATTCCGCCTGACACGACCCTCAGTAGTGGGGCCCCGGACAGAGCGGCGCAGAGATCAGCGATCAGCAAGCAGGGGCAGAGTGGAGCGGGCCAGAGTCCGAAGCAGCGCTGTCTGCACCACAGACTGGTGGACCAATGGTACAGAATTGAGGATACAGAGACTAATACATATAATTACAGCTATCTTATATTAGACAAAGGTGCCAAAAATGTACAATGGAGAAAGGATAGCCTCTTCAACAAATGGTGCTGGGAAAACTGGAAATCCATATGCAACACAATGAAATTAAACCTTTATCTCTCACCATGCACAAAACTCAATTCAAAGTGGATCAAGGACCTAGGAATTAGACCAGAGACAATACACCTAATAGAAGAAAAAGTAAGCTCCAATTTCCAACATGTTGGATTAGGCCCCAAGTTCCTTAATAAGAATCCTGTAGCGCAAGAATTACTACCAAGAATTAATGAATGGGATAGATTTAAACTAAAGAGCTTCTTTTCAGCAAAAGAAATAATCAGTGAGGTGAATAGAGAGCCAACTAATTGGGAACAAATATTTAATACATGCACATCAGATAGAGCACTAATCTCTAGAATATATAAAGAACTCAAAAAACTTTACACTAAAAAAACAAATAACCCAATCAATAAATGGGCTAAGGAATTGAGAAGACACCTCTCAGAAGAAGATACACGATTAATCAACAAATACATGAAAAAATGTTCAACATCGCTGGCAATTAGAGAAATGCAAATCAAAACTACTCTAAGATTTCACTTCACTCCAGTCAGAATGGCAGCCATCAAGAACACAAGCAACAATAAATGTCGGAGAGGATGTGGGGAAAAAGGCACACTCATACATTGCTGGTGGGACTGCAAAATGGTGCAACCGTTATGGAAAGCAGTATGGAGATTTCTTGGAAAACCGGGAATGGAACCGTCCTATGACCCAGCCATCCCACTCCTGGGTCTATTCCCAAAGGACTTAAAAACAGCATATTACAGTGACACAGCTATCTCAATGTTTGTAGCTGCGCAATTCACAATAGCTAGGTTGTGGAACCAACCTAGATGTCCCTCAGTAAATGAGTGGATTAAGAAAATCTGGTATATACGCACAATGGAATTTTACTCAGCAATAAAAGAAAACAAATTAATGGCATTTGCAGGTAAATGGATGAAGTTGGAAGACATAATGCTAAGTGAAGTTAGTCAGTCTCAAAAATCCAAGTACCAAATGTTCTCTCTTATATAAGGAGGCTATTTCAAAGTATTGTTGGATGGGGGTACATAGGAGGATTCGAGGAACACTAGAATGGTCAAGGGAAGGGAGGGTAAGGGAGGGAGCAAGAGGGGAGGGAGGGGGAGAAAAAAAAAGGTGGTTGAATGAGACAGATATCATTTTCCTTAATGCATGATTGAAGACCTGAATTGTACGAATATACTTTGTATACAAACAGTTGTATGTAAAAAGATACTAAATATATGCACTATGAGTTGTACATATTAAAAATTATAAAAATAAAATTAAAAAAAAGAAATAAAATTATGTCTCTTAGCCCACAAGATTATCTTATACATAGAAAACCACAAGAAAAGAACATAAAAACCATTAGAACTAACAAAGAAATTTAATTAAGTTGTAGAATAAAAAATCAAACCAACTTGTGAAAATCAATTGAATTTCTATACGCCAACAATGAGTAAACCTAAAAGGAAATTAAAAAACAATTATACCAACAATTACAAGAAAAAAGACTAAAACTCCAAGGAATAAACAAGGAGGTAAGATGGTTGCCTATTGAAACCTGAGAAACATTACTGAAAAGTAATAGCAAACAAATAAATGGAACAATATCCTATACTCATGAGTTAATCTTTGTCCTATTCCACATATAAAAACTAACTTAAAATTGATCAGGCATTGACATAAGAACTGAAACTATGGCACTTTTAGAGTAAAACATGGGGAAAAGCTTCATGATGTTGCTATTTGATGATTTTTTGAGATGGTACACAAATCACCAGCAATAGAAGAAAAAAATACAAATAAACATTATAAATGTAAAATTTCTAAGCATCAAAGGACATAAGAGTTAAAAGGCAACCTATGGAATCAGAAAAACATTTGCAAACCATATATTTGATAAGTTTTACTACCCAAGAATGCATAAAGAATTCTTACAAATCAATAAAAACAACAAAATCAGTCCAATTGAAAATTGGTGAAGGATTTAAATAGAGATCTCTCGAAAGTAAACATACACATATCCAATAAGCACAGGAAAAGATGTTCAACATCACTAATCATTAGGGAAATGCAAATCAACTACAATGAGGTACCACTTCACACCCATTATGAAGGCTATTATTATTTTAAAATTTTTAATATTTTATTTATTTTTTATTTTAATATTTTATTATTAAATATAAACCACAAAGAAAAGAATAAGGGTGACCACACAGAAAAATTGGAAGCTCTGTACATGTTGGTAGAAATATAGAAATGCTGTAAATATAATGGAAATTGTATGGTGGTTCCTCAAACCTAAAAATAGCATTAACATATGACCCAACAAATCCACTTCTGTGTATGTACCCAAAGAATTGAAAGTAAAGTCTCAGAGACATATTTGTACACCATGTTCATACATCATTATTCACAATGCAAAATGTAAAGCCAAGTGATGTATATGTGTGTATATATATGAGGTACATAAATAAAGCAGAGTACATATGTACATTGGAATATTATTCAGTCTCAGAAGGAAGGAAGTTCTGATTATGCTACAACTGCATGAACCCTGAAGACATTATGGTAAGTTAAATAACCCAGTCAAAAAGGACAAATACTGTATGATTCCACTGATATGAAGTACTAAGAGGAATCAACTTCATAAAGAAAGTAGAATGATGGTTTGCAGGGCCTACAAGGGGCTGGGAGTGGAGAATGAGGGTTATAGCCTTATGAATATAGAGTTTCAGTTTTGCAATATGAATTTATTTTAGAGCTGGATAGTGGTGATCTTGGCACATGAACATGAATATACTTATGCCATACAACTGTTCACTTGAAAATGGTTAAAATGGTACATTTTCTGTCATGGGTATTTTTCACAAGTAAAAATTTCAGTGGGAGGATAAAACCTAAACAGAATTACTATATGCAATCGTACTTAATAGGAAAAACTGCATCTCAGAGAGGTTATAACAATTTTCATGGGAAAGGATGTTTTCTTTCAATTCAAGAAGCCAGGATTTCTTTTCTGAATGAAGAAGAAGAAGAAGAAGAAAAAAAAAGCCCTCAACTAAAGAAACCTCAAACCCATACCATATTTAGTGTAATGTGAACTTCAGAGTACTTGATACACTATGTGCTCACAAGATATGGAGATGGGTAGGCAGGTTGGGGACAGGGGATACAGGGCCTTGTTAACTTCTTGATTATATTAGTTGTATTTTTATAGGGAATCATCAGTGGAAAAAAATTTAGTGTGACAGAATAAATAAAAACAACAGGTCCATAGTTATGAACTTATTTGTATACCAAACTATGGTGCAGAAAAAGTAATAAAATCAGGATATAAATGAATACAAAGAGATAAGAAAATGTGACCAAGCACTAACATAAAACAGAAAATAAACATAGAACTATAGATGTTACAAATGTAGAAATTATCAGAAAGAATTTCAAAACAGCTATGCTTGTCACATACAAGGAAATAAGAGACAGAATTAAAAACTTTCCCAAAAAGCTAACTACTATTAACCAAAGTATCAGATTTTGAAGTAAACCTCAGTTTGTTAATTGAAATGTAGGCTTTAGTGAATAATTTTAATGGAGGATGAGACACAGATTGTTTTAGTCAGTTTTTTCATTGCTGTGACCAAAAGACTTGACAAGAATAAACTTAGAGGAGGCAATGTTTGCTTTGGGGCTCAGGGTTTCAGAGGTCTCAGTCCATAGACATCTGGCTTCATTCCACAGGGTCTGAAGTAAGGCAGAATATCATGGTGGAAGAGTGTGGTGGAAATAAGCAGATCAAGACATCACACAAGAAAGCAGAGAGAGAGCTCAAATCAGTTCATGAAATGTATACCTCAAAGGCATGCCCCCTATGACCTATCTCTTCCAGCTATACCCTACCTACCTGCCTACAGTTACCACTCAGTTAATCCCCCTATCAAGGGGTTAATGCCCTGACAAGGTCAAGCCTTTTATCATCCAATCATATATCATCCCTAAACTTTCTTGCATTGTCTCACATATGAGCTTTTGGAGGACACGTCATATGTAAACCATGGGATTCAGATGCTTCTTTCCTAGGTCTTGGTAAAGTCTTGCACTTTGGCTAATTCTTCCACACACCAGACATTCCCTAATTATACTACCTGTCACTGTCCAAAATTCTGAGCCATATTCCACAAAATAGTAAGTGGTTTTTCATGTAACACAATGGGCACCTCTCTTTTTTACCACCATAGTTTTTTGCTCTTCAAAGATGACTGCACCATACCATACAGGTATGTATGCGTTTCTTTCCTAGAGGCATTGGCCAGTTCCAATATATTGAAGGAAAAGATAGCAGGATAGGAAAGATTAAATCTCTTATATCAGACTGCTCCAAAAGGGGGAGTATCATTTCTCTTAAGATAAATTAAAATGTTTCCAGAATTTTTACATTTTAAATTAAAACACACAAATGAAAATGACAAGCATCCCAGAACCCCATGATCAACACGCTTTCCTCATTTTAAACCTTGTCCTTCCCCTAAATGGTAATCTCCATCCTCATTATATGATAATGACTTATTTGCATTTTAATTTGACTTTTGCCACCTAAATATGAATCTTTGAACTTTATAGTTATAATTGCTTCTAGTTAAATTATATACTACTTAGGAGGCCCTTTACCACTGTAAAATGAAAGAAACCACTATCATTAACATAGCCTACAGATGTTATAAAATCTGGCTCTTACAAAACCCCTCTATGTTAATCTTTCATCTCTCTCAACTTGTTCAAGTTCTTCTCTTAGGTCTTCAAAGGTCTCATGTATTTTTTTGTGTCAGATAACTTGCACATCCTTTCTCTTACCTTATAAGTCTCTCACAAGTTAGTTCCTATTTATTAGCTTGCTTTGCCCATGTTCTTTATTTCAGGAAAAATATGACCATCACCTTTGACTATATAAGATGCCCTTAGTACATATGCACACTGACATTGTATTTAGATTTTTCCTTAATAATTATACTCATTACTTTTGAACTACATATATTAGCTTGGTGAATTCTTGTTTTCCCTGATAGGTTATGAGTTCTGTCTATAGAGGATTCCAACCTCTTTTACCCATGATTCAGTGCCAGGCACAGAAAATCATTCCTTTTTCAAAGTCATTTTTAAAGTGACTTAATAGATAATATATTAATGACAACATACCAACCAGAGACCAAAGAACAGTGAACTTCATCTTTATTGTGCTTGAATTACACAAAGTTTTCAAGCAGCTTTGAGTCTGTCAAGTCATCCAATGATTTTACATGAGAACTAGTTTAAGATAATCTTTAGTACAGGAAAAACTTGCTTCAGAGGGCTCACCCTCATCTATGGTAATAATTATCCTATCCTCCTTGTGGTTTCTTGCCTCAGTGCCTTAGTTCTCCTTGATGACCTTTGTTAAGTATAACTACCATGGAAAACAGTTTGATGTATCCTGAAAAAAAAAAAAAACTAGACTAAAAATAGAACTACCTTATATTTCAACTATCACACTCCTGGGCATATCTCAAAAGGAAAAGAGCATCACAATACAAGACACAACTCAAATGTGCAAATAAACATGCCCATGTTTATTGTATCACTATTCACAATAGATAAGAATCTGGCCTTGATGACTATCAACTGATGAACAGAAAAAGAAAAAATGGCGCGCACGCGCACACACACACACACACACTGAAGTATTATTCCACTATAAAAAATGAAATCCTGCAGCAAAATGCATGGGACTGGAGGACATCATGTTAAAATAAGCCAGACACGGAAAGCCACGCAGCACAAGTAGCACATGTGAGAACAACAAACATCAACTGAAAGTAGAACAGTGAGTACTAGGGCCTGGAAAGAGAGGTAAGAGAGTGGAAGAAGGGAGATTGGATATGATCAGTGCATGTTGTATGTTTATATAGAATTAAGATACCCAAACCCATTAATATGTAATTAATATTAATAAAAATATCTTATAAAGATTGGTATCCTAGATATTTGGTACAGGTTGTTACATGATAACCATGGTGACTTTGTATAGTAAGAACACAGCCTTGAGAAGAGTAATTAATGGAAAGCAGGAAATTAGAACCCCACCTGCCCCCCAAAAGCCAAGGAAATACACATGAAAATGACTAGGTGAATGGGTTTTGCTGAAACCAGGAGAAAAAAGGTTTAAAACAAAATTTTAAACAATAGTTCTTATTTTACCTTTTTCATATCTTCATAGCTGATGAACTGAATATTGAAGTCATGTCTGTGTTCATACCAGCCTCTTATGTGGTCAAACCAACGACTTCCTACCACTGTGCAAAAGATAATTAGCAACAGGGTGAAGATGTGCACTTACTAAACATCAAACTGTTCTTTCTTTTTTTCCTTATAGCCACAAAAATAAAAATAAAGTTCCCAATCACTGGATATCTATATTACTATTTTTATTTTATTTTATTTTATTATTATTATTATTTTTTTTGTGGTACCGGGGATTGAACTCAGGGGCACTTAACCACTGGGCCACATCCCCAGCCCTTTTTTTGTATTTTATTTAGAGACAGGGTCTCACTGAGTTGCTAAGTGCCTCGCCATTGCTGAGGCTGGCTTTGAACTCGCGATCCTCCTGTCTCAGCCTCACAAAGTGCTGGTATTACAGGCGTGCGCCACCACGCCCGGCTATATTACTATTTTTAAATGATTACTGCTTATGGGAACAATTGTAGTTTTCATAGAGAAGTGACCATGAAAAGCTACTCTGGATGTAGAAAAGTAGCAATAAAGAAATAAGAAAAACCCAGGGACTAAGTTTAAATCAGATTTCATTAAAGCAAGTCCCTCCACTTGCCTATATCCACCTGAAAACACACATGTCCATTTTTCTTCTTATTCTCTAAGATTTCTGGATAGCAATGCTAGCTGTCTACAATGAGACAGAACCTGAACTTAGTCTTTAAATGAGTGAGATACTGATATTTCTCTCTACAAGTCTCTTGCAGCAATCAAGCCTCCTCAGTAGTGGTGTGAAAAACGCCACCACAGCCAGACAGGCTTAGCACAGGTCCATGAGAGAGCACACAAACACTCTGATCATTAGTGATGCTGGTATGTATGAGTCTAACTATATTTGTAGGTAGTCTAAATTGTTGGGATATTTGTAATCCTTTTATGGTCTGGTCAAATGTGTCCTAAACAACATGCCTTTGTAAACTTGACTAGACCCAACTGGTCCTGGCAAGGATAGGAAAGCCATAATGTGTCATAGAAATTACTCATGAGCATCCATTGTACCATTGCCCTTCTCCATCTCTCTAAAATATCTTCTCTATGTTCCTTGATAAAAAATTCATAGTTTCCTTGTCCATCTAGAAACATTTCCATGAAATTCTCAATGGTATCAGAAGGTGTTAATCGAGCCACCCAATTTGAAAAATGAAAAAATGAAACTGAAACATCTTTAGGATTTCTGTAGATATAAAGAATCTGCAGGGAGAATTAGAAATAATATTAACAATGCCAGTTTATTATTCCAAGTTTTTAACAGCTGTATTATATTTATTAGCCAAATGAATCATAATTGTTTTAATCCATTCTACTAGTCATGGAAAAGTAGGTGTTACCCCAGTTTTTTCTATTACAAAAAGTGTTGAAATAGGCTGGGTGTGGTGGTGCATGCCTATAATTTCAGCACTTGGGAGGCTGAGACAGGATTACATCCTCAGCAATGGCAAGGCACTTAGCAACTCATTGAGACCCTGTCTCTAAAAAAATACAAAAAAGCATTGCAAATCAAGAACAAAAATAGCATGTAGCAAAAATCCCAGTGAATTAGAGAATAAGGAAGAAAATTAAGTAAAATTGCAGGCCAAATGATTTAACAGGATGGCACATATTTTATTTTCAAAGACCAACATAAAAGGAACATTTGTACACTGATGATCATGATAGAAAAACTTTAGTGGAAAAACTCCAGTAAATCTTTAAGTATTTTGATTTAGGAACAATCATAATAGAACACCTACATAATAATAAAAGGAATAATACACTTATAAAATTGATTATTGAAATTTTATTTTATTTATTTTTAAAAATTTGTATAAGTACCCAACACAGAAAATTTATCTCTTTTTCTCAGGTATGAAACATATTACATGTTAAAAAACTGATCATGCAATTGACAATTAACTTCTAAATAAATTAAAAAATCAGAATATTTAAACACCATTGCCCATGATAGAAAACTATAGAAACTCTTTCAAATAATAAAATCTCAAAAGAGCTTGAACCAATTAGAAAAATAAAACTGAAATGACAGAGTATTTAAATATTAACAATTTTATGCCCATAGTTATACTAAAAAATAGTATTCATTTAAAATGAAATAAATACTGGAAATAGATATACTGAACATTTAATTAAAGAAGATAGAAAGATATATACAAAAATGAGAAAATAATAAAAAGAAAGTACACATCAACAAAGAAATAAACCTTAAATTATGCTTTAAAAAAAAGAAGCTAGCTCCTCAGAGGGTGAGAACCCGGTAAAATATAAAACTCTTTATATCCTCAAAACTCTAAAAATAAGAGAATATAAAATTTTTATCATTGCAGCATGAATGAAAATGTATAACCACAAAATTGGAGTAAATCAATAGGATCATTATGATATGTTATAATTTTTTCAATATTAAATGTCTACAAGTGGGTACAAAGCACATTGAGAACAATGTAAGGTATATATTGATGGCATTAAAGTGGACCTGATAAAATAGAGCCATAAAATAAAGCTTGAGGAACATCAGAATATTGCAATATTTGTTGTCACGGAACTAATCTATTAAATTAAAACCCACATTTAACAATCATTGTAGGACTCAACTATATTGTAAAAAGTTGATAGAAAAATTTGCCTTATCAGTTACAATATTCAAAACAGGGAAGAACTGCTACATAATCAGCAGAAGTGCTTATTTTGGAAGAAAGATTGCACACTGAAAAGAGAGGGACAATGAAAATTTAACATATCAATATACAGGCTTCAAAATAGTGGAGTTACCAAGTGCATGCTTTTAAGAAATAGTCTGGGTCAATCAGCAAACTCCTTGGACAAGTATCAGGCAATATTCATGTCTCATAAGCAGTATGACATTTAATTTATAATCATAAGAAGGTTAAATTAGCCAGGCCCTGTGGCCAACGCCTGTAATCGCAGGTACTCAGGAGGCTGAGACAGGAAGGTCAGGAGATCAAAGCCAGCCTCAGCCAAAGGGAGGGGCTGAGTTACTCAGTGAGACCCTATCTCTAAATAAAATACAAAATAAGGTTGGGGATATGGCTCAGTGCTTGAGTGACCATGAGTTCTATCCCACATAACTACCCCACCCCCAAAATGTTAGTAGGAAAAAGTTGGAGAGTATTTACATAATCTTTGTTGTTGGTGTTGTGTTTTCTGAGAAAAGCACCAGAAGCAGAAGTCATGAAAGAAGTATTAACAGTTGGGTTATATACCATTTAAAGTTTTCAAGAAAAGTCTTTGCTTTTTAAGGGGAAGACTTTGCACCATAAAAAGTAGTCCACAGAACAGTAAGTAAGACAACCTAGAAAAACATGGGCAAAGAATAAAAAGGATATTTAAAGACCTATAAAAATATCAAAAGACAATCTTATTAAAATCTAAAGAGTTAAACTCACTCAAAAATGTGATTGTTTTTTTCCTTAGCATATTAGCCACATTTGACAATTCCCATTATTAGCAAGCATGTGAGGAAAGAAGCATTCCTACATGCTATTTGATGAAGTATGATTCATATATTATAGAAGGCAGGGATTAACTACCCTTAATTTGAAAACTTGACATTAATTGAAAGATGGCATGAGGATTAAAGTGCAAACCTTTATAGAAATGTTTATTACAACATAATATATTGAAGGAGCCCTAATTAGGAAGGGCTGTTGTAGCTAGCTGGAAGCCATAAGTTCCACCTGATATGTATGTGACGCACCTGTAGGCACCCGCAAACCTGAAGGTATATAACCGGGTGAAAGCGGTCCAAGTTAGGAGAACGGAGAATTCAGTTAGCCGGGCAGTCACTCGGTCGGTCAGAAGAATCAGAGCGGCCAGAACGTAGGCAGAGCGGTTACAGAAGAGAAACCAGATAGAAGAAGTAATGACTGGTCAGAGTTAGGCCGAGACTCCTGAGGAAGACAGAAGACAGAAGAAAGAAGAAAGAAGAAGGAAGAAAGAAGAGAGAAGAAAGAAGCTCTAATCTTTCTCTAAGCTAAGCTCTATCTTTCTTTCTCTGTAAGACTCTAAGCTAAGAGACAAGAAGACTCTAAGCTAAGAAGAAAGCTCGCTCTAAGCTAAGCTCTATCTTTCTTTCTCTCTAAGACTCTAAGCTAAGAAAAGCTTGCTTTAATCTTTCTCTCTAAAAATCTTTCTTTCCCTCTCTCTAAGCTCTCTCTAAGAAAGTAGAAGTAAAAGTAGCAAAAGCTATACTCTGCCTCCGAGAATTTTCCTCCCGTGGCGGCGCCGTGGCTGGCCGTGACAGGCAGCTTACAATATATAATTTGCTGCAGCCTAACTGTCCATCAAATACACATTAAATATTGAAAAGCCACACAATAAATTTCTATGAAAAAAGAATGGCATTTATGGCCAATGTGAAAGAATTTTTGTTATATGCTATGGAATTACATTGCAAATTATATACACAATTGCGTATTAAGTGCATAATGGTTAGGACTTTCATATATTTTTATTGTGGAAGGCAATATCCTAAATATACAATGATTATAACATTTGAAAAAATGTGGTTTAGTGAGGTTGGGGAATAGTACTTAAAACAGGTTATTTTGTTTGTGGAAATAAAAAAGAGATTAAGCTCTATGACATACATACTTTAGCCTTTTTGTTCTTCAGACCTTTTGGTGCTAAATAATATGGGAGGTGAGAAAAAAAGAGGGGAGGGGATGGCATTTTGATGAAGTCTAAATTGTGATTATTGTATTCAAAGGAGGGAGCTCTATCCAATGTTGTGATGTGTTCAGTTCTGTTATGATGCCCCTCAAAATAAATCAAGCTTAGTATCTGCTGAGTCCAGATGGTACCTTAAAATATAAATCATCTTGTTTTCAAACTCAAGTAGTCAGAGTGCTTGCCTAGCATGTGTGAGGCACTGGGTTTGATTCTCAGCATCACATATAAATAAATAAATGATAACGGTCCATTGACAACTAAAAAATATTTTAAAAAATTAAACCCAAAAGCACTATACAGATTCAATGCAATACCAATCAAAATCCCAATATCATTCCTCATAGAAATAGAAAAACCAATTATGAAATTCATCTGGAAAGAGACCCAGAATAGCCAAAGCGATTCTTAGCAAGAAGAATGAAGCAGGTGGCATTACTATTCCAGACCTTAAATTGTACTACAAAGCAATAGTAACAAAAACAGCATGGTATTGGCATCAAAATAGACCAGTTGACCAATGGTACAGAATAGAAGACTCAGAGACGAACCCACACACCTACAGTTATCTTATATTAGACAAAGGTGCCAAAAATGTTCACTGGAGAAAAGACAGCGTCTTCAACAAATGGTGTTGGGAAAACTGGAAATCCTCATGTAATTAAATGAAGTTAAATCTCTTTGTATCACCATGCACAAAACTTAACTCAAAGTGGATCAAAGACCTAGGAATTAAACCAGAGACCTTGCACCTAATAGAAGAAAAAGTAGGCCCAAATCTCCATCATGTTGGTGTATGCTCCAACTTCCTCAATAAGACCCCTATTAGAGTGCAAGAACTAAAACCAAGAATCAATAAATGGGATGGATTCAAACTAAAAAGCTTCTTCTCAGCAAAAGAAACAATCAGTGAGGTGAACAGAGGACCTGCAGAATGGGAGCAAATATTTACCACAAGCACATCAGATAGAACTCTTACCTCAAGGATTTATAAAGCTCTTAAAAGCCTTAATGCCAAAAAGCCCCCAAATAACCCAATCAATAAATGGGCCAAGGAACTAAACAGACACTTCTCAGAAGATGAAATACAATCAACAAATATATGAAAAAATGTTCACCATCTCTAGCGATTAGAGAAATGCAAATCAAAACTACACTAAGATTTCATCTTACTCCAGTCAGAATGACAGCTATCAAAAAAACAAACAACAATAAATGCTGGCGAGGATGTGGGGGAAAAGGCACACTCTTACATTGCTGGTGGAACTGTAAATTGGTGAAGCCAATCTGGAAAGTAGTATGGAGATTCCTAGGAAAACTGGGAATGGAACCACCATTTGACCCAGCTATCCCACTCCTTGGCCTATTCCCAAAGGACTTAAAAACAACTTACTACAGGGACACAGCCTCATCAATGTTTGTAAACTGCCTGTCGTGGCTAGCCACAACGCCGTGGGAGGAAAACTCTCTCGGAGGCAGAGTAAAGATACTACTACTTTTACTTCTACTTTCTTAGAGAGAGCTTAGAGAGAGAAAGAAAGATTTTTCTTCTTCTTAGAAAGAGCTTAGAGAGAAAGATTAGAGATAGCCTTTTCTTCTTCTTCTTCTTAGAGCATAGAGAGAAAGAGAGAGAGCTTGAAAGAGAGAGATTTCTTCTTTAGAGAGAGAGCGAGCTTAGCTTTTAGAGCTTCTTTCTTCTTTCTTCCTTGGGAGCCTCGGCCTGACTCTGACCAGGAATTACTTCTTCTATCTGGTTTCTCTTCTGTAACTGCTCTGCCTACGTTCTGGCCACTCTGATACTTTTCTTCTTCTCCGACCCAAACTCTTCTTCCGACCGAGCGACTGCATGACTGACTGAATGAATTCATTCTTCTCCTGACTCCGACCGCTTTCACCCCGGTTATATACCTTTAGCTTTGCGGGTGCCTCACGTGCATTTACAGGTGCATCACATACATACTTATTATCAGGTGGAACTTATGGCTTCCAGCTGACCGCAATAGCCATCTCCCTAATTGGGGCTCCTTCAAATGTTTATTGCAGCACAATTCACAATAGCTAGATTGTGGAAGCAACCCCTATGCCCATCAGCAGATGAATGGATAGGGAAACTTTGGTATATACACACAATGGAACACTACTCAGCACTAAAAGAGAATAAAATCATGGCATTTTCAGGTAAATGGATGGAGTTGGAGAAAATAATGCTATGTGAAGTTAGCCAATCCCCAAAAAACAAAGGTCGAATGATCTCTTTGATATGAAGATACTAACTTATAAAATCAAGAGAGAGGGAATGAGAGGAATGAAAGAGCTTTAAATAGAACAAAGAGGGGGAGGGAGGGGAGGAGTGAAAAGGGATAGGAATAATGGCAGACTGAGTTATCCATGATTACCCTAAATACATGTATGAAGACACAATTGTTGTAAAAATACTTTATATTAAACCAGTAACTTGAAAAATTGTGCTCTTTGTATGTAATATAAAATGAAACGTACTCTACAAACGTGTATAACAAATTAGGATAATAAAAAATTTTAAAAAATTAACTCAACAATAGTGTCATTCACCATAATCATATGAGCTTTCTCTTTCTTTTAAACACTCTAAGTATGCTAACAATTTTGTCCAATTTCCATTTTTTGGTCTCTATTAAACATTAAAGTTAATAAAGAAAATCAAAGAATCTAAATTTTTTCTCACTTGAAGAGTTGTGTTTGTTCTGATTCCATGATAGTGATGATTTGGATTAATGCTCCCTCTCCTTCTCTGTCTCCTGCTCCATGTTAGGTCCTTTTTAGTATTTTTAACTTTTTCATTAACTTATAATAATTCTACATATTGATGGGGTAGAATGTGATATTTCCACACATGTATATACCCTGCACTGATCACATCAGGGAAATTAGTATTTCCCCTGTCTTTGTCATTTCTTTCTGCTTGGAGTCTTTGAGCTTATTTCTTCTATATTTTCATAAAATATGTTATTGGTTACTGAGTCTCTTTTTACTCATTTTTAATTTTGTGATTACATCTTTCTCCTTCCTGAGATTCCTTTCTTAGAACTTTAGCCTTTAGGAGTATAGACAAATTAACAAAATTATAGTGAGTTCACTTTCTCTCCCTTTTCTCATTTGTAAACTACTTAAGCATCCAAGGATGTCAGGAAATAGCAGATCTTCACATGAACAAAAAGATATATATGTAGAAAACATTTTTATTTACTTATATGGCCTAATCATTTATAATCAATTTCCTTGTGGTGTTCTGGTGAAACCACACCAGTAATAAGCATAACATTGCATGTGAAATCCTAATAACTACAGCTTTACCTCTTAGTCTGCATGGGTCACTGTAAAAACTCAAACCAAGTCAAGTATTAAGCCCTGCTGAAGTAGAAGTCACTATTACATAAGGCTCTTTGGTACATTATTTAGCCCAACAAGATTGTGTTTTACCACTTCTTTGTAATTATGGTCTTCATAAATCTCAAAATCATTCTTATTTTTTTTTTCTAGTA
The DNA here is from genome assembly GCA_025594165.1 of Tamias sibiricus. Taxonomy (NCBI): domain Eukaryota; kingdom Metazoa; phylum Chordata; class Mammalia; order Rodentia; family Sciuridae; genus Tamias; species Tamias sibiricus. The sequence continues at coordinate 102,061,470 of CM046666.1, forward strand.
AAACTTACTGGTTGAGAGCTTTTTTGAGTATCTTCAGTGGAACTCAGCTCTCATGGAATACTTCTCAAGAAAATGAAACATCTTGGAACATGAATATTTATGGAAGATAAATGTTCCAACTGATGAAGCATTTACAAATTGGAGAAAAGATGAGTTTGGACTATTTCAGGACTGTCCAACAGACCAAGCCAACAGGTCAGCATTCACCCAGTACCTGCTCTTGGCTCAGCATTTGGTTTCTTTATATATTTTTAAACAGATTTGGCAATATATTCATTGTAAATGGCTTATGTGGTAGAGATTTGAGTTTCATCTAACTTTTTTCTGATCCTTAATGGATATCTAAATGTAGGTTGGGCTGCTGTTAATGTCTGAAAAAGAGCACATTTACACAAACACACACACAATCTCTCTCTCTCTCTCTCTCTCTCACACACACACACACACACACACACACACACACACACACCAAACCAAAGCAAAGGCCATTATCTATCAGGAGTCCACTCTTTACACTTACCAGGTTTTGGATTTGTGACTATGAAGACATCATCATCTCTAATTTCAAAATCGTCTGCACTTTCTACTATATGCATTTTAACTGAAGACCTTTCAAAATTTTATCCTTTATATTTAAATAAGCATTCCTGTGTGTTGTCCATGATTTTTCACCTACAAGTAAAAACATAAAATCCTCAATTTCAAGTTATTTTAGAAATGAATAATACTTATTGAGTGGTCAAAATATGCCAAGCACTATTGCAATGTCTTATGTGTATGAACTTACTAATGACTCTAACCACAGCACACATACTGAATTATTTAAAACTTCACAATAAGCCAACATTGCTGTATTGCTTACATCACTATTTTAAAGATGAAGCAGCAGAGATGCTGAAAAGTGATACAACTCTTCTTAAAGGTCCATGAGGGATGGATATTGTGATTCTAAACATACAGAAAAGGAAATTAACTCAGCAAAGTCAAAACCAAATTATTTAAATTTGTCCAGGTAGCTGAACTGGAAAGATTTGATAAGGGATAATTTGGCCAGAAAATTCATACTTTGTATCCAGAAATTCTTAGTGTTTTATATGTTTATTTCTTATATTTTTGATTGTTGTAGAAATAAGCAATTCTTCAATTAAAATGCTTTTATTTCGATGTTTTTCTTGAGTATGAATAACTTATTGTCTCTGAAAGAAACTTCTGATTTAGGGATCTGAGATGCTGTTTAAACTGAAAAATGAAAAATACTTTGCTTTTTTTTAAATTGGTTTTACTTCAGAAATGCTGCCCTCATTGTTACAAGTTATTTAATGAAAATTATCATAGTTTACAGTAGGAGATTTTAAAAGCAGAAATAATATGAATCTAAATAATAAACTAATAACAAAAACAGAAAGCAAACAATGTAAAGACACACATTATTAAAATTCTGTAAGGAAAATAATAAGGGAGACAAAGAGACAAGATGCAAAGGCAGGAAAGTTGGCAGAATGGCAGATAGCCAAGCAGCCAACTTTATTTATATCAGTAGGTCACTTTAGGTCATTGGCATCATTACTACATATTTTTCATTGTATTGCTAGGCAGGTTACTGACTCAGAAACATTGTGCAGCTTATTCCTCAGTTACACACAAAAATGCAATGTGCAATGTTAGGAGATTTGTGTAGCTCTCAAGAAAGTCCATTGTATAAAGTTACTGTTATGCGGACAGGTTTAGGCTCAGTGAAACATTGTGGTTGTCCCAGGAGCTGTGTGCCTGAGATCACGGTTGAGGCTGATAAGATACTAGCAGCATTGCCACAGCAGCTAGACAAAGCACATGTATTAGGTATCTTACTAGTACCTAGGATAAACTGCAGAGCATTCTAAGGGTGGGAAACAGAGTGCCAGTTATCCCCCCGGGAGTTTGCTCACAAGAAGAACATGTCTCTGTATATTTCCATGGTCAGAAACCCTCCAAAATTCAGATCAGTCAAGCATCTCTACTAGATCTCCCTGAGAGATCTTTACTTGAAGGTTACGTAGTTGAGACAATCCCATAAGTTCTAAAAATAGTAGATTTAGAACCACCAGCATACATTTCAGTTATTTATTTTTTAAAAAATTCTGTGCATACCAAGAAACTGAGTTTGTTAAAAAGTTGCAAATGTACCTTTGTTTAAACTGTATGTCAAGAAAGAACACTTGAGATCTTAACAAGCAATCCAAGTTACCTGATCAATAGGAGGAATTCAGAGTTTAGTCTTTTTCAGAGTAAGAGCAGAAAATGACTAATGTTAGACTCACCTGGGTGGTGCTTTCATGATTGATTAATTGTCTAACAAATGAAAGATAAAATGAAGTCCCTACTAAGCTGCTAGAGGTTTTCCCCCTATAAGTTGACATGTAGACAACATGAAATATTGAGTACTGGGGACAGAAGAGCTTGTCTGATGCATCAAAAAGATGGTTTGCAATACAGGCAGATGGACAGCTATTTTAATATTGGCATCATGCATTTCCTAGGAAAAGCTTTGGAGAATTCAGCCTTCAGATTGTGGTGAGGGAGAATTTATACTGCATCACATGCATAAATGGAGAAGCCCATAGTAGAAGATATAAGTTGAAGAGAAAGCCAAAAGTGAAGTGTGAGTCCCTACCACATCCCTCCTAACAACCCACAACACCATCCACACACACCCTGAAATGTCACCATGGTTTCCAGAAACTCTGGGTGATAAGAAAGAGAATATGGCAGCCTCTACAAACATTTCAAATGCAATTTTTCTATTTTCTTATTCGTTACATTTAGTCACCCAACTTTCAGTCTGAGGGGAGAGAGAATTTTAAGAGCTGTGGTGTCAGGGAAGCAAAGGAGAAAGCAGCATGTGAGGCAGATTCATGGAGGTGCCCATTGGCTATTCATTCATTGTTTGCATGTCTTTGATGCATGTAGGAGAAGGTGATTGTGTAAGTAGCAAGCCTGTCTGTGTCTCCCTTTTATTCCTTCATGGAATTCCCAAAGAAAAGGGGGAGGCATAGAAAATTAGAGAGAAAAGGAGGTAGATACAGATATTTATCTATCATACAAAAGAGGCTGAAAATTGACAGTGGCTCTGAATCTATCTTTTTAGTACTCAATGTTGAGATGAGCTGATGAAGGAAAACCTGCTTTCACAAAATTTTCTGGATGATAGGAACTACTGTGTCATTGAGGTATAAATAGTCCCTATGGAGTTTGTTTTGGCCAGTGAGTAGTGTTCTAGAAACTGTGTGAGTAGCTCAGCTTGGATAAGTTGGGTAAGATTTTGTTGATACTAGGGAAAGCATATCAGATCATCACAGTTTTTTTTTTAAGGGATCAAAGGCTATGGAGATACTAAAAAAACTTCAGGAAAATAGAGGGCACATTTACTTAATTACAGCAATTATGAAACAAACACAAGAATGCATTCGAAATCTGCAAGAACAGCTTCCTTATACCTGAGTGATGGTAAGTCAAATCTTCCAGCCCATCTCAGGGGATGTTGATCACTCTTCAGGGCCTTCCTTGAAAAATCACCCAGTTTGTTTTTTCTATTGTTGAACTGGCAGTGGCTACAGAAGTCTTTACGGGTTATATAAACTTGTAATGGGGTTATATAAACTTGCAAAGAACATAAATTTGTTTTCCAGCACATACTGGTTTGCCCTTTCTAAATGATGCCCCTACAATACTGTTACTTATTTTAATGATAGATGGTAGCTTTTTGTTTTCCACAGTAATTTGTATTCTTCTCAGGTGTGTTCTAACATCTCCCATGGAATCTTGAGTCATTCCTCAGTCTTTTGTTGCCCGTATAATCTGCTCTTAGATAATGATTCTCAAATGAGTCTCAAGTTCCCACTAAATACAGAATTTGATCCCAGGGTAGATCTTGAATCTTTTCAATAAACAAATCTTCCTGGTTAGAAAATAGGGTGTAATCCAAGGCTAATTTCAGTTTATAAATATCAGACCTGTCTCTTATTTCTCATGATATTTGTCAACTAAGTCAGTGTTTCTAAAATAGTTCTTTTTGTGAAGATAAACACAGTGTGAAGAGTAGAAATGAATATGAGTAGACTATTTCTTATTATGAATAGCTCAATTGCTTTTATTATACAGATTTTTATTAACTGAATGTATTAGGGGTCTTTTGGGGTTCTTGGACTCTTGCCTTCCTCTCTTCCCTCTTTTCTCCCCTGATTCCCCATAGTTATCAGCTGTGAGACATCTAGACCAGTCAGTAATAACAGCTGAGTGAATAAGACAGCTGCTTCCATGAGCAGAGGCAGCATCTTGATTTCCTTCTTCCCAACATCACAATGTTATGTGCATCTAGCAAGTAAGAGGGACCAGGAGGAACCCAGAGCAATGGCTGATTGCAGAGTAGATGAGCAGCCTGAGACATCTTGTACCACAATGTAAAGATTTATGCAAAGAATACTTAAAAATGCCAAAAGTTGTAACAGCAAGCAGGATAGAAATGATTTCATGTTAAAGGAAACTAGCTAGACATGACAATTAAATACAAAGCATGGTCTGGCACAGTGGTGTATGCCTTTAATTTCTGTGACTTGGGAGACAGAGGCAGGAGAATAGTAAGATTGAAGGCAGTCTAGGAACGCTAGTTAGATAATGTCTCAAAATAAAAAATAATTGAGCCTGGAAGTGTATCTCAGTGTTACAGTGCCCCTGGGTTCCATAACCAGAACCAAAGAGATAAAAAAAGAAATATGCCTGATGATGTATTTGATTCTATCGCAGAAAAAAATCTATGAAGGACATCGCTGTTACAACTGAAGATTTCAAAATATGTACTTGTGGTTCATATAATAGGACCTTATCAATGTTACATTTATTGTTTTTGATAATTGTATGATGTTTATTTTAGATAGTATCTTCTAAGGAAATACATATGTAAGTAAATAGGAATAAAAGGATATAATTTTAGTCTCAAATATTTCTTATATATGTAAAAGCAGAAATCGAGAGGTAGTGTGGTAAAGAAAATAATAAATATAAAATACATACAAAAATTTATCATGGGAAAGGTGTATACAGGAATTCCTCATTCTAGTCACATGACTTTTAAGTTTGAAATTATAGAGAAATAAATAATTGTTTATTTTATTTTATTTATTTTACCATTTCAATGTCCTTTTATTAATCACACAAACTCCTGAGAAAATGAGAATTCGCGGAATATTATCATCAACATTTACATCAGTTTAAATTAAGCCTCCCAACTTTCTCAGTAAGCAAACTGAAGTATTTCAAGAACTAGGATGACTGCATACTATTTTGCACTCTAATTATTTTTTTCTCGATTCTTTTTAGTTATACATGACAACATGATTCATTTTGATACAATTATAAAAGCATGGAATATAATCTATCCTAATTCAGTCCCCTTCCTCTCTCCTCTTCTCTCTCCATCTTCCCTTCCTTCTACTTTACTGATCTTTCTGCTATTTACTTACAGTTTTTTAAAACTTTTTCTTGAGGATGTTCATGGTGGTGAGATTCACTATGGTGTATTCATGCATGTACATAGGAAAGTTAGGTCAGATTCATTTTCACTGTCTTTCCCTATCCCACCTTCCTTTGTCCCTTTATTTCTCTTTGTCTACTCTACTGATCTTTCTTCTATTGTTTTTTTTTTTTCTATCCCCCTTTCTTATGTTGAATTACCTTCCACATGTAAGAGAAAACATTCAACCTTTAACTTTTTGGGAGTGAGTTAGAAATGAGTAATTCAAACCAGTATAATAGAGAAAAGGTATAGCTTTTAACCTTATGAAGGGCAAAAATCATACCGGTGACAACCATGCAGCCAAGAGATTTATTCACCAGCTTTTGTGGCTGGTCTGAGGTCAAAGAGGTGCTGGGAGAGAGAAGTCAGGGAGAGGGGAGTGTGCAAGCTCTGGTGGGAGAGAGGAGTCAGGGAGAGGGGAGTGTGCAAGCATGAATGGAAGGTGGGTGCCTGCTGTTGGCTAAGGCAGCTGCCCACGGCTAGAGGTGGTGGGTCTGGAGCTGTCGGCTGGGGCAGCTGCCATTGGGCTGGAGGCTGGAGCTGTCGGCTGGGGCAGCTGCCATCGGGCTGGAGATGTGGGTCTGGAGCTGGTGCAGTGGCTGCCTCCCTCAGCAGGGATGAGCTGTTGTGTATGTGAACAAATGGGACCCTATATAGGGATTTCTGGTGGGGGGTGCACTAGAGCAACCCCAAGGCCATTAGCTCTTTGCCCATGGAACAGGGCGACCTTTAAGCCTATTGGCTCCTGCCTGGAAAATGGAACAAGGTTGCTTTGCTCAGGATACAGAAACTTCCCTTGGAGGGGGGTAGTCTATCTATCACCTTCCATATAACTATCAAAGAGTCAGAGTAATTAGGTATTAAGAACTACCTTAATAAGAAAAATCAAAGCAACCCAATAGAATAAATGACTAAAACATGAATGAATAAGCACACAATAGTATCTTGATGGGGTATTAAAAAATACCTTCAATTTTGTATTTGGTAGTAATCATGGAAATACAAGTTGAAACTACTTCACAATCCCGAGGTTATTCGAAAATAAGTAAGAGAGGGTAAATAGAAGAGGATGTGGAGAAACAGGAAACCTCGGGTATTACTGGTCAGAATAAAAATTCATACAATTTGGAGAGCAATTTGACATATCAAAGTCAAAGAAACACATCTGTGAAATAACATTAGTAGAGTATTTACTTTTCTCTATGGGAGTGGCTGGGGGTAGTGATGAGGGGAAGGTAATCAGAGAAACATTCTATCTGTATCTAAAGCTGATTGGTGGGTCTGGTGGGCATATGCAACTTCAGTGTATTCCTGAAGGTGTTCTCTGTAGTCTTATCTATTATTTGTATTTCATAATTAAGCAATACAAGACATTATAATGTTCTCTGCATCATTATTATGTAGGCTTCTTTGCATAACTGATAACTGCAGATTCCTGAGTTCCTCCTGTGGGAGCTGATCAAGGTGTGGATGAGAGGCCCAGGGGCCTTGTGGGACTGCAGAATGTGACATTGGTTGTGGAGGGCTGCTCTGTCACACTGAGGCATGCAACTGGTCATCTATCTGCACACATGGCCACTGTGTTCCCTGTGCTGGCTGCACCCTTCTGACCTCCACCTGCTTTTTCTTTAAGGTCTTTACTTTTATGTATTCTTCATCATGAAGAGACCCAGGGTCCATATTTAATGGTCAGTGGGTTGAAAACAGGCCATGCCATTTTTCAGTTGTGAAGAGTGCAATTTGTGAAGTTGTAGCCTTCCTCTCTCTGTGTTTGGCCTAGTACTCCACAGATCACCTACTGTCCCTCCTGGTTGCATTGCACCAGTAATGCAGTTTCTGAATGAAGACATGGAGATTTCATTAGAAAGAGTACTTTTTTTCCTACTGCTTTCTCTAGTCATCCTTATAAAAGAAGGGAATGAATAAAAGGGTATCTTGTTACCTCATAGAAAATGATGAACACTTGGCAGTTGTTAAGCTTTGAGCATGAAACATGAATTTTGTGGTAGGCATATTATGCTGCTCCTACGAAGCTCTCATGCACCATTCCCTGAAAATGTGCATTATCTGATTGCAAAAAGACTTGCTTATGTAATGTAGGTTACTAATCAGCTGGCCTTAATATTGGGAGATTATTTTGTATTTTCAGGCAGAGCTCAGGGTAATCTTACAAGCCTGTGAGGCAGAAAAGAAGATCAGAAAACCAAGATGAGTCCCACAAAGTAATGCTGGCTTGATGATGGAGGGAGCCACATGTGGAGGAAAGGCAGTTTAATAAACACAAGGAACTGAATTCATTCAAACACATGAATGACCTTGGAAACTGAATATTCCTCAGTACCATCAGAAAGGAAAACAATTTGATTTTAGTCTTCTGAGGCCTAAAGGAAAGTACTCAGCTAAATCCTGCTGGACCTCTCATCCTGCTTGAACTCAGAGGTCATATACGGGTGAAGTTTTTGTTTTTATTTTTCTTTTTAAATTTGTTATTTTTAGATATACATAATAGTAGAGTATATTTTGACATATTATACATACAAAGAGTATGACTTATCCTAGTTAGAATCCCATTCTTGTGGTTGTACATGTTGTGGAGTTTCACTGGTGGTGTATTCATAGATGCATTAGGAAAGTTATGTCTGAGTCATTCTATTGTCTTTCCTATTCCCCTTTGTCTAATCCAATAAACATCTACCCCCACCCCCATTATGGGTTAGCATCCACATATCAGAGAGAACATTTGGTCTTTGGTTTTGGGTGATTGGCTTATTTCACTTACCAGGGTAGTCCCCAGATCTATCCATTTACTGGCAAATGTCATAATTTCATTCTTCTTATGGCTGAGTAATATTCCATTGTGTATATATACCACATTTTCTTTATTCATTCATCTGTTGAGGGCCACCTAGTTAGTTCCATGGCTTAAATTTTGTGAATTGAGTTCTATAAACATTGATGTGACTGCATCATTGTAGTATGCTGATTTTAAGTCCTTTGGATATAATCTGAGGAGTGAGAGATCTGGGTCAAATGGTGTTTCTATTCTGAGTTTTCTGAGGAATCTCTATACTGCTTTCCAGAGTGGTTGCATGCCATAACCAGCACGACCATTGTGGAGGGATGATGAGGGCATGAAGAAAGGACAGACAGACACACATAGAGGAAAAAGCTGGGGCCAGGTGGGTAGCCAAGCCCTGGTGAGACTTGACTGACACCAGAGCTAGTTCAACATGTTAGTTATATAGGTTTTGTCATCAGAAGGTTATTTGTGAGAAAATTTTAGTAAAGCAGGCAGTCTGAAGAATGAAGCATAACTTGGGAGACATTGAGGTCATATTGTTGTGCCCAGAATTGTCTACCTCAGGAGTTGGTGTCTGAATCCAGGGTTCTGACTGTTAGAGAAGCATGCCTTTGCAAGTAACCACCTATGGCCATCGTTACCATAGCAACTGAAGCATCTCAACTTGAACTTTTGTATAGGCAGCTCGGAACACAAGTGGAGCCACGAGGGAATCAGAGACCATGGTTCGGGTCACCACTCTCCACAGTTGCACCAATTTGCAGTCCCCTCAGCAATATATGAGTGAACCCTTTTCCCCACATTATTGCCGACATTTATTGTTACTTGTATTCTTGATAATTGCCATTCTGATTCGAGTGCATTGGAGTCTCAGCGTAGTTTTGATTTGCATTTCTCTAATAGCTAGAGGTGTGGAACATTTTTTATGTACTTGTTGACCATTCATATTTCTTCTGTGAAGTGCCTATTAAGTTATTTTTGCCTATTTCTTTTTTCTTTTTCAAGTATTTATTCATTATGTATGACAGCAGAATGCATTACAATTCATATTACACATATAGAACACAATTTTTCATATCTCTGGTTGTACACAAAGTACAGTCACAGCATTTGAGTCTTCACACATGTACTTAGGGTAATGATGTCCATCTCATTTCACCGTCTTCCTATTCCCATTCTCCCTTTCCCGCTCTCTCCCTTTTGCCCTGTATAGAGTTCATCTAATCCTCCCATGACCCCTCCAACCAAATTATGAATCAACATCCTTGAATCAGAGAGAACATTTGGCATTTGGTTTTTTGGGACTGACTAACTTCTCTTGGCATTATATCTCCAACTCCATCTATTTACCTGCAAATGCCATGATTTTATTCTCCTTTAATACTGAATAATATTACGTTTGTATATATACCACCTTTTCTTTATCCATTCATCTACTGAAGGGCATCTAGGTTGCTTCCACAGTTTAGCTATTGTGAATTGTGCTGCTATAAACATTGATGTGGCTGTGTCCCTGTAGTATGTTGTTTTTAAGTCCTTTGGGTATAGACCAAGGAGTGGGATAGCTGGGTCATAAGGTGGTTCCAATCCCAGTTTTCCAAGGAATCTCCGTACTGCTTTCCAGATTGGCTGTATCATTGTGCAGTCCCACCAGCATCGTATGAGTGTGCCTTTTCCCCCACATCCTCATCAACATTTATTGTTGTTTGTGTTCTTAATAGCTGCCATTCTAACTGGTGTGAGATGAAATCTTAGATTGGTTTTGATTTGCATTTCTCTAATTGCCAGATGTTGAACATTTTTTCATATATTTGTTGATTGATTGTATATCTTCTTCTGAGAAATGTCTTTTCAGTTCCTTGGCCCATTTATTGATAGTGTTATTTGTTTTTCTGGTGTTAAGAGTTTTGAAATGAAGGAAACAATAAAATAAATTAAAAAAACTCAAGAGAAAGCATGACCAAAAGACTAGATCACTTTTGCCCATTTATTAATTGGGCTATTATTATTATTATTTTGGTGTTAAGTTTTTTTTAAATTCCTTGTATATCCTTGAGATTAATGCTCTGAGGTGCACATGGCAAAAATTCTCTCCCTTTCTGTAAGCTCTCACTTCACATTCTTGATCATTTCCTTTGCTGTGAAGAAGATTTATAGTTTGATACCATCCCATTTATTGATTCTTTCTTTTTTTAATTTTTAAGTTGTAGGTGGATAGTATGTCTTTATTTTATTTATTTTTACGTGGTGCTGAGGATGGAACCTAGTGCCTCTCATATGCTAGGCAAGCACTCTGCCACTGCGCTACAGTCCCAGGCCCCATTTTTGGTTCTTGATTTTACTTTTTGTGCTTCTTTTTGAGAAAGTCAGTTTCTAAGCCAATATGATAGAAAGTTGGGCCTCCTTTTTCTCCAATAGGCACAGTGTCTCTGGTCTAATGCCTAGGTCCTTGATCTGTTTTTAATTGAGTTTTGTGCAGGGTAAAAGATAGGGGTTGAATTTCATTCTGCTACATATGAATTTCTAGTTTTCTCAGCACCATTTTTAAAGAGGCTATCTTTTCTCCATTGTATATATGTCTGTCTGTCCATCTCTCCTTCCCTTCCTCTCTCTCTGTCTTTTGTGCTTTCTAATGCCAGCTCCTTTTCTACTTCTCCATCATGTTGTGACACAGCCACAGGCTCTTGACAGAATGTGGGTGCCATAATGTTTGGATCTTGTAGCTACCAGAATCATGAGTCAAGCAAAGTCTTTACTTTATAAAGCATCCCGCCTCAGTTGTTTTTTATAGCAACACAAAATGGACTAATAAAGTGATAATAACCAAAACACTGAAAACCTATAATAAAAATACACACTCATACACAAAAATAAAAGCAAGATCTAGAACTTAATACTAGAAAAATTCACTTAACCTTGAGTTATCGTTTCTAACCTCAGGTTAGTCTACTTTGGATTTCAGTTGGTAAACAATAGATGTTCTTATATTTTAAACCATGTGTAGTTGAGTGTTTTTAGGAGCTAGAGTCTTCCTAATGATACTCTTCTTTTAATTTAATTTTTCATTCTACGCTTATATGAACATAATCCAGAAAAGATTAAAGTTCTCCAAGAACCACTTTCCACTTTGATTAACATAAAATTAAAGGTGTGTTTTCTGATCCTTCAGACCAAGGTTTAAATATACTTTAATTCTATATCCCTATATAGTAAAGCATAAGCACTTGGCACACAGAAGTTCCTTCCTAAGTATTTTACCATTAATAAAAATCAAAGAATAAAATCAAGGTGGATTTTTCACCATTGGCTTTTCCCTTTAATAACTGAAAACTATTGTTCAGTATTTATATAAAACTGTCTTTTTCTGGTCTGCTTTCTATAACCTTTCACCTCTTAAGTATTCTAAGATTTCTCCTGAGGGATAATGCAGGATTTTATGCCTGCATTATCCCAGATGTGGACATAGGTTGGGCCTAGGTATTTTATTTTTTTAGTGTTTCTACATTTGAAATATGTTCTTTTAACCAGTGCACTAATCTACCCCTGAAGAGATGGGATTTTAAGAAAGTCGAGTAGTTAAGAAAATATGTGAACTTGGTTTAAATTTTTGATATACTGAATGACACCCAACATCTCATACACAAAATGGAAAGTAGACTGTAGTTTCAGATAATAAGGGGAAGATGCACAAATGTTATTTCAGTTTTTTACTTCTGAGATTTTACTTTTTGGATGAGAATCATGTCAGTTTCTAGCCCAGGCAGTTTTGTGTTGCTTCAGCATGTAAATTAGCTTAGATGTGCATGTATGTGTATGTAGAATAGTTAGAGAGGTTATGTCAGGGGGCAAGGTCATAGGTTTAAGAAGACAAATTGAAGTTTATTATATTCCAAACTGAAAATAGTGGTGTCCTGGGATAGGGTATTAACAATATTGATAGAAAACAATGGGCAGAACAACAGAGGCAGAGATTGATTTTAAATGGGGAAGGATATTGAGACTGGGTAGAAGATGATGTGGTTTGCTGAGATTGAGAACCCAGGAATGGGTTTTGTGGAGAACATGATGGGTTTTAGTATTGAAGTGACTGTTGGGTATTAAATCACCATCTAGTGGGCAGTTTCAGTGTGGAGTCCACACTCAGGGGATACTCTTATTACTCATATTAGGATGCTTAGCATAGATGAACCACATTAAGGAGGATTACAGAAATTGGCTTGAAGCCAGTTCTTACAGAGTGCCCAACTGATGAGATACCCACTTATATGTTCCTGAGGCCATCCTTGCCCAAAGAAGTACTTAATGATCTCTGCCTTGGGGACTGAGATTCTGGTTAGTAAAAGTGATTTTTTAAAATAAATTGTTTTGTTTTATTCTGCCTTCAAACAACCAGCTTCTTAGTGGCCTGTATTTGGGTTATATTCCTTTCATGAGTTGGAGATGCTTTTAAATTTAGTTTAAAACCATTTCAAATGTAAAGAAAAAAAGGTGAAAATAAATTACATCAGTAACCACAATCTTTATTATGGTAATAGCTTAAGAAAATCAAGCTGGAATCAAAATTATGTTCATTGTTTAAGCTTTTAATACTCACAAAAACTAAAATACTGAGAAATGTAGGAAAAGGTTTTCTGAATTCAAACCCAGTTTGTTTTATTTGTCTTTCCTAAGAAATTGTTTTCTGCCCCCACATTACAATGGTACTGTAATTTTTCTAGAAACTTCATAGTTTTAGCTTACACATTTACGATCCATCTTGAATAATTTTGGTGTGTGTTGTAAAATAATGGGTGCTACCGCTTGGATATGGTCTGTCCCCCAAAAGTTGACATGGTGGAGGCCTGATCCCCATACAGCAATGCAAGAAGTAGAACATTTATAAAGTTGAGCTTAGTGGGAGACTTTTGCAGGTGCTGCCCTTGGAAGGGATAACATCATTGTCATGGGGCCCTATTCAGTTCCCATGAGGGGGTTGGCATAAAGGATCAAGGTAGACCTCTCTCCATTATTTGGCTTCCTGTCCCACCATATGATCTCTCCCTCTTGCACTTGTTCCCACCATGATGCCATCTGCAATGATGTGATGTAGCCAGGCAGCCCTTGCCTGAGCTCACTGTTTGAACTTCCAGTCTCTAAACCGTGAGTTAAACCAGCCCCTTTTCCTTGTAAAATATTCAGCTGTAGGTACTGTGCTATAGTAACAGAAAACAGACTAACACAATGGGTGAGGCTTATTTTTACCACTTGGGGATTCATTTGGCCAATAACTTTTTATTTGTCTTTATTTTTTGAAAATAAAGACAATAAAAATAAAGACAATAAAAAATATTTTTTTGAAAATAATTTTTTTTTGAGTTTTATTGAAAACTCTTTTCTATTGTTGAATTACTATGTAGTCATCAAAACAGACTAATACAATGTGTGAGTCTTATTTTTACCATTTGGAGATTCATTTTGTCCAATAGCATTTATAAAAAATCTTTTCTTTGTTGAGTTACCATGTCATCATTAAAAATAAACTTATTAAATGCATGTAAGTCTATATCTAGAGAAACTGTTCTGTTTTCTCTATATTTTCAAACCTTATTTCAACTCATGTGATCATAATTACTGCAGCCTTTTAATATACCTTAAAATTATTTTGTCCTTCAATTTTGCTTCTTTTTTTTTTTTTTTTTTTTTTTTGTACCAGGAATTGAACTCAGGGGCACTCGACCACTGGGCCACCTCCCCAGCCCTTTTTTGTATTTTATTAGAGACAGGGTCTCACTGAATTGCTAAGTGCCTCGCCATTGCTGAGGCTGGCTTTGAACTTGTGATCCTCCTGCCTCAGCCTCCCAAAGTACTGGGATTACAAGCGTGCGCCACCGCGCCCAGCTTTGCTTCTTTTTTTTTGAAGTTATTGGTCATTTTAGGTGCTAAGCATTTGCATAAAAACTTTAGCCATAGCATGTCAAATTCTACAAATGCATAAAAAGATTTAAGCAATTAAATATGAATTTAGAAAAATAATATAATGCTCTTATAAATAATTTTTATATATTTATCACAAAATATTCTATTATTTTTAAATCTTTGATTCTTACAATAAGTTGTATCAATTTTGAATGGCCTTGTATACCTTCTACTAAGCCTCAAAAACTCATTCCTATGTCACTAGATCATAAACATACACATATATGTTATATATATTTTTAATGTAAAATGCCCAAGTTTTGGAATGAATTTTTTAAATTGTCAATCACCTTTGACACCAAATTTCTAAGCAAGACCTTAAACCCTTTCAAAATAAAAAGGGTTTGGGACGTGACTCAGTGGTTAAGTGCCCCTGCAATCCCTGGTACCAAAAACATAAACAAACAAACAAACAAAACAAAGTTTTAAAAGGATTAATATTTTTGGAATAAATGAATGAATTGTACCTAAATACATTTTTTAAATTTTAGTAGTTTCATTTGTAGTTCTTTCACCAAAAGGAAAATTTCTTAAATTTTTATGTGACTTTTTTGAGCTTCATAGAATGCAGAAACTATTTGGTTTGCATTCAATCCATTTATTTTTCTTCCTGGGCTCAGAGCTAGACTGCCTTTCTCAACCTCTCTTGAACTTAAATGTGGTCATGTGACTCATCTCTGGACAATAAAATTCAAATAAAACTAATAAAATCACTTCTATGCCTAATCATAAAGTCTTCTGATGACTCTCTTCCCTAAATGCTAGCTGTATATAAATGCCCAGAGTGACCATAGCAATCATACACTGAATATAACAAAGATCAAATCAGTAGTGTGGGCCTTGAGTGGCTTCATGGTACAAATAATCCCCCCTACCTCCATCATGTCTAGTTAGGATTTATGTGAATGAAAATAAATATCTATTGTGGTGTACTATTGAGATTTGGTGGTATTATTTATAATAGCAATTAGAATTGTCCTAGTTAGTATAAAAGTGTTATCTTGAAGTGAAGTACTGCTGTGATAGAAATCTAAATACCATTGGCTTAGCAAATTGTTAGGTAGTAGACAGTAATAAAATTGAGGTAGATAAATTGCTGGGAGGAATGCAAAACAGTACAGCTGGTCTGGAAAATAGTGTGATGGTTTCTTTCAAAACTAAACATACTTTTACCATATGAACCAGAAATCATGCTCCTTAGCATTTATTTACCCACACAAAATGCATTCACACAAAAAAATAC
Organism: Tamias sibiricus; assembly: GCA_025594165.1. Classification (NCBI taxonomy): domain Eukaryota; kingdom Metazoa; phylum Chordata; class Mammalia; order Rodentia; family Sciuridae; genus Tamias; species Tamias sibiricus. The sequence goes on from CM046666.1 coordinate 102,077,016, forward strand.
TCCTCATGGATGTTTATATCAATTATGTTTATAATTGCCAAATCTCAGAAACAAACAAAATGTCCTTCTGCAGATGAATGGGTGGATGAATTGTGTTTCATCTCTGATAATGGGACTATACCATCAAGCAATGAAAAATACATAGGAGGCTAAAATGCCTTTTATTAAGTGAAAGAAGTGGATATAAAAATGTTATGTGCTATATGCTTCCAATGATATGACTCTGGAAAAGTCATAATTATGGAAAGTAAAAAGATCAATGGCTGTTGGTGGTTGGAAGGAAGAAGGAATGAATAGGCAGAACCCAGACAACTTTAAGTGATACCACTCTGAATGATACTGAAATAGTGGACAGGTGTCACTACACTTATTCAACATTCACAGAATGTACAACACCAAGGCTGAACCTAATGTAAATGACAGACTCAGGGTAACAGTGAGGACTTGAAGCAGATTCATCAGTCTTAATACATGATGGCAACTTTTGGCATACCTCAGCCATGGAATCACCACCGAGACTTTGCCTTTATTCTTACATGGCCTTCTCCCTGTAAACCTGTGTCTAAATTCTCCTTTCCAATAAGAACAGCCATCATAGTGGATCAGTGCCCACCTTGTTCCAGGAAGCCTTCAGTGTAGCTAGCTACACCTGCAAAGACCCTATTTCCAAATAGGTCACATCCTGAGGTGCCAGGAGTTAAGTGTTTAGCATATGAATTGGAGGAAAACAAAATTTGACCTTCAATATCTACCAAACCTAGATTTGTAGAGGAACAGATCAAATTTAAGTATTAGTAAGTATTTGGGTTGATATTAGCTGAATCTATCATGGAGTAAAGAAGAAAAGAATGGGTCTAGATAACAACTGTTGCAATGTAGTGATTCCAGGGTGGAAAAAAACACACCAAAGATTGGAAATATGCTTGAAATGACTTTAAATGATAAAGGTCTTCCCACCCAAGCTTGAAGTTCCTGAGACAGCTGTTATGAAGTTGAAGAAAATGGAATAGACTAGGTGACAAAAAAACAATTTGAGCTTGACAATCATTTCTAGGAAGAAGGGAACACATTTAAATGTGATTATTGGCAAATGAAAGTTATTTAAAATATACACATCAGAAGCCTGTTAAGAAATTGAAGACATCTCTATCAATTAGAGAAATGCAAATCAAAACAACTCTAAGATTTCATCTTACTCCAGTCAGAATGGCAGCTATCAAAAAAACAAACAACAATAAATGCTGGTGAGGATGTGGGAAAAAGGCACACTCTTACATTGCTGGTGGAGCTGCAAATTGGTGAAGCCAATCTGGAAAGTAGTATGGAGATTCCTAGGAAAACTGGGAATGGAACCACCATTTGACCCAGCTATCCCACTCCTTGGCCTATTTATTCCCAAAGGACTTTAAAAAAAACAGATTACTACAAGGACACAGCCACATCAATGTTTATAGCAGCACAATACACAATAGCTAGATTGTGGAACCAACCCCGATGCCCATCAGCTGATGAATGGATAGGGAAACTTTGGTATATATACACAATGGAACACTACTCAGCACTAAAAGAGAATAAAATCATGGCATTTGCAGGTAAATGGATAGAGTTGGAGAAAATAATGCTAAGTGAAGTTAGCCAATCCCAAAAAACCAAAGGTCAAATGATCTCTTTGATAGGAAGATACTAACTTATAAAGGCAAGAGAGAGGGAATGAGAGGAATGAAAGAGCTTTAAATAGAACAAAGAGCGGGGAGGGAAAGGAGGGGACAAGGAGATAGAAATAATGGCAGACTGAGTTATCCATGATTACCCTAACTACATGTATGAAAACACAATTGTTGTAAAAATACTTTATATTAAACCAGCAACTTGAAAAATTGTGCTCTTTATATGTAATATGAAATGAAATGTACTCTGCAAACATGTATAACAAATTAGAATAAAAAAATGAAAAAAGAAAAGAATAAATGAGATAATTTTAAAAAGATTTAACTATTCAAATTCTAAAACAACCTTCACATTCTCAAACGGGCACTAGTGGGAAGGAGGCCATCAACACTGTAAAGCTTACAAGCAGGGAAAGATACCTAAGCCAGCTTTGGATGTATCCATGGAGGAAAACCAATAAGAAGAGCCTCAAAGAGGGAGGGGTGTGGGTTATCATTCCTTTCAGATAGTAGGAAGAGTCACTGAATCAACTTTCCCTGTGTCTGGGGCAGGGGAGCTTCACAAGGCTTGCCCTACATTTCCAAATTTCTATGTCCAGAGACTACTGTGTGTAGCCAAAACTTGCCTTTGATTGTCGAGTGTCCATTGCAGCCTCTGTTCTTTCTACAACATTGTTCATTGCATATATGAGAGGACGGTGGTGGGCAAATTTCCTAGGTTTTATTATCTAGATCATTATAAAACAAGAACATATTTGGAGATAAGGGGAGGGCAGTGCATTGTATGAAAAAAATCCCAGTCCTGAACTCCTCAGGAGACAGAGGCTAAGTCTTCTTTGTGGGAAGTAAGGGGTTGTGTTTTATCAAAAGAAGAACAAAGTACATATGTGGTCACAGAAGGAATGGCCATGGCAGTTTTTGATTAGTTGTTCATTTAATTCTTTAGTCCTGGGCACATGGCTAAAATTTATTTCATAGCCTCATTTGCAGTTAGATCAGATGATCATATGACAAAAAATCCTGGCCACTTTCATGTCGAAACCACAAAAATCATTTGTATTATTTCCTCATTCTTTTCCCACCTAGAGTTGGATGTTAATGCTACCCCTTGGAAAGCCACACATTAAATATTGTTCATGCATCCATCTGGCTAACTATTTGAACTGCTTGAGCTGATGCCCACCCTCACGTCAGTTAATCTTACATAAATCATAAATTTAATTTTATTTGTTTCAGAATATGGAAGATTGTCTAGTACAGTAGTTAGTAACTATCTTAATTAGCCATATTAAATAAATTATTTTTGCTATATTTTGTCATAGTTTGGGTTATCTGAGAAACAGATCCCCAAGAAAACAATTTGAAAGAAAATCATTTATGTGGGAGGTTAATTCAGGATGACAGAGTAGAAAAGATGTAAGATTATGAAGGAAAAAATACAAATTAATGCTGTTCATTGGTCATGTTACTGTGGTTGTTCACCAGGACTCCATCCCTCTGGTGAATTCTGGACCAGTACATGCAATACATCTCAGATGTTTCACACAAAAAGCTGCATCTTTGGATAAGGGCTTCTCCTAGAGGTACCAACACATGGTCCTTTCAGCCTGCATATGCTTACCCCAAGCATGCTACATGGGATGAACTGTATATTGGTACAAAAGTTGTATGTTGAAGCCTTAATTCCTATTGCATGTTGCAGCTCTAATTCCTGTTGTGATTGTATTGGGAGATAGGGCCTTTAGATAAGTAAAATTGAATGAATTTTACAGGTAAGGGCCTTTCTAATGTGGTTAGTGTCCTTATATGAAGAGGAAAAGACTTCAGTATGCACAAGCACAGCAAGAAGGCCACGTAAGGATGCATCAAGGAATCCATTTGAAAGCAGAGGACAAAGAGGCTTGGAGGAAACCATTCCTGCAGACACCTTAATCTTGAGCTTCCAGCCTTAAAGACTATGAGAAAGTAAATCTCTGTTGTTAAGCCACCCAGTGTCTAAGTCTCTTAGCCTTACCAGACTAAAACATATACTCTACTGAGCAGAAGAAAATAATTCGAGGGAGAAGCATAACCCCAGCTGAGAAATGCATGTCCTTATGTAGTAAGAAGCATAAGCAGGTGAGGGGCACGTGAGGTGGTGACAGGGCCAGTTAGAGCCCCTTTGCAGCCCTAATAATGACCTGTGTCCACTGTTTAGTTTCTCCTGAAGTTGAAGTTGAAGTTTTCAAGATGGTGGCCTCTCATAGTTCCCAATACTTAAAACAAAAGTTTAATAGAAGGAGCAGTGTTTCTCCTCTTCTTCATCTGGTCCTGAGCTACAGGATGCTTGGGACCATCTGGTCACAGTTCTTTTTGATATGGTCTGGCTACTGTCAATCTTGCACATCTACTCTAGTTGGTGGAGACAATGCACCATGTGATGACTGATCTTCATAATCTTGCTTCTTTACATCCATTTTAGATTCTCCTCAACCTCATCCAATGCTCCTACCAGTCTGGCTTGCTTATGTATGGCTAACCCAATTTGCACCCATGGTGGGTCTGTTTTACTACTTACCACACTCTTGTCATATTATGGAAGCTTCCATTGCTCATTCTTGCTGTTACCAGGCAGAAAATTAGTAAGAGGCATCAAATAAATAACCAGAGTTCCAGACAAGCTCTCCTTCCTTCACTGTATACTTGTGCTTCTCTGCTCATAACTTGCACATGTACTCTAGTTGTGGAGACAATGCACCATGTGATGACTGATCTTCATAATCTTGCTTCTTTACATCCATTTTAGATTCTCCTCAACCTCATCCAATGCTCCTACCAGTCTGGCTTGCTTATGTATGGCTAACCCAATTTGCACCCATGGTGGGTCTGTTTTACTACTTACCACACTCTTGTCATATTATGGAAGCTTCCATTGCTCATTCTTGCTGTTACCAGGCAGAAAATTAGTAAGAGGCATCAAATAAATAACCAGAGTTCCAGACAAGCTCTCCTTCCTTCACTGTATACTTGTGCTTCTCTGCTCATAATAATAAAGTTACATCAACTCTGCTTACTATATTAGCTCCTTTCTTTTTCAACTGGTCTATCAGGATGAGGAGTCCAAAGTGACCTGATAACAACATAGTTATAAACATGCATTCATACCCCAGGACCAAGGCAACTGCTTCAGTATACCTCAAGATGCTGAGATAGGAAGCAATTTCCTGACTGGGGCATCGGAAGTTATAATAACAAAGCCATTCCTCCTTCTGTCCTTTGTTTATTTCCTGGTTTTACAGAGATAGTTGGCTTCCTGGAATGGCTGCTATGGATTGTGGGTCCCAGTTTTACTTCTAGATTTGCTCTGGCTACTGTCAATCCTGCACATGTACTCTAGTTGGTGAAGACAATGCACCATGTGATGACTATTCACTCAAATTATGAAAAGTGCATCTTTGAGGATACAGCATACAAGTGCAAATGCTTTCAGGTGCATGTGGTATATGAATGGAGCACACAACTATCTGTCTGTGGTTGCACTCCTTTTACCATAAAGTGAGTCCTTTTGGCAGAGGCACAACTTGGTTGGATTTCATAGTCATTAGTCAGATATTCTGTAATTGCTTGGATGGGGTACTGCCCACAAAACTGCAGGCTTGGAAGCTATTCCATCATGAAATATCTATCCATTTAAGTAAGGAAAAATTGTTGCTATATGTATTAAAATTATCCCTACCATTCAGAAAATAAATGCTTAAAATAACAATGAGATAACTGTGTATTTTGAATGCTTTCTTCTTTCACTCATGAACACTTCTTTAATTAAAATCAGTTGACAGAACATTAATATGAATAGGACAATGCATACTCAGATTAATGATAACAACAAAACATCTTGCCAGTTAATTAATTAATGCATAGAATAATCATAACTATATTATTAGAATTTTAATTAGAACTTTTGTGTATGACTTTTTTCTTTAAGAATTTTTAAAGCATATCACAGAAAAAAAGTTATGCATATGTAATTATTAACCACAAAGCATGCACTTGCCAGAAGGTGTCTGAAGGAAAATGCCAGTGCTTTTACATTTCAGATGATGTTGTAAGCTACTCCTTTACTTTCTGGGGAATGGTGAACAAATTTTTACATTGTTACATAATAAATTTTATATTTGTTCAAAAAAATAAATATATTAATAACATGGGGCTGGGGGCATGAGGCACCACATAAAAATAAAAAAAGGTATTGTGTTTACCTACTATACATATATATATATATTTTTTTCCCCTGAATATAATGGGGGATTATTGCTTTATGAAAGGTAGTTTGGCAAATATTCATTAAATGTAGAGCTTTTGACTAGTATTAAAAAAAATGAAGACTCATCTGGGGGTGGAGCTCAGTTGTAGAACCCTTTCCTAGCCTGTACCATGCTCTGAGCTCAATCCTGAGTACAGAGGGGGAAAAAGCAAATCTTCTTTGTTTGTACATATTTTTAATATATAAGAATCAAAAATAGTTTCCTTTGGGTTTCCTTAACATAAGATGTTTATAATAAAGGCATCAAATCAATTTACTTTATTCAATTTTGAAATGATAAAATAATATATCTGGGGAAGAAAACTGAATAAAATGTAAATACTCCCCACAAATTATTATTTTTAACTATCAATGGTTTTAACATGAATGCTGTTTTATTTTTGTTATGGAAAATCTCTCCAGGTACACTGGTGTTTTTTAAAACATTTATTCAGTTATGTGGAAACATATATTTAAATTGACTATGTACAGAGTTTTTGCTCTTAGTTTTTGTAGTCTAAAAGATATACTTTTGTTAACAAAAATCACTGGAATTTCTGATGTCTTCATTAAGTTATAATTTGTATAAAACAAAAACACATGTATTTATAATTTGGTGAATGTGTCACCAATGCACATATCTGGATGAAGATAAACTCCCATCTCTTTACATTTTTTACCCACATTCCCATGTGACACCCTACTGCCCAGGAAGCTACTGATATTCTTCTGAAATAAATATACTTCAATGCAATCTGATAAGAATTCCTATGAGAATTTTTATGGAACTCAAACTGCTTCTTAAATTTACATAGAATGCTAAAAACGCATTACTATATATTATTATTGTAGATCTAACATGAGTAAGACTAGGTGAGATGGGCTCAAGGATAGAAAAATAATTGAATGGAACCAGGTTAGGGCCTTGAAACAGAAACATGGATCTATGGAAATATGATGTAGGACAGGGGCTATTGCTAGAAAAACTGCACCACAGGAAAAAAAATATTTCTGAAACAGAGGAACATAAATGTCTGTACCTGATTTCATGCAGAAAAATCAGTTCCACGTGAATAAAAGTCTTCAACATGCAAAGCAAACCTTTAAATTTTTGATGCCAATTTGGTGTGGTTAGCTGTCCGATTTTGGAAGATGGGGCAAGCTTTTGAGCTTTATATTTTAATGCTTCAGTCATAAAGGAAACGAATAATGTATTTTTTTCCTGAAGGAAAATATTAATAAGATTTTCCATTCATCAAAAGACAGCACAAGAAATGAAAAAGACCCAAAGAGTGGGTGAAAGTACTTAGAGACAAGTTTCTGAATATGAAAAGAATCATCCTACTCTCGAATTAGAAAAATTCATTGTTATGAATAGGTAATTTCCAGAAAGTGGAAATGAAGCGGAGATAAAAAGCATTTTGATAAAAGCCTTACAACCCTAAGACTCTTAGGAATCTGGACAGGTTCCATGCACTAGAGTGGAAGTATAAACTGATAGAGTAGTTCTGGAGAGTGATCTGTCATTATTGGGTGACGTTAATTGCATGTGTATGATACGATGCAGATATCCTTCTCAATCACATATAACTCAGAAATCAGAGTATACACATGAGTATACCCACCAGTCATTATTTTCCTAAACATCTGCTTGTGTCAGTTGCCTAGGGCCACTGTAACAAGGTACCCACAATGCATGGCTTCAACAAGAGAAATCTATGGTCTCACATTTCCAGAAGCTAAAGCTCCACATTGAGGTGTCAGTGGGGTTTGCCAGTGGGGTTTGAAGGCTATGCAGGAGAATCTCTTCCGTGCTTCTCTTCTAGTTTCTGGTGCTTGGCCAGCAATCTTTGACGTTTGGCTTTCAGATGCATCACCCCGATCTCTGACTCTATCTTCATTTGGTGTTCTCTTCTTGCCTTTGTGTTCAAATGTCACCTTTCTTTATGAGGTTATCAAACATACTGTATGAGGGCCTCGTCCTAATTTAACTAAATCTGCAAAGGTCCTATATCCTAATACAGGCACATTCAGTGGCACTGGGAGTTGGAATTTTAGACTTATTTTCTTTTAGGAGATACTACTAGTAGAGATATAAATGGCTAAAACAGAGGAGTGCTAATGTACACTGAGTAATATTATTAACTCTGTGCTTTCCAATTTCAAAAGAAAAAATAAATAAATTCAAATATAATGATGTTCATTTGGACATTTTTGTTTCTATTATTGTTTGGAAAAACCCCCAATCCAGCCCAGTCTATATTCCTTTGTGTCCGCAAAAGCCCTGTTCCTGAGTAGGAGCTGTGCCCTGAGATGGGGCTGTTTTTGCTGTGGCATTCAGCTGGCTTCACTCACCTGTCATCAGATTGGCCCCATAAGCATTTGAGTTTATGAATCTATTTCAAAGTTTTTGCCAGAACATTTTGAGTGAGTTAAAAAGACCAAGAAGCACAGGCAAACCCATAGAGTTCGGTGAGAATTTTGATCCTGACCAGAATGTGTCATGTTCAAAGCATTTTTATAGATGCAAATTCAGTAAGTTATTTTGATTGGTTGTCCATCTCCTTTTGTCTACACTCTTGTAGTTTATCTACTATTGTCTCCAGTTCCAAGCTTATAAGAGAACCTCTTTCTTGACTTCAAATATTATTTATTTAATTGACACCTTCTTTTGCTACTCTAATATTATATACATGAATGGCAATTCTAACTAAAGCTATTGGGAATAATATCTTTTTTTTAGAATATAATAATTTTGTTTATTTGATATAATACATTTTGTTTATGATCAACAAAACCCAACCTTCCATGATCTACCTCCTAATTTTGTAACTTGATATTCAAATGAATTTTCACTAAGCATTGTTGTATTACTCCCCAGAATATTTTCACCAGTTGAAACTTCTACCAACAGCACCTGAAAATGTCTTTTTTTTTCATCTTCTCCTCTGATCTGTGCTTCCCATAATTTATTACTTTTTAAAGTACATGAATTGCCTATCCATCCCCAGTAACTATCATAAGCAAATGTGACACACACACCCTCACATTTGCAATTTATAATATACATTTTTGCCACAGCACATTTCATTTTTCAGTGCTGTTGAATTTGATTTATTGGGAGAACTCATAAGAAAACCAGGATTGTTACATAAATGGACATTTCATTAGCAGGTCAGCTCTCTTCAGATTTTGTGAAAGCCAGAAAAGAAGCCTAAAGGCTTATTACTTTGGGAATGAATTGCCTATCTTCTGCTACAGATGAGTGGTAAGTCATAGAGGTGGTATAATTCCAAATCACACTAACGTAAAGATGCATATTTTTATATTTAGAAAAAAATGAATCACTAGGAAAAGGAGAGATAAGATATTAGTAAAAAAAGAAAATAGAATTAAGGTTTTTTCCCCCTTTGTTCAGTGAGGACAGAATTCAAACTACATCCTTTGCAAATAAATTCACTTATGAATTACATTTATTTAGAAATAGAGTTACAAAGAAAATACTTAAAGATTAACTCAAGAGAGCTATTAAAGGAATACATGAATGAATATTTTTTCATCACAGCCAAGAGCACAGTCATTTCCTTCTGGTTGCTATTAAGACTTGGTTTTTTAGAAACTAGAGTTCTGAAGAGAAATGGCAGTTCTGGTGAGCTTGGCTAGATGAACCTGGTTCATGTACAAACTGTTCTGGAAGCAGCTCAGTCAGGTGGGTGGGATGTTCAAGCAGGATGTCAGCAACTACTTGAGGTGTGCTTGTATGTCTAGACCTGCCCTTTGTATTCCCTGCTGTGGCTGTGAGATGAGCTGTCCCAGAACAGCAGCCATTATGAGACGGGCTATCCTAGGACATCAGCTACACCCTTCAGCCTGGCTCTCAAAACAAGATGTAGAAAGGAACCTGAAAGGCCTGGCTGAAGGTGAAGTAGAGCTCCCTGTCTGGCCTGCCCACCTTAGCTGGCTCTCAGTTGACTCCCTTACACCTGGGGAGCCCAGCTCAGTTCTAGTGCAACTATAGACCGATGAGAACAAATCTCTCTCTCTCTCTTCTTTTTTTTTTTTTTTGGTACCAGATATTGAACTCAGAGGCACTCGACCACTGGGCCATATCCCCAGCCTCTTTTTGTATTTTTATTAGAGACAGGGTCTCACTGAGTTGCTGAGTGCCTCGCCATTGCTGAGGCTGGGTTTGAACTCGCTATCCTCCTGCCTCAGCCTCCCAAGTGCTGGGATTATACAGGCATGCGCCACTGCGCCCGGCTGAGAACAAACTCTTATTGCTATATGCCTCTGGGATTTGGGTGCTGTTTTCAGTAATAGTGTTTAGCTACAATGCACAACTGAGGTTTGGATATTTTAGTTTTCCACTTGTGTAGTAGAACCTTGCAGTATGCAGTTCTTGATTTTTCTTGGGAAATCTCCTCTCTATTATTTCTTTGATAATTGTTTTTAAGCCATTATGTCTACTCTCTTTTTAAGGAAAGTCGGATGTATGTATGTGGAAATTTTATTCTCTTTCTTATCTGTTCTCTTATCTTGGGTTACTTTATAACCTGCATTCTGAGTAGATTTCTTGCTTATTTCCTGTGTATTGATTCCATTTTGTATAGTCCAATTGTCTTTTTTTTTTTTTTTTTTTCTCTTTTTAAACTCTCAGTTTTAAAATCTCAGTTGTAATTTTTTTTTCCCAGGGTACTTTTATGTCTTTCTTTTCTCAATATATTTTTCCAGATTTGAACTCATTCTCAATTTTGTTTTCCCTTAATATGGACTGAGAATACAAAGGATTTCATTCCTGCATTTTCAGCTCTGCAAAACAAGTTCCTACCGGTGCCCCCTACTGGTATAAAGACTCCATTGCAAGCCGGGCATGTTGGCACACTCCTGTAGTCCCAGCACTTGGGAGGCTGAGGCAGGAGGATAGTGAGTTCAAAGCCAGCATCAGCAATGGAGAGGCACTTAGCAACTCAGTGAGACCCTGTCTCTAAATAAAAATACAAAAAAGGGCTGGGGATGTGGCCCAGTGGTCGAGTGCCCCTGAGTTCAATCCCTGGTACAAAAACAAAAAAAACAAACAACAACAACAAAAAACTATTGCACTTGTCTTGCACAGATCCTAAAGGGCCAGAGTCGATGGCTCCTCAAAGGCAAAAGTGTGACGATTGATTGGTTCTCTGTGTAAACCTGCTGCCTAAGAGGGAGATTCTAGCTCTATTCAGGTATTCTTTTTGGCCCATGATGTCTTCTCAATTATAGAGCAAGCAGCTAATGTGTGTGGGGGTGTCTAACATTCAGTACTATAGTTCTCATTATTAGTGAAGGATTTGATTAGTTTTCTCTAAAATTTGCACTTGTCTGTCTGTTAGCTACCATGAAATGTGATAGCTCTTTAACAAACATTGTGCATTAGTCAGTGTTCTCTAGAGGGACAGGAACAACAGGAAGTATGATTATAAAATAGGGGATTTATTAGATTGCCTCACACAACCAGAAGCTGAGTGATCCACATTGGTGGTCTGCAGGCTGGAGAGCTGGAGGAACCAGTAGCTGGGCAGTCCAAGATGCTGAAGCTTCAGAACAAGCTGCATCAACGATGCTACCCTAGTCCAAGACCAAGGCTTCTGGAAACTCTCTGGAGAATCACTGGTAAGCCTGCTTTGAAAGAGTGATGGAGCAAGAGTCTGATAGCCTAAGGTGATCACAACAGCAATCAAGAAGACTTTCAAGAAGAATCAAGCTTGCATCTGCTGCAGCTTTTTTCTTCCTCCAACTTTGATTCCATCCAAGCCTCCAACCTATTGGATGACACTGCCCACGCTTAGGGAGGGTCTCCACTTCAGCTGGATATCCCACATGCCAATCATTCCTAGACACACCCTCACTGACACACCCAGAAGCCTCTTGATCTTCAGCATCTCTTAATCCAAAGTCAACAATTCAACAATTCAAATTAATGTAATTAAATAATTACACATTATTTTTAAAGAAGTAAATACATATGTATGAAAGTGAGTTTCCCATTTGGTTTATGCAATAAAAAAAGCCTTTTTTTTATATCTTAAAGTTTCTTCAAGTTTCTTCAAGCAGTCATTTCCAGGAAAACTGGTATTTTCCCTATATACATTACTGAAAATCCTTTAAGAACAGACAATCACTAGCTTCAATTTCACACATATTCTGTTTTCTTAGTCCTTTTCATATATAAGCTGTGGAAAATGTGTTTAACAGAATGGAACATATCATGCATGAGACTGTTTAATGAAAGCTCTTTTCCAGTTGAGGTTTTTAAACTTCAAATCAAGATTCGGTTTAATATATGTATGTATATTTATATTTATACATTTATAATACATATTTATAACTATATATTTATATATATTACTGTATAATTTGTGTTATACAGTACTACCAAAAATAAGGTATGATAAAAAGTATTAATCTGAAAGCCTTGGCCAAGAGAAAAACTTAGATAACTTCAATTTTCCCCTCTGTGTGTGTCCTTGACTTTTCCCCGACATGATCCATGTCCAGAAGCAAAAATGAATGACAGATGAGGGACAAATTAGTATGAGGGAGGTACACATGAATGGGTTTTTAAAAAGGGCCAGAGTGGGAGAGCATTTATATTTTCTTAAGTTAAACAACTAGGGGTGGGGAAAGGCTTTAGCTGACAGGCTCAAAAACCACAAAATAGATATACTATGAATTTCTACATGTAAAACAAATGCACTTCATATTTGACTTGTCATAAACTTCCTTTGGGGTGAAGTTGGAATGTGTAAAGGAGAAATGGTGCTCAGAGAGCAAGTGCTAGTGGCCACTTAAGGTGAACCTTAAAGTCACCCGTGAGACTGGTCGTAAGGAGATGGGGATATTTATGTCAACAGTATGGAAGGAAGTGGAACAGAAGTAGATGCTGAGCAAGACTGACCAAATACTAGAATTCACACGCCAGCATGAAAGGCATGGGGAAGAGCCATGGTATGAAACAAGCAGGGGATAGAGACTGGAGAACACGCAAGGCTGAAAATAAGGTGAGATGAGGAATCCAGAGAATTCTGGAACATGAGGATATTTTTAAAGATATAGGAATAAAATTTCTAATCCATTCTACTTATCTCAAATACTGAACCTTATTGTTAATACTAATTTGAATGCCATAGAAAACCCATAAAGAAGAATGATTAAGGTATTAATGAGTCTTATCAATTATAAAATATTTGAGATCATTACATGAGCTCATCTGAGTGGAGTGGAATCAAAGTCAGATATTAGTGGGAATGATAATAATTGTCACTCTTATAACCTCTGTGGCAATGTATTATTATTATCTGTTTACACATTAGTCAGGATCTTGTGTTTCCCAAGGCCCACATGTTAAAGACTTAGTTCCCCAGGGCTGGGGGAACTTTAAGATGTGGGGCCTAATGGGAGGTCTTTTTTTTTTTTTTTAATCTTTTCATTGTATTGGTTCTTTTTAGTTATACATGACAGTAGAATGTATTTTGACATATCTCACATACATGGAATATAACTTCCCATTCATGTGACTGTACATGATGTGGAGTTACACTGGTCTTGTATTCATATATGAACATAGGGAAAGTGATGTCCAATTCATTCTACTGTCTTTCCTAATCCAACCCACCCTCCTCCCTTCCTCTCATTCTCCCCTGTCCCATCTGGTGAACCTCCACTCCACCTTCTTTTGTGTCTATTGTGAGTCAGCATCCACACATTAGTAAGAACATTCAGCTTTTGATTTTGGGGACTGGATTATTTCACTTAGCATGATAGTCACAAGTTCCATCCATTTACTGTTAAATGCCATAATTTTCATTCATCTTTATGGTAAGTAATATTCCATTGTGTATATGCCCCATTTTCTTTATCCATTCATCTGTTGATACCTAGGTTGGTTCCATAGCTTAACTACTGTGAATTGAGCTGCTATAAACACTGATGTGGCTATGTCACTATAGTATGCTGATTTTAAATCCTTTGGGAATAAACTGAGGAGTAGGATAACTGGGTCAAATGGTCTTTCCATTGTAAATTTTCTGAGGAATCTCCATTCTACTTTCCATAGTGATTGCACCAATTTGCATTCCCACCAGCAATGTATGAGTGTACCTTCTTCCCCATATCCTTACCAACATTTATTGTTACTTGTATTCTTGATAATTGCCATCCTGAATGGAGTGAGATGAAATCTCAGCATAGTTTTAATTTGCATTTCTCTACTTGTTTGTGATGTTGAGCATTTTTCATATATTTATTGACCATTTGTATTTCTTCATCTGTGAAGTGTCTGTTAGTTCCTTTGCCCATTTATTGATTGGGTTATTTTTGTGTGTGTGTGTGTGTGTGTGTGTGTGTGTGTGTGTGTGTGTGTGTTAATATTTTTGAGTTCTTTATATGTCTTAGAGATTAATGCTCTATCTGAGGTGCAGGTAAGCAAAGACTTAAGCCCATTCTGTAGGCTCTCTCTTTACATTCTTGATTGTTTCCTTTGCTGTGAAGAAGCTTTTTAGTTTGTTACCATCCCACGTATTGATTCTTGATTTTACTTCTTGTGCTGTAGGAGTCCTGTTGAGTAATTTGGTTGCTAAGCCAACATAATGGAAAGTTGTGCCTACTTTTTCTTCTAGTAGGAGCAGCATCTCTGGTCTAATGCCTAGGTCCTTGATCCACTTAGAGTTGAGTTTTCTGCAGGGAGAGAGATGGGTTTCAATTTCATTTTATTACATATGGATGTACAGTTTTCCCAGCACCTTTTGTTGAAGTGGCTATATTTTTCCAATGTATGTTATGATGCCTTTGTCTAGTATGTAATAACTGTATTTTTTTGAACACCCAGTATCTTTATTTATTTTTATGTGGTGCTTAGGATCAAAACCAGTGCTTCAGACATGCAAGGCAAGTGCTTTACCACTGAGCTACAGCCCTAGCTGAGAAACTGTATTTATGTGTTTGTCTCTGTATCCTCTATTCTGTACTATTGGTCTGCATGTCTGTTTTGGTGCCAATACCATCCAATTTTTGTTACTATACGTCTGCAGTATAATTTAAGGTCTGGTATTATGATGCCTCCTGCTTTACTTTTCTTGCTGAGGATTGCTTTGGCTATTCTGGGCCTCTTATTTTTCCAAATAAACTTCATGACTTTTTTTCTATTTCTATGAAGAACATCATTGGAAACTTATGAGGGATTGCATTAAATCTTTGTAGTGCTTTTGGCGGTGTGGACATTTTAATAATACTGATTCAGCCTATCTAAGAACATGGAGATGTTTCCACCCTCTAAGGTCTTCTTTAATTCTTTTTTTTTTTTTTTTTTAGTGGTCTGTAGTTTTCATTTTAGAGGTATTTCACCACTTTGTTAGCTTGATTGCTTGATTTGCAAATATTTTGTTTTCTATGGCTAAAGTTTCAAGGATGATGTTGAATAGAAGAGGACATCCCTGTCACATTCCAGTTTTTAGAGGGAATGCTTTCAATTTTTCTTTATTTAGAATGATGTTGACCTTGGGTTTAGCATATATAGTTTTACAATTTTGAGGTATGTTCCTACCATCCTAGTTTTTATAGTGTTTTGAACATGACTGGATGCTGTAGTTTATCTAATTCTTTTTCTGCATCTGTTGAGATAATCATGTGATTCTTGTCTCTTAAGTCTATTGATGTGATGAATTACTTTTATTGATTTCCATATTGTTGAGCCAAACTTGCCTCCCTGCCATGAATTATATTTGATCACGGTGCACAATCTTTTTCATGTTTTTGTATGTGAGTTGCCAGTATTTTATTAAGAATTTTTGCATCTATATTCATCAAGGATATTGTTCTGAAATTTTGTTTCCTTGATGTGTCTTTGTCAGGTTTCGGCATCAGGGTGATAATAGCTTCAAAGAATGAGTTTGGACAGGGTTCCTCCTTTTCTATTTCATGGAATAATTTGAAGATGATTGTTGTTCATCCTTCTTTGGATGTCTGATAGAATTCAGCAGAGAATCCATGTGATCCTGGGCTTTCTTTTGTTGGTAGGCTTTTGATGTCATCTTCAATTTCATTGCTTGAAATTGTTTTGTTTTAATTTTCTATATCCTCCTGGTTCAATTAGGGTAGGTCATATGTCTCTAGAAATTTGTTGATGTTTTCAAGATTTTCTATTTTATTACAGCTGAAATTTTCAAAATAGTTTTTGATTTTCATCTATTTCAGTAGTGTCCATTGTAATATTTTCAGTTTCATTGGAAAATTTAATAATTTGAATTATCTCTCTCTCTCTCTTTTTTTAGTTTTGATAAATGTTTATCAATTTTATTGATTTTTTTTTTCAAATCTATATTTCAGTAGTTTCCGTTGTGATATTTCCTCTTTCATCACAAATTTTAGTAATTTGAGTTTTTTTCTCTTTCTCATTTTTTAGCTTGGCTAAGTGGTTATCAACTTTATTGATTTTTTTTTTTTTTTAAAGAACCACCTTTTTGTTTTGTTGATTGGGGATTGTTTCTTTGGTTTCAATTTCATTTATTTCAGGTCTGATTTTTATTATTTCCTGTCTGCTACTGCTTTTGGTGTTGACTTGTTCTTTTTCTAGGGCTTTGAGATGTAATGTTAGGTTATTTATTTGTTGACTTTCTATTCTTTTCATTAAAAGAGAGCTCAATGCAATGAAGTTCCCTTCTTAGTACTGCCTTCATAGTGTCCCACAGAATTTGATATGTTGTATCAGTGTTCTTATTTACCTCTAAGTATTTTCTCATTTCATCCCTGATTTCCTCTATTATCCATTCATCATTCAAAGTGTATTATTTAGTCTTCAGGTTTTAGAGTAGATTCTATCTTTTCTTTTATCATTAATTTCTAATTTCATTCCATTATGATCTGATAGAATGCAAGGTATTATCTCTATTTTTTTGCATTTGTTAAGAGTTGCTTTGTGGCCCAAGATATGGTCTGTTTTAAGTATCTGTGTGCTGCATAGAAGAAAGTGTATTCAGTCATTTATGAATGAAATATCCTACATATATATCTATTAAGTCTAAATTATTAATTTTATCTTTTAATTCTATAGTTTCTTTATTTAGTTTTTGTTTGGAAGATCTATTCAGTGGTGAGAGAGGTGTGTTAAAGTCAACCCAGTATCATTGTGTTGTGGTCTGTTTGATTCTTAAAATTGAGAAGGATTTGTTCAATGCATGTAAATGCTCCATTGTTTGGGACATAAATATTTATAATTATTATGTCTTCTTCATGTATAATTCTCTTCAACAGTATGAAATGTCCTTCTTTGTCTCTTCTGAATAAGTTTGGCTTGAAGTCCACTTTATCTGATATCAGGACAGAAACCCCTGCTTGTTTACATGGTCCATGTGAGTAATACATTTTTTTTTCCACCCTTTCACCTTCAGTCTGTGGATGTCTTTGCCTATGTGGTAAGTATCTCAGAGACAGAATATTGTTTGGTCATGTTTTTTAATCCAATCTGCCAGTCTATGTATTTTGATCAATGAGTTTAGGTCATTTATATTCAAGGTGATTATTGAGATATGATTTGTGCTCCCAGTTATTTTGGTTTATTTCTAGTTTTTAAATTTGAATTAGTTTCCCCTTTGATTGACTGCTCCTTTCATGTACTTTTTTTTCTCCCTTCACTGGAATCCTTTTTTTCACTTTTTCTTTCATTTAATCTTCCTGGCTCCAGTAACCTCTCCAACTCCAACCGCTCTAACTCCAACCACCACCCTTTTTTTTTAAATACAATCAAGAAGTGCAGGCTTTCTAGTATGAGAATTCCTTTAATCTTTTTGTTTATTTTTGTTTCATGGAAGGTTTTTATTTCATATTCAAATCTGAAGCTTAATTTTACTGGATAGAAGATTCTTGGATGGCATCCTTTTGCTTTCAGAGCTTGGTATATGTTATTCCAGTACCTCCTTGTATTAAGGGTCTAAATTGAGATATCATCTGAGATCCTAATTGGTTTCCTCCTAAACATGAATTGTTGTTTTTCTCTTGCAGCCTTTAAAATTTTATCCTTATTCTGCATGTTAGGTATCTTCATAATAATTGCCTTGGTGTGGATCTGTTGTAATTTTGTATGTTTGGGGTCCTATAAGCCTCCTGTATTTAATTTTCCATTTCATTCTTTAGGTTTGAGAAATTTTCTGGAATTATTTCATTGAGATGGTTGTGAATTCCTTTGGTTTGTATCTCTGAGCCTTCTTCTATCCTGATAGATCTTAAATTTGGTCATTACAGGTTATCCCATATTTCTTGGAAATTCTGTTCATGGTCTCTTACCATTTTTTTCTATATGGTCAACTGTATTTTCAAGATTATATATTTTGTCTTCATTGACTGAAACTCTATGTTTCAAGTATCTAGTCCATTGGTGATGCTTTTTAAATTTTTTTTTTCATTCCTTCATTTCAAGCATTTATGCTTGATTCCCCCCCCATCTCTATCTCTTTGTTGAAGATATTTTTCACTTCCTGTATTTTCTCTCTGATATCTCTCCTTATGCTGTCCTTTATTTCACAGATCAGTTTAACTATGTACATTCTAAACTCCTTCTTTGACATTTTTTCCACTGTGGTGTCAATGGATTCTGTATTTTGGTTTGTTTAGGCCATTTGTTCCCTTGCTTTTTCATGTTGTTTGTGTGTCTACCTATCTAACAGTATGGATCAGAAGCAGTAGTTTCTACCCTGTGGACTCATAGTGTTCCTGAAGGTTTTCAGTATAATAACAACAACCAATGCAAACTATATACAGCATTAAACAAAATAGTTCCTACTATCACGTCTACAATGTTAATTATCACAATAAATAGAAAATGACATGATCAGTTATTGCCTACAATAAAAATAGCAAGTTTTCAAAAACTATGTACAATTTCAAATGGTGGACAATGAGAGAACAGAAGTGATATAGGATGTGATGATAATGAGGGAGGAGGAGAGAAAGTAGCAATAAAAATTAAAGGAGAGTGAAAAAGAGAATAGTAGAGATTGACTGTTAGCAGATGAAAAGAGAGAAAGATAACCTAGGCAACCAGATATGTGTGTGTATATATATTAAATAAAAATTTAAAAACTTAAAATAAAAAAGAATACAAAACAAAATTAAAATATACTAATCAATATCCAAGTCCTTAAAAAACTGGTCCATGCTGTTTTTTTAAGAATGCTAGAAGTAGCCGGGCGTGGTGGCGCACGCCTGTAATCCCAGCACTTTGGGAGGCTGAGGCAGGAGGATCGCGAGTTCAAAGCCAACCTCAGCAATGGGGAGGCACTTAGCAACTCAGTGAGACCCTGTCTCTAAACAAAATGCAAAAAAGGTCTGGGGATGTGACCCAGTGGTCAAGTGCCCCTGAGTTCAATTCCCGGTACCACAAAAAAAAAAAAAAAAAAAAAGAATGCTAGAAGTGAGAAAAACAAAAAACAAAAATGGGTATATATATACGTCCAAGTACCATTAAGATCACAATTAAATAGATAAAAAAAAAAAAAAGAGGAATAAAGAAAAAAGGCAGAAAATCAATCTCACTGAAAAGTTAAGAATTCATTCTGTTGAAGTTCAAAAGCTTCTCAGCTTCTCTTCTCAGTAGTTTTAGGTGGGGTAATCTGGAGCATGATGCTCCTCCATCCAGACTGTTGGAATGAGAGAGGTAATCTCGTAGGTAGAATTCCTAGAGGCAGGGCTTAGATATGGGTGGGCTCTGGGCTTTTCAATGACTGCCAACTGGTTTGCAGATTTTAAATCAGCACACCACCAGGGCCCAGTAACTGCCAGTCCAGTTGGAAGACTATACCCCATGGATCTCCTCTGGGTTCCACTGATGTGGTGAAGGAGCCAATTCTTAGTCCCCTACTTTACCTGCAGCCCCCACGTTTCCTATTCTCGGGTTCAGTCTTCAAACTCACTCCCTTCCCTTCCTTTCTGAGTTTCTGTCCAGGAGCATCTCTCCCAGCTGGTCCTGAAAGAAGCAGGATTCAATGGGGAGGAGAAGACCCACATGGATTTCCATGACCACTTGCCCCCTGTGTAAACCTCTCTCCACATTTAATTTTCTCTTGGTCACTTAAGCACACTTTATATTGTGCAGTGTGTATTTACTAGGCCTGTATTTTGGGCCAAACTTTAGTTTGCCGGGATTTGGCTCCATCAGCTGTAGGCCTCCATGCGGAGGAGGCAAAATGGTTCCTTCCTTTGTCCTTCATATGCCTGGAGAGATGGTGGCTTCTTTCCCACACAAGATATTGTGCAGTGTGCCTTTCAATTTAATCAGGCAATGTCCTTGATCTCTAAAAGCTCCATATTCAGACATGCCTCAGTCTTCCTAAAAATGTGGGTTCCTTTAATTCCATTATTCCTTCACTTTGCTTGTGGAGGGAACACTTTGGCTGGTGCTTCTGGCCCACCATGGCAGTGGCTGTGCTGCTGTGGATTTCTGCTTTATTTTATTATATCCAACCTCCTGAGTCCCCAACTCTGCTTTGAATGTCCATTTTTTAAATTCAAATAAAGTCTTCCCAGCCTGTTTGTTTGTTTGTTTGTTTACCCACCTTGCTGAGAAGCTACTTGTGTGCTTTCTTGGTTTCACACCCTGGAGCAGCCAGAAAAGGACCTCTTCTATTCTGCCATCTTCCTAGTGGGAGGTCTTAAGGTCACTAGGGACATGGCCCAGAAGGGCATTCCTGGCCATGAAATGAGCAACTTTGCTCTGCCGCATGCTCTTTCCAGGATGTGCTGCCTCACTACAGGCTCAAAAAAGCAACAGTTGTAAATGATGATGGACTGAAAACTCTAAAACTGTGAGTCAAAATAAATCTTTTTTCTTTATAAGTTGATTACCTCCAGTGTATTGCTATAGTGACAGAAAACTGACACTAACATATCAAATGCAATCTTCTATTTTTATAATGTAGTAATTCAAGGAATTTTGGTTTTCTGAATATTGAATAAAAATGAAAGCAAAGAGTCTAAACTGGACTTTCCTTAAGTCTTCCTTGAAAGAAAGGGTGATGTCAAGTTCAACTCTGAGAAAGAGGAAGGATGTTTGTATTTAAATTCTTAAAAATCAACATTTTTTAAAAGAGACAGTTTCTATTGAAAAAGGCTTCTACATCAGATTTTTTCACATTAGAATATAGAGAATTTTTGAATAAAGCTATAAATCTTTTAAAATGTGAGAATACTGATAATAACAATTTAAATAAAACTTTTTTTTCCTGATTGTCTTTAAAATATTCATGTCAAAAAAATGATTCTATTATATAAGCTCTTATCTTTTCTGGAACCAATAAATTCTTAAAAATTTAAGCAACAAAACAATAATACAATTATAAATGTCTTTTAAGAGTGGATGTGATCATCTTATTTAATGTGCTTACTTAACAACTTACTTTTTTGAACACAGACAACCTAACTTTTGCAGGAGCCCTGTTTGGGGAGATGGATGAGATTGCGGTTGGCTGCGGGCCATGGAGAAGTTTGGGCATTGCCGCCTCCTGTGGTCTCACAGGACTTGGCCCGAGATCTCAGGAGACTTGAGCTGAGATCAGAGTGGGTTGGCGCCATTTGGTTGTTGGTTTTTTAGTGGTGTGTGTGGTGCTTGTTAGAGTTGTTGTCAGAGCCGGAGAGAGAAATTAGCAAAATAAAAAGCCTGTTTGTTTCCAGTCTGCCTCTGAACTCGTTCCCGCGGCGTCGTTGCTCCAAGCGGCAATCTCTTCAGGCGGCTACAAACTTTCATTTTGCTGTTTTACTATTTAATGCAAGAACTTCAATTCCATAAAGAATGCTTTTTAGAGAAGTTAGTAATGGCAAGTATTTAATCGTCTCAAAGCAATATCATGCGGTTTCCTGGACTGTGAATAATTTGAATATTTATGATATTAATAAATCACATTTCCTTCAAAACCTTCACATTAACTTTTTTTTTTTTTTTTTTTACATTTAAAACAAAAATGGAATAGAAAATAATACAGTGAAGGATTAAATTGTAGAAAATTTGAGTGAAATTGTAAGTAGAAGTATAAAAAGTGTGCATGCCTTGGGTGGGTAAGCAGTCCCTGCAACCCTCAAAGGATCACATGGCCATAGAACTTATTCAGGATTTTCACTGTGGACGCTTCTCTATTGGGAATGTCCCAAGTCTCATGCCTTTTTTCATAGTGTCTCTTTCATGAGGTGCTGAATATTCTAGTCATTAGCAAATGTCCAGAAACCTTCCACATAGGATGGTACTTCCCAGATCTGCTATTGTATGTCTAGAACATTTTGAATTAAGGAAAGCCAGGTGGAATGCAGGCCAGAAGTGATTTCTGAAAGGGACTACTTGCCCCGACTAAAACTCAGCACCTAGAACTTGCCCACACGGGTTGGTCAACACTGACTGGCTTTCCCTTCTCTGTGCCTGGCAGCGAGAGTCCTGCGGGTGTTCCCACTGTGCAGCAAGAAGTGCTCTGCTGGCTGTCTGCATCCTATCAGTGGACCTTTTATGGCATCAACTGATTATCTAAAATCACCAGGAAACAAAAACGCAAGAAACTGAACAAGGAAGAAATGAATGATAGCATATGGCTTTCTGTTTTAGAAAATGTGGTCCACAAATAAAAAAAATTGCAGAAGACAAAGCAGAAAATGGCCTTGAAACAACACAAGTGGAAATTACTGTTTTTCATGAACTCCAGTGGTTCAGGTAGAATTGTGCGTTAGAGAGAGAGAAGTGGATTTCTTTTATTTGGGTAGAACCACAACAGATAAGCACCTAGATGCCAAATACTGGAATGTGAGCTATCTTCCTGAAGCTCAGAGGACAGGTATGGGCAACACATACACTTGGTCTCCTGAAACATTCTGTGTTTAGATAGAACTCTCTATCTAAGGAATGGTAAACTCAAACAAACAAAACCAAAATAAAACCAGTGTGTTTATGGCAAATAATTGCAAAAACAGAGAAGCCTACCACAAGCATATTTTAGTTGCAAAGGACAAAAATACATCTTAATATTAAACAAAGACATAGGGCTGGGGATATAGCTCAGTTGGTAGAGTGCTTGCCTCGCATGCACAAGGCCCTGGGTTCAATCCCTAGCACCACTACCAAAAATAAATAAATAAATAAATTAAATTAAATAAAATAAAAATTGAACAAAGAAAAGGTGCTTTTCATGAAACAAAATTGCAGACAGTCATATTTTCTAAGCACATACCTTTTCTATTCCAGGCCCACCCAGAGAATAAAATAGACATGTTCCCTGATTTTGTGGACAAGGCAATTTACAAGGAAAGATAGCTCACTTTTTTGAGATCCTCTTAGACATGTATGTGTGTAATGACAAGCTGTAATTTGCACTTAGAGCTACAGCACTATAATAATCAGAGCTGTCTTCTGGCAATGAGTTGGCATTTTTCTCTAAAAGTTTTTTTTTTTTTTTTTTTTTTTTTTTTTTTTTTCCCCATGAGGTAGAAAAAAAAACCTAAAAACTAAGGTAAGCTTTGGGATCACACATATATAGCACAGAAATCCAAAATGGAAAAGGAAATCACTTTATAGCTGTATTTGGAAAAAAATTTGTAAAGAACTTTGATGGAAAAAACTGAGACCATATGTAAACAAGACTGTCTCAAAACTTAAAGATAGAGAAATAAACATAAAAAGTGGAAAAATAAAATAAAATTGATTAGAAATATTTATCTAAAAATATGTAGATGTGCAGTGAAAAAGTTAGTGTTTGTAAAGAACTATCTGTGCTTAACAGTGACAGAAAAAAAAAAATCACAAAGGAAAATATAGATGCTTCTGATATCTTTAAAATTAATAATAAAAAAGGACCAGAAATGACTAGAAACAAAATTCAGTGCATGTGCAAACATGAGAAATATAGAAAAAGGATAAAGAATGTTAATATACACTAAAAAGAAAAACATTAAAACACCAAAATGCAGTGAATAAACATTTTTAACCAAACATCAAAAAGGAAATAAAAGAGCTAATGAGCATATGTGCGGGGGTCCGTGGTAGACTCCGCAAGGTAAATGGAAATACAAAGAGCTAGCCGGTAGCAGAAGAAATCAGAGCTGAACACTTTGATGTAGGGAAAAAAATGTGGATACAGACATGAATAATTTTAGTCATGATTTCTTATTCTATAGTTTTCAAAATGAAATATTATAATTTTTTCCTGTTGTAATCTGAAACTGTTTTCTCTGCACACTGTTCAGGCTGTCTGGTAAAAGTCAACTTTCTCTGTCTGGGATTCCAAAGCACTATTGTTTTTCTTTATATACTGAGGGAGAAGAAAAAGAATAGATCACTTTAAATAGGGTAAAACTTATTAAGACTTATAGAAAAAACGTTTTTAAATCTAGAATTAGTCTGGATCTAAATAATTGAAATAGCAACATTTGGTGGCCATATATACAGACAGAACAGCAAGTATATAGGGAACTTACCAACTATATTTTGAGTCACATGCCAAGTTAATCCAGTCATGTGTCAGGCAAACCCCTGGGCTAGGCCAAGTCCATATATCTGTTTTTGGCTGACATGTTCTCAATGTCCCCAACATTTCTTTTCCCCTTTTCTGTTGATGGGAGTCCACCCTACTTGAGAGTGCCTCTGTCTTAGGTTGCCCCTCCCCTGGGGGAGGTCTTACCCATCACTGACTGCCACTCTAGCACTTCAGGTGGACTTACCCGAGGCAGCAAGCTGCAGTGGCCGAGGGGAAGACATGGGACAGAACAGTCACCTTTGGGAAGGCTCCCATGGATGATTTAGACTTCCACATCCTGTCAAGGACCGTGGCCTAGTTCATAGGGCTCCCAATCATCATTGCTGAGGACAGCATATTGTTGGCGAACCACCATAGGCTGTACTGATTTTGCCCTGTCCTTAAGGAAGATGCCACTAAGATGCTATAGAAAATGCCACAACTCACATGGAAAAAAAATGTGGATAATAATTAGTCATGATTATGAAATGAAAAATAATTTCCTGTTGTAATCAAGACAATCTATTACTGAGAGAAGAAAAGAATAGACATATAGGGTAATAGAAGAACGTTAAATCTAGAAACAGACATACATATATGGCCAACTAATTTTGAGTCACATGCCAAGTTAATCCAACAGGAAGGGACAATCTTTTCAACAAATGGTGCTAAGACAGTTGGGCTTCCACAGGCAAAAACAATTAGTGCATAATTCTTACCTAATATTATACAACTTAAAATGACTTAAAATGGATCAAGCAAATGCTAGGACTGAAAAGTAAAACTTGTACAGGGAAGCACAGAAGAAAATCTGACATTAGATTAGGCTAGGAAGTTTTAAGACAGCACATAGAAAGCAGGAGACATAAAAAAATGTAACTTTGCATCTCAGCAAAATCTTTTATTACTTCCTCCATTATTTTGTGTGTACGTCCTGTTTAGTCTGCAGAAATCCAACATCAAATATACACTGAAGATGTGTGTGCCTCTGATTTGTCTCTCAATTTTTGTGACTTTCTTTCCTTTTTATTTGTGCTTTGTGATTTATTTTTATTTGCCTGTCTGATTTTCTTATACACCTTTCCAGGTGCATTTCTGAGAATATTGAATGCATGTATCTTAATGTCAGTTTCCATTTTCCTAATTCTTTATGTGTAAATTCTTCCATGAGAAGTTTTTATTTTTCTTTTATTTCATTGTTTTCTTTAAACATATGTTAATTCTTCATTTGTTCTCAGGTTTTGTGGCAGAATTCTTTTTACTACGCTCTGAGGGGCCAGAATAGGAGGATGTCTAGGGAACTTTTGTGACTTCCATCTGATGTACAAGCAGATTCCTGGCTTGAAAAGAAACTACCATTTTTCAGGAGCTCATCTGAGCTGGGAGAAAGTTGACCTACCAGATGTTGGGTAGCTGCTTAAAACAACAGCGAGCCAAGAATGAAGGAGTTCAACGTTGAGTCTTATTTTAAGACCCATCCCCAAATCATTTTGTGTCTTTTAAGATAATTTCCTGTCCCTTATTTTTTTTTTTAAACCACTGGGTATGTGTTCATTGTCTTATTTTAAACATTTTTAACATTTCTTCTGACTTAGCACTTCGGATGTGCATGAACACAGGTCTGAAGGATTAGACTGAGTCCTTGGGTCAAGCAACTGAGTATCAGGTTATCTCTTCAGAGAGAGGGGAGTAAGATGGAATCTCCCTTAACACATAAGACGTTTCTACATAATTTCACTGCTTTCAATGTTAATGTAATAATTTTGTGATTAGAAAAAATATAAAGAAGGAATCATCACCAAGGTCAAATGCTGCTGAGGACTGAAATAAGCTTTAAGTGCTGATTTATTTACTTTTTATTTGGCAGTGGAAAGTAGGTCACTGGTAAGTAACCTTGACAACAGTTTTAGTGATCAAATTTAGCATCAGCAAAGGAAAGTGTTTAAAATTATTGGGCAATTAAGTTTGATTATTAATTCAAATTCTTTTATTATTGACTAAAACAATTTGGCAGAAAAGACAGATTCCTCAGCAAGCTAAATTTTAAGGCACTGAATGTAAAGACACAGACACCACATGGATCCTATGCTTCTTTTAGAGAGCATATACTAATATATCAAAAAATATGATAAGAAATTATGTTTTAAATATTAACTATGTTAAGTATTTAATTATTGGCTTAATATTAATAACAATCAAATATAAGATTACCTTATGAAGTGACAAGTTTTGATGTACTTACATTCTTTCTAAATATTACTTTTAAATATTTAATGTAATCCCAATATTTGAGAAATTAATCTTACATTATCATGCTGCTGATTCTGAATTGTCAATTTCCATGAGTTTAATAATTAACTCTCCTGAATTATGTATTCTCCAAATTAAAACAAATCACATAATTGTTTGGAATGATCCTTGAAAAGGTGGATGGCGCCATGACCTCTGGTGTGTTGTTAAATTACTAATTATTTGGGCAGCATTTAGCAACCCAGGAAGTTAATCTTAGTTTGTAAGAGTCATATTGACACTTTCATTATGGCTCAGATCTGGAATTTCCCCCTAAAAGCTCATGGGGTGAAAGCAAGATTCCCAATGAAGCAAGGTACAGATGGGCTTCTAGGCTGTGGTGAGGACTGGAACCTCATCTGTGAACTCATCCATTTGATCAATTAATCATCTGAATGGACAACTGGGTGGCAATTGTAGGCAGGTGGGCATGGCTGGAGAAGGTAGGTCATTGGGAGCATGCCCTTGGGGTAAATAATAATAATAATAATAATAATAATAATAATAATAATCCTTACCCCACTCCATTTCCCAGCTGCCTTGAATTATGCAGCACTCCTCCACTATGCCCCTCCACCATGATGTTTTCTGAGATGGAGTCAGGAGGCCATGGAGTGAGACCTCTGAAACTGCAAGCCAAAATAATCCTTTCCTCTTCTAAGTTGTTCTTATCAGTTATTTTTTTTAGCAATGAACAGCCAACTTCCTATCTACATAATTTTGTCTCCTGCAGATAACCATTATTTATGAAGTTATTATCAAGGAAAGATTAAAGATCAAATGAAGCAAATGAAAAGGAAGGTATGTTTACTAACTGAAAATATTCAGAGCTCTGAGCTCAATACACATTGAATATTCATCTTAAATGGCATAAATGGAATGGTAGGAAAGGACTAAGACAAATGAACATCTTAATGTTTTTTTTTTTTCTTCAAAGTAAAGAATTTGGAGGAAAATATAAATATTGAAGTGTAGATGTGAAGAAGGACAGGGAAAAATAATGGCTTTACTGACCTGTAGCTGCTTTTTATTGCCCAGCTGCTCTTGAAGAGGAGTATCCTCTAGGGCCACCTGGGAGGTGGTGGGCTTTGAAAGTTCACAGATCACCTTCAACATACATTAACTAAACTTTATCATTTTCAGTCAGTGTTCTATAAGAATTTATGAGTATAAAGATTTTCACTGCTAATTTTTTTTAAAATAGAAATAACCTAATGGAAAACAGAACCCCTTTCTTCCTTTTTAAAAATATGATTGCACTATAACCTTTTAAATTATTTCTAATTCACAGAAAATGGTTGGTATTTTGTTGTGCTTTCTTACAAGTTCCACTTATTTAGAATACTATTTTTTAATGTCTTGCGTTTGTGTATCATGTACTCTCCTCCATTTGTCTATCTAGACTTGTACTTATATTACATAATTTTGATAATCATAACTTTAAAATATGCTATAATATCTGGTAAGGCAAGGAACAACTAATCCTGTCTGAGCTAACATTCAACAGATGGGGAGAAACAAAAGGAGATATGTAGAATAATGCCCCTTTATCCACCATTTCTCTTTCCATGGTTTTAGCTACTCATGCTCCCAGAAATCTGAATAAAATAAATGGAAAATTCCACAAATCAATAATTTCTAAATTTTAACTGCATAGTGAACTGAGTAGTATAACAAAATCTCCCACCATCCTGCTCTGTCCTACCAAGGACATAAATTATTCCTTTGTCCAGTGTAATCTTCTCTGTATACACTACCCTCCTGTTAGTCATTCAACTAGTCAACTCAGTTATCAGAATGACTGATCTGTGCCGGGGTCCAGCCCCAGCAGGGTCGGGGGTCTTCCTGGTCGAGGGGTTCTGACGGGGTAAACAGCGTTGGCGATGGATGGACAACAACCACACAGACTCACAGGCCAGTGCAGAATGCTGACCACTTTATTGAGTTCACACACAGTTTTTATACATTTTTTAAAGTATAACATGCCAAGAATGTAGTTAACATAAAACCCATAGAATTCCTGGTACAGAATAGGCTTACTGGAAAAAGTGATTGTATGAGATAATAACATCCCTTGCTATTGTTCTAATTTAATGTCTAAGCTATGAACGTAATAAGCAAAGTTGATCTTAAGTTTCTATTTCATCATAAATGCTCTTGACATAGTGCTTAGCTGTGGTAAACAAGCTAGACTCTTAACTCTATTAGCCTAAGTTAATCTTTAAGTTCAGGCTTGCAAGAGGGCAATGATCTCAGTGGTTACCATGGCAAATTTCCTTGTAGATAATTGCCATATTGTTTAGTAAAGTAAATCTTACTAGAACGGGGTCACAGGCACCAGAATCTAACATTTAACTTGTGTCTATGAATATTTTTACCCCTCCACCACATAACATTTCCTGATTCTGGATCTAACTCACCCATGGGACACAAGAGAGGGTCTCTGTAGTAGGAAGAACTATAATTTTATTCTGTTTCTGATTACTAACAGTGAGACTATGTGCTTTTTGCAAACTCATGACTGGAGAAACAGGTGGCTCTGTGACTGTTCTCACATATAACAATAGATGTTTATAACAATCACTCCAGGAAAAAGACACATCACACGGTGGCAGAAAATTATTTACTGTTTGTGGTAGGGAAGGGGTCATGATTTCCTATATTTTATTAATATTCTCAGAAAATGCTGTAGTATTCCCCTCACCCCCAGCAATCACCACTAGAAAATAGTATGAATATTATATTATTAGGAAAATAGTGCAAAAAAGGCACCAGAGCCCAGAGGCATACATCTGGCATTATCTCGAGATGATGAGTCCTTGCAAACATCATTCTCCCAGTGGATCCTTGTCAAACACTGGTTGGGTTGCCAGGTGCCCCCCCGCAGATCTGGTATCACAATATCACAATTCTTGTGTTCAAGTAACCCCCATTTTAATAACCCCCAGTTAGTAATAGCCCCTAAGCATAGGAGTAGTAATGTTGGCAGTTCAGATATACCAGAGAGAGGATGTAAATTGCTTCCTATAAAAGAAAAAGTGAAAGTTTCCTAATAAGGAAAGAAACATAATTGTTTGATTAGGTTGCTTAGACGTAGGGTAACGATGAGATTTCTATCACTGAAATTGTGAATAAGGAAAAAGAAATTTGTACTAATTTTTATACCACACCTCAAACTGAGAAAGCCACAGTACATAATAAGTGCTTAGGTGCTTAGTTAAGATAGTAAAGGCAACACATTTGTGCTGTTTGTGTAGAAAAAAAATATAGTATACATAAGTTTCAGTATAATTCCTGGTTTCAAGAAAGTATCCACTAATGGCCTTGTAATGTATCCTCTGCCAATAAGGAAGGACTATTTCACTGAGTCCAAGGAACTGCCCTGTGTGACTGTTGGACTGGCTGGGCAAATCTGATCACATACAACAAGCCCCAGGAGCAGCCCCCCGCACTTGACTGCTGCTCAGGAGTGTTACAATTTCTACAGCAGGGAGCCTCAGCTATGCTTATACCTGTCAGCTAATTGAAACAGGCCCACCCAGATCATCTGAAATTGCTTACTGTCGATCATTTTCTTTACTTAATATGTAGGATAATTGTGGAATTTAATTCATCTGCAAAACACTTTCTTCCACCTCATGACCCAGATTAGTGTATGAATAATGAATGAATGAATGAGGACTGTGGTTAAACTCTTTGCAGCCAATCACAACTACCATTACTTTTTCTTTCCAATACTATTTACCAGCCATTCCCTTAATCCAAACAAATAGCACAGTCCCTGAAAGGAAATAGTATAGGATGTTATAAAATTGGTCAAATAGTGTTCATTGTTGTTAAAAATTCTAATAGCTTTTGTATGAGCAACATAAAATACTCATTATCCTATGCAAAACACTAAAAGCAAACAGAAATGCAATAGCAATTGTCATAATGAAAACAAATTAAAATTATTTTGTTACTCAATTAATGTTAAAAAAGTACTTGTAGGCATGTGTGCCAAATCTTGGGACAAAAAATTTCAACAGAATTCCTTATTCATTAACACTCTTTGAAAAGTTTCTAATATATTAACTGTCCCTTGAGTACAAGACAATGTGACAAGATAAAACACTTTGAAACCTAAAGAGCCAATTAATTAGATATTGGGAATTTTTATTAGGTACTGATACTTTAAAAAATTAGGGAAAAGAAAAGAAGCACTGCTAAATATCCATGTGTGAATCAATGCAACTACCAAGACTCTTTTATATAAGTATATATAATATATATGTATATATGTGTATATATATATGCATATATGTGTATATATATAGTTACATATGTATACATATACACATAAAATTAACCTAGACACACAACATAATACACACACTTGCTGATTTGTTTTAAATCTTAACAATAAGATTTTTAATCATTAAACTAATTTTAGTGTGGCTATGTCATATGTGTTTAGTTGATAGAATTAAAACTCTGATACCTAAGCATCAGAGCTATATGTATTTGGTCCACCTGCTGTTCTAAGTTAAGGTCATGGTCTGTACCAAGACTGACTGTTCGCTGCCTACTTTTAATAATGATCTTATACATGCTTTGTTTTGTTGTGATGTTAGACCTACCCAGTGTTTTGAGGTGCAATGTAATTACGGTCACAATACCAGTGTCTTAATTTTTTTTTTTTTACTTTTTAAAAATATTTATTTATATTTTTTTTAGTTGTGGTTGGACACAATACCTTTATTTATTCTTATGTGATGCTGAGGATCAAACCCAGGGCCTCGCACACACTAGATGAGCGCTCTACCACTGAGCCACAATCTCAGCCCCTTATTTTTCTTTCTTTTTTTTTTTAAAAAAAAATTTAATTGATTTAATTTGTTATACATGATTTTAGAGTGCAATTCCTTTCATACTACATATAAGGAGCACAGTTTTCCAAGTCATTGGTTTTACACAAAATATTTTCATACTATTTGAGTTTTTATACATGCACTTAGTATATTGATGTCAAACTCCTTCTGCCATTGTTTCTATCCCCTTGCCCCTTTTCCTCCCCTTCCCCCTTTTTTCTATTTAACATTCCTTCATTCCTCTCATCCCCCCTCCCTTGCCACTATAATTCAGTATCATCCTAGCAAAGGAATTAATTGTCAGTATCTTAATTTTTATTGGCATATAAATGCTATTTATATGACATGATTTATGATCATTCTATTTCCTCTCCCAGCATTTAAATTTCTCAGCTCTTCTCTGAAGGCAAAGGGTGGTATTCATTAGTAATGCTAACTGTGATGATACAGTGATCAATATATGTGCCCTTAGCCTGTGCCATTGACTTTGTGTGTTAATTTCACTTAATGGGCTTACAGTTCTAGGAGGTACACATTCTCCCTGATTTCAAATGAGGGAAATGATGCACAGCAGGTTTAAATGACTTACTAAAGGACACACAGCTTGAACGTGAATAGACCTGAATTCACATGTACCTGGAAATCTGCCTTCAAAGTAGATCCCCTTAGACACTGTGCTGAACTGATTGTTCCTAAAAGCTAAATACAGATTTTACAGTAGTGGGTGGGGATCCATTTATGAGTTGACAAAAAGTTTCGAATTCTTTTAAAATAAAATACAATGAACTAGGATACAACGAAACAAAGCAGAACAAATCTCAGGTAGAAGAGCACTATTATTTTCTTTCAGCCGTAGGATCCACTTATGCGAGGTATCCAGAGTAGTCAAGCCCATAGAAACAGAAATAGAGTGGCAGGCATTAGGGGCTGGGGTGGGGCTGAGGGGGCATGCAGGAGCTTCAGCTCTGCCAGACAAAAAGCTCTGTAAAGTGGTCACCCAGCAGATGCATATTCTTATACTGCCGAACATGGTTGATGTGGTGATTTTCATATTGTGTATTTCATCACAATTAAACAATTTTAAAAAATCAGGGCATGGTAACTAGAAATTCTATAACAGGCCTCCAAAAATGATTTTTTTTTAAAGGTCAATCTAAAACAGTTCATTCCTTTCTTCAGGCCTCTCCAACAGCTTTTCATTTGGAGAAAATAGTCCTTAACTTGGATTAAAAGAGTCTTTCAGTGCTCTCATTTCATTTTTATATCACTTTCTTTTAGTACATTATGTTCTAGTCACACTGACTTCTGTGTTATTTCTTGAACATTTCACGTACCTGTCTCCCTCAAGGTCTTGATGTTTTCTCCTTTTGTCTACCATTGCATGACCTGCATTAGTCCATTTTGTGTTACCATTACAAAATACCCAAGACTGCATTGGTTTATAAAGAAAAGGGTTTATGTAGCTCACAGTTCTTGAGGTTCAAGGGCCTGCATCTAGTGGTGCTTTCTTGTTTGGAGAGTTCCAAGGTGGTGGCACAATTTGGCAAGAGACATGGAGTATGTGTCCCCTCTGGTCTTTTTCCCTTTTTCTTACAAAGCCACCAATACTCAATGGTGGGGGTTCAACCCTGATGACCCTTTCTTATTCTAATCAACTTCCCAAAGGCTGCATTTCTTAAAACCAGAGTCAGATTAAGTTCCACCCTCTTAAGACCTTAAAATGGGAATGAAGTTTCAACCCATGTGCGTTTGGGGTCAAACCACATCTAAATGACAGACACCTCCAAATTTATTCAAGGACTCAGTAGACTGAGGAAAAAGACAACAGTCATAGTATCAAACTGGGAATCCTAAATTCTAAGTTATAGCAAAAATCCAACATATTAGTCTTCTATAAAATGGGAGGGGGGTGTTGTACATTATGTATTTACACTATCCTGGTTGGACCCAGCTGTAGAGGAGATGGGGATGGATGTTTCTCATTCTAGGCAACTATGTGCCAAACATACAGTTTAAGGAACACAAAAACTGATATAGTGATAACTGACATTTGTTACCCTTGATCTATATATTGAAGGTGATGGCTTACATTTTGTCTTAGTATGTCAGTCTTTCAGCAATTTTATCTTATGTGCTCAGTTATTACTCAGTCCATTCAAAGAGATGTATCTTTTTAAAAAACTCACAAAGTAGTGAATGTTTCCTATCTAATATTAGTCTTTTAAAATTAGCTTTTTCGTACTATAATATTTACTACGTGGGGGAAAGATTTCCATATTTATTAAATAAGTTTGTATGTTATCTATGAACATTAAATGAGTTTGCATGTTATCCATAATTTTTCAAAAATGGGTCTCTTATTTGAGTAGAAGATGCATTTACTTTTGGAAATAGTACGGTTATGGTTTGGATAAGAGGTGTCTCCCAAAAGCTCATGTGTAAGACAATGCAAGAGGGTTTAGAGGTGAAATGATTGGATTATGAAAGCCTTAGCCTAAATTGTGCATTAATCCCCTGATAGGGATTAACTGGGTGGAAACTGTAGGCAGGTAGAGTGTGGCTAGAGGAAGTGGGTCACTAAGGGAGTGCCTTTAGAGTTTATATTTTATCCTTTTTTTTTCATGTTTACTATTTTATTAATCCGTCTTCTG
Source organism: Tamias sibiricus (assembly GCA_025594165.1). Classification (NCBI taxonomy): domain Eukaryota; kingdom Metazoa; phylum Chordata; class Mammalia; order Rodentia; family Sciuridae; genus Tamias; species Tamias sibiricus. The sequence goes on from CM046666.1 coordinate 102,111,261, forward strand.
TTATAGAATATTTCAATAACATACTTTTATATAGATCTTTGTTTATATGTTCAATTATTTCTGAAAATAATTTCTTAGAAGTATCATTGCAAGATAAAAAGATCTACATTTAATTCTGCAGTGTCTAAATTAAGATTTCAATTTAACTAAATTAATCATTACTTTAAATTTTTTATGCATTTTGCTATAATGTTATTCTAGAAAATGTTTATCAATTTATACTCACATCAATGGGATGAAAGTACCATACTCCAATACAAGATATTATCTCTCTTTTAAGTTTTTTTTTTTAAATTAAAATTTTATTTCATAGGTTTTAAAACATCAAAGTGGGTATTTTATCCTACTAGGGTAATAATCAGTCACGGAAAATGTTTTAAGGTAAAAGCAGAAATATGTAAAACCACCTTTCATCTCTGCTGGGAGGATCCTACTTAACCTTTTTTTTTTTAATTTATTTTTTATTCAAAGTTGTTGTATTTATAATAGTAGTATGTAAAAATAAAAGGTGGTTGAATAAGATGGATGTCTTTATCCTAAATGCATGATTGAAGTTTGAATGGTATGAATATATGTTGTATACAAACAGTGTTTTGTAAAAAGATGCTCTATATGTTTATTATGAATTATAATGCATACTACTATATTTTATCCTTTAAAGAGGTCTTTCTTTTTGCTTCCTGGTGGCCATGTCCTGGGTTGCTTTCCTCCACCACTCTCTTCCACCATGATGTTCTGCCTATCTTGGGCCCAGAGAAATGGAGCAGGCTATCTATGGACTGAGATGTCTGAAACCATGAGCCCTAAAATAAACTTTTCCTCCACTAAAATTGTTTTTGTTAGGACTTTGGGTCAATGCAACAACAACAACAACAACAACAACAAAAAAATGACTAAAACAGGTGCTTCCTTATTTAATCTTTGGAAAACATCTTGTAATATTTGCTTTCCTATTTCCAAGCTGAGTTGTTACACTGCTATCACCCTTCACATTCATTTCACACCTCAAAGCTACAAAAAAAAAAAAAAAAAAAAAAAAAAAAAAAAGAGTACTGTTTGAATCATTTCTATGCCCAAAGTCCCTTTTAAATGTACTATGACTGTGTATTGTGTCAGCAGGTCAGCAACAAAAATTCTTGAATCATGCTGTATAACAATCTTAAAATTTTGACTATGAACTCTCAACAGTGATGTAGTAAAGTTACATACATCGACTCATAGCCCATATTTAAAAATCTAAAAATAAGAAACAATTGATTAGCTTCAAAAACATCCTGAGAGAAATAAGCCTTTCAAAATGCATTTAGTAAAAGCTATTGTTTTTCACAAAAGAAAAAAGGAGATGGCAGTAGTTGTGTGTATTTTGAGTCTACACTTTTGGTACATTGGTATGTATGCATATATTTCACTACAATGTAAATATTTATAAAATTATAATGGTTTGAAGCAAAGTTTTTTGAATCTATCACAAAAAATACCACCACTTTTAAAAAATATTCTTTCCTGTACGTTGTCTTTAATCCTCTATGTTAAGATCAACTTTTCATATACTATGGAAATAAGTGAAATTTTGATTGAAATTGTGTTGCATTTATAAACTAATATGAAACATATTGATATTTCCATGATGGCAATTTTTTTCCTTCTGTATATTTCCTTCTGCAAAAATAATTCTCTATTTAATAAATTCCTAAATTTATTTTATATATTACTAATTTATATATTTATATATTTATTTATTTTCCCTAACAATAATTTTAAGTTTACCCACAAATAGTTTACTTCTCTTCGGTTTGATGTATTCTTGGGAAGTTTAGAATGTTACTTTTTTTACTGGGCCTAGGAATGTTTTATTGCAGATGTTAATTGGTTAATAGTGACATATAGGAATGCAATTGATTTTATATATTGGCCTTGAATCCAGTATGATGGTGAACTTTTTCATAATGGCCAGTATTTATCTATCTATAAACATTGCTTGCTATTTTTCTTAATATTTTCTCATAAAGGCAATAATGCCTACTCTTAACAAGTTGATGTTACTGCCTGCTTTTTATTATAGCATTTTCTGTCATCTCCAATAAAATGTTGAATAAAATCAAAGCTAAGCAGAACTTTTGTTATGTTTGTTTATTTTAGTTTCTGATTTAATGGGAATTCTTGGGAATTTATACACTAATGATGATGTTTGCTATTGATATTTGGAAATCATCTTTATCAGAGCAAGAATGTTAACCTTCACATCCCCTCATTTGTTTTTCTCCCTTTTAGTTACAGCAAAGTAAAAGACATTGTATTTTAATCTTAAGCTATTGAATGACTAAGGGGACAAAGAAATTGAGATAAAAGTATAATCACTCGCTTCTGTGAAGATACAATTCTGTTGTGTACTTTCTGGTTCTTGCACTTCCTATTAAAAGTTTACTAACAATGTAATCAGAATGGCCCTGGTTAGGTTTTTTAAGCTCTTTGACTTTGCTTTTCTATTAGGAATGACTTTGGTTTATATACTATATATGCACTATATATATATTATACACACACATGTATACACACACACACACACACACACATATATATATATTCTAGGGTTTGTGTACATGGGTATTAACTTTTAAAATATTTTTCCAGCTTACATATAACAAACTTCACTTGTTTTGTTGAGGTTTCTATGGGCTTGACAGTACATGTGCTATGCATCCAGTACCACAGGCACAACACGTAACAACAGTTCCATTTCCCCAAACAATGCTCCTGTATTTCCCTTTCTTTGATCTAACCATATCTAATTGCTGTAAGCCACTTATCTGTTCTTCACTTGTATACTTATGTTTTTCCTAAAATGGCATGTAGATAAGAACATTCAATTTCTAGATATTTATAGTTTTATTTTTTTTTTTTTTTGAGGGTGGGTACCAGGAATTGAACTCAGGGGCACTCAGCCACTGAGCCATATCCCCAGCCCTATTTCATATTTTATTTAGAGACAGGATCTCACTGAGTTGCTTAGCACCTCGACCTTGCTCAGCCTCTGAACCACTGAGATTACAGGTGTGCGCCACCACACCTAGCATTATTGTTTCTTTTACTTGATAAAATGCATTTGAGATTTGTCTTTGTTTTTGCATGTATTATTAACTTATCGATATGAATTTGAAAGTAACGTTCCATTGTGTGGATGTGTCATGAATTGTTCATCTATTCTCAAGTTAAAAGAAACTTGGGTGTTAACAATTTTAGGGGATTATGAATAAAGCTACTATAATTTGTGTATTAATACTTATAATTTGTGTACAACACAAATTAATCATGTTTTCATTTCTCGAAGGTGAATACCTAGAGTTATAGTTGCTGTATTGTGTACTAAGTATACATTTAGTTTTATAAGAGACTCCTGAACTGTTTTCCAAAGTGGCAACATGTTTTTAAATTAACAAAGGAAGATAGCCCTAATAGTTGTACATCTTTGTCAACACCTCCTGTTTTCATATTTTTTGTTTTATCTATTTAGTATTATATAGTTGCATACCATAGTGATTTTAATTTCCATTTCCTTAATGACTAATAGTGTTTGAACATCTTTCCATGTGATTTTTTTACCCATATATCTTCCTTGTAGTGTTTGTTCAAATCATTTGACCTTTTGTAAAAAAAAAAAAAAAAAAAAAAAAAAAAAAAAAAATGGGTTGTTATACCATGGTTGAGTTTTCACAGTTTTTCATATTATTGTAATGTAAATCTTTTGGGGGCATATGATTTGCAAGTATTTTTTTCCCTTATCTGCACATCTTTTAATATCTTAATAGTGCTTTCACAGAGTAAAGGTTTCAATTCTAAAAAGCTCCTTTGTTTTTATTTTTATTTTTGATATACAATGCTTTGGATATTATATCTAAAATTCTTGTTCTAAAACAAGTCAACAAATATTTTTATTTCTTTTATGTTTTCTTTTTTTTTTTTGGGTGGTACCGGGGATTGAACTCAGGGGCACTCGACCACTGGGCCACATCCCCGGCCCTTTTTTTTTTTTTTTTTTTTTTTTTGTATTTTATTTAGAGACAGGGTCTCACTGAGTTGCTAAGTGCCTGGCCATTGCTGAGGTTGGCTTTGAACTCGCGATCCTCCTGTCTCAGCCTCCCAAAGTGCTGGGATTACAGGCGTGCGCCACCGCGCCCGGCTTCTTTTATGTTTTCTAACAAAGTATTTTCATTTTATGATTTACATTTAAGACTATGAACCATTTAAGAAGTGTGGATTACAAGTCAAGGTCCTTATTTATTTATTTATGTTCGTATTGATGCATCCACCAGAGGAAAAGAGTGCTGTTTCCTTATATGGAAGAAGGTGGAAGGGCAAAAAGGGGCCAACTCTCTTAGCATGCATATCTATCTATTGGTCAATCGATAGATCAATTGATCAATAGATCTAACTTGTTTTTGTTTTGCAGTATGGGGGATTGAACTATAGGGCCTTTTATCCCTGAGTCATATCTCCAGTTCTTTTTATTCTTTGAGACAGGATCTTACTAAGTTATCCAGGCTGGTTTCCAACTTGCACTTCTCCTGCCTCAGTCTCCTGAGTATCTGAATTTACAGGTGTGTGCCATTGCACCTGACTCACAGCCATTTAATAAGGGCATCTAATCCCATTCAGAAGGGGTCCACTCATTAACCTGCCAGGGGTCACATTTCCCAATACCACTAAGTTAAGTTTCAGCATGAGCTTGTGGAGAGGACAAAACCATTTCAGCCACGGCACTTACTAATTGTGAAAAATTATTCAAGCTGCTGAAACTCTATTTTTCATAGTTTATCTTCTAAAGAATATAATTAGTCACTTCAAAATGTTTTAATAATTCAGTGAAATTAAGTATATGTGCTATCATCAGCTTGTGTTTAATAGCAGAGATTCCCCATTGCACAATTTTAGGGACTTCACATATATTGTATTCAATATTTAAGCACTCAATGTTAGTGTTCATTATTTGTATTGTTTTTCTTATTAACATTGTTTCTGGGAGATATACTTCTGAATAAAGCACATATATACATTTGACTTCGGGTCAAATCTCTGCCAATTACTGGTGCATTTCATTCTTTCAATTTACTCTTAAGACTAAAAGATTTTTGACTCTTAAGAATTGTCACAATTCATCGTTTAAATTTTATCATTTTATACAGTTTTCCTCATTTCATACTTTATATATAAATATATCCTGGTAAAATTCTATGTAAACCAAATGTTAGAATGTAACCTTTAAAAAGCTTACTAGTTATGATAATCCTCAAGAACAATTAGTAAAAAATTTAGAATTTTTTTTCTCCCAGAACAACACTAACAGGAGAGAAAAAGACCAATGTCAATTAAATATATAACAATTAAAAATATAACAAATTTATTAATAGGTACAGTAGTAGCCAAAGTGCAATGTAAAAACTGTAAAAATCAATCCAATGGAAAAAATATGCCAAGAAAAGTGTGACCACTTTTTTCAAATACTGGTTTTCAGGTAGAATTATTACATTTAACAATGTAGAGTCATTGGTGAACTGGATATATATATATATATATATGTATATATATATATATATATATATATATATATATATATATAATATATATATGCATATATACATATATAAATACAGATATATATATATATACATACATACATATACGTGCCAGGATTGAACTCAGGGGCACTCGAACACTAAGCCATATCCCCAGCCTTACTTTGTATTTTATTTAGGGACAGGTCTCACTGAATTGCTTAGTACCTCAAACTTTTTTTTTTTTTTTTTTTTTCTTGCTGAGGCTGGCTTTGATTCTTTTGCCTTAGCCGCCAGGCCCACCAAATTGCTGGGATTACAGGTGTGGCCACTGTGCCTGCTTAATAAGCTATTCTGATAGAATAACTAGAAAAAAAATATTATTTGATTCTTTTCAAACAGAATTAGAAAAAGAAGTGAAAATAAACAAAATTTTTCATATTATTTTAGTTTAACAAATGAAGAAATATTGGCTTTTAGCTAGAAGCAAATATGAAATAATCAGAGGGTTTGTGTGTGTGTGTTGCAAAAGAAGTTTCAACAAATGCCAACAAACTTAAATTATATAAGCCAAAATCTATACTATTTGACTTTAATGCAATAAAACTCTCCTCCCTCCAAGTTTATATAATTGAAAGTTAGCTTCAAGTTTCCCACACACTAAGAAACTAGAAATTAACTTTTAAATTTGAGGGTTAGAAAATAAATTATTACAGCTATGTAATATTTGCAATGGAACTAAATGGCATCATCACACATAAAAGCAAGCAATATGGAACAAAATTTTACTTAGAAGTCACTATAAACCAATAAATGCATGTATTAAAGCAGAGCAGGTAACGCGACCTCCTGAAAGTACAGTGCCTTGCTAGGCACTTTATAATTCTTGCAGAAATGTCACATTTTATAGACATTATTTTATTAAAAAGCCCAAGGCTGGGAGAGACTTAATGACCTTGTAATCTATCACTCACACTGCAACAGGATATATATTGCCCTCGTGTGCTGAACTGGCAATACTACTCTCTTCCATCAAATTTTAGTTTATTTTCCCCTGAGAATGATTTGTTCTCAGGCTCACTATGCAGATGTGGATGCAATTGGCTTATGAATATATTTAGATCTGATGTGGACTTCCTGTCCTCTCCTCCCCAAAAGCTTGGGTCTGCAAAGGGAACCCCAATCTAACTGGTCATTTTGACTAAAATTAAAAGACTATTTAATGCTTGTAAACTCTGCAAAGAAAACAAGTCACAGAACTTTCTTTGTTTCAGACAATTTAAGACATTATACCTCGAAAGTTCATATTTCTTGACATTAAAATATTATAACCTAGAATAGCATGCCACTTTCTTATTGAAAAAAAAAAATGCTTTGGGACAATTCCCTAATGGTCCTAATCTCTGCAGAGCACTAAACCTCATGATGCACTTTGGTGTTTGTAGAGAAACAATATTTTCATGGTTTGAAATCATTGCTGGTAAGGAAGAACTTATGCTTATTCCATTAAACAATCAATACATTTAGCTTAGGAAGCCTAAATTTTCTTTTCTCATTTTTCCTTCTCTTCAAAATTCTAAATGTGTTTCTTCCCAATCACTTTATTTCTCTCTCTTGTTGTAGCTGAACCCAACCCAATGAGTAACAAGTAAAAGCAAAATAAAAATGAGAATAGCAATAGGAAAATCATTTCAATGAAAAAGGCCAAGATTAAATTTGCTTATAAAAAATTTAAAGGCTTCAAAATGGAATGATTTTCTTTCTGCCAGTATCTTATTTGGTGTTGGTATATTTAAATAATATCAAGTTAAGCAACTCATTTGCATTATAATATTTCTCTTTAGGTAGCAAACCAATATATATTTCTTTGTGGAAAAGTATACATATCTCTGCTACAGATTTTACAGTGAAGTAACTAAAATTAATGAGGGTTGAAAATTATAGCTGTCCCTTGGTCTCCGCTGTGGATTGGTTCCAGGACACCTCCAAGGATACCAAACTCCACACATGCCTTGTCCTTTATTTTAAAATGTATAGTATTTGCATTGAAACTGCACATGTCCTCTGCTATACTTTGAATCATCTCTAGATTACTTAACACTAACAAATAAAATGGGAATGTTGTGTAAATAGCTGGCATACTGCATTGTTTTAAAATGTTATTATTTTATATTTTTGTATTATATTTAATATTTTGAATTTTTTAATCCATGGTTGGTTAAATCTGTGGATGTAAAATTTGCAAATAGAAGCAAGTGTATATTGCAACTAAGTATAAAATTAGGAACCTAAATCATATTATTTGAAAAATCCAGATTTCTAGTATTTGAAATGTTTCAAACCGAGTTAAATACCTTGCTATATCCATCCAGGAAATGGTTAACTCCATTACTTTCCTATGTTCAAATTATTATATTTTCCTTTCACTGATCATTTATAAAAGCTTGCAGAAGTGGTAAGAAACTGACTATAAAACAAATAATCCAGGTGTGGTGGCACATGTTATATTCCCAGCAATTTGGGTGACTGAGGCAGGAAGATGGCAAGTTCAAGGCCAGTCTTAGCAATTTAGCAAGAGTCTCCACAATTTAGTAAGTCTTCTCAAAAAAAAAAAAAAAAAAAATGACAGGTTTTTATTTAAGGATGAAGACTAAGGATGCAACTCAGTGGTCAATACCCTGAGTTCAAGCTGGTTTGGTTTGCCAAGGGGGGAGGGAGGAAAAATATATATATATGTGTGTGTGTGTGTATATATATATATATATATATATATATATATATATATATATATATATATATATATAATTTACCACTGATTTACACCCATAGTCTTGTATAATTTTTTTTTTTTTTTTTTTTTTGAGATAGAATCTCATTAAATTGTGATTTAGATCAATAGATGTTGGGTGATATTTTATTTTTTATTTTTTTTTTTATTTTTTTTTTTTCGCTTTTCAGTATTGGAGATTGAACCACCCAGGGTGCTTCACCACTGAGCAACATCCCCAGCCCTTTTAGCTTCTATTTTGAGGCAGGGTCTTGCTAAATCACAGAGTGTCTTTCTTACCTTGCTAAGGCTGGCCTTGAGCTTTCAATCCTCCTGCCTCAGCTTCCAGAGCAGCTGGGTCTACAGGTCTGTGTCACCTCACCTAGCCTGCTTTTATGTATTTCTTGAAGCTTTGAAATGCATTGCTTTCCCTCAGTGTCTTTCAGCAGAAATATGAAACACAAAAATGACTTTGCTTACTTTTTTTTATTCTGTTAGTGTAACAAACAGCTGCTTGAGAGCTACATGTTTTCCTATGACAAAGGTATGTGTTATTGGTGGGTAAATCCCCTGAGGAAGCAAACGGTAGATTAAAAGGTGGCTATGAACGAAGTTAATACAAAGGAGACAGTATTATTAAGAGCTATTTCATCAGGAGATTTTCATCCAATTTAATAGATGACTCTACGTGAAAAACTTCTTACAGGTGGTTCAAAATCAGAATATCTTTTATTCTAGACAGGTTATACAGGCAAAAAAGACAGACTTCTTGCTGTTGGCTTTCCATTTTCTGGACTGCACCTAAGCATAGCCCTTCTGTTAAAACCACACACTTCCAAGTCTCCATTTAATTTTAAGTGTCTTCCTGCTTTGTGTCAAGAAAGTTCGTTTTAAAGGGTGTCTCAATTTTATGGATTGTATCTATCAATACGTCGCCAATTACTCTACACAAAAACTCAAATAGGTCTTTATGGTTCCCTTTTTATTCAGATCAAAATAGTTACAAATTACAGTGCAGTTGTCTGCTGTCCGTTATTCAGCCTCTTCCTTGACTGTACCTTTGCCCAACTATAAATAGACCTTCCTTTTTCTAAAATCTCTTTTTGGTTACTGTCTCTGCCTCACACTTTCCTTGATACTTCAAACCTATTATTGATTTAGAGATAGAATGTCAAGGATGCTGTGCATGTGTATATAATAAAATGAAAATATTCTGAATGATGACTTAATTGATTCTTCTACACACAGATGAATTTAGCAAAGGCCTTGTACTGTATTTCCTCAAGAGCATCCTGTTAAAATTGACACCTTTGGATGTTAAAAGCTGCTCTGTAAGAAAGGATTTAAAGAGTAAATACATATTACCATCATGGAATAAAAAATGTTTTAAAAATTACTTTATGGAACAATGAATCAGGGACTGTAGCATGCAAATCTCACAGAGAATAGAGCAGGGAAGATGGTCTCTGAATTTCCATTCTTATTTGATCATGAAGTTCTACAGCGTTTTTGTCCAGATCCTCTTTCGAAGCCAATATGCTACATTGCTAAATTTAGAAACAGTGGTTTATAAACATTATGATGTCTGTGTTAGTTACTTGAAGAATTTTGTTTTTATTATCTAGGTTAGCTTTAAAAACTAGCTACTTTAAAATTAGTAGTACATGCATATGTAAAAATGTAAAAATGTTGTGAAAGAGTAGTGAGGTAACATTAAGTCTGTTTCTCCTCATGAACCCCAATTCCTCAGGCCCTCACTCTAGAGTCAGCCCCAATACCCTTTTTTGATCATTCCAGAGGTATGAAGAATATGACCTCTAGGTAGCATACTACTACTCTGTTACTTTTTTACTTAATATAAAAACTTAAAGATCATCCTATATGAGTTCACAGAGTGACTGTTAACCTTCTTAGATATGAATATTATCCCAAATAAGTATGCTCCATGTTTTATCCAGCCCATCCTCATTGATGGCTTGCTTCAAATATTTTTCTATTACAAAAAATACTGACAGTAAATCAAATTCAATGATTTTGTCAAAAGGAACCCAAGTATTATGTATAACTATAATGTACTAATTAAAGGAAAAAAATAAATTTAAAAAAATAGTGCCAATAATAAACATATCTATAAATACAAAATTTTGTACCTGGATTGGGACTAAGTAAATATTATTATTGATGGCATTCCAGGTGTGTGAATGAGTAAGAAAAGTTATAAATTGGAGGCATTACAAATTTGTGAGTTGGGTGTGTATATGTGGGTATGTGTATGGTATATATACATACATATGGTGTGTGTGTGTGTGTGTGTGTGTGTGTGTGTGTGGCATATGTGGAGAAAGACAAGGACAATGATTTACAGTGATGGAGAAAAATTTAATTTAAGAATATAAATTTCAACATTTATAAAATGTTTTATGACAGTACAAAATAAAAAAAAAAAACAAGCAAGCAGGGATTGGTATGGCACTTTGAATAATTAGTGTACTAGGCTTGGACTGCATACTAATAGAATAATGTATTAGTACTAGCTTCTAATTCTTATTTCATCATCTATGATGAATGTTTCATGGAACATTTATTGAAAGTCAGTTTATTTGTATGTAGTATAGGACATTATTTATCCTTCTTAAGAATTAAGAAAACCGAGACATAATGCTAAGTGAAGTTAGTCAATCTCAAAAATCCAAGTACCAAATGTTTTCTCTGATATAAGGAGGCTATTCCAAAGTATTGTTGGATGGGGGTACATAGGAGGATTAGAGGAACACTAGAATGGTCAAAGGAAGGGAGGATAAGGGAGGGAGCAAGAGGGGAGGGAGGGGGAGAAAATAAAAAAAAAAAGGTGGTTGAATGAGACGGATATCATTTTCCTTAATGCATGATTGAAGACCTGAATTGTATAAATATACTTTGTATACAAATAGTTGTATGTAAAAAGATACTAAATATATGCACTATGAGTTGTACATATTAAAAATTAGAAAAATAAAATTAAAAAAAAGAATTAAGAAAACCGAAAGATGTGAGATTAGTTGAAAACATTTCTGTACTGGTGTTTTTGAAATGAAATGTGTCATTTCAGACCTCTCATATTGGAATCATCTTAAAATAGTCAATGAAAAATCTTCAATCTGGATAAGAAAGCAGATTTCCTTAGATAAGTTTTCCTATATCTTTTTTTTTTTTTTGTATGTGTGTGAAAATATCACACTGTCATAAACTCTTTCCTTTTTGGCCTAAAAATATGAAGCAGGAAATCCAAGTGACTTATTTCATTAGTCACCACACTGTTTCTGGGCATATTGAAAGACATTCAATATTGCAGTGGGACAGAGGGAGCATCTAACATTGATATGCATGTTTTTTTTTATCTATTACTTTTACTTGAGTACAATGACGAATCCATCATCTAACGTTCTTTCTAGGCCTACTGTGCATTGGGAAATAGGCATTTCATATTATATTATTAACTTGATAATAAATTATTGAAACTATAGTTCTAGGATCATTGCTTATACCCTTCTTTGATATATGATGCAGCATTCCACCAGAGAAAGACAGACTGAATTAAAGTCCATGCAACTGTAATTATTTATACAGAGGAGATATGTAAAGCTTAATGCTTATCATCACAAATAAAGTATCACTATTGCCCTTGAAACATTTAATCTATATCTTCCTGCGACTTGTCTTCATATCACAGACTAAATCTTTGGCAAATATTCTTACCTAGCAACTACAAACCCTCTGGTTATTACCCAGAAGAATATTTGATTTCTTTTCTGACCTGTGAGGCAATGATGATTAAAGACATAGGTCCTGGAAACAGATCACTTGGGTCTGAAACCTGGTGTCTCCACTGTGAACTGTGCAGTCTTGGAGAATGCATTTAGTTTTGTAGGGAGGAAAAGTAATTTTATCTTTACCCTTTGTGAGTTCTTAGCTGGATCTCTCAGTAATAAAGACAGATTAATAAAAGAAGAACAAACAGAAGTTTAATAATATGTACATGCCTGTATAGGTAGGAGATACCCTAGAGAAATTGGCAAATCTCCGGAGCATATATCAGAGCAGTAGTTTTGTCTCTAGATTTAAATAAAATATTTTTTTGACACAAAGAAAGAAGAGTCTGGGAAAGCCCAGTTAGCACTAGAAAGTCATGAAATGCAGGATTTATTGTGTAGCTTTAAGTTCATTCCTGCTTCATCAATACAAGCCTCTAGTGAGTTAGTCATGCTTCTATCCTGCCACAGAGAGGGAATTCCTTACACAGATTTCCTTTGTGGATTACATTTCTTTTACAAAGAGCATCTTTCTGAGCTTTGGTGCCTGTAGTTTTTGAAAATTACCAGTTCCTAATAATCTCTATGCCAAAGAGTGGCATATCCTGATCTCCTGTGGTTACATTTTGGGTGCCATGAGTCAAATCCCAATTTCTTTGGACTATAGTTTCCTTCTTTGTAAATGGCTGTGAGAAGCACATGTATCTAAAGTGATTGTAAAGATCAAATGAATTAATATAGAAAGCAGCCACAAGTTTTCCTGGGAAATAGCACAATGAGCAAATAAAGAAATACATTCTTAGGATAATTAACTTGATGATAAACTATTGAAATAAAATGAAAGACAAGACTATGGCTTCAGATAGCCCACAGAGACACAGTAATTACTTGCCTGTTAAGACAAGGAATGCTTAAGAACAAATTTTGAGAGAATATGAAAATATCTACACAGATATTCTAGCAAGAAATGATGAAAATTAAATTGGAGAATTTATGTAGGTCAAAGTATAATGAAATCTAATTAGAAAAAGTGAAATATTAATCTTGAAAATGTTTGAAAGATTTCCAAGGTCCCATGAATTCCAATAAAATCTAGCTTTTCATCCAGTAAATATCACAAAATGTAGCTTCATAATTACATATGTATATGTGTGTGTAATACATGTATACATGCAGACAATATATATGTGTAGTACATACATGCATGTATGATCAAGTTTATTCAAATGAAGATAACATTAGGGTTTAGGACTCACCACCTAAAAATACATCCGTAGGAGACCAGAATATACTATCCCAAATACGCTGTAGTTGGAATGATTGTTCGGTTTACATAAAGGCTCCCCAAGGCCCATGTGTTGAGTTCTTGGTCCCCAGCCTGTGTGCTGTCAGGAGGAGGTGGACGATCTAGGAGGTGGGGCCTAGGGGGAGAAAGCTAGGCCATTGTGGGCAGGCCTGTCAAGGGAATATGTGGACCTTTGGTCTTTTCCTCTCTCTTCTTGCTTTTCCAGCCACCACGAGGTAAACTTCTTCCACCACGTGCTCTCCATCTGATGTTCTACCTCACCACAGGCCCACAGGCAAGGGAGCCACCGTAATCACAGACTGAAACCGTCAGCCGAGACGAATTGTCTTATTTATCTCAGATATTTGTTATAGGAATGGAAATAGGACTAACACAGAAAACGGGTAGTGAGAAATGAGTCCTTGCTGTGAGTCCATCTTAGAAGATGTGGAAGAATCTTTGGAAATTGTTTGCAGGAGAAGTTTGGAAAACTTTTGTAGGAGTGGCTAGATAAAACCTAGAGTGTTGTAATTGGAGATTAATGGATGATTCTGGTGAGGGCTCAGAAGAGCAGAATGCTGATAGAAATGCAGATAGCAAAGGTTATGCTCATGAGGTTTCAGTGAAAATTAGGCCTATATCAGGAATGACCCTAAAGTTCACCCTTGTTAACAGTAGCAAAGACTTTAACTGCATTATTTCGAAGTCCCGGGACTTTTTGAGAGATTGAGTTTAAAGGTGATGGACTCATTTATCTGGTAGAGGAAATTTCAGGGAAGCACAAACTTCAGGCAGTAAAATGGATATGACTGGCTGCTTTTAACAAAATTTACTGTGAAAATCAGGACCAAAGACTAGGGTGGAAACATTTGAAAAACTTGCAGTTAGAGTACAAAAGGAGCATGTTTAAAGGCACTGCCAAGCAGGGTGCTGCTGCTCAAGAGATCAGTGACATTTAAAAGAGCCAAGCACTTTGTGCCAAGACAAGGAGAAACATGCCTTGAGGCTATCTCAAAACCCCACAATGACAGCCTCAAAGGTATGAAAGTATCAACTCTCATTTCAAGGACTTTCCTGTGAGACTAAAACCTTGAGATGCCTTTGAAACTTTGCCCTCAGAGGATGACTGGAGCCCGCCAAGCCCAGAAATTCATATCATCCAAGTGATGTTGGTTCTGCAGACATGTGGAATGCAAGGGTTATGGGGTCATGGAGGCGTCCACCAAGATTTCAAAGGAAAGCCTGAGGGTGGGTGGGGGTCAGGCAGTGCACAGAAGGATCAAGATGCCTTCATGAAACCCTTGAGAGTGAAATGGATAAAGCTGTAAGACGGGAGCCAAAGTTGCTTTGGAAACCCAAGAAGATAGAGATGGAAAAACATGGAACACCTACCCAGGGGAGCTGCAGGCAGCATGCAAAATGGCGCTAGAGGGAGGCCGTGTGGGGTGCAGCACGCAAGGCCTGTGTCCTCAGGATGCCAAACCTGGAGAATCAATCGGAATTGAATGACCTTGCTTGGTTTTGGTCTTGCTTTGACCCAATCACTCCTTTCCATTTTCTTGCTTCTCCCTCTTGCAGTGAGAACATTTAGCCTATGGAATTGTGTCTTGCAGTATGTAACTTCAATTCTGATCTTGCTACAGGGACTCACAGCTGAGTTTGCCTTGAGTCTTAGAGAAGATTTTAGACTTGGAATTTTGAGCAATGCTGGAACCAACCGTTAAGACTTTGGAGACTCGTGGAGAAAGACTGAACGTGTTTTGTATTTTGTGATCCATAGGGACATTTGGGGGCCAGGGGTGAAATTCTATTGTTTGGATTTTGAACACTTCCCAAAGGCCTACCTTTTTAAAGCTTTGTTACCAGCCTGTGGATCTATTGGGAGGTAATGAAAGCTTTAGGAGGGACCTAGTAGAAGGAAGTTAGACCATTGGGGATATGAGCTTCAAGAGGATATTGAGAACTCAGTCCCTCTTCTTCTTTTCTTTCTTTGCTTTCCAGCTACTGTGAGCTTCCTCTACCACTTTTTTCCAGCCATATTGTACTGCTTCACCACAGGCTCAAAAGCAAGACGGCCAAGTGTCCATGGACTGACACCTCTCTGAGAGCCAAATGACCTTTTCTTCTTTATAAGTTGATTATCTCAGGTATTTCATGACAGTCATGGAAAGTGACTAACACACTTAACAAATCTTACCCTTCTTTAATGTGTTTTTTCTGGCCATTTCCTCTTAAACTGGGACTTTCCCTTTACTTTCTTTTTTTGTTTCACAAAACTATAATATTTAAGCCTAGAGACAAATGTACACCTTTGAAATTTATTCTGGAGTTTTACCAATTTTCTGGGTTAACTCCCATGTATATAGGAGATATACATATAACTAAATTAGTGGGCTTTTTTTTTCACTTGTTAATCTCTTTAATTACAGGGATACAGGGAGACCCAGTTTAAGAAATCATGAAGGATGGGAAAAGAAAATTACTTTTCCTCCCTTACAGAATGTTTTCATATTTTCAGATAAAGAATAATTGTGAGTCACTATTTTATAACATTATCTATAATAACTATGTCTAGTATAAGTTACAGTATGTACTCCTCACTTATCACAGGCTTTTACATTTTCTCAAGACCAAAGAACTCATTATTTTTATATTAAAAGCAATATTTAATGGAACTGTTTTCTGAGTCTGACATTTCTCACTTTGAAATGTGAAAACCAGCATTTGACAGTCTATGATTTGACTTATTACATATGGTCCTCTTTCAGAGCATTACGTACTTGCTTGTTTTGCCCTTTGGATGGAATAAAATTATCAGTCTTTACTCTGGAGTAGTCTGCATTTCATCTGCATGCGTTTGTCTTGAATGAGTCATTACCCAGACCTGAACTGGCTTCCTAAATATGTCAGATGTAAAAAAGAAAAGGGTTCTATTGTACTCTTTTGATATTTTAGAAGCATTCCTGTATTTTTTTTTTCCTTTTAGCAAAGAATAAATTTTGTAAGGAAACCATGCAAAAATAATTTCACTTTGCTTTTGATATGAAAAAGACAGCAATTTTGAAAATTCTTGAATAGATTCTGGAAGGCATTCACCTTTGATTAGCTTTAGAAACTGATTTTGACTGGTTTTAGAAAGCTTTGGGAATAAGAAAAATAAAACAAATAACAAACTATCACTAAAAAGGAAATATTTCTTTTTATCAACTAGTTTGAATTTATTTCTAAAGAAACAAAGCAAATCACATTTATATTTTTTGTCAAGTACCTAAAAGGAATTTTTAGCAGCATGAAAATCTGCTATCAATTTTATCTATTTTGAAAACCAATTGTTCTTTCACCACTATTTTATCTTAAAAAAAATAAGGAAAATAAATCTTTCATGTCTTTTGTTATTACAAATCCTCAAGGTATATCTTTAGTAAAACATCAAGAGTTTTATTTATCAAAAGGCCAGCAAATGTTCAAAACTTAAAACTTAAATGTCACTGAGTAATATGAAGTTGTAGTTGAAATGGAAAATAAATCTTTTAATTACTATAGGTCTGTGTTAGTCCATAATTAGTACTTTGTAAATGATTAACTGCATCATTCACATGCCTGAGCTCTACCAAGTACAGTATATTTCCTTTCCTAATTCTTTCATAATTTTAAAGTAAGAATTCTCTATAAGTATTGATGATGTCATTGCATTTCATAGTCTCTTAAAATTTGTACTAAAATGTATTTTCTAAGAACCTTTAATTTTAAAGTTAAAAAATAAATAAATGTTTTTCCAAATGTAAATGGTTTGTAGTAAACTGTAGCTGTCACTCCACCTTTTTCTTTGTTAAATCATTGGACTTAAAAGATGTATATTAAAGGCTTCTCATTATGGTACTCTTTTAGAGATCAAAGGAAACTTTCAGCCCCCTGGACCATAGCTTCCCTTTGAGTTTGCAGGATCCTGAGGAAATAAAATTTATGAAGGAAGAACTTCTCCATATAAATAACCTGACTGAAAAATGTATGACAGGATTCCTAGTTCCATGTAAGATTCAATGATATATTACTGAAGATGTGTGAAAATGGATAGATAAGACATTCTTACTTAATTATTCATTCTCTAATAACTATACATGAAGATTCTCCACAGTGTCTAAGCACCAGCTCTTCTGGTTTACTTTTGTTGTACCAAAAATGTTGTATCTAATGAGATGCCAATTAAAACTCCAAGCCACGTCACACTAATGTCAAAAAAAGCCTTTATTAAGCTGATCAGCGGCCACCATCTTCACATATCACACAGTGTGACAAGATGGCGCACCGGCAGTGATTTTTCAAGGGTTTATAAAGAGCAAAATCACAGATGACAGAATATTTAATTGCAGGGTTTCAGCCAATGCAAGCAAGCCACAGTACAGAAGCTGAATCTAGGCAGTTAGCAAGACAAAGCAATGGGTACAATAATATTTCCCACAGGACTTTCCAGGTTGATATAGCAATGATCAAGTAGAAGGGAATGGGGTCATGAAGACCCTAGTTGAGTACATGTTAGAGAATGGTTACTAACGTCTACACAATCAATCTCTGACAAGGTATTTGCCCAGGAAAAATGGACACCAAAGAGAGCAATTTTACATTGTATAGGAATTGCTGTTTTTATGCTGTCAAGCGTATTATGGTAGGTAACGATTAATGGCTACACAGGCAGGACTTTCCGTATTCAATTATTTCTGAGAAACAGAACTATTTCTCAGAACTCCTAAGATGGCTGCTGAAGAACAAGATAGAGTCCATTTAGTTCTCTTATCACATTCCCCACTGGTCTTATGGGAATAGACAAATCTTTGTCGTTATACATCTGTGTCTAATTTATTTAAGTTTCTAGAGGTCAACTGATCATAATGGGCACGCAATACCATGAGCTTAACAGGTTGGATGTATGTTGTTTACACAGTTTATTACACATGGAGCAAACATAAGTATTAAAAGTATAATAAGCAGGGGACCAGCTATAGTGTGGATCAAGGTAGTAAGCCACGGGGACCAGGAGAACCAACGTTTATACCAGGTTTCCTGGTTTTTGAGGGTCTCCTCCCTTTCTTTTAGTCTCTTCCTTATTAGAGACAAACTATCTCTGATGACACCTGAATGATTAGCGTAAAGGCAGCATTGTTCTCTTAGTGTCATGCACAATTTGCCCTGTTTTAAGAGCAGCAAATCTAGACCTCTCCTATTTTGTAGGGTGACCTCTGCTAAATAGTTTAGGGATTATTTTAGCCTGGATACAGACTTTTCTAATTTTGATATGTCTTTGTCTATCTGGGTACTACGCAATTTATAATTCTGACCTTGGAGTATTAATGCTGTTGTTCCTACAGCAGTAAAGCCTGCTATTTCAGTTGCCACCAACAACAGTACCAATACTGGTGCTGCCCTTTTGACTCTGTTTGTTTCAAAATGTTCTGCCCCTGCTTGTCTGTTATAATATACTTGAGGAGCAATGTGGACAGTGACACAGAATTTAGCCCATGGAGTTTGTGTTTCTGTCTCAGTTTGACCAAATAACCATAGATTAAGGCAAGGGGTTAGACCAGAAGTACAGGCAAACCATGTCCCTTTGGGGGCAATCAGGTAATTGTTATAACCCCCTCATGGGATGATGTTTCTGGTACAAGACTCTTAGTAGGGCGAGTATTGGAGATTGAAGCTAGAGGTATGAAAACAAAGTCTTTGGCCTAGTAAATCACCCAGTGTTAATTTAGGTATGTTTCCCCAAATGGCAAGTAGTTATATTAACTTCCTGGGCACTGACATTAACAAAGGTGGGGGTCTTTCCAACATAATTTTAAAGGGGTTATTTCTTGTTTATAGGAATTGTAGCAGACACAAAGAAGAGAAAAGGGAAGGAGGTCTACCCATGTTTTGCCAGTCTCCAAAATTAACTTGGTTAAAGTTTCACAGTGGAGTTTCTAATTAATCTCTAGGGTTTCAAAGATTTAGTTATTTTTGCCATGAAGTTAGGGCCATTGTCGGTCTCTATAGATAAGGAGAGGCCAAATCTGGGAATAATCTCTTGTAATGTGGGCAGTTTCGGTTTAGGTGGGAAATGCCTCTGTCCACCTCGAGTAGGTGTCTACAAAAACAATAAATATTTATATCTACACCTGTTGACTTTTACTTCAGTAAAGTCTTGGGAAGTGGTACCTCATCTTGAGCAGGTCAATCATTTTGGTTTCACCCAATGGGTCCCTTGATGTAGGTGATGGAAGAGGGCTCGGCCGATATCCTCTGGTAGGTAAACTCTGCTGTCTGTGAGTATAGCCCACCCATCAGAGTCTTTGTGGGCATCAAGCTGCTTAATTTTGATTTTATCTTGTTCAGAATAAGTAGGCTGTGAAGGCAGGATCTGCTCAGGGAGAACTGGAAGAACAGTTAATGGCCCCACTGGTCTTAGGGCGGCTTGATCAGCAGAATTATTTCCTTGTATCTCTAATGTCTCTCCTTTTTGGTGGGCCTTGCAATGTATGATAGCAACTCTTTTTGGTAGCCAAATGGTTTCCAGCAAGGCCAGAATTTCTGGAACATTTTTAATAGTCTTTTCTCTTGAGGTTAATAAACCTCTCTCTTTATAGATGGTTCCATGCACATGCGCTGTAGCAAAAGCATACCTACTGTCCATATAAATGTTGGCAGTTTTGTCTTTTCCAAACCTGAGGGCCTGAGTTAGAGCTATGAGTTTTGCCCTTTGAGCTGAGGTCTCATGTCCCAACACTTGGGCCCAGATTACCTTGTCATTGGTGACTACAGCCGCTTTGGCATATCTGATGCCATCTATCATGAAACTGCTTCCATCTGTGAAGAGGGTTTCCTCCGGTTTCTCCCAGGGGACATCTCGCAGATCAGGTCTGGTTCCCTGGAAGCTGTAATATGTCTAGACAGTCATGTACAGGTTGAGACGGATCATCGTCAGGAAGTAAAGTGGCTGGGTTTAAGGTTGTAGTAGATGAGAATTTTACTCGTTGTGGGTCTAGCAACAAGGTTTGTTAATGTGTCAACCTGGTATTTGTTATCCATCTTTCTGGGGGAATCTTTAATGTAGTCTCAACCGCATGAGGAGCAATGATCATGAGTTCCTCCCCAGAGTTAGTTTTGAGGCTTCTTTTACTAGTAAAGCGGTAGCAGCTATTGCTCTCAAACAGTTGAGCCATCCTGTAGCCACAGGATCTATGTGCTTAGACAAGTAGGCTATTGGTCTTTTCCATGGCCCCAGGGTTTGAGTTAGAACACCCTTTGCTATTCCTTTTTTTTTCTGCCACATATAAGTGGAATGGCTTAGTAATGTCTGGGAGGGCCAAGGATGGAGCTTGGATCAAGGCTTTTTTAGGTTTTGGAATGTCTTTTCCTCTATCTCAGTCCATTTAATTTCCTCTCCTTGCCCTTTCATTATTTCATATAAGGGCTGAGCAATTTCAGCAAACCCTGGGATCTACAGGTGTCGTCCCACAGTTCCCAGGAATTCACGTACTTGTCTTTTAGTAGTGGGAGGAGGAATTTGGAGGATCGCTTGGACCCGCTCACTAGATAGCCATCGCTGACCCTCTCGCAATTTATATAGACAATGGAGGAAGGCGAGGAGTGGCGAAGGCATTCCAGTACCCACTGTATGGATGACAGAAAATTTGCCAACTCCAAGAGAGAAAAAACATGTTGTTCAGACATGCAAGAATATTTCCAAAATGGGTCTAAAAACATAATTAAGAAATGTCCACAGGTGTCTGGGAGAAACTAAGGCAACAAGAGTTGTTTGCCCCTCAGTTAATAATTCCTACTGAGCTTCCTGTTCTAAAGCCACAACCCTTGCAAAGACCTAATTACAGAGAAAGAATTATTTTACCCACAGTACAGGGCCAAACATATATTACCTACTTGATTAAAGGAAGGTAATGGTATCTTCCAATAGACTTTTTTTTTTTTTTTTTTAAATCTTACACAGGGATTTCTGATGAGGTTGGAAAACACATAGTTAATATTGATGGCAAATTTGTTGGCATGTTGGGTTGATGTACAAAGCTTACCTTTTAGTTAAAGATTACAAATATTTAAGGCCTGGTGCACTTTAACAAAAGAATAAAAAAAAAAAAAAACTCTCTGAGAAAGGAACTCAACAGGTATGATCTATTGTTCCTTTTCCACTCTTACTGTTCCACCTGACCAATCTTTAAAAAGTAGGCACTGCATGTTAAAATTAGAATAGGACATGTGTTTCTTAAAAGAAGGACTACAAGCGTTATCAATGATTATAGAAATACCTTTAGACTCATAAGCTTTCAGGTGTAGGTATACTCTAAAGTTATAAAATTAGGTTAGGAGACATAGAGTCTGGTTACGTAGTCTGGCACCTGTTAAATAAAGGAATGTTACATCTTGGGAGAATTAGACATATCTGGAAGCTATAGATTAATGACGCATTTTGTTGGCATGATTTTGTGCCTATAATAAAAGAAAAAGCAGATAAATAAAGACCCAGAGAAAACAGGATTAGCTCTCTCTCTGGAGATCGCTCAAATAGAATGACTCCTCGTCCCATTCCTTGCTCCGATGCGATGCCATTTATCCTTCAGGACCCCCTGGATCCCCATTGGGGCTGGACCCCAGCAGAGGAGGGAGGTGTCGGAGGTGAAAGGGATGGTGGAAACAAGGGAGGTGAGGCGAGGAGGGAGGGGCAAGGAGGAAAGGGCTGGAGAAGGGAAAATGAGAGGGGATGGATTTGGGCGCTAGGTAGGGAGGAGGTTCCAAGAGGAAAGTAGTCTCTGCTTCAGAGTTATCTAAAACCAGGTGTTCAGGGGATTTCTGATTAACAGGCTTCTTTTGGGCCAATAAGATGGTGCTCTTTCTTCGGAGCTCTGAATCAGAAGACTTGTAACCTGTAATGCAATGTTTTAGCCATTTACGTTCATCAGTAAATATGTTAATCTAGATTTGTATATAAATCATTTGATCTTGATGTCCTGTTGCCTGAAAACAAAACAAAAAAAAATTTTTTTTTTGACTCTAGGGCAGTAGGGAGGTTAGTTGTTCCTTGTGAGGGCCTACCGACCTAAAAAATAAGCCATTCCAATTCACAGAATTTTCATAAATCTAATTTGTTAACAGACATTCCGTAGTCAGAAGCACATTTCTGGAAATCCTGAAAATTGTCTAAGAAACAGGTTAAGACTGTGACACACTGAGTTGACTGGTTCTCACGGTTGACTGACTTAAAAAGAGACTCAGCACACAGAGCAAAGCAAAGACACAGATAGCCACAAACCAGACGGACAACAGAAAGACGAACAGACAGACAAGGACCAGATTGGGCCACACCACACAGGAGTGCCCACCAGTGAACCAGATCGACGTCTCGCCTGGTCCTGGGACTCTGTGTAAGCGACTGCGTCCAGTCTGACCTATGTCCCCCAGAGAGTTAACTCACCAGATCACAGATCACAGGCAGCTTTTTAAAATTGTCCTGATGGCAGGCTGGAATCCTCCCAGGAGCGAGGCTGAGAAATGTCTCTCAGGAGCTCCCCTCTACTCCAGGACGGAGTCCAGGAGACTGCGACAGGAGGTTAATTTGGGTGTGACACAGCAAGGAAAAAGGGTCTCGCTGCGGCCTCCAAAATGTTGTACCAAAAATGTTGTATCCAATGAGATGCCAATTAAAACTCCAAGCCATGTCACACTAATGTCAAAAAAAGCCTTTATTAAGCTGATCAGCGGCCACCATCCCTCACACATCACACAGTGTGACAAGATGGCGCACCGGCAGTGATTTTTCAAGGGTTTATAAAGAGCAAAATCACAGAGGGCGGAATATTCAATTGCAGGGTTTCAGCCAATGCAAGCAAGCCACAGTACAGAAGCTGAACCTAGGCAGTTAGCAAGACAAAGCAATGGGTACAATAATATTTCCCACAGGACTTTCCAGGTTGATATAGCAACGATCAAGTAGAAGGGAATGGGGTCATGAAGACCCTAGTTGAGTACATGTTAGAGAATGGTTACTAACGTCTACACAATCAATCTCTGACAAGGTATTTGCCCAGGAAAAATGGACACCAAAGAGAGCAATTTTACATTGTATAGGAATTGCTGTTTTTATGCTGTCAGGAATATTATGGTAGGTAACGATTAATGGCTACACAGGCAGGACTTTCCGTATTCAATTATTTCTGAGAAACAGAACTATTTCTTGGAACTCCTAAGATGGCTGCTGAAGAACAAGATAGAGTCCCTTTAGTTCTCTTATCACACTTTCAGGAAGAAGCTTCTTCTTCCTTATTTCCAGTGCATCATTCTTGTTTATTTACTTATTTATTTTTATTCTAAGTTGTTATAAATTACAGCAGAATGCATTACATTTCATATTATACTTATAGAGCACATTTTTACATATTTCTGGTTGTATACAAAGTACATTCACACCATTTGTGTCTTCATACATGCACTTAGGGTAATGATATCCATCTCATTCTACCATCTTTTTTTTTCTTCACCCTTTTGTCCTCTCCCTTTCCCTCCCCGACCCCACTGGCTATTCCAGTGTTCCTCTAATCCTCCTATGCTCCCTGTCCCAACCCCACTGTGAATCGGCCTCCTTATATCAGAGAAAACATTTTGCGTTTGGCTTTTTGGGATTGGCTAACTTCACTTAGCATTATATTCTCCAACTTCATCCATTTACCTGTGAATGTCATGATTTTATTCTCTTTTATTGCTGAGTAATATACCACATTTTCTTTATCCATCCATCTTCCAGTGTATCATTCTTGGCTGATTTAGCATTTCACACCATGGGTAGGTGGTACTGATGATGTTATAACTGATAATGTGATGGGTCTTTGGAATCTGTTCATATTAACAACATAGATCAGTGTCTCTGGTTCCATAGTACTACTTAGTAAATGCTGGGGACATCATACTTAAGATTGCATCCACACGAAACCCTTTAAAACCAGCTTCCAGTGATTCTCTCAAAGGCTGATACTGGGCTGTGATTACAATGCCCACAAAATGCACATCCCAAGCAGAGAGTGGAAGAAAATGTAAGAGAAAATTCATTTGGTGGGAAGAAAGGAAGGAAGAAAGTTAGGAAGGCAAGGAAGAAAATTTGCTTTGCTTTAAAAAAAATATATTCCAACAAATAACATTTGAGGGAAAAAAAAATCAATGATACTAATTAACCACTAGATGGTTTTAGAAATCAGGAATTTCTTAGTGAAATTTTCTGCCATCTTATCCATATATTTATTTTAGAAAATTGGGTGATGGCACAGCATGGCATTTCATTAGTCGAAGTTCATTAGCACCTCACTCAAATGGAGCCAGTGAACACATGCCTTAGGACACTCCATTTGGGTTGGAAATATTTTGAAGTCAGTTTTTCTCTCAAAGCTGATTTATAATATGTGACACTTAGAATTCATATAATAATCTTTCCAATAATGAGGAAAGAAAAACATTATGGACATTATGGACTTGAAGGGATTCGAACTGACTTAAAGAAATTTACCAAGAAAGCATTAGACAGATGGATCCAGTAGCATATTATTGGTATAAATCCAACCATTTCTGAGAATCAAAATCATCCCAGACACTTTATCTGATCATGTAAGCTTTTCTTGAATTTTGTAAGTCTACACAATATTTTGCTTAAGTTATAATTCTGTCACTTACAAATTTTGTATACCAATGTTAAACACAGATTTTTAAAAACAAGACGTATAGGCAAACTCTACCTAGAGGTAAAGAAACAATTATTCCACCACCCCCCAAAATCAAATAAAGTGTACCTCCAAATTTGCACTACACAAAAGATTATTTTCCAGTCAAACAATAGATCAGTAGATTCATAAAATCACCAAGTAAAAACTAATAAAAACAATTTTTATCAATACATATCCAATTTCTACTCTGCCAAAGTGATGGAAAGATGCTTTAGATCCAAATGTATTTACTGGAAATTGTTTCAAGTTTTCAAGGAATATCTTATTACTAAGCTATGGAATATGTTCTAAAAGCATTTTTGAAACCCATCTGAGTAAATCTTTTAAGCTTTCCAAGCCTGGGAATACTCTACCTATGGCTTTAGCCTTTGTCCTCTGGCCTCCACTATGTCTTCTGCTTAAATTAAAATATGTTATCAGAGGAAGAGTTCCATCAACCTGTTCCCCACCATTTCAGTTGTGTGGTCCAACCACCTTGTTCAACTTTTTTTCTGATCCTATTAATCTGAGCTGGTAGTGTTTTTGTTGTTGTTGTTGTTTTTTTTTTTTTTTTTTTTTTTTTTTTTTGCTGGTATGAAATGCCCAAGAATGTTATGTCTCCCATGGATATCATGGAGATTCATCCTGTCTGACAGAAGGCTGGTCCATTGTTTTAGTCAGCCTTTTTTTTTTTTTTTTTTTTTTTTTTTTTTTTTTTTGGTGCTATGAACAAGACCTGACAAAAACCACATGGAGGAGGAAAAGTTTATTTGGTACTCATGGTTTCAGAGTTCTGTGTTCATAGATGGCTGACTCCATCGTGCTCAAGGTGAGGAAGAGGTTCATGGCACAAAAGTATGGCTAAAGAAAGCAGCTCAGAACCTGGCACCAGGAAGCAGAGAGCTCTGCTCACCAGGGACAAAATAGACGCCCCAGTGGCACACTTCCAGTGACCTACTTCCTCCAGCCACACCTCACCTGCTAGTTTATCCATTCAACTGAATTAATGCATGGATTAGATTAAGGCTCTCATAACATAACCCAGTCATTTCACCTCTAAACTTTCTTGCATTTTCTCACACGTGAGCGTTGGAGGGACACTTCATATCTAAATAATAACATTTGTATATCACCCCTGGGTAAATCCTTTCCCAATTCTAGATCCTGATGACACAGCTGAGGGATAATGACATTAAGATTCCTAGAAAGCTTCCTAGTTTGGTTGAGAGAAGTGGCAAATTACATTCTTAAACACTTCAAAGGTTTTTACGTAACTGAATCTGATCTTTTGATCTTTCGAATGTTTTAGCAAAAAGTTGTAAGCTATTCGGATATTTCTCTTTGCCATGTTTTGAAAGCAATCTCTTAATTCAAATTATTATTATTATTATTATTATTATTATTATTATTATTGCCATCTGGGTAGACTGAGAATACCTAAATTGTTTGGTCCTGATTCCTGTTTTTTTTTTTTTTTTTTTAATCAATGTTTTCTTCCATTGATCTCTCTCTTCTCACATTTTATCACAAGCAGTAGAAGAGAAACAGGTTGTACTTTCATCACCGTGCTGGTAAATGTCAATGAAATGTCATGATTCATCAATCTTAGATGCTTTCTGGCTCTGTGTAAACAAAGACCCCCTGATGACATGTGGCCTTCTGGGTTTTTAGCAACAACACCTGTGAAGTTGGTATTTCTTCTAACCATTTGTTCCCAGTGATTCAGGTCTTCTCTATGGTGATTTAGGATCCTCTTCCATGCTCCCTGACTTCCTGCTGAACCCTCCCCAGTAGTCACTAGTGTCCATATCACTACTTATAATAACCATCTAAGACTTTTCTATCATGCTTCTCAGTTTCTTTCATCTTATGCCACTGCTCAATTCCAAAGCCATTTTTTTTATACATTTTTAGATATATGTTATGGTTATCACCCCATTCTAAATATCTCTTAGATTTCTTTCTTTCTTTTTTTTTTTTTTTTAGAGACAGGGTCTCACTGAATTGCTAAGTGCCTTGCGATTGCTGAGGCTGGCTTTGAACTCGAGATCCTCCTGCCTCAGCCTCCCAAAGTGCTGGGATTACAGGTATGTGCTACCGCACCCAGCTCTCTTAGATTTCTAAAGTTGTGAAAAATTTACCATATATATAGTGAATTAAAACAACTTATATTTAGTATCTGATAGTTCAGTTGGTCAGTAATGTGAATGGGTTCTTAATAGGAGGCTAAGAGAAGAATCCACTTCCAAACCCCAACTCAAGTTATTGACCAAGTCTAACTTCTTGCAAAGTCAGCAGAGGGCAGTCCTGAACTCCAGCAGGCACCTCTGGTCTTTCTCAGTGGTCTGGTATATCTTAGAGTTTAGCAATGACTTGTCTTTTAATATGTAATTCAACAACTTCCAAACAAAATTTCAGTTGATTTCTTGAAGAACTGAATCAACCTATTACAAAATGTGTAATGAAAGAATGTAGGTCCATACATAACTAAGTAAGCCTTAAGAAGAAATAGGGATAACTTACTTAAGTAAATATTAAAACATTCTAGAAAGTTACAGTAATCTTATCAAAAAATATTATCACCATACCAAAAAAAAAAAAAAAACCAGTAAATCAACATGCTCATTTTAGCCTGGGCAAATACCCAAACCTGCAACATCAAAAAAAAAAAAAAAAAAAAAAATGGCACCACAAATTAATTGGGAATGTTTATGTTGTATAATTGGGAAATTGGTTCACTTCTGTAGAAAAGTAAACTGGACCTGAACACAAAGTTGGGTGTGAGATAGATAAAAGAATTGATTATAAAAAAAAAAATTCCCATAATGAGTATGATAAAAATTTATCAGACTATCTTTATATCCTTGGCATGGGGGATGCCTATAAAACACAGTTAGAAATTACAAAACATAAGGTAATTATTGATGAATTAAGGGCACAGCATTGAAGATTTTTATTCAATGAACACATATACGGAGATAACAAAGAGATAACTGAGGAAGGATCCTGGGAAGATGGCCGACAGGAGGGAGGTGCGCTCTGGACATAGTTACTAAAAGAAGCTTAGTGGGAAGTTTGAGCGCGTTACTAGCAATTCTCTTGCAACTGAAAGGGAGCTGAGACATTCATGCTCTTCTGGACGGTGAAATACAACGATCTCCAGACCACGACGGGCAGGGGCAGAGTCAGAGCAGTCCACAGTCCGAAGCAGCGCTGTGTGCGCTGCAGGCGCAGCCGCAAGATAACATTGCGGCAAGGGGACGAGCCACATAGCGGCTTTGAAACAGATCAGCGAGGAAGGATAGAAAGGAGCCTAGAAGCGCGAGTGGTGTCCACGTAAAGCTCTTTCACACAACTTGCCAAGCCGATCCTGCACGCTCTGGAGTGACACAAAGGTCTGCGGAACTGCTGTTGAGCGGGAGGAGAGAACCACCATCTTTGTGAAAAAAGTGGCTGACCCGGACAAAGAGCAAGGCAGAAAGGAAGAACAGCTGCAGACATCCAGGGAGCCACCAATGTTCTGAAAACAGAGCACACCTGTGTGAGACTCAGGTAACCAGAAGGGGAGGGCGTGTCTGAGGCCGGCACAGCAGCCCCAATAAACTACAACTGTGGGTGTGTGTGGGGAAAGGGTGCCTTCTAGAGGGTCCTTTTCCCGGTGCCATTCATCTGCTGACACACAACCTCCCTGAGCCACTCTTCCACTGGGCCATTCTGCCACTGGCCAAAGGTACAGCCTTGACTCCAATAACAGCATTGCTGACTGTCTAGACGTGATCCGATACAATTGGCTTAAACTGGAAAGAAAAAAGGAGGGCTTCCCAGGGTCCGTTTTGTTTGAGACTTGGGGTTCGACTTTTTTTTTTGTTTGTTAGTTTGCTTGTTTTGTTGGTTTTCTGGTTGTTGTTTGTTTTTTTTTTCTTTTTCTTTTTTTTTTTGTTTTGCTTTGTTTTTTGCATTGATTGTCAGTGTGTTTGTTTGTTTGCTTCTGCTCCTCTTTTCTTTCCTTCTTTTCTTCCTTATCACTTTTGCATCTTTTCTTCTTCCTTCATCTTTCCTATTTACACCCTGCCAGTGCATACTAAACCGAGGCAAAAACAAGTTATATGCAGAATTTGGGATTTCTAGAAGAGGCGCAATTGAACTGTATAGCAAAACGGTGTTATATTATAGGTCACTCTCTATTTTCTTGACTCTGTCTCTCCTCTCTCTTACACCAATTCCTACTCTTTTGTCATTTTTTTTTTTCTTTTCCATCTTACTTTATTTCTTCTCTCAACAGCTGCATAAGTTAGGTTTATATATAAATTGGTCTTTCCACCTAATTGTTCACTGCATTCTCTTTCCTCCTGTCTCGTCTACTGATAATAAACCTCTTCCATTAAACCACTTCCATAGAACTCTCTTTTCATACTTTCTAAGAAAGAACAATTCAAGACACTCACTTCCTTCTTCCTAAACATAGCACCTCTGTGTCCAATACTTAAAGCTATATAACCCCATCAGAAGCGTACAGAGTAAATTGGGAGCAATATCTGGGTTAACTAAATCTGTACATTGAGATCAAACTTGGATTTTCTGAATAGAAAGTGTGAGGTTTTAAAGTGTAAAGGAATTATAAGGGGATTTGATAGCATTGTACTACAGGAGCAACATCAGTCTTTAAGGTAAAATCGAAATAGTCAAGGTCCCACAGTGCAGGAAGAAAAGAAACACAAGCAACATGAAAAAACAAGGGAAGAAAGTGACACAAACAAATCAAGATACCTCATCAGTAGATTCCATGGCAAGCACAGTTGGTGAAATGCCAGAGATGGAATTTAGAAATTACATATTCCAAATGTTTATGGAACTTAAGATTAAACTCAAAAATGAGATGAGGGAGCAAATACAGGTGGCAAAAGATCATTTTGACGATAGAACTCCAAAAACAAATACAGGAAGTAAAAGATTACTTCAATAGGGAAATAGCAGCTCTAAAGAGAAACAAAACAGAAATTCCAGAAATGAAAGAAGCAATAAACCAAAATAAAACTTCAATTGAAAGCATCACCAACAGAGTAGACCACTTGGAAGAAAGAACCTCAGACAATGAAGACAAAATATATATCCTAGAGAAGAACTTAAGATTACACAGCAAAACTCGTAGGAAATCAAGAACATAATATCTAAGAGTTATGGGACAACATAAAAAGACCAAACTTAAGAGTGATTGGCGTAGAGGAAGGGGCAAAGTTTCAAGCCAAAGGAATGAGTAATTTATTTAATGAAATAATTACAGAAAATTTTCCAAACTTGAGGAATGAATGGGAAAACCAAGTTCAAGAGGCTTACTGAATACCAAACAAACAAAATCAAAACAGGTCCACACCAAGACACATTATAATGAAAATGCCTAATATACTGAGCAAGGAGAGAATACTAAAAGCCACAAGAGAAAGGAAACAGATTACATATAGGGGGAAACCAATCAGACTATGTTCAGATTTTTCAACCCAGACCTTAAAAGCAAAAGATCCTGGAATAGAATATTTCAAGCTCTGAAAGAAAAGGGATGTCAACTAAGAATCTTATATCCAGCAAAAACTAAGCTTTACATTCAAAGATGAAATAAAAACCTTCCACGACAAGCAAAAGTTAACAGATTTCACAGCTCGAAAGCCAGCACTTCTGAACATCCTGGGCACAATTTTGCATGAAGAAGAAGAGAAAAATAACAACAAAAATCAACAAAGGGAGATATTAAACTAAGGGAAATACAAACCAGAAGAGAAACTAAATCAAGGTAAAGACCATAATACAAATAAAAATGGATGGGAATAAAAATCACATCTCAATAGTAACCCTGAATGTTAATGGCCTAAACTCGCCAATCAAAAGACACAGATTATTAGCATGGATTAAAAGAAATGACCCAACAATTTGCTGTCTCCAAGAAACACACCTCATAGAAAAAGACATCAACAGACTGAAAGTGAAAGGCTGGGAAAAGTCTTATCACTCACATGGCCTGTGGAAGCAAGCAGTGGTTTCCATTCTCATATCAAATAAGGTAGACTTCAAACCAAAACTAATCAAGAGGGAAAAAGATGGATATTTTTTACTACTTAAGGAAACCATTCATCAACAGGATATAACAATCATAAATCTATACCCCAAATAATGGAGCACCTGCATTCATCAAACAAACTCTTTTCAAGTTCAAGAGTAAAATAGACCACAACACAGTTATTCTAGGGACTTCAACACACCTCTCTCACCAATAAATAGATCATCCAAACAAAAGCTAAATAAAGAAATTTAAGCCTCCTTAAAACAATTAATAATTTAGACCTAACGGACATATATAGAATATTTCATCCCTCAGTAAATGAATACACACTTTTCTCTCAGCAGCACATGGCTCCTTCTCCAAAATAGACCATATATTATGTCATAAGGAAACTCTCAGAAAATACAAAAAAAAATAGATATACTACCATGCATTCTATCAGACCATAAAGGGATGAAATTGGAAATCAACGACAGAACAAGGAATAAGAAAAACTACTCCAACAAGTGGAAGCTAAACAACATGCTACTGAATGAACAAGGGGTTGAAGAAGACATCAAAACGGAGATTAAAAAATTCCTAGAGGTAAATGAGAACACAGATACATCGTACAGAAATCTCTGGGACACTATGAAGGCAGTAGTAAGAGGAAAATTCATTGCACTGAGTTCATTCCTTAAGAGAGAAAAGAAACCAACAAATAAAGACTTAACATCACACCTCAAAGCACTAGAAAAAGAAGAACAGACCAACACCAAGAGCAGTAGAAGACAGGAAATAATTAAAATCAGAGCAGAAATTAATGAAATTGAGAGTAAGGAAACCATTCAAAGAATTGACAAAACTAAAAGTTGGTTCTTTGAAAAAATAAACAAAATTGACAGACCCTTAGCAATGCTAACAAAAAGAAGAGAGAAAAAACTCAAATTACTAACATTCGTGTTGAAAAAGGGAATATCACAACAAACACCTCAGATACACAGAAGATAATTAGAAATTACTTTGAAAACTTGTATTCTAATAAAACAGAAAATATTGAAAACATTGACAGATTTCTAGAGTCATATGATTTGCCTAAACTGGAACTGGAGGCTATACACAACTTAAACAGATCGATTACAAGCAAAGAAATAGAAGACGTCATCAAAAAGCTACAACAAGGAAAAGTCCAGGACCTGATGGGTTTATAGCCGAGTTCTATAAGACTTTCAAAGAAGAACTAATACCAATACTCTTCACACTATCAAGAAATAGAAAAAGAGGGGGCTCTTCCAGACTCTTTCTATGAGGCCAATATTACATTAATTCCAAAGCCCAGCAAAGACACATCCAAAAAAGAAAACTTCAGGCCCATATCTTTAATGAACATAGATGCAAAAATCCTCAACAAATCTTGGCAAATTGGATACAAAAACATATCAAAAAGATAGTGTACCACGATCAAGTGGGGTTTATCCAGGGATGCAAGGCTGGTTCAATATTCGGAAATCAATAAACATAATACATCACATCAATAGACTTAAAGATAAAAATCATATGGTCATCTCAATAGATGTAGAAAAAGCATTTGACAAAATACAACACCCCTTTATGTTCAAAACACTGGAAAAACTAGGAAATTCAGGAACATATCTCAACATTATAAAAGCTATTTATGCAAGGCCCTGAGCTGACATTATCTTAAATGGAGAAAAATTGAAAGCATTCCCTCTAAAAGCTGGAACAAGACAGGGATGCCCCCTTTCACCACTGCTATTTAACATAGTACTGGAAACTCTGGCCAGAGCAATTAGACAGACGAAAGAAATTAAAGGGATCCAGATAGGAAAAGAAGAGCTCAAATTAGCACTATTTGCTGATGATATGATAATATACCTAGAAGACCCAAAAAAACTCTACCAGAAAACTTTTACAACTAGTAAATTAATTTTGCAAAGTAGTAGGATACAAAATCAATACCCATAAGTCAAAGGCATTTTTGTACATCAGCGACAAAGCCTCTGAAAGGGAAATGATGAAAACTACCCCATTTACAATAGCATAAAAAAATAAAATACCTGGGAATCAACTTAACAAAAGAGGTGAAAGACCTTTATAACAAAAATTATAGAACACTAAAGAAAGAAATTATAGAAGAACTCAGAAGATGGAAAGACCTACCTTGTTCTTGGATAGGTAGAATTAATATTGTCAAAATGTCCATACTACCAAAAGCACTATACAGATCTAATGCAATTCCAATCAAAATCCCAATGTCATTCTTTAAAGAAATAGAAAAAGCAGTCATGAAATTCATCTGGAAAAATAAGAGACCCAGAATAGCCAAAGCAATCCTGAGCAAGAAAGTGAAGCAGGTGGCGTCACCATACCAGACTTTAAATTATACTATAGAGCAATAGTAAAAAAAACAACATGGTATTGGCACCAAAATAGACTGGTGGACCAATGGTACAGAATTGAGGACACAGAGATTAATACATATAATTTCAGCTATCTGATATTAGACAAAGGCGCCAAAAATGTACAGTGGAGAAAGGATAGCCTCTTCAACAAATGGTGCTGGGAAAACAGAAATCCATATGCAACAAATTGAAGTTCAACCCTTATCTCTCACCATGCACAAAACTCAATTCAAAGTTGATCAAGGACCTAGGAATTAGACCAGAGACAATATGCCTAATAGAAGAAAAAGTAAGCTCCAATTTCAAACATGTCGGATTAGTCCCCAAGTTCCTTAATAAGAATCCTGTAGTGCAAGAATTACTACCAAGAATTAATGAATGGGATAGATTTAAACTAAAAAGCTTCTTCTCAGCAAAAGAAACAGTCAGTGAAGTGAATAGAGAGCCAACTAATTGGGAACAAATATTTAATACATGCACATCACATAGAGCACTAATTTCTAGAATATATAAAGAACTCAAAAAACTTAACACCAAAAAAACAAATAACCCAATCAATAAATGGGCTAAGGAATTGAGAAGACACCTCTCAGAAGAAGATACAGGATTAATCAACAAATATATGCAAAATTCTCAACATCGCTGGCAATTAGAGAAATGCAAATCAAAACTACTCTACGATTTCATTTCACTCCAGTCAGAATGGCAGCTATCAAGAACACAAGCAACAATAAATGTTGGAGATTATGTGGGGAAAAAGGCACACTCATACATTGCTGGTGGGACTGCAAAATGGTGCAACCGTTATGGAAAACAGTATGGAGATTTCTTGGAAAACTGGGAATGGAACCACCCTATGACCCAGCCATCCCACTCCTGGGTCTGCCCATAGGACTTAAAAACGGCATATTACAGTGACACAGCCATCTCAATGTTTGTAGCTGCGCAATTCACAATAGCTAGGTTGTGGAACCAACCTAGATGTCCCTCAGTAAATGAGTGGATTAAGAAAATGTGGTATATATGCACAATGGAATTTTACTCAGCAATAAAAGAAAATAAAATAATGGCATTCACAGGTAAATGGATGAAGTTGGAAGACATAATGCTAAGTGAAGTTAGTCAGTTTAAAAAATCCAAGTACCAAATGTTTCCTCTGATATAAGGAGGCTAGTTCACAGTATTGTTGGATGGGAGTACATAGGAGGATTAGAGGAACACTAGAATGGTCAAAGGGAAGGGAAGGGAAAGGAGGTAGCAAGGGGGGTGTAGGGGGAGAAAAGAAAAAAAAATAGGTGGTTGAATGAGACTAATATCATGTTCCTCAATGCATGATTTGAGAACTAAATTGTACGAATATACTTTGTATACAAACAGTTGTATGTAAAAAGATGCTATATATGGGCACTATGAATTGTAATTATTATAAATTAAAGAAATAAATTTTAAAAAAAAAAAAATAAGAGATGACTGACTTGAAGAAAATGATGGAAATGTCTAAAACCAACAAAGAGTACTGTCCAGAAATACAAGTTGCAACACTGAGAGAAAGCGGTGTCCTTCCAAAAGGGAAGACATCAAAGGCTCCAAACCTATAAGGAGGTGTTCAAATGCATTCTAAGTCAGAGTAAGAATTTAGGGGGTGGTGCACAGGCCGTGCGAAACAAAGTCAGTGTGGGGAGACCGCGCTACTACTGCAACCCCAGCCAAACTCATGGCACACCAGCGTGAAACCAGCGATAAAGACCAGCGATAACAGCCGGCGGGATTGGTGCTGGGGAACCACGGGAGACCGCGGTCCACACACCAGTTCGGATCCACACTCCGCCTGACGCGACCCTCAGTAGTGGGGCCTCGGACAGAGCGGTGCAGAGATCTGCGATCAGCAAACAGGGGCAGAGTGGAGCGGGCTACAGTCTGAAGCAGCGCTGTCTGCACCACAGTCACAGGTGTGGCTTCCCGGTGCTATCAGCAAGGATACCGGAGTCTGCGGAGCTGCTGTTGACTGGAAGGAGAGCACCGCCATCTTTGAAAGCTGCAGGGGCTGGTCCTGACAAAGGGGAGGAGACGGAGAGCGACGGCTGCATCCATCCAGGGACTCTCCAGCTCTCTGAAGACA
The DNA here is from genome assembly GCA_025594165.1 of Tamias sibiricus. Lineage (NCBI taxonomy): Eukaryota > Metazoa > Chordata > Mammalia > Rodentia > Sciuridae > Tamias > Tamias sibiricus. The sequence goes on from CM046666.1 coordinate 102,146,952, forward strand.
ACGCACAATTGGCACATGGCTCCTTCTCCAAAATAGACCATATATTATGTCACAAGGCAACTCTCAGCAAATATAAAAAAATAGAGATACTACCCTGCATGCTATCGGACCATAAAGGGATGAAATTGGAAATCAACGACAAAACAAGGAATAAGAAAAACTACTCCATCAACTGGAAGCTAAACAACATGCTACTGAATGAACAAGGGGTTGAAGAAGACATCAAAGAGGAGATCAAAAAATTCCTAGAGGTAAATGAGAACACAGATACATCATATAGAAATCTCTGGGACACTATGAAGGCAGTAGTAAGAGGAAAATTCATTGCACTGAGTTCATTCCTTAAGAGGAAAAAAAACCAACAAATAAATGACTTAACATCACACCTCAAAGCATTAGAAAAAGAAGAACAGACAAACACCAAGAGCAGTAGAAGACAGGAAATAATTAAAATCAGAGCAGAAATTAATGAAATTGAGACTAAGGAAACCATTCAAAGAATTGACAAAACTAAAAGTTGGTTCTTTGAAAAAATCAACAAAATTGACAGACCCTTAGCGATGGTAACGAAAAGAAGAAGAGAAAAAACTCAAATTACTAACATTCGTGATGAAAAAGGGAATATCACAACAAACACCTCAGATATACAGAATATAATTAGAAATTACTTTGAAAACTTGTACTCTAATAAAATAGAAAATACTGAATGCATTGACAGATTTCTAGAGTCATATGATTTGCCTAAACTGGATGTGGAGGCTATACATAATTTAAATAGATCAATTACAAGCGAAGAAATAGAAGATGTCATCAAAAAGCTACCAACAAGGAAAAGTCCAGGACCTGATGGGTTTACAGCCGAGTTCTATAAGACTTTCAAAGAAGAACTAATACCAATGCTCTTCAAACTATTTCAAGAAATAGAAAAAGAGGGAGCTCTTCCAGACTCTTTCTATGAGGCCAATATTACATTAATTCCAAAGCCAGGCAAAGACACATCCAAAAAAGAAAACTTCAGGCCCATATCTTTAATGAACATAGATGCAAAAATCCTCAACAAAATCCTGGCAAATCGGATACAAAAACATATCAAAAAGATAGTGTACCACGATCAAGTGGGGTTTATCCCAGGGATGCAAGGCTGGTTCAATATTCGGAAATCAATAAACATAATACATCACATCAATAGACTTAAAGATAAAAATCATATGATCATCTCAATTGACGCAGAAAAAGCATTTGACAAAATACAACACCCCTTTATGTTCAAAACACTGGAAAAACTAGGAATATCAGGAACATATCTTAACATAATAAAAGCTATTTATGCAAGGCCCCGAGCTAACATTGTCTTAAATGGAGAAAAATTGAAAGCATTCCCTCTAAAAACTGGAACAAGACAGGGATGTCCCCTTTCACCACTGCTATTTAACATAGTACTGGAAACTCTGGCCAGAGCAATTAGACAGATGAAAGAAATTAAAGGGATCCAGATAGGAAAAGAAGAGCTCAAATTAGCACTATTTGCTGATGACATGATAATCTACCTAGAAGACCCAAAAAACTCTACCAGAAAACTTTTACAACTAGTAAACGAATTTGGCAAAGTTGCAGGGTACAAAATCAATACACATAAGTCAAAGGCATTTGTGTACATCAGCGACAAAGACTCTGAAAGGGAAATGATGAAAAATACCCCATTTGCAATAGCATCAAAAAAAATAAAATACCTGGGAATCAACCTAACGAAAGAGGTGAAAGACCTCTATAATGAAAATTATAGAACACTAAACAAAGAAATTATAGATGAACTCAGAAGATGGAAAGACCTACCTTGCTCTTGGATAGGTAGAATTAATATTGTCAAAATGTCCATACTACCAAAAGCATTATACAGATTTAATGCAATTCCAATCAAAATCCCAATGTCATTCTTCAAAGAAATAGAAATAGCAGTCATGAAATTCATCTGGAAAAATAAGAGACCCAGAATAGCCAAAGCAATCCTGAGCAAGAAAAGTGAAGCAGGGGGCATCACCATACCAGACTTTAAATTATACTATAGAGCAATAGTAACAAAAACAGCATGGTATTGGCACCAAAACAGACTGGTGGACCAATGGTACAGAATTGAGGATACAGAGACTAATACATTTAATTACAGCTATCTTATATTAGACAAAGGTGCCAAAAATGTACAGTGGAGAAAGGATAGCCTCTTCAACAAATGGTGCTGGGAAAACTGCAACATATGCAACAAAATGAAATTAAACCTTTATCTCTCACCATGCACAAAACTCAATTCAAAGTGGATCAAAGACCTAGGAATTAGACCAGAGACAATACACCTAATAGAAGAAAAAGTAAGCTCCAATTTCCAACATGTTGGATTAGGCCCCAAGTTCCTTAATAAGAATCCTGTAGTGCAAGAATTACTACCAAGAATTAATGAATGGGATAGATTTAAACTAAAAAGCTTCTTTTCAGCAAAAGAAACAATCAGTGAGGTGAATAGAGAGCCAACTAATTGGGAACAAATATTTAATACATGCACATCAGATAGAGCACTAATCTCTAGAATATATAAAGAACTCAAAAAACTTTACACTAAAAAAACAAATAGCCCAATCAATAAATGGGCTAAGGAATTGAGAAGACACCTCTCAGAAGAAGATACACGATTAATCAACAAATACATGAAAAAATCTTCAACATCGCTGGCAATTAGAGAAATGCAAATCAAAACTACTCTAAGATTTCACTTCACTCCAGTCAGAATGGCAGCCATCAAGAACACAAGCAACAATAAATGTTGGAGAGGATGTGGAGAAAAAGGCACACTCATACATTGCTGGTGGGACTGTAAAATGGTGCAACCGTTATGGAAAGCAGTATGGAGATTTCTTGGAAAACTGGGAATGGAACCATCCTATGACCCAGCCATCCCACTCTTGGGTCTATTCCCAAAGGACTTAAAAACAGCATATTACAGTGACACAGCTATCTCAATGTTTGTAGCTGCACAGTTCACAATAGCTAGGTTGTGGAACCAACCTAGATGTCCCTCAGTAAATGAGTGGATTAAGAAAATGTGGTATATACGCACAATGGAATTTTACTCAGCAATAAAAGAAAACAAATTAATGGCATTTGCAGGTAAATGGATGAAGTTGGAAGACATAATGCTAAGTGAAGTTAGTCAGTCTCAAAAATCCAAGTACCAAATGTTCTCTCTTATATAAGGAGGCTATTTCAAAGTATTGTTGGATGGGGGTACATAGGAGGATTAGAGGAACACTAGAATGGTCAAGGGAAGGGAGGGTAAGGGAGGGAGCAAGAGGTGAGGGAGGGGGGAAAAAAAGGTGGTTGAATGAGACGGATATCATTTTCCTTAATGCATGATTGAAGACCTGAATTGTACGAATATACTTTGTATACAAACAGTTGTATGTAAAAAGATACTAAATATATGCACTATGAGTTGTACATATTAAAAATTATAAAAATAAAAAAAATTAAAGCACAAAAAAATTAAAAAAAGAATTTAGGCAACACAAAGCTCTCATTTTACATCTACTTGCAGGCTACAAAACCATCATAACTCTTCCAGTTAAATAATGCTCAGGATTCAGCCTCCATGTTATTCTTTAATATTGTAATTTGTCTTGCTTTATCACTATTATGACCAGCATTTTAAGACCTTCTGTGAGTTAATAAGTATCTCTCACCCTTCCCTCCCCTTAACTTAGAGACATAACTTTCCTGTTATTAGTAAAAGTATCTAAGATCCAAACATGCCACTCATGAGTCCTTCTGTGGTTAACTAGGCTGGATTGCCCTTAGAGAGTTGGGGAAATTTCTCCTGTCACAATCCTTTTCCCCTGTGTTCCATGCATATTGACAGGTTTATATTTTCTCCCAAATAATTAATTCACCAGACCGTTTCTAGCTTGATCCCAATAGAATCAAGAAATTCTCCTCAATTCTTAGGAAGCCAATGAATTAATTTGTTATTCATACTTATTATTAATCATCAAATTCTCCTTCAAACGTTTCGTCTGATTGGTTTCAGTGACCTGCAGGTGACAATATCACTGATTTGGAGAATCTTTCATCAGACAAAAAAAAATTATAATCCAGTCACTACAAAAGAAAAAAACAATGAGGTGTTTATTATTAACTTCTGTTCTGAAAGCAAATGAGTAATTATGCTATACACCTCTTAATATGATTCAGTTTCAATAACAGGAAACCATTAATGTCACGCATGATAAATATTGAAGCTTTTATTTGAACCTGATTTCAAAGTGATTGTGAGACATCTACTTTGCCATGATCAACAAAAGAGCAATTGAAAGGGAATGAATTTGAATTTAATTCCCCCTGAAGAAAATAATAAACAGGCAAACAGCTAAAAAATACATAAGTCTTATTTATTTCCAGGTGAAATGAAAAATTAGATAATTCCTTCCTTCAATTGCCTATAAGATATAGCACATCCTCCAAAAATTACTTGCTTGGAAAAGTAGGCTCCTTTTTTCTCTCACACTCTGAGAAACTCACCTGTTTCTGAATTTTTAATAGATGTTTCAGTTGTGTTAGAAAAAGGTACTCCTAACCGTGATCACAGAAGACTACCAGCTACATTTTTAGAGTACACAAGCACTCTTTCTAACAGACAGACATTGTTCAGTTAGGAGAATAAATAAAATAAGTAATATGAAAATAAATAATGAACAAGGATGCTGCCAATACTGAGAAGAGTTGAAGACTGTGAGCCATTTCTCTGGCTGCCCAAGGGACAGAATTTTCTTTAGTGTCCTTGAAGACGTTCATTAGACAAGTAAACTTGCTGTCTCTGTTTTATTTTCCTTATAAGAAAATTCCCTTTTGGGGCTTCTAAAGCAGAGCATATGGATATGTGTAAGCAAAGAAACAATTCTAAATTACTTCAATATTTACCAAGTATTATTTTTTTTCTGTCTTCTCTGGCTTTCATTGAGAATTTTATATAATTCTTCTCTTTTAGCATCTTTTATGCTTCTTTCAAAAATTTTAAGTGGTTTCTCAAAGTTTGCAGCATACGTATATAACTAACACAGCTTTATAATATAATAACACTATGTCCCTTCACAGGTAGCACAAGGAATTGTTCTCAATTCCTCCCTCTGATCTCTGAAGATAATGTTGTTATTAATTTAATTTATTTATGTGCCATTGCATTGTTGCTATTATTAATCTGAGAAACCACTGTTAGGTTCATTAATAGTAAGAAAAGTATTAGATCATACTTTACCTTAATTTTTTTCCTCCATGAGCACTCTTCCTTTCTTTATGTATCTGAGTTTCTGACCTATATTGTTTCCTCGCTCTAAAGAACTTTTAACATTTTTTTAAAAGACAAGTCTACAAGCAGCACATTTCCTTAATTTTTTTTTTCTTGAGGAAGGTTTTTTAAATTTCTTCATTCCTTTTGAAGGATAATTTCATAGGATACATATTTCTAGGCTAGTGATTTTTTTAAAAAAAAAAGATTTTAAATATTTCACACCACTCTCTTCTTTCTTGCATGTTTTTTTTTTTCAATTCAATGTAATTCTTGTCATTATTACTCTGTAGGTGATAAATTTTCCTTGCCACATTCACCTGTAATATAGCTATCTTCAAGAGTTTCTTTTTGTATTTCATGTTTCTAGGTTGGGTATCATGTATCTATGTGTATATGTGTAGTTTTTTTAAGGTTTTTTTTTTTTTTTTTTTCTTTTCTGCTTTGTGTTTCCTGGGTTTCCTGGATCAACAATCTGGTGTCTAACATTAATTTGAGGAAACACTCATATATTAATACTTTCAATATTTTTTGTTTCTTTTCTTTCTGGTATTCCCATTTTACACATGGTACATCTATTGTAATTGTTCCATTCAGTTTATAGATATTCTATCCCATCTTTTAAAATTATTTTTATACTTTGTATTTCAGTATTGGAAGTTCCTGTTGACATTTATTCAGGCTTACTGATTCTTTATTCAACCATATTCAGTCTGTTAATGAGCCTATCAAAGTATCCTTCAGTTCTATTACAATGTTTTTGTTTTCTAGCATTTCCTTTTGGTCCTTTTCTAGGGTTTTCATTTCTGTCTTTACCTGTTTTTACATGTCTACTTTCCCCAATAGAATCTTTAGCATACCATTCACAATTATTTTACAGTGCTGGTCTCATAATTCCAGAATCTGCTATGCCCGAGTCTGGTTCTGATGCCTGTTTTACGTCTAGATTGTATTTTTCCCCTTTTAACATGCCTTGCAATATTTTGTTGAAGGCCAGACATGATATATTAGGTACAAGAACTGAAGTTGATAGGTCTTTATTGTAAAGTTTTATGTTTATCTGGCTAAGAAGTAGGCTGTGTTTATTGTTCATTATAGCTATGGTATCAAGGGCTAAAGTTTCTTTTAGTGTCCTTGTTTTTGTCTCCTCTGTTATCTTTAGATTTTCCTAAGGACTCCTTAAGTGAGAGGTCAAACTCATACTTTTTTATAAGTGTAATTCCATTGTTTATAAAAACTCCGTTGATGTGGTGGTGAGGTGTGGGATGGGAACCATCTATAGTCCCATGACTTGAATACTTCCCATTCCCACATTAAAGGCTACAGTGTCTGTATGGGTATTTTCTTTGCCTCAAGTTGCAGTCTAATTGCTGGAATTGGTACTTTCTCTACTTCCACATTGCTTCCACTTTGGTAGAACCCATGGGTAGTACTGGTGAAATATTTTTCCTTTAAGGGAAGGACTTGTCAGAATGAGAAGCTCTGGTTAAGTTTCAAAACTCTTTCCTCCTAGATGCATGCAGACCCTTTATTCTCTGATCTTCACAGTGAGAATGTGGTAGGGCTCCTGGAGATAAAACTCTGGGAACTATGAGGGCCCCTAAGACTGGCTCAGTGTCTTAAACTCTCAAATGTGTCTACATTAAGCCCACAGCAATTCAGCCAGCATAGTCTAAAGTGTTCCTATGCACACTGGCTCCAGCTGCAGGCTTCTATGCCTCTTTGTAGCCACAGAGAAGTCATCTCTCCAGTTTCCAGATTAGCAATTTGCCCTATGAGCTCAATTCTCCAATGTATATATGAAAAGTTGTGAATTTTCAATTTAATCACCTACTTGCTTGTTGTTATGACAGGAGTAATGACTTTCAAGCTCTTTGCATTGCCAGACAGGAAAACAAAAAGATTTTTCTATCAAAAATGGGAGTTAAAGCCTAGACCTGTCATTCATTACAGATGTTCATTTCTACCAGCATCTAGGATTTAGTCCTCAGTTTACAGAGACTTAAAAATAACTCTGTATATCTCATTGTCTGGCTTTCTTCCTGTGTGTGTGTCTGCAGCTCAGTCATGCTAGGGCAGTGGGATAGACTACAGAAAACTCTAGAAAATAAGAAAATACTAGAGGTGGAATGTGAGACACAGGTTGGCTGAAAAATTCTTGTGGAGAAGATCCAGAGGCAATGGGCTGGACAAGTGGCAATTCTGTTTCTCAAGGTGCCTCTTGTGCTCTGCAAGAAGCAACACGTCCATCCCTCTTGACACTTTGTGCAATGCCATCTGGCTGGACAAGCATTTTTCCTCTCCACAGTGCTCTGCTTCTCTCTAATTACCATAGGGGGAGGGGCTTAAAGGTTAGATTACAGAGGTAGTGACAGTCCTAGTTTAGCTTGCTTTGTCCTACTGTATGACCAGCATCCCAAGGATCTGCAAGACATGCATTCAAGAAAGCAGCTTTATAAAAAATTTTAATTAATGGTTCTTTTTAGTTATAAGTGACATTAGGATTAATTTTGACATAATTATAAAAGCATGGAATATAATTTGCTCTAATCCAGTCCCAAGTACCTCCCCTTTCCCTCTCCTTTCCCTGTTCTCGTCCCTCTACTGATAGTTTTCTTTTTGAATTAGTGTCTTGTGGACATGCATATTGGTGAGATCCTTTGTGGCATATTTGGATATATGCATTAGAAAGCTCGGTCAGATTCATTCCAATGTTCTTCCCTCATCACATCCTTCCTTCTTCTGCCTCAATCACCTTCTTCTACTGCACTAATCTAAAAAAGCAGCTTTTTACAGATAACACTAATTTGCCCCAGTGAGAGAGAGAGAGCCAAGGTCCTTCAATATAATGTTTATACAGATATTCCATCCAGACTCACTCTCATTATCCCTGAACTTAGCTAGGTTCTTGGGAACAGAGAGGGAATTTCAGAGATGTGGTGTTTTACTGCTCTCCTTTTGTTCCACTGATGACACACTGTGTAATACAAGCCATGAGTTCAAGTTAGCATCTCCAATTCCAATAAAATGCCATGCTCATTATAATCCTCTTCTTCTTTTACATTTCTAACCATTTCACAACAGTTAAAGCAGAGTTCCCTTTATCTACTACAGAAGTATTTGTTTACTTGGATGGATATGTGCATAACATGTCATTTAACTAAAAATATATAATGGAGATTGTTGCATAGCTATTCATAAAGTTTTCCCTAATCCACACCATTGCAAATAAAATGAAACTGCTAATAAGAGGTCAACACCTGTACATACTTCCTTTTTATTTTTAATCTGAGAGTGTATAGTCAAAGTACCAGGTTCAAGAGATGCATTAGTTCTCCATTTATTTAGTGTGGTTACACCATTCATTAGAATCAAAGTTATATTAAAATTGCAGCTTTCTTTCTTTTAATTGTCGGTTGCTTTAGATTGTATTGCACTTTAGGTTATTTCCCTATACTTTTTTCTTATATTTTATATATTATGGGTATGTGAAATTTTATTGTGATACCAAAGGTCAAATTTATAAAAAAATTATAGTCACCGAAGTGTTATTCTCACTGCATTCCTTCTACATTTTACCCTTCCCTATCTTTTCACGCGATTCACACATACTCTTGTACTTAATCACTCTTGTTACTTTTTTCTTTATCCTTCTTATATTTTTTTTTGTAAAAGTGAATATTTTTCAGATGTTCTTTATATTCATTTTCTTCCTACACAAAGCATAACATATCATGAATAATATTTGGCACTTACTTAAAGATATATAATGGCAATATATATATACATATATATATACTTACTAAAGATATATAATGGCAATCACAGCATAGCAGTTCATAAAGATTTCCTTAGATCACTTATAAGCTGCCCAATTTGTCTATGTTTATGTCACCACCCTCCTACCTGTGGGCACTTAGGTGGTTTCCATTATTATGCAGTAACAAATGATGCTGCAGTTAATAACACTGAATGCACACTTTCCTGTGCAGTTGGATATGCATCTCCAAGGTGAATCCCTGCCTATAGGATTGATCAAAGAGTAAATGCACATGTAGTTGTGTTAGATATTCCAAATCCTACCCCACAGTGGTTAATCCACCAATGCCATTTGAGAGGGCTTGTTACCCATTACTGCTTTACCGGCTGTTTTCTCATTTTCACTAATCTGATAAATGAGAAATGGCCTCTCAACATATTTTGTAAGTTTTTTTTTATAAAAATGGCAGTTCAGTTGTCATAGTAATCATTATAAGTAGCTCATTTTTGTCAAATGGGTATTGGCTCATTTCATCATATATGTAGATGTGTGTATATGCACATCATACATGTATATATATATATATATATATATGTACTGCCTATACATGTATATACATGCAGATGTACTTATTATATACACATACTTTTATTTGGATCCATCTCTGGAGTTTCTATTTTACTTCAATGTTCTTCATGGACCAATGCTATCCTATTTCAATTATGAAGTTTTATGATACATTTTATATATATCATATTAGGTCTTTATAGCTTTCCTTTTTATTTATTAAATATTCTTTCATGCTTTTTTCTTCTATATGACTTTTATTATTGAAGTGTCTCAATATACAAAGTTTGTTGTCAGTTATTTTTTATTGCAAGTTGATAAATTCTTAAGTTAACTGTAGGAAAACCATATATTATAGTATTGAATTTTTCTATTGAAAAGGGCAGGACAGTAGATATCTTTCCATACATCTAATTCTTTTAAAAATTTTTAAAAAATTTTTTGTAGTTGTAAATGGACAGAATACCTCCATTTTATTTGTTTATTTCTATGCAGTGCGAAGGATTGAACCGGTGCCTCATACATGCAAGACAAGTGCTCTGCCACCGAGCTAGAGCCCCAGTCCCATACATCTAATTCTAATTTTGTCTCATCTAGAAGTGTTAGAAAAAATTCTTATCATGTAGATTCACTTTTCTATTACATATTCTTAAACATTTAATCTTCTTTGTTGCCATTGTAATTGGCATTCCCTCTACCTACCTTTATATTTTATTATTACAATAACATGTCTAATAAATATAAATATCACCAGGTAACAAGTAGCTATAGGAATTATAGTTCATAAATGTCAATATATATTATGAACGTAAAATACACTAGATGGAATAAAATTCAGATTAAATAAATTAAAAGTAGGAAGAATGGAAGAAGAAATTTTCCTATATTCCAGAGAGAAACACTTTGAATGAGAGAAAAAAGCGAGAGATGAAGGATACATAGAATAGAAGTGTACATCTGACTCCTCAGAGTTTCCGAAGGACAGACTGGAGAACAAGCACTAACACAACACTCAACATCACAAATGAGGACAGAAAAAATGTGGTCCACTCCACTCACGGTGGACAAAGTACCTTCTTTCTTGCACAACAGTGGAAACATAGAACAGAAAACACAAGTGACAAAACTGAACAAACCTGCTGGCAGAGAGAAAATACAGGTTCTCTCTAAGACAGTAAAAATTGGACTTCCTGTCAAGTTATCAATATAATAGTGCAAACTAGGAAGTGGCCATCTAATATATTTTATGCTGAGAGAATCTAACTCTCAGCCAGGGATTCATCCCTGCTAAAATAGATTTTGATGGGTGTCAGGTTGGTTCCACAATCTAGCTATTGTGAATTGTGCTGCTATAAACATTGATGTGGCTGTGTCCCTGTAGTAAGCTGTTTTTAAGTCCTTTGGGAATAGGCCAAGAAGTGGGATAGCTGGGTCAAATGGTGGTTCCATTCCAAGTTTTCCTAGGAATCTCCATACTACTTTCCAGATTGGCTTCATCAATTTGCAGTTCCACCAGCAATGTAAGAGTGTGCCTTTTCCCCCACATCCTCACCAGCATTTATTGTTGTTTGTTTTTTTGATAGCTGTCATTCTGACTGGAGTAAGATGAAATCTTAGAGTTTTGATTATTTCTCTAATTACTAGAGATGTTGAGCATTTTTTCATATATTTGTTGATTGTTTGTATATCATCTTCTGAGAAGTGTCTGTTTAGTCCTTGGCCCATTTTTTTTTTTTTTTTTTTTTTTTTTGGTGTTAAGGCTTTTAAGGGCTTTATAAATCCTTGAGGTTAGTGTTCTATCTGATGTGCTTGTGGTAAAGATTTGCTCGTATTCTGTAGGTCCTCTAGTCACCTCACTGATTGTTTCTTTTGCTGAGAAGAAGCTTTTTAGTTTGAATCCGCAATGGAACACTACTCAACAATAAAAGAGAATAAAATCATGGAATTTGCAGGTAAATGAATGGAGTTAGAGAAAATAATGATAAGTGAAGTTAGCCAATCCCAAAAAACCAAAGGTCAAATGATCTCTTTGATAGGAAGATACTAATTTATAAAGGCAAGAGAGAGGGGATGAGAGGAATGAAAGAGCTTTAAATAGAACAAAGAGGGGGGAGGGAGAGGAGGGGGCAAGGGAATAGGAATAATGGCAGACTGAGTTATCCATGATTACCATAAATACATGTATGAAGACACAGTTGTTGTAAAAATACTTTATATAAAAACAGCAACTTGAAAAATTGTGCTCTTCATATGTAATATGAAATGAAATGTACTCTGCAAACATGTGTAACAAATTAGAATGGTAAAAAAAATTAAAAAAAAAAAAAACTGATAGGTTGTAAGACAATTGGGGATCAAACTGACTATACATTTCCTGATATGGTGACATATTGGCAATGTTTGTAGATGTGATAAAGGTATCATGGTTATTTTACTTTTGAGAATCCGTACCTCTTAGAGATACACACATGATAGAATGAAGCCATGTCTGGGGTGGGACCGGTGTAGTTGAATGTGACCAGCCCTGAGTGGTGAAGTAATTAATGTTGGTGGCTCATTATACTTTATTTTATTTTGTATGTGTCTGAATGTTTTATAATAAAAGTTTCCATAACTGAGACATGTACTATATATATATATATATATATATATGTACTAATATATACTTTTATATATATATACTAATATATATAAATGTACATATATATATTTTATATATATATATATATATATAGAGAGAGAGAGAGAGAGAGAGAGAGAGAGAGGATTAATGTAGTATTTTCCAAAAATCAAAAATTTTAGAAAAGTTATCACCAATAGAAATCTCTTTAGGATCTTTCCTTCCTCCCTCTCTCCCTCCTTCCTTTTCCTTCTTTCCTTTTTTTTTTTTCCCAGGGATTGAACCCAGCACTACTTTATCACTGAGCTGCATCCCCATCTTTTTTTTTTTTTGTTTATTTTGCTAAGTTGCTGAGGCTGGCCTTGAACTTGTATCCTCCTGCCTCAGCTTCTTGAGTGGCAAGGATTATGGGCATGGCCACAGCACTGAGCTGTTAACTCTTAAATTTTCATGTTGTTTTAGACAAATAGGACATTTCCTGGTTTAAAAGTATAAACCACTGAAAGGAATAGTGAGTAAAATTAATGATAATTTGTGAGTAAATGCTTTCATTTGAATCATGCTATACAAATATGAGAGTAATAAAACATAACATTCAAGAGTCTGGAAACAGATAATTCAAAAAGAGAAGAGTGTGCAATTTGAAGTGTGGTGGATTAGAATTAAAGAAGTGTGGGATAGTTGTGTTGTTTGAAGGGTTAAATATAGGGATTAACTTTTCATTCTTATAATGTTGGAATAAAAAAATAGAAAAAAAGGTGGAGTATCCAGCTTTCAAATAAATAGAAAATTACAAAATACAAGGAAATATATACCAATTCATCTAAAATAAGCAAGATGGGATGTGTTAAAATGTGATAAAAAACAAAACAGTGGACAGATTGGAAGATGGCGGACAGGAGAGAGGTGCTTTGGGGAGTCGGGCACTAAAAAGGCATAGTGGAGAGTTTGGAGGAGTTGCCAGCAGTGTTCCTGCAACAGGGAGGAATATAGGGCATTCGTGCTTCTCGGGGACAGCGAGATGGTGGAATACAGCAAGGGTGAGACTCCAGAGCACTGACATGTGCCCCCCCCCACAGGATTTCTGCAGTAGAGAAAAGGTCCCTGGCAGCCGCATTAAGATGGAGCAGAGCAGAAGGATAGGAGGAGAGTTGGATGCAGACAACTTTCACTCAGAGTACTTCCACTTCCACGCAGATTGCCGGGCAGAGCTAGGCTACGCACTCAGGAACAACACTCAGGTATGGGGCAGCGCTTTGGGGCCCAACGTGAGCAATTGCCGCCATTTTTGAAAGGGGCGGCAGTGGACAGGGAAAGGGAGAGGGGAGAAGGGAGAAGCAGCTATGCGTGGAAACCAGTGGGCATCCAAGGAATCTACCAGTGCTCTGAGGCCCTCGGGCATCTGGGTGAGACACGGGCAGCCAGAAGGGGAAAAGTGTATCTGAAGCCAGCATGATGGCCCCTGTGACTCTGCAACTGTGGAGGAGCATGGAGAGTAGATGCCTTCTGGACAGATCATCTTTAGGTACCATTCACCTAATGCCCCAACCCCCAGCACTATTCTTTGGCTAACCAGGTATGCAGACTTCACTCCACCCACAAATACTCTACAATAGCCACAGCATGTTCCACTGGACAACTAGCTTAACAGCCTGAGGGTGAAACAGAAAAGTTTCCCTAAAGACTGCTTGGCTGAGACTTATTTGTGGGTTTGACTTTGTTTTTTTATTTGTTTTCTCTCTTTTTTATCTTTTCTTCTTCCCTCTTCTTTCCTATTTACACCCTGCCCTTGCATTCTCAACAGAGGTGAAAACAATTTTTATAAAGGAATTAGGATTTTTAGAACTGGGGCAACTGAATAATACATTGAAGCAGTGTTATATATAGTTTCTTCTCTAATTTTTTGCCTCACATTCTCTTTCTTCTCTTTTTCACTAATTTCTACTACTTTGACATTTTTTATTTCTCTCAATGTTTGCATAAGTTTGGTTTATATGTACATCAGTCTTCCCACTAAATTATTCACTCCAATTCCTTTCCTCTCTCTTATGCTGATATTAAACTACTTCCATAGATTTCTCTCTTTTCATACTTCCTAAGGGGGGAAAAAAAAAAACACAAACACAATATCCTCACTTCCTTCATCCTAAGCATATCTACTCTGTGTCCGATATTTGCAATTAAATCCCATACAAACATATGGAGTATATTGGAGATAATATCTGAATTCACTAATTCTTTACATTGTGACCAAATTGTGATTATCTGAATAGAAAATGTCTGGCTTTAAAGTGTAAAGTATTTATAAGGGAATCTGATAGCATTGTACTGCAGGAGCATCATAAGGCTTTAAGGTAAAAATGAAAAAGTCAAGATTCCATAGCGCTAGAAGAAAAGTCACACAAGCAATATGAAAAAACAAGGGAAGAAAGTAAGTGTCCCAAACAAATCAACATACCTCCTCAGCAGATTCCCTGGCAAGCACAGTAGATGAAATGTCAGAGAAGGAATTCAGGGAATACATAATCCAAATGTTCATGGAACTCAAGAATGAACTTAAGAATGAAATGAGGGAGCAAATACAGTTAGTAAAAAATTATTTTGACAAAGAACTTCAAGAACAAATACAAGAAGCAAAAGATTGCTTCAATAGGGAGATAGAGGTTCTAATGAGCAACCAAACAGAAATTCTGGAAATGAGAGAAGCAATAAACCAAATTAAATGTTCAATTGAAAACATCACCAACAGATTAGACCACTTGGAAGAAAGGACCTCAGATAGACAAAATATATAACCTGGAGAAAAATGTAGACTACACAGCGAAAATGGTAAGAAATCATGAGCAGAACATTCAAGAGATATGGGATAGCATAAAAAGATCAAATTTAAGAGTGATTGGGGTAGAGGAAGGTGAGAGTTCCAATCCAAAAGAATGAGTAACTTATTCAATGAAATAATAGCAGAAAATTTTCCAAGCTTGAGGAATGAATGGGAAAACCAAGTTCAAGAGGCTTACAGAACACCAAACGTACAAAATTACAACAGATCCACACCAAGGCACATTAAAATGAAAATGCCTAATATACTGAAAAAGGAGAGAATATTAAAAGCCATGAGAGAAAGGAAGCAGATTACATATAGGGGGAAACCATTTAGACTATGTTCAGATTTTCCAACCCAGACCTTAAAAGCTAGAAGATCCTGGAATAGCACATTTCAAGCTCTGAAAGAAAAGGGATGTCAACCAAGAATCTTATATCCAGCAAAATTAAGCTTTCAATTTGAAGATGAAATAAAAACCTTCCACGACAAACAAAAGTTAAAAGATTTCACAACTTGGAAGCCTGCACTTCTGAACATCCTGGACAAAATATTCCATGAAGAAGAAAAGCAAAATAACAATGAAAATCAACAAAGGGAGATATTAAACTAAAGGAAATACCAACCAGAGGAGAAACCAAATCAAGTTAAATATCATAAATAAATAAAAATGGATGGGAATATGAATCACTTCTCAATAATAACCCTGAATGTTAATGGCCTAAACTCACCATTCAAAAGGCACAGACTGTCAGACTGGATTAAAAGAAATGACCCAACAATATGCTGTCTCCAATAAATCCACCTCATAGAAAAAGAAATCAACAGAATGAAGGTGAAAGGCTGGGAAAAATCTTACCATTCACATGGGCTGTGGAAGCAAACAGGGGTTTCCATTCTCATATCAAATAAGGTAGACTTCAAGCCAAAATTAATCAAAAGGGACAAAGATGGATATTTCTTACTGCTTAAGGGAACCATTCATCAACAAGATACAACAATTATAAATATATATGCACCAAATAATGGAGCACCTACATTCATCAAACAAACCCTTCACAAGTTCAAGAGTCAAATAGATCACAGCATGATTATTCTGGGGGACTTCAACACACCTCTTTCACCACTGGATAGATCATCCAAACAAAAGCTAATAAAGAAAATTTAGATCTCAGTAATACACTTTAAAACTTTGAAGTGCAATGGGGAATTCAACTACTGATCCCTGAGTGGAAGCTGGCATTTAGACCTTGTCAATAGCATAAGTAGGTGATTCATAAGAAAAAAAAAAAAAAAAAAAAAAACAGTATTTTAGAAAAAAAGGATGAAAGGAGAAAGAAGAGCAGAATATTATTTTCTTCAAGGTTACAAATAATACTGTGAGATTTATTAATCTAGTGTTTTTAATCTTGACTATCAACACTTAAAAACCCTAAAATTTAGTTTCAGAGGAGATATTTAAATGGGGTTAAATATCATACTGGACTGCTGAGTCCAAAAACACTTACTTCAGATTTCATATGAGGTTTATAGTTTTCCTTTGCTAGTTGGAGTTCTCAAATGACCTGCTTTTTAAGATTAGAATGGTCTTTAAACTGCTGTTTTCCAGCTTCCTTCAGCTCATTCTATTACTATTATTTCTGAAACCCAGATTCCATGTGTGGTTGGATTATATGTCTATCTCTGTGGTACTATTTGAAAAAAAAAAAAATGGAACGTGTATGAAATTCTTATGTCTTTCAATTACATCTGGTGTTTGTATGTCTTAACTTTCACTGTTGTTATATTCAAATTGCAAGTATTTTCTACATGTGCCATAGATAGACTCCTGAGAGGGGGATATATTAACATGAATATTCAATTATGCCTAAATATGCACTAATTTATAGACTACCCTTTGAGGGCACATTCAGAGAAAAAAGAAACTCAACTATCCAGAACCTCCTCCCCAGAAACCATCTCTTCACCTCTAATTTATTGATTCTAGTGGCAGCAATGTTGCCTTGTCTTTTCATCTCTCTTCCTCCTAGACTATAATTGTAGGTTTTTCCCAAATTAATATATGATCACACGTTTTCAAATAACTTAAGTCTTCTCTTTAACAGTGAATATAATGAAGTGAAATTACATTCCTTAAGCTGATATTACAACATAGCAATGATGACAAAACTCTTTCTGCTGATCATGCCCTGTTCTTTTAATAAGTTTTTCTGCAGCTATTTCGTGGTCTATTTTGGCCATATATAATCAAAAGGGGAATTTTGATCTACCTTTTAGTGTATAATATATATCAAGAATCAATAAATGGGATAGATTCAAACTACAAAGCTTCTTATCAGCAAAAGAAACAATCAGTGAGGTGAATAGAGAACCAACTAATTGGGAACAAATTTTTACCTCATGCACATCAGATAGACCATTAATCTCTAGAATATATAAAGAACTCAAAAATCTTAACACACACACACACACACACACACACACACAAATCAATTAATAAATGGGCCAAGGGACTGAAAAGACACTTATCAGAAGAAGATACACAATCAATCAACAAATACATAAAAAAAATGTTCAACATCTCTGGCAATTAGAGAAATGCAAATCAAAACTACTCTAAGATTTCATTTCACTCCAGTCAGAATGGCAGCTATTAAGAACACAAACAATAATAAATGTTGGAGAGGATGTGGGGAAAAAGGCACACTCATACATTGCTGGTGGGACTGAAAAATGGTGCAGCCATTATGGAAGGCAGTATGGAGATTCCTTGGAAAACTGGGAATGGCTCTACCTTATGACCCAGCCATCCCACTTCTGGGTGTATTCCCAAAGGACCTAAAAGCAGAATACTACAGGGACACAGCCACCTCAATGTTTATAGCAGCACAATTCACAATAGGTAGGTTGTGGAACCAACCTAGATGCCCCTCAGTAGATGAATGGATAAAGAAAATGTGGTATATATACACAATGTAATATTACTCAGCAATTAAAGAGAATAAAATAATGGCATTTGCAGGTAAATGGATGAAGTTGGAGAATATAATGCTAAGTGAAGTTAGCCAATCTTAAAAATCCAAATGCCAAATGTCTTCTCTGATATAAGTAGACTGAGTCACAGTAGCATTGGTTCAGGGAACATAGGAGGATTAGAGGAACACTAGAAAAGTCAATGGGGTGGGAGGGGATGGGATGGAGCAAGGGGGTATGAAGGGGAAAAAAAGAATATGGTAGAATGAGATGGATATCAGTATCCTAAATGCATGATTAAAGACATGAATAGTATGAATATACTTTGTATACAAACAGTGTTATGTAAAAAGTTGCTCTCTATATGTACTATGTATTATAATACATGCTATTGTTATATATACAAGAACTTCGAATAAAACAAGTAAAAATGATGATTCAAATAAATCTATACATATAAAAAATAGTTAGTACTAATAAAAGTTGAATAAGTTATCATGTTAAAAATTAGAAAGCACCCTCTTCTTTAGAAATACAATGTTCAGTCTTATTCTATTGGCAGCAGACCCAACTAAAAGATAAGCACCCACTCGATTTGAAGTCAATACATGTCAAAGTTATACCAGACATCAATCCTTGAAATGCTGGTGAAGCTCCAGTAATAACCAGACAAACTCAAGACGAAATTGGAAATCTGAAGTATTTGATAAGAGTTAAGGAAATTAAATTATTATTCAAAAACCTCCAAGAGATAGTGCAAAGCCTTTAAAACTTTCCACTTGGTTCTACCAGGTTTTCAAGGACCAGAAAATTACAACAATGCCCAAAGCCTCTTTAAGAAAAAAAAAAAAAAAAAAAAAAAAAAGAGTAAGGGAGATCTAATTCATTTTACAAGTCTAGAATAGCTCTGCCTCCAAAACAAGATGAGCACAATTTAAGAAAGGAAAATCATAACATTGGTTTAAAAGAATTTAAGTAATATATTAGTGCAAATCAAATAATAGACAAAATAAAAGGTACCATTGTTTTTTGTTTTTTATCAGTAGTATATATTTAGATTTAATATTAAATCTATTTAATGTAATTCATGACAATCCATTAAAGGGAAAAATAGCATAATTATCTCATCTATGCAGAAAAAAAGTGGCCCAACATAATTTATCATCATTTCAGTGTAAAAATAAAATTACACTTATTATTATAATTAGTAAGAAAATATAACATCTATTTTTTCAAAGTCATTTATGAAAACCTTCACCCCCATTTTTGTGTTTCTATATTATCCTGCAGTACATTAATGTGAGGAAAGAAATTAAAAGTCTGGGAAGAAAAATTGGAAAGAAAAAGATACAACATTTACAATTTGAACATGCTATGATTGTCTACAAGTAAAACTCCAACACTAATAAGGAAATTTACAAAGGATGCTGAATTCAAACCTGAATTCTAAAGTCAAACTTCATTTATAATGAATACTAACAAAGTTCACATCATAATACTATAGCAATTAAATATGAATTATCTAAAAATAGATCTAAAAATAAACATGCGAGTTCTATGTAAAAAAAAAAAAAAAAGTTGAGAACCTTATAGAAAACTATCAAATAAGACAATAAACAGCTATTAACCCAAGGTCTTAGATGGGAAGAATATACCACATTAAACTGACAATTCCCAAGTTGATCTAAAATATAATTGAAATAAAAATCAAAAAGGTTTTCTTCAGATTTTAAAAGCAAATTGAATTGTAAAGTTCATCCCTGTTGTTCATTAGATCATTATATCCAGATATAAGCCTTGGATGACTATCTTTTGTGAAATCTGGTCAGTCATTTCAAATATACATACTTGGGGAAATTACTTATTTCTTAGCTGTCAATAATGCATATTCATATTATCAATAAGCACATGCACAGTGACTTTGGATAGTCCAAGTTCTAAAAGTTAATTAACTGGAATTCTCCTACTGTATAACATTGAAAGACCATGTCTTTGAAGCAATGTTCTTTTTCAGTATGGATTAAGTTAACAGGCTAATCAAAAGGATGAATTGTCATTTTAAAACAAGCATGCCATTATACAGAACACAAAGGAAATGATAACATCAATGAGTCAAATTATATTCCATCTGCTCAAAATCAAAATGCATTCATAAAATAAAAGTGACATGATATTGACCCCAAATAGGCAAATTGGTTTTACTAAAATAATAACACACATCGTATTGCACTGATGTTAGCTTCACTAGTGCTTTAAAACATTTGTTTTTATGCAATTCATACATTTATTTTGGATTTGTAGTTAAGTGGTTTTCATTTAATAATTTTGCATAAAACGTTTTGCAAGTATATAAATAGTATTCTGCTGGTAGCATTTATTTGTCACTGAAGCCTGACAAATCCTTTTTTCAAACACTTATTACATTGCTCAAGTTTGAGAATCTACAGAATGTTTACCCATTTGCAATTGGGAATTTTTTTTTTATTATAGTGTATGAACAGCCTGAAATCTAGATCTTTCCTATTTTAAATGGACACTTTCGAACAATTTCACCGTCAGTAAGAAACCAATTCTGTGTCCTGAAATTCTAAGTCTTTTTTCACAGTGTGGACCGATTTCAAAGTACAAACATGACAATAGGACTCAAGCAACCATCTCGCCTGCTGGGGCTGATTGAGAAAAGCATCCTGCAATTTACATAAGATCAGGACAGAATATATTTCCTGGAAATGGAATTGGATGACTTGATTTCTTTCTCCTCTGAGATCTCTTAACTTTATGGTGCATATGAAAGATTTTCAAGTAGCTACAGCAAGCTTCTTAGACTTATTTATTTATGTATTCTACAACTCTTGTGTGGCAGGAACACTGAGAACATGGTCTTGGAGTATAAAGAATAAGTTTCCACCAGTTTCTGAAAAGTATTTATTTAGCATACCTTACTAAATAATTTTCACCTAACTTTTTCATTTGCCCAAAATCCTTAGTACTGTAGAAAAAATGTTCTAATGTTGTCAGGACTTATGTTGCTATTTCAAAGAGGGACCATTTTTGTTTAATCACAACTGCCAAAAACCTCAAAATGCATGCAGATTTAAAGATTGTTTTCTACTAAAAACAAGAAAGTGTTATATTTAAAAACGAATTATGTAGATGCCTGGAGACACTTTTCCCAATTCCTCTTATAAAGTACAACTATCACCCTGGATTGTATACGTAAAATAATCACAAACATTGACTTGGACTTCTAGCACTCTGTTGACAAAGAATGATGAAAATGGACATCCTTCTTTTGTTACTGGTACTTTGCTACTGATCGTAGGAAAAGAGTCTTCTTTCATCATCATTAAGTATACTATAATACCTGAGGATTTTGTAGATACTTTTTATCAAGTTGAGGAAGTTCTCCCTCAGTTCCTATTTATCTCAGTATTTTTCTTTTTCTTTTTTTTTTCATGAAAGGATGTTGAATTCTTTCAAACACATTTGTATCAATTGATAGGATCATACAATCTTTCTTTTTTAAAAAAGTCTGGCACAAGGGTTCAGTCCTGAAATCTCAGCTGCTTGGGAGGCTGAGAGGAGGGATCACCAGTTCTAGGCTAGCCTGGTCACCTTTTTGAGACACCATCTCAAAAACAAAGCAACAATGGTAAAAGAAACAGACACGATTTATATTCTTTAACCTTCTAATATGGTGGATTGTCCAGATTAATTTTCAGATACTGAACTATCTTTGCATACCTTAAATAAACCTCGCCTGGGTGTGTTGTATGTTTATCAGTGTATCTTTAAATGTCAATCTTATAAAAGCAAGCAGTCATAATAAATTCAGAGTCAGCCATACCCCAGTGTGACTTTATCTTAATTTTACCTGCAAAAACACTATTTGCCAAAAAGGTCATGGTACAAAGTACTGGGGCAAGTGCTTCAATATAACTTTTTAGTTGAACCATTAATCCACCACACACACACACACACACACACACACACACACAAAAGCAAACAAACAAACAAACAAAAAAATACTCTTGGCTCTTTTTCACAGACTTCCACTACTCAAAAGAAAGTTTGGGGGAAGAAAGGAAGTAATAGAGTCCTATTCAAGGAATCCAAAACAAGCTCAAGATAGAATCAGCTAGTGTATATGAATAGACCCCAATTCTACCAGTGCTCACGATTCTATTTGGGCATAATATATTGTAGGACATAATATTAATGTGCAAAATGTATGAAAATTCATTGTATTTTTATATGCTAGTAAGAAACAATAATATGAAAATAAAATTTTAAAAAATCAATTTTTTGAAATGAAAATTATAAAATACTTAGGAATAAACTTGAAAAAAGAAATGCAAAGATTATAAAATCCAATATATTTTTTAAAGAAACCAAGATGACTGAAATAAGTGGAAAGATAACCATATTCATGACTCTGTTTAGGGCATTCAAATTGTTATGAGAGGAATATTTTCCCAAACTGCTGTAAATATTCAAATTAATTCCTATTAAAATCACAGCTGGGTTTGTTTTATTTATTCATTTTTGCAGAAACCAACAAATATAATCTAAAATATACTTCTCTTTTTTAAAATGAAAAATATTTAATATACACACATACAAAAAAAATCCAAATGCACAATAAAATCAAAAGGCATTGAAAGCATTATTACAAAGTGCAAGCACCAAAAAGATACAGAGCCATTAACTTATTGGTGCTTATAAAAACTAAGCAAGAACACATGAAAATGGCTCCCTCAGCCCTCATTTAATAAGCTGGTCACTACTCTGAATTACTTTAAATTGCTTTTTCTCCTACTTTATGAAAACTCATTTGCTATTCCTGTTGACTATGACTGCCTGATTAGAAGTATTTGGAAAGCTGAATCTTTTCCGTATACTGGCAGTGCAAGTTTATGCCACCTACTCAAGAGTATGTACAAAGAATGTTTGCACATCAAGTCCACAGCAAGACAGTTCTATAAGGGTAGAATCTTCCATCCAAATTTATACATTTCTCTCAGTACACCTGGTGACAGAACTCTTTTCTAATCAAGAGTCTCATATCAAGGTCAGCCCAAAAGCCAGAAGTGTGGATTTTATTTAGTAACACAGGCTCTGCTAGGCGGGCATAAAGGAGAACTTGGGCTCAGCTTCCAGGACATGAGGCATTCTAAATATATACCCCAGAGCTTGATCTATGAAGAGCGTATTGACTACTTATACCCATACTTAACCCCCACAACAAACCATGAAGTAGAAAAGGTAGGTGTGTATACTCATTTTACAAATGATAAAACTGAGGCTTAAAGAAGTTCAAGACTGGGACTCAAGTCAGTGGGATAATATTTCTCTATCCAAGAGGCAGTAATTTGTGCATAGCTATGGACTACAGAGAGTCCTGCTAGGAGGCTGATTATGACTTCTGTGCCAACTGCTGAGGAGGCCAAGAGACATTTCATCTTCTATTGGTTTTAAAAGGGCCAAGGGGGAAAACAAACAAAGGAAAACGTTTTATTGTTATTGAATCAATAGTAAAAAATAAGACCTCAAAATGTTTATGTGACATTTTCCCATAGGAGGGGAGAGCTAGTGTTGTCTATAAAGGAATATAGCAATAGCAAACAATAAGGAGAACTCTGCCAATATCAAGGACATTTCAAAACAATCTGTCAATACCAAGGACATCTCAAAACAATCAGGGAAACTGTCCCCAAATTGGGTCTAGGAAGCCACTTCCACAGCTCTTTCAGATACTCATTTCCAGTGTAGCTGTAAGTTCCTCAATATCTCCCCTCCTGCAACAGAAGAAAAAAAAAATGAATTGAATCTAATCAAAATTAAAACCTATATATTTTAAAGTATCCTTTCAGGCACATGAAAAGACACCCAAAAAGATGGAAGGAAATATTCGAAAGTCATTTATTTGAGAAAGAACTTTTATTTAGAATATAAAATCACTTGCAACTCAGAAATACAAAAAAGCCTAATTCTTAAAAAATGGGTAAAGAATTTGAATGGATTCTTTAGCAAAGGAGATACGCTGTGGTAATTAAGCACATGAAAATATGCTCAGGGTCATCAGTCTTTATGGAAATGAAAGTCAAATCCACAATAAAATTTTACTTCACACCCAGGAAGAGATGGCTGTGATCAGAAGCTGAGTGGATAACAGTGTTGGAAACAATGTGTAGAAGTTGTAACCATTTTGCAACATTGTAAAATAGCATAACCTCTTCATAGAACAATTTGGCTGTTCTTATAAACAGGAAATAATTGTTCATATAAATTAAAGGAGTCATTAGAATTGTTCATATAAATAAACACCTGTGTACCAATGTGGATGGCAGCAATCTCCGTAAGAGCCAAAGTGAGAAAAACTCCAAAGTCCTTCCACTGATTAACAAACTTGATATTATAAAATAAATAGTATACCAAAAACATAACAGTAGTAACCATACACAATAACACATTGATAGAAAAAAAGACTAAATATATGATTAAAGCATTAGTAAGCTCTGAGATAAATATGATCAGCTTAACAGACATGCAATTGAAGTCCCCCAAAGAAAGTGAGTATGATAGAAAAAGTAGCAGAAAAAAATAAAAACAAAAATGCTTCTTACTGTTCAATAATAGGAAAAATATCCTTAAAAGCAGCAAGAGGAAAAAAGACCCTATACACAAATAAACCAACCACCAATGACAGCAGAATTCATATTGGAAATAATGCCCTAACCAGAGTGGCAATGATCTGAAATATACAGAACAAAACATAAAATCTCTCATTGAGAAAGGTGCTTGGTTTGGCCAAACTTTCATCAGGCTCATAAATCTTGTCCTAGACCCATCTGTGTATGTTCTTGAACGATCCAGTTTTATCAAAGAGCCCTGCTTAGCCAGTTGGCAAACTGCTTCCACCACTCACTCAATATCTGATCACCTTTGATATCTGATCAAGAGCCTCATCCTCCACCATGCCCCAGATGATGTCTGATCACTGGGTCCTATCTTCAAGAATCCTTTGCATCTGTTGAGATAGGATCCCCTATTCATCAATGAGTCCTCTTACTGATTTTAAGTTCACTGACCCCTACCCTCCCTTGGCTAAACTAATTTCTGTTTGCCCCTGCTGTATTCAGAGATGAGCCCAATCTCTCTTCCCCACCATAAAAACCCCCTTGTAAATGGTCCTTATACCTTTTCTATGGTCACGAATAGAATCCTCCTTACCAGACTCTCATTAAAATTTTTTCCTTAATATTATCCTAGAGAGCTAGGAGCTAGGCCCGCCCATCTCAGAGATGCCATCCTGGCTCAGGACGGCAGGGGAACAAGCCCCAACCTGCAAGAGTTCCAGCTAGGCCGTCCAGAGTGCTTTCCCAGCTCAGCTCACTCACCTTGGAGACACCATCCTTGCTGGTGACAGCGGGGAACAAGCCCCAGCCCACGAGTGTTCCTGCTAGGCCCCTCTGCAAGTGTCCCAGCTCTGCCCACTTACAAGTGCTCCAACTCAGCACGCCTACGTGCATTCCCAGCTCTGCCCACCCACTCAGGAGCCACAGGTAGTCTCCGCTGCTGCCTACAGGTCAGGGAACAGGCCCTGGGCACAGGAACAGGGAATATTACATGGGGATACCTATCTTTTGTTTCTCCTACTAACACTCTAATTCCCATGATTACCCTCTCACTAGTCAAATAATCTAATACCTCTAACTTCTCACATCCTACTTCACAAACGTTTTAGCCAACCCATTAGTCCCCCCTTCTACCATTAGATACTGTGAACCACCACACAAAAATACTGACTAAATAGTAGAAGATAATTGATCTCATCATTTATGGTTAAAGTGTCAAAATTGTAAATATAAAAATAGAAACTAACTGATAAATGGCAATACATTGGGTACTTTGACTGCTGTAATATTGATTTTTCCCTTAAAAGTTATGTATCAGGTAACCTGTAGGGATGATATAAGACAATAAGACAGAAACAGGAATACCTCAGACTTACACTGCAAGAGAGGAAAACACACAGATATCATGAGAAAACAAGGGAGGAAAATGCCCCAAACAAACCAAGATACTACAGCAATAGAATCCATAGAAAGCACAGTAGGTGAAATGTTGGAAAAGGAGTTCCGAATATACATAATTAAAATGATTTGGGATTTAAAAAATGACCTAAGTGAGCAGATACAGACAAAAATTGATCTCTCAAACAAAGAGATAAGAGATAAAATACAGGCAACCATCGATCACACCAACAAAGAGATAAGAGAACAAACACAAGTAGCAAAAGATTACTTCAAGAAAGAGATAGAGAGTCTGAGAAAAAAACAAACAGAAATACTTGAAATGAAAGAAACAATAGACCATTTAAAAAACTCAATAGATAGTATTATCACCAATAGATTGGATCACTTGGAAGAGAGGACCTCAGACAATGAGGACAAAATATATAATATTGAAAATAAAGTTGACCACACAGTGAAGACGGTAAGAAACCATAAACAAAATATCCAAGAATTATGGGATACCATCAAAAGACTGAATATAAGATACTGGAATTGAGGAAGGTGCAGAGAATCAATCCAAAGGAATGCAAAATCTCTTTAATGAAATAATATCAGAAAATTTCCTAAACAAGAAGAATGAATTTGAAAACCAAATACAAGAAGCATATAGGATGCCAAATGTACAAAATTACAACAAATCTACACCAAGGCACATTTTAATGAAAATGCCTAGCATACAAAATAAGGATAGCATCTTAAAAGCCATAAGAGAGAAAAATCAGATAATCTATAGAGGAAAACCAATTCGTATCACAGCAGATTTTTCAACCCACACCCTCAAAGCAAGGAGAGCCTGGAACAACATATACAAGGCTCTAAAAGATAAGGGATGCCAGCCAAGAATCTTATATCCAGCAAAATTAAGCTTTAGATTTGATGATGAAATAAAAACCTTCCATGATAAACAAAAGCTAAAAGAATTCACAACAAGAAAGCCGGAACTACAGAACATCCTTGGCAAAACATTCCATGAGGAGGAATTGAAAAACAACAATGAACACCTCCAAAGGGAAGAACAACAATAAAGGAAAACTAACCATAGGAGAAATCAAGTCAAGCTAAATACCAAAAAATAAAATAGAATTAAATAAAATTTAAAATGACTGGTAATACAAATCATATCTCAATAATAACCCTGAACGTAAATGGCCTAAACTCACCAATCAAAAGACATAGGCTGATAGATTGGATTAAAAAAAAAAGACTCAACAATATGCTGCCTTCAAGGGACACATCTCATAGGAAAAGACACCCACAGACTGAAGGTGAAAGGATGGGATTAAATATACCACTCACACAGACTACATAAGCAAGCAGGGGTTTCCCTCCTCATATCAAACAAAGTAGACTTCAAGCCAAAGGCAATCAAAAGAGATAAGGATGGAAATTTCATACTACTTAAGGGAATCATACATCAACAAGAAATAACTATCATAAATATATATGCCCCAAATAATGGAGCATCCATGTTCATCAAACAAACTCTTCTCAAATTCAAGAACCAAATAGACCACAACACGATAATTCTAGGAGACTTTAACACACCACTTTCACCACTGGATAGATCTTCCAAACAAAAGCTAAACAAAGAAACTATAGAACTCAATAATACAATCAATAGCTTAGATTTAACTGATATATACAGAGTATACTATCCATCAACAAGTCAGTACACTTTCTTCTCAGCAGCACATGGATCATTCTCTAAAATAGATCACATATTATGCCATGAAACAACTCTAAGCAAATATAAAAACGTAGAGATACTACCCTGCATACTATCAGATCATAATGGAATGAAACTAGAAATCATTGATAAAATAAGAAACAAAACCTACTCCAACACCTGGAGACTAAATAATATGCTATTGAATGAACAATGGGTTGCAGAAGACATCAAAAAGGAGATTAAAAAATTCTTAGCGGTAAATGAGAACACCGATACAACATATTGAAATCTCTGGGACACTATGAAGGCAGTACTAAGAGGAAAATTCATTGCATGGAATTCATTCCTCCAAAGATAAAAGGTCAACAAATAAATGAATTAACATTATACCTCAAAGTCCTAGAAAAAAAGAACAAATTAACCCCCAAAGCAGTAGAAGACAGGAAATAATTAAAATCAGAGCCAAAATCAATGAAATTGAAACAAAAAAAACACAATTGAAAAAATCGACAGAACCAAAAGTTGGTTCTTTGAAAAAATAAATGAAATTGATAAACCATTAGCTATGCTAACTAAGAAAAGGAGAGAAAAAACTCAAATTGCAAATATATGTAATGAAAAAGGAAACATCACGACGGACACTACAGAAATACAGAAGATAATTAGAAATTATTTTGAAAATCTATACTCCAACAAAATAGAAAATAATGAAGACATTGCCAAATTTCTAGAAATATATGATATGCCCAAACTAAATCAGGATGACATACACAACTTAAGTAGATCAATTTCAAGTAAAGAAATAGAGGATGCCATCAAAAAACCTACCAACCAAGACAAAATCCCAGGTCCAGATGGATACACAATCAAGTTCTACAAGACCTTTAAAGAAGAACTAACACCAATACTTCTCAAACTATTCCATGAAATAGAAAAAGAGGGAACACTTCCAGTCTCATTCTATGAGGCCAATATCACCCTGACTCCAAAACCAGGCAGAGTCAAATCAAAAAAAAGAAAACTTCAGACTAATATCACTAATGAATATAGATGCAAAAGTCCTCAATAAAATTCTGGCAAATTGAATACAAAAGCACATCAAAAAAAATAGTACATCATGATCAAGTGGGGTTCATTCCAGGAATGCAAGGTTGGTTCAACATAAGGAAATCAATAAATGTAATTCACCAGATCAATAGACTCAAAGATAAAAATCATATGATCATCTCAATCGACACAGAGAAAGCATTTGACAAGATACATCACCCTTTCATGTTCAAAATGCTAGAAAAAACAGAGATAACAGGAACATACCTCAACATCATAAAGGCCATCTATGCTAAGCCCCAGGCCAATATCATCCTAAATGGAGAAAAGCTGAAAGCATTCCCTCTAAATAGTGGAACAAGACAGGGATGTCCTCTTTCGCCACTATTATTTAACATAGTTCTTGAAACTCTAGCCAATGCAATTAGACAAACGAAAGAAATAAAAGGAATACAGATAGAAAAAGAAGAACTCAAATTATCACTATTTGCAGAGGATATGATTCTATACATAGAAGATCCAAAAAACTCCACCAGAAATCATCTACATCTAATAAACAAATTCAGCAAAGTGGCTGGATATAAAATCAATACCCATAAATCTAAGGCATTTCTGTATATCAGCAACAAATCCTCAGAAAGAGAAACTAGGAAATCCTCCCCATTTACTATAACTTCAAAAAAAAAAAAAAAATACCTGGGAATCAACCTAACAAAAGAAGTGAAAGACCTGTACAATGAAAACTACAGCACACTAAAGAAAGTTATTAAAGAAGACCTTAGAAGATGGAAAGATTTACCTTGTTCATGGATAGGTAGAACTAATATTGTCAAAATGACTATTCTACCAAAAGCACTATACAATTTCAATGCAATCCCAATCAAAATCCCAATGTCATTCCTCATAGAAATAGAAAAAGAAATCATGAAATTCATCTGGAAAAATAAGAATAGCCAAAGCAATTCTTAGCAAGAAGAGTGAAGCTGGTGTCATTACTATTCAAGACCTTAAATTGTATTTCAAAGCAATAGTAACTAAAACAGCATCATATTGGCACCAAAATAGACCAGTAGACCAATGGTACAGAATAGAAGACACAGAGACTAACCCACACATCTACAGTTATCTTATATTAGACAAAGGTGCCA
Source organism: Tamias sibiricus (assembly GCA_025594165.1). Lineage (NCBI taxonomy): Eukaryota > Metazoa > Chordata > Mammalia > Rodentia > Sciuridae > Tamias > Tamias sibiricus. Next base: position 102,176,961 of record CM046666.1, read on the forward strand.
AAAACATACAGTGGAGAAAAGACAATCTCTTCAACAAATGGTGTTGGGAAAACTTGAAATCCTTACATAATAAAATGAAATTAAACCTCTATCTCTCTCCATGCACAAAACTCAACTCAAAGTGGATCAAGGACCTAGGAATTAAACCAGAGACCGTGCACCTAATAGAGGAAAAAGTAGGCCCAAATCTCCAACATGTTGGATTAGGCCCCATCTTCCTCAATAAGACCCTTATAGCGCAAGAACTAAAACCCCAAACATTAATAAATGGGATGGATTCAAACTACAAAGCTTCTTCTCAGCAAAAGAAACCATCAGTGACATGAACAGAGAACCTACAGAATGGGAGCAAATCTTCACCACATTGCACATCAGACAGAACATTAACTTCAAAGATATATAAAGCTCTCAAAAACCTTTACACCAAAAAAAACAAACAACCCAATCAATAAATGGGCTAAGGAACTGAACAGACACTTCTCAGAAGAAGATATACAATCAATCAACAAATATATGAAAAAAACATTCAACATCTCTAGCAATTAGAAAATGCAAATCAAAACTACACTAAGATTTCATCTCACGCCAGTCAGAATGACAGCTATCAAAAACACAAACAACAATAAATGCTGGCGAGGATGTGGGGAAAAGGGCACACTCTTACATTGCTGGTGGGGCTGCAAATTGGCGCAGCCCATTTGGAAAGCAGTATGGAGATTCCTAGGAAAACTTGGAATGGAACCACCATTTGACCCAGCTATCCCCCTCCTCAGTTTATACCCAAAGGACTTAAAAATAGCATACTACAGGGACACAGCCACATCAATGTTCATAGCAGCACAATTCACAATAGCTACATTGTGGAAACAACCCCAATGCCCATCAATAGATGAATGGATAGGGAAACTTTGGTATATATACACAATGGAACACTACTCAGCACTAAAAGAGAATAAAATCATGGCATTTGCAGGTAAATGGATGGAGTTGGAGAAAATAATGCTAAGTGAAGTCAGCCAATCCCAGAAAACCAAAGGTCGATTGATTCCTTTGCTATGATGAATACTGAATTATAGCGGAAAGGGAGGGGGGATGAGAGGAATGAAGGAATGTTAAATAGAAAAAAGGGGGGAGGGGAGGGAAAGGGGCAAGGGGATAAAAACAATGGCAGAAGGAGTTGGACATCAATATACTAAGTGCATGCATAAAAAATTCAAATGGTATGAAAATACTTTGTGTAAAACCAATGACTTGGAAAAGTGTGCTCTTTATATGTAATATGAAAGGAATTGCACTCTAAAAGCCTATATAACAAATTAAATTAAATTTAAAAAATTAAAAAAATATTATCCTAGAATTTATGCATAGGGAAAATTATGTGTATATATACATATATATACATGCACACATATATGTATAAAAGTATATATATGTATGTATATATGTATATTTCAAAAGCAGATAAAAATATTTTCAGAAAAACAAATCACCACCAGCAGACCTGAAGTATAAGAAAAGTAAAGCTAATGCAGTCCAGAAAAGGGAAAAGACACATACACACACAAAATCTGGAAGTATGTAAAAGTATACAGAGCACCAAAACTATTTACTATGTCAGCAAATATAACATAGGTAATATATAATATAATGACAAATGTAAAAATAGCTTTCTTATTATGTAAGAACAGTTGACTGTTTAAAAGGAAAGTAATAACAATGTTTGCGGCATCTGTAAAAGTAAAATGTGTAATAATAAAGGCCAGGCTGAGTCAGGGAGTAGGGTAGGAAAGAAGTAAAATTATACAGCTTGAAGCTGTTCATGCCCTATGGGAAGTAGTATAAAATTACATGAAAAGAGGTTATAAAAATTAATTATATATGCAACCAAGCCTAAATTGTCCACTAAACACATACACTAAAAAGTTGTAATTAATAGACAACAAAGACAATACAAGAATAAGAGTCATATTCAGTTAGTCCAAAAGAAAGCAGAAAAATAACAAATTTAAAGGGAATGATTATCACATTTTAAAAAAAATGAAAACAGCAAGATGGCAAATAATCCCTACCGAATCAATAAACTTACAAAACATGTAAATTAATAAATATTACAATTAAAAGAGAGAAATTGGATTAAAAAAGCATTGGACCAGAATTCCAATGTAAACATAATGAACCTATTAGGTTAAAAACAATAGAGAAAACTGAACGAAACAAATAAAATGAGTTTAATCTGATTTGCATCTACTAGCAACAAAAAATAGAAATTAAAACTTAGAGGTAATCATTTAAAATAGTATAAAATATAAAATGCCTAGGGAAAATGTATGCAAGGCTTAAAGCTATGTAATATTGTTGAGATAATGTAAAAAATACCTAAAACAAATTGCCAGATATACTGTCTTTGTGGATCAAAACTTTCAAGATTATTAAATCAGTCTCTTTAAAATATAAGACAATCCTGATAAAATGTCAGTACTTTGTAGACATTTACCAACTGATTCTAGATTTCCATGTTAATGCAAAGGTTTCATATTAACCAGGACAACTTTAAAAACGAACAAAGTGAAAAGACTCTTGGTATCTGACTGAAGGACTTGTGAATCTTTAGTAGTGGAGACGGTGTGCAATAGGTACCAAGATAGACAAACAGATCAATGAAACAGGAGAGAGAATCCATAAATAGGCCATAAATCACATACATGGCTAATTAATTTTTGATAAAGGTACCATGATAAGGCAAAAGAGAAAGGAAAACTTATTCAACAAGCTTTGCTGGAACAATTTGGTAACCTTATGCATAAAGGCAAACAAAAAATACAACCATCATCTCATGCCACGAGAAAATTAATTTGACGTGGATCCTTACTTACACGAAAGAACTATCAATGTTCTAGAAAAACAAATAGGAGAAAATATTTATGAACTATGGTTAAGCCAGATCTCTTCAAAATGACTAAAAATAAACAAATAAGGACCATTAATGAAGAAAAAAATAAACATTCAATGAATTGGACTTCATCAAAGATACAACTTCTGCTTTTCTAAAAGACCATGTTAAAGAAATGAAGGAGCAAACAATAGCTTAGAAGAAATTGATTGCAGCACACATATCCTGAAATAGATTTTTGCATAGAGTATATGAATCCATTTTACAAATCAGCAATAAAACTACAGATTAAAAAGAAATCAAAAGATTTTTTTAAAAGACCCTTCACCTCATAAAACATACAGATGGTAATTAAGCACATAAAACATGCTCTATAACATTAGTCATTAGGGAAGGACAAGCTAAAATCACAATAAGGTATCACTCCATACCTGCTGAAATGATTTAATTTAGAAGATTATCCATGCCCACTTAGGCTGTTGAAAGTAGAACAACTACAATTCTAACCCACAGCTGGCAGCATGATAAATGGTACAATCATGTTGGAAACACCCTCAGTTTCTTAGTTATCCTGCTCCCATCTAACCATCCCAGTCTCTAGAGGTATTTTTTTCCAAGAGGAAAACACATAAAACAGAAAAACCTATTCCCACAAAACCTACATGTAAATATTTGTCATGGCATTTTTTTTCATAATTGTCAGAAATTGGAAAACCATCAAATATTCCCCTACTGGGGAATGAGTAATAAACTGTGGTACATCCATAAGAGAGTGTTAACACTCAGTAGAAAAGAATGAATAATTGATAAAGCTATACGGCTGAATGTCAAATGCATTCCACTAAATGAAAACGGCAGACTCAGAAGACCATATACTTTATGATCTCATTTGCATGACATTCTGGAAAATGAAGAATTATATGGAAAAAGTAGAGAAACTCTTGCTAGGATTTGAGGGTAGAGGGAAACACTTACCACCAACTTGCACTGGGGAATTTGTTGGAACAACATAATTGTTCCAGTCTTGATTTGGTGGGTATATACAAAACCTTAAGCAGTTTTCAAAAAAACTTTATTTTTTTTTCTTTAAGTGAAAATGATTTTTACTGTATGTAAAGCATATCTTAAAGAAGAGATGAGAAACAAAGTCCAAAAACTATGTCTGGATCATCTTGCATCTTTATTAAATATTAAATATCTTTATTACATATCCAGTGCTTCTTGATCAATTGTTTTTTCCTTTAATACTTAATTTTTGCAAACTCATTTTTTCTCCTTTTTTAAAACATCTCTGCTACTTATGTATCTTTGTATGATCTAACTTCTCCTTATCTTTTCCAATCCTTTAGACTCTTCTTATGATTTCCTCCTCTTTTTAATTTCTTAGAGCTTGCTAGTTTGTGTCTTTTGAGTTTTCATTTCATATTCCATTATATTTGACCTCAAGCCTTTTCATGGTTGTGTCATTGTTTTCTATCCTACACATTTCTATTGTCATATATTTATCTACTTGTCATTTATCTTGCTTCGACTTGGAAAACACCAGACATACAAAACCTCATCAGGCGTCATCATAAAGGGAAGAATGAAAGATACGCCTAGAACAAAGCAATGAAATAGCATACAGAAGTACTGCTTCATACAAGGATCACAGGGCTAGTGTGGGTGAATCTGAGAAGGCTTCCAAAGTTACCAAATATTAATAGATGTCTTAAATCATGTGTTAGTTTTCACTGATAGAAGGTCACTATCTTGTTCTTTCAGGAAAAAAGGTAGAGTTGTTATCCTAGAAATTTAAGGACTAAATTTGAAAGTTTTCAAAGCATCACAGAGAAGTCCACTATACCTTTTAAGATAACAACATCAGTCTTGCCTGGGCCTGAGATACAACTATTTTTATGCATCACTTTTGTATTTTGAAGGATTTCTTTGATGAAATAAAATTGCATGACACTAACTCTGCATTAAGTAGATCATTTATTGCATTTATTTAATATGCAAAGTAGGGAAGTAGAACTTAGGTAGTCATTGTGAGTGGTGGAAATTTGGTGATGAAGCCACACTAATTTTAATAGTATTTTATTTGAATTACCAAAGATAAAACTGCATCTTTATAACAAATAAAGTATAAAATAAAATCTTAATTTCTTTGTGCAAACAAAGCAATTGAGATAAATGAGATGTCAAAATTTTACTTCTAATGTTCTCTATATATTTTTTATAAAGCGTTTTAAGAGAATGTTTATAAAATATCTTATAGATTTTTCTGATTTAGTAAAGGACATAGAATGACCATAAGTATTGCTTTAATCATCAGTCACTGTGAAATACTCAGAGGCTGTATATTGTACAGGAAAATCACAGTTGCTGTCCTCTAGAAATGCTAGTCTTCAGCATTTCTTCAAGCACGTTGTATGAGGCCAGCTCAATTGTGTACTTAAGAGATGGTAAAGTGTGCAGAATTGTTGTTTGTGTACTAAATGTCTTTGGAAATCAGAGTTGAGTTACAGTAAAATATCTGGTTTTTACCATAATAAGCCAAGTTGGGACAGGTTATGTGTACTGAAATTAAAAAAAAAATCTAAAAAATTGATATTGATGCACAGTAAAGTTAAGAACAATTTTCAAAAGAAGGACAAATAATATGATGCAACTGTGTCGTTAAAATATTTATTTGGCATCAAAAGTATAGTAATAATGACAACTATGGAGCTGTCACAATTACCTAGGCCCATGTTGTAATCCTTACAGAGATCCTAGGGGCAATGCTCATTATGTCAATTTTATAAAGACATTGGCTATTAAAATTTGTATTAAATTGCACACAGTTCTAAAATTGATTGCTCAGGTGACTAGACTTGAAGACAAGGTTCTGTTTCGAGAGTCAGTGCCCTGTCCTCTGCTCTGAGGGCATCCCATTGCTTGTGCAAGCCAGGCTGCTTCAAAGACTGAACGAAGGATGAGTAGACACCAAGCTTTAAAGCTTCAGTCCCCCAGCGAAGGTGCTGGCAAGAAAAAATGAAGAAAATAGAGCAAGTCTGAGGACTAGATGGGTGAAAACATGAGCAAATGATGAAACAGTATATGAAATATAAGAGTAAAAAAACAAAACGCCTACATTTACAAGCTCTAAGAGAGATGGAGAAATCGAGAGCCCAAGAGTTTGAGTGATAAGAATTTAGCCTGGGAATTTGAAACAATAACATTTACGTGGTGAGACAATGAAGTAAAAGTCCAGGTGGTCAATGAAGATGCGTGTTTGTGAGGATCGTGAGCCCTGGGAGGCCACCCAGACTGACTCACAAAAGGCTCTCGGACCAGTGGAGAATTAAAAGAACAAGAAATGTGGATTTGAACATCAAGTGGCAAAGGAGAAAGGGGTACTATCTAAGGACATCAAGTGGAGACAATTGAAAAGAAGGGAAACATTGACTCGCCAGGCAAAGGCTGGAGGCTAACTGGACAGCACCTGCACTGTGTTCCCTGTCCTGTGTGTGGCCTGTGAGTCACACCTGTGCTGAACCCCTTCAGAGGTCCTCCCATCCTCCCTGATGGGTGCCCATGACTCTCCTCCCAGACCCGCCTGTGGCTTTCAGTGATCGGTTTGATCCTTGGTTTGTATGCTGACTTCATCATTTCCTGCTGCGGCACCGAGGGAGCCAGACATGGCTCCTCATTGCTGTGGTCTGAATGTTCTGCCCCCTCAAATAAATAAATAAAGCAAAAGAAATCCACACATGGAAATTATTGGATTCCAGGCAAGAGGCTGCGCCTCCCAGGCAGAAGGCCACACCTCCCTAGGTACTTTGTGAAAAACTGCATTTCCCAAGATCCTCAGCATGGCCAGCAAACCTGGCCATCAGGTGGCCTGGCCACTACCTCCTGACCTCTGGTAGCCTATAGGGCAAGGACTCACTCCAGGGGGCTTTCTGACCCCCACTCTATTTAAGCCCCCCCCCCCAGACTGAAATCGCTCTCTGTTCGTGCTTGCCCCTGTTCCCGTCCGTCCCCTATTTTCCCTTTTTCTCCCCCTTCCACGCGTGGCCCCTAATAAACTTCCCTTTTATTAAAATGGCATTACCAGCGTAAGAAACTTTGCCTAAATTCTAACAGAAATCCTAACCCCCAAGGTGACAGCCTGCAGAGGTGTGGCACTTAGAAGGTGTTAGGTCATTGAAGAGGCAGCTTTCAGGAATGGGATTAACATTTATGTAAAGGAGACCACTCATCTTTCTGCTGTGTGAAGACACAGCCCTCTATGAAGCATAAAGCAGACCCTCACCAGACACTGAATCTGCCCTTAACCTTGAACTGCACAGCTTTTAGGACTATGAAAAAAAAAAATCTGTCATTCATAAGTCACTCAGTCTTTGGCGTTTTGTTATAGCAGCCCAGTTGGACTAAGAGACTTGTCTTGTGAAGTTTGCATTCAATTAAGAGGGAGATGCAATTGTAAAATAATTAATTTATTATCTTGTGAGATTCTGAAAACTTTACATACTGAATTTTAAGTCCTTTTACACCCCAAACCTTCTACAGTACAACTTTAAATTCTAAATGTATAGTGCCCATTGGAAACAGATTGCTTTTGTTTTAAAGTTCGGACAGAAAGTGAAGAAAGCACGTTCTTTTGGGAGTGTTATTAGGAAGTGTAGTTCTAACTTGTCCTTCTGCTAATAATGCTAAGGCTCTTAGTCACATGACCTTGCCCTCCTCATTGCTCTTTCAGATATTGGTGCACCTGCTGCCATTTGGCTCTTTTTTTTTTTTTTTCCTTCCCCCTCTTCAATCTTTTGATTAAGTGCTGCCAGTGATGGACCTTGGAAGTGAGACTGTTGACTGAGAGAGACTAATACAGCTTCAAACAAGTAAATTGTATTGTCCCCGCCTTAGGGCACGTCCAACTTGAAATGTTGAGACCTATGGCTAAGGTTGTCAGCATGGAGATGCTGTGACAAAAGGCACAATCAGGTTGACACAGATTGCTTCTAGTGGGCTGCCTCCTTTCATGCTACCTGGCCAGTGTTCATTTTGTCTCCCCCCCCTTTCCCCCCTTCCCCCCCTTTTTTTTCAGTTCCTGCTCACATTTAGGTAATTTTTGTAGCCATTTTCTAGCAGACTTGAATAGTCTGCACCTCTATTCTGACATGCTACTTGCAAATATTTTTCTGTCCCATTTTCTAGAGTAGCTCTTGTGTCAATGCCTCCCGTGATGGGAACCAAGTTAGGGCAGGGGCACTGGGCTGACCACTTTTGTTTCTTGCTTCAAAACTCCCCAAATAGATGGTTAGGAAGACAGCATTTCTCAATTACTTCTTAGTTAGAGTTGAGAATCTGCCGGATGCCTGCCTGCCAAATGTTTCCTGTCTGTGAGAAACTGGGTGGTATATTTGTACTGTATGGGGACTTCTCATCTTTTCAAACCTTTTGTGATTTTTAGTATCTTTCCATCCTTTCTGAGCTTTGCCTCCCTCCCCCCCACTAATTTTCTCCTTTTCTTCCTTATTCTTCTCTATTTTCTGAGGCATCATTTCTTCTGTGAAATGGTAATTATGGGCACAACTTACAAGAGGAATTCCTTCATCTCTGTGCAGGTAACTATTTTTATTCTTTCTTCTTTTACAAATGGGTAAGAAGATGTCATTTCAGGTAGTTGTATTTAACCTGGGTGTGCAGTCAATTATTTGAGTTCACATCCTTTTAAAAATATCCCAGCTGTAGATCAATTCGGATGTGAGGTAATACTCTCCGAAGACATTCTGGAACAGGATATTTTCTCCTAGTGGTGACCTTCTGCAGAATAGTTAACGTTTTAGGAGTCCCGAGGGTTTCTCAAAGCCCTATAGACAGCACAAGTGTGTTGGAAGATTTCCTACAGCCACCTAACCTCAGTGGCAGGTTCTGCTCTCTGCCCTGGCTCAGGAGCCTCCAAGTGCCACAGGAGGGAAGAGACAGACTAATGAATCACATACGCCTGTTGACCTTAGACAAGCTCACACTCACTTTGGTTAAATGTCATAGAAGCAATTAGGATGAAAAAATCATCAAAGGACTGGCCAGGCTCTAAGTCTGTGGGCTTTATTCAAAAGCATCTGAATGAGCACCACTTCCTGTGACCCCAGAGCTCCCAGATCTGAGCTAAAGCTACTGCTGAGAACCCTGGCAAGAGGAACCCAAAGACTCAACTGTTAGTCACAGATTCCAGGCCAAAAGTAGCCTTACCTTGTGCCCTGGAAGGAAGTGTCCCCACATGGGAATTACCACAAGCCACAAGATCCTGGCACATCTCAGGCGTGCAGGAATGGGGAACATTTACTATGCATATGAATCACATAGTGTGTTAGGAGGGGCAGCTGTCTTTGCCATTTCCTCACTCACACACTCTGTGTTCTAGATGTGAAAGTCACAGGGCCATATACAGTTCACTAGTAATTCCAGGCACGAGGGCACGATTTACTGAGATTTGCAGATTTACAATCTGCTTGAGCAAATTTGAGAACAGAGATCAATATTTCTGCTTCTTTACACAAAACTTGAGATGGGAGACAATCAATTTGAAATTATTAAACTGGCAATAGTCTATGTGGATTTGTGGCTAAGAAGAGTCTGAGCTGAAGATATATCGTATTGTCTTTTTATTATTAAATATATTTTGAACAGCTATTGTAAAGGAAAAAACTATTAATGCTAGAAGAAGAATAGAAAGTGTGTAATTCAATTACAAGCAATTTGTAGAAAAAGTGAAGGAAGAAAAAAAGATTACACAGATTTCAAGGGACTTATCAAACAAGAGAGGTCTGATGGAAGATAAATAAATAAATGTAAGAAATGATGGAGAATGAACTACTGAGAATCACCGATAGCTCTCATTCAGGGTGTGACCATCAATAGGGCAACTGTGTCTTGCCCCCACCCCCAAAAGCTACTTTGCTCTTAATCACTCAAACATTACTGTTTCTTGTTTTTTTTTTTTTTTTCTTTTGTGTTTTACCCCACTGCATTTCTTACCTGGATAGTTTATTTCAGGCACCTTATAAGTGTTCTGGGGGCTTGAAAAACAAACCCTTACTTTTTCTATGAGTGCTTCAAAAGAATAATAAAAAAAAAAAAAAAAAAAACCCACTGCATTTCTTAACCTGGATAATTTATTTCAGGCACCTTATAAATGTTTGGGGAAAAACAAAAAAGAAGGCAAGGAAAATGAAATAGACGCAGCGATTATTGATTTGTGCACACCATATCATTTCACTCTTTGGCTGCAACCAGATTTAATGAAGTAGAGCCTACAAGGTCCGATGAACTCAATTTTCCACCATTTCCCCACCTCTAACCTATCCATTTTTCTGGAGGAGTAACTGTAATGGTATTCTTTAGGGTCAAGTCCTGTTTTCCTTGAATTCCACTCCCTGCTGGTTCTGAGGTAAGTTGGCCACAAGAGCAGCTCTGCACTGGAGCTGGAGGGTAGAAGAGAGGCGGTTGGGACGTCACACCGTGCAGTGTGGGGCATCTGGCCTTGTTTGGGGCCACACATTTGTTGCTAAGTTGTTGGTGCACCATCTCCACCAGCTCCCAGGGAACTGCTCCTTCTGAGTTTCCAATCCTGAGGCTCCCTGGCCAGGGACCTGGGTCTTTCTGCACCTGTGTGCACTGTGATGCTCTGGGGCTATAAGAGACTGATGTGAGGTTCATGCTCTCCTCCTAGGATCAGTAAGAACTGATGGATTCCAGTGTGTCCTTCCTTTCTCTTGCTTTATGCCCAGCATTTCTTCCCAACTGCACATCAGCTGCCTTTGCTACTTCATGTTCTTTACATAAATCCATTATTCCGTACCACTCCCTGGCCAAGCTCTGCTACTGAAATGAATGCTGGAAGTAAAATGGTTCCAAGAAAAGCACAACTTTGAAGACGGCTGTGTTTAGATCTGTGATATCTGAAATTCTTTATTTTTAAATTTATTTTGGAATTGGTTTTCCAATCTTATTTGATTTAATAATTTAACTTAATTTTGCTCTTATTTTTTAGGCCAGAAAAATTGGTAGAATTGACATGTCCTCATATCAGAAGGTCTATAATGGCAGCTTATCCTGATAAAGTTCATGTTAAATTTCCCTCACTTATTTAAGGGGGCTCTGCCACATTTCTCCACTGTTACTATTTTTTCCTCTATAATTAACACTTAATCTGTTGGAAGATACTTAGAATCAGTGCACACAGCCTGCTTCTCATCAAACTTTTTACCTAACATTTCTAACATCATTGATGAATTTTTTCCTGAATCATTCATTAACATGGTATTGAAAATGATGACTTTATAAAACACCATTATTCTATTTTCATTTATTTCTTAGTAATGCTTTATAAGGAAAAAAATTTCCTTCTCTGGTGTTATGTACATGCACGTATGTATACATACTTGTGTGTATATACATATGTGCACGTATTTGGTATAAGTGTGAATTTATGGATTTTTCTTTTATTCAACAGGTTACAATCTATTATCATCTTAATATTAATGCTCAGGGGCTGGGGTTGTGGCTCAGAGGTAGAGTGCTTGCCTACCATGCATGAGGCACCGGGTTTGATCCTCAGCACCACATAAAAGTAAAATAAAAATATTGTGTCCAACTATAACTAAAAAATACAATTAAAAAATAAATGGCATTAAATTTAAAAAATCTGAAATAGGTAACAGGAAATGTTCATTTAAAACTTGTTATATTATTTATAAAAAAAAAAAACAATGCTCAAATTGTTCCATATTTGGCAATGGAAGTCCATTTAAGCTGCAACTTGTGTCATTTTGATTTGTTCTTATTTTTTAAGCACTTTCTTATGCTCTGGCACAGCAAATGTTGAAGATGTAGTATACACATTTTTATTTCTCCAGTTTTGAATTCAACCATTTCTTTAATGATCCTTGCATCCTCTCATTGGAATACAATATCTAGAAACAGATCTGAGCACTAAGAACCCTTTCTCTGGATATGTCACAGCATTTTTTCTCCTAATTTGTCATTTGTTTTTTGAATTTTCTGATGGCACTTTCCTTTCTTGTTTCATGCAAAGGTTGTCCTTAGTATGAGGGGATTTATTAACCTTTTCTTATTCAGTTTAGATTTTAGCCATAAAAAATCTTTCCCAACAATTACATTATAAGGTCTTTCACCCACTTTGCTTTAGCACTGTGTTAATATTTTTACATTTAAATTTATAATGCATTTTTATATATGGCATAAGAATGTGTTATAGCTAATTTTAGGTACCAACTTTGACTAAGTTAAGGAATGCTTGGAATCCTGGTAAAGCATTGTATTGGGGTATATCTTTGAGGGTGTTTCCAATGGAGATTGATGTGTGACTCTCAGTGGAGCAGGTGGGAAAGGTTAACCCTCACTGTGGGCAAAACCTTCCAGTTGGTTGGAGGCCCAGGGAGAAGAAGGAGGAGAGATGAATGTGTCTATCAATTCTCCTTTCCTTGGACTCCAGGAAGCCAATTTCCTTGATCTTTGGATTCCAAGAGTTAAACTACAATTCCCCCCCCCCTCCACACACACAAACATGAATCCTGGTTCTCAGGTCTTCAACCTTGGATTGAGTTATACTCTTGGCTTCTCTTGGCTCCGAGGTCTTCAGAAATGGACTGAGCCATACTACAAACGTCCCAGGGCTTCCAGCTTCAGATGGTCTGCATGGGATTTCTTAGCCTCCATAGATGTGTGAACCAATTATCCTAATAAATCCTCTCTCATATATCACTATCTCTATACACATATATTTCTATCTATCTATTTATATCTTCCATTGTTTCTGTCTGCCTAGATACCTCTAATATAGCATGAAAAATTAGTTCAGATGTATCTTTTTACAAATAAATTTTCAGGTGTCTCAATATGATTTATTGAAACTTTACTTTCGTCCCAATGATATGTTAACTTGATCATTTACTAAATTTCCATTTATTCTGTTTTCTCTTTTAAAGACTTGCTTATTTTTCATCTGTCAATTAACATACTGTTGTGATTGCAGAGAAACAATATTACATATTGATGTTGAGTATTATATATTGCATGTTTAATGTTCCTTTGACACATTGAGGATGTAATTTCCATTAGCACTTTATTTGCAACTATTCTCACATTCTTAATTTGTCCATATCTTGTTTTTTCCTTCATCATACCAACATTTCTAGGTCCAGAAAAAAAAAAAAAAAAAAAAAATTTGGGAAAACTTTAAGGAGACCAAAGCTGTTTTGTTCAAGTGTGCTTTGTTTAAGAACGTTTCCTTTTTAGATATTATCATTATCAAGAAAAAATATATATCTTTCTATTGATACCATATAATTTTTTCATGTTCAAATGTTTTATTAAAATTGAATTTCTAACATTATCTTATCCTGAGTAAATCTAACTCAATATGAGTATAAAAGTTGTGTTATTAAAAAGTTAGGTTTTGTGCATCTTTTCTACTACTGATATTTTGGAGCCAATGATTATAGAACTTACAATGTACCTAAAATAGATTTATGTCACTCCATACTTTGATGTTTCTCTCCACTCCCTATTGTTTCTTGGTGGGCACACTAGGAAATTACCACTTCTGTTTATTTAATAACCTATAGACAAAATAATGTCCTGATGTAACTATTGACATTATTAATCATTTCTGCCAACAAATACGAAACATAAGCAGTCAGTGAACACTACGAAAGGTGTAAAATGGAGTCCATTGAGAAAGCTATTTCAGAAAGCAGAAGATTGAATTAGGAGTTCAATTTACCTTAAAGCTAAACCCATTAAGCTGAAAAGATGAAAATGCTCCAGAGCACAGGAAATGCAACTGGTAAATTACAGTGGTGAATTGGGCACTACAACAAAATGATCTAATAAACTAGTAATTTACCATATTATTATGAGCTAGCAAGGCAATTTAATAAAAACAATTTGGTTTATATTGCTTCTAACCTACTCGTGCAGTTTCACAATCAACTTAAAAATAATACAATACTTTCAGTCATGGGACCACATTTTTAAATTAAAATTTGTGATGCAAAAGTTATTATAAATACCTTGGTAGTGATTACAGTTATAAAGGCATCTTCCCAAATACCAAAGTAAATCAAGATGCAATTAAAGTTTAGCCAGTTTTAAAAATCTTTCTACACATGTCCTTCTGTTTTGAGCATGAAATTTTCCCCCCTAACATAATGAATGAATGTACTTTTCTATTTTCTTGGACTTTATATGATCATGGTTATAAATTTTTAAAAATTCTTTGGCAGCTATTAAGGGGTTAATTAAATGCAGGAAGATTCTCTCATGTCCCCAAATTTCTATACAGTGAGTAAAAATTATTTTAAAGCTTTAGGGAAAAATATATCCTAATACTATGTAATTTATTCTTTCTTTTGGAAAGTAGATTGATCAAACGTGTAAAAACTTTCCCAATTTTATAGAATTTTAGTATTAAACTGGATTTCTCTCAACCATAGAATGACTAATGTTTGGAATAAATTAGTAAAGCATGACAGAGAATCTTTCCATGAAATCTAGCATTCTAAAACAATTACATTAAAGGCGATACTTTCCAAAAAAAAAAATATCTACAGAAAATATACATAATGGTGACATAGTGAGCACTTTCACCTTGGGTCAGTAATAAATCTATGCTGTTCCACCACTTATATTTAAATGACGGTGGAGACTAGCTGTTATAATATGACATGAGGGGGGAATGAGGGTGGGATTCTGAAAAGAGAAATATGAGTAGAAAGTGGAGCCCCCACATAGCATTGGCAGATCGCAAAACTTTAGCACTGACTGTGAAGAACTTGGAAGCTGTCACTCCTGTGTATGCAGGATAAAGCTGGACAGACTGGCCATTGACAATCTGCTTTTGGACCTGTTGAAGAATGGAGATCCCAGAGCAAAAGCACAACTATGAAATTTGGATAGACAAGGAAATTTAGAAGTACCTGAGATCTGCTTACCAGGAAAAAAAGCTACTATATATATAAGCTGGATGGGGTAATTAAATAGTAATTTTTCAAAATTATCATAAGGGCTAGGGATTTAGCTCAGTAGCAGAGCATTTGCCTAGCACCCTTGAGGCTCTGGGTTTGATCTCTAGCAACACACACACACACACACACACACACACACACACACAATGTTTTTAAATAGAAATAAAATAAAATTTACCATTATCGCCAATTTTAAGTGTACGGTTCAATGACATTAAGTATATTCACAGTGTTGTGCAACTGTCGCCAACCAACAATTTAAAAATTTCCATCCTCCAAAGCTGAAATTCTGTACCCTTTAAACAACAGCTTCCAGTTTTTTCCTTCCCCAGATCCTAGTAGCCCATTCTTCTGTCTCTATGATTTTGAATGCTTCATGTATTTCATAAAAGTACAATTTTATGCTAGTTGTCCCTTTGTGACTGGCTTCTTTCATTTAATGTAGTATCTTCAAATCTTACCCATGTTGTAGCCTATGTCAGAACTTCCTGCCTGTTTAAGGCTGAAAGATATGTCATTGTGGATATAAACTACATTTTGTTTATCCACTCACCTGTAAGGGGACATTTGTGTTGCTTTCATATTTTGGTTGCTGTGGAAAATGTTATCATGTATATTGGTGTACAAATATCTGTTTGGGTTCTTGCTTTCAATTCATTTGAGTATTTGCCCAAAATTCTGGATCATATGGTAATCCAATGTTTAATTTTTTTGAGAAACTGCTGTAATGTTTTCCATAGTGGCTCTACCATTTTCACCATTTTATATTTCCACAAGCAATGCACAAAGTCCTAATCAATTTCTCCACATTTTCTTCAGCATTTCTCCCTCTCTTTCTTCCTTCCTTCCTTTCTTCCTTCCTTCCTTCCTCCCTTCCTCCCTTCCTTCCTTTCGATGTCGTCTCTGCCATTTAAATCAAATCCATCTCAATGGGTGTGATTAGTAATACTGAGCATCTTCATTGCTTATTGGCCATCTGCATATCTTCTCTGGAGAAATGGCTACTTAAGCCCTTTGCTTATTTTTTTAATTTAGTTGTTTACTTTTTAATGTAAATTTATGAACTTCTGGAAACAGAATATCAATTAGCATGAAACTGAGAAACTGCTGGGGCTGCAGTCTTAGGACCTTGGTTCTCCGGGTCCTTATGGTAAATGTCTGAAAGAGTTCCCTGGGTAAGGTCAGACAGAAGGAGGTGAGGAATAATAATGAAATATGCCCAAGTCCGTTGGCATAACAAAGACCTGCTCTGCAGAGAATGCCCAGAACCTTGACCAAAATAGGAAAAGAAATTTCCTCCCACTCCAAACCCTTCCATCCTTTCTTTCTCACATGAGGGAGAGGAAAGAAAGTCAACAGAGGTCAAGGTTTCAAGGAAATAATTTGAACTTAACATGGTAATCTGGTGAGTCTGATAGTACATTAATACATCATAAGCCAATTCACCATCAGCCACTCCATAGAGCCAGTGAAGTTCCATTTAAAATTTGACCAGACCTTTCAATGGAATCTGAAAATTCAGATGGAATACTATGCATAGAAAGGAAAATGATAAACAATCATTAAGCTATTTTGAAATAGAAGAAGCAGTTAGTATTGGCATTTGTGGTTACTAATACTTACTATAAAGCAACATGTTAGAAAGAACACAGGATTGACAAATAGAATACAAGAACACAGTGAGAGCAAGAAGTAAAGACACTAGAGTAAGAAATCTGAGAGAAAACCCTGCAGATCATTGAGGACGTGACTAGACAATCAGATAGCTACATAAGGAAAAGTGAAGCCAGAGTTTTGTTTTTATTTTAACCTGCCACTCAAAAGAAACAAGGAAGGTAAAGATCACAAACGCAAAAAAAAAGAAAAAAGAAAAAAAAAAAAAAAACTCAAAAAGTTTTCAGTAGCCAAGCTAAGACAATACCTTCATAGATGTTCTAGTGGCAGTAATACTTAAATAAGACACAGATATCTAAAGCAGATTAAATGACTGATTGTTTCCAGTTGACTTAAATAGGGACATTTTTATCACAAGGCAATCTTATAGCATGTGAAGGCAAGACACAGGTCAGAACAAGACACTTGCAACACTCATACAGCCATGTGATTAGTATTGTCAGTAATAAAATCTCTGATTAATGTGTGTGAAAGTGATAAATCAACAAGGAAGTGAGTCAAAGATATGGATAGGCATGCTCAGAAGAGGAAACATGGGTGGTTCACAAATAAATGAAAATATGTGCCAATTCATTTTGAATAAGGGAAGTATATGTTTTAGCCAGAATAGGACTTACTATATCATGCACCAAATTGTTAAAGTTGAGTCAATCTATAGCAATATGAGGCATTGAATATTCTCATTCACTATGGGTCATACTTTAAATTGGTGTAACCACTTGATACAGCCACTTGGGAAAACTGGCAAAATTTGATAAATTTCCCTAGGTAAACTTCAGGTATCACCAGTTCCAATCCTGGTATGTATTCTAGATCTGTCAGGCACATGCAACTGTAAACATCTTTGTACAGAATTTTTGTAAGAGTGTCCATAGTAATATTGCTTGCAAGAGTGGGAAATGAAAAATAGTCCAATTGTTCAACAATTGAAACACAAATAAGTAAATTTTGATTTTTTAAAAAAATATTATACAGCAGTGAAAACAAATGAACCACACCCTCATCATTAATGTAGATGATTCTCAAAGCAAGAGCACAAAACCAAAAACATGGGAAAACTGTGGGTAATAGTAAAGATTTCATCATTATTTATCAATATATGCATTGATGGGAAAAGTAAATAAGCAAAGTAGAGAATAATTGAATCATTTTCAGGATGGGACTCTATGGTGCATGAAGGTATGCTTTACTGGGTTAGGTATATAGGGAAATTCTAAAGAATATTTCTTAAGCCCTGTGATAAGTGTGTAGATACTGATTTCATGTTTCATGTTATGCACTGTACTTATATAATCTATGCATACATTCTTTTTGATTAATACGATTTTAATATTTTTTAAGAAGTAGAAAAAATAAGTGTGAATGTACTTGTCAGATAGTACAGTTTGAGCCGAGGATGGGGGAGATATCCAAGTAAAATATAGTTTGTTCAGACAGTGTTAGAGAAGCACATCTGGTATTAATTTTTAAAAATCTTCATTTTGATTTCAATGGAATTGTACTCAGCAAGGGATTATTTTTATCATGCCAATATAGATTTCATATCACTGCTCTGCACAAATTATCCTCTCTTTTTTCACATCCTTGTGTTGGCATCCATGACAACAAGGACATGCTTCACCTATTTTTCAGATCACGGCTCCATGCTGAGAATCATAAATAAGGTACCTCCTATCCAAGTAATTAATATGACTTGTGTTAGCACTGATGAGTAGAAAGTCAATAAAATATGCATTTTTCTTCCTCACCTCATTGCACTTACAAGTGACAGCAATTAAATTTCAAGTAACTAGAACACATGATCATGTTGGGTAAAAATCTTCTTGCCATTTCACTGCCTCCATATTACGACTTACAAGGTAATTTTGTCCTTTATTAAATCCTAAAAGAAGCATTTAGTTTTATAGAAGATCAAGACTTGCAAGCAGTAACAGCTAGATTCACAAGTCTATTTAAATAATTTAATTAACTCCATAAAACCATGGATGCTTTCCCAGTAAAGGTTATATATAATAGCAAGAAAAATTAATCTTTATTTTTTTAAGAAACTGAAAATATTCCATACAACACAATCTTTAGTTATAAAAGCTTTAATGTGATTTGGATTTGGTAAAAAGATTTTTCTCACTTTTGCAATGGAAGTATAGTTTTACAAGTCACACTTTGAAATCAGTATTAAATTAATCTTATTATTATATAAAATTAAAAATAGAAAATAGAGTTGGCCCCTATGGATTTAGACAAATATTAACATTTCACCCCCCAGGTCTCTCTTTAGCCTTCCAAAAAAAAAAAAAAAAAAAAAAAAAAAAAAAAAAAAAAAAAAAAAACCAAATTGCCTTGTAATGAAGTTAAAGCAAACCTTGAAGCATTGTACTTAGTCTGAAGGAAAGTCTACCTTGACTCACAGCGATGTGCGAGATGGATGGAAGACACAATCATCAGATCAGGTTCATGAATGACTATTACATGATAGTGGTCATCGGACTACTAAATCTTCCAGGAGATTCTAATTCATAATATTAACGAATTTAAGCACTTCAATATACTACTTAATAACAAATTGCTTTCCCAAATATTTAAGCACCTTCCAATAGAATGTGTGAGAGTTCTTACCATTTTATTATCTCATCAAACATTTAATGTGCCAACACGATTGAAAATAGTTTAGACCATTGATTTCTTAATTAGAAATTCACTGATAACAAGGGAGGTATTTTTATATATTTATTTACATTTTATTTTTCTATACTATGTGTGAAAAATTTTTATACAAACTATTTGCCCATTTTTACTACCTGCCTTTTAAAAGTTATGTTGTAAATTATTGAAATATTCTTGATATTAATTTTTGATGTTACATATAATTATTTTGTGTCATTTTACTTTTAATTTGGTCTTATTTTTCCTTGATACAGATGGCCTTTATTTTTAGGCAAAAAATTTATCTAGTGACCTAGTATATTGAATAATCTCTATTGGTAGGGTACAAGCTAAAATGACATTAACCTCTGTCGTCTTGCTCCTTTTAAGCTCTCTCTGCAGAAAGTAACCTCCCTACCCTGAGCTAGAATATCAGGGAGATTTCATATGTTTTCCAGTGATTTTATATTATAAAAGCTTCCAGAATAAATTAATATAAAGTTACAGAATTATGTCTATCTTCTACCCTACCTCAGACTAAGATGAGCAATCCAACTAAAGGAAGGTGAGTTGTGATGGTAACTCTATCTTTCCATGATCCATCCTTTCTATTATGAAGAAATTACACAGATGCACGAGTGGGAAGTGTGGGAGAGTTAGAAGAAAAAAAATATAAACACCCTAACTGGTTTAGAGGCCATAAATTGTCACCAGGACACTATGTGTCATTTATTCAAATGTCAGATCTCAGTTCGAGAAGATAGCTTTCAGAACTTCTCTGGGGTACTGCCAATCACAGTGCATTGAGATAATGATCAATACTTACCCCAAAGTCTCTTCTAAGACTTCAATTTCTGGCACATATAGCAATTCATCTCAGTCTTTGTCTGTTGAATTAAATATTTCCTCATAAATCGATTTCCTGTCATGCATATTAGGTCCATATGCCCTCAAAAGGACCACATTCACTCTATGAAAAACATACCCTTTATCATTGGGAAGAACAGACTGAAAAAACACATATGCTTATTTTAATTGATACAGAAATATCATTTGACAAAATTCAACTTCCTTTCATAATTAAAAAAAAAATTAAAAATAGGAAAAGAAGAAACTACTGGAAAGTAGTTGAGCTCTGTATGGAAAACCCACAGCAAACATCCAATCAAAGGCAAAAGACTGAAAACTTTTCCTTTGACGACCAGGAATAAGGCAAGAATGACTGCTTTTGCAAGTTTTATTCAACACAATCGTGAAAGATCTAGCCAGAGCAATTAGACGATAAAAGATAAGTAAATAAAAGACATTTAAGTTAGAGAAGAAGAAGTAAAACTATCTCTGTTTGCTGATTGTATGATTTTTATATGTAGAAAATTGGAAATATTCCACAAAACTATTAAAAACTAATTTGGTAAAGGGAAGGACTCCAAATTGACACACAAAATTCATTTTCACTTATACACACTAATAGTGAACAATCTGAAAAGAAATTTCAAAAATAATTCTATTTACAACAGCATCAAAAAGAACAAAATACTTCTTTATTAATACAAGAATAAATTAAGAAGCAAACAATCTGTACTTTAAAAAACATAAAACATTTCTGAAAGAAATTAAGGAAGATCTAAACAAATAGAAACACAGTCCATATCTGTGAGAAAAACTTAATATCCTTAAAAGGTTGATACTACCTAAAGTGATCTACAGATTCAATGTAATCCCTAACAAAATCCCAGTGGTTTTTCTTGTGTGTGTGTGTGTGTGTGTGTGTGTGTGTGTGTGTGTGTGTGTGTGTGTGAGTATATTTGTGTGTTTGCAGAAATAGAAAAACTCATGTTAAAATTCATGTGGAATCTCAAGGAATCTTTAAAAGCTAAAATAATCTTGTAAGACAATAAATCCAGAGGACTCACACTTTCTGATTTTAAACTTCCTGTAAAGATATAGTAATCAAAATGCTATGGACAGCATGAAGACAGATACATAGACAAATGGAATGGAATAAAACACCCAGAAATAAACCCTTCAAAATGTGGTCAAATTGTCTTTGTCAAGGGCGCCAAGATGAATCGACAGTGCTGGTACAGTCACTCACTCGTGCCAACCCTCATAAAACGTACACCTTAAATACATGCAGTTTATTGTACAATAATTATAACCTCAATAAAAAATTAAAAAAGAAAACAAATCTTCAAAATCTCTATTAAAGATGTGTGAATTTTTAACATAGGTTATGATCCAGAATTGTTAAGTAAGATAGCAATGGCTGCAAGGTCTTTTAAGTTTTATACTCCAGATGAATAATGAAGAAATTATTGAAAGTAAAACTTCCCACGGGCTGAATTAGAGGTCCCGGATCATATCCTTATCCCTGTAGCCTATAAATGTGACTTTATAGAGTAAAGTTTTCCAAATGTGAATAGATTAAGGATTTTTAAATGAAGAGATTATCCTGAAGTACAAGGGTGGCCCTAAGTCTGCTCAGTGTCTTATAAGAGAGAGGAATGATGTGGCCACACGCCCAGGAGCTGTCAGGCACCAGCAGCTAGGAGAGGCCAGAAGCAGATTCTCCTTTAGAGCCGGCAGGCAGGCAGTGTACCTTGATGTTCTCCCAGTGACACTCATTTTAGAATTCTGGCTCCCAGAACTGTGGCTAAAACTTTTCGCAGTTTTGGGGTTAACAAGTATTGTCCCCAAGTTTGTGGTCATTTATTTATTTTTATATAAGAAATTCATACAAATGAATGCATATAAGCACTCCAAATTTTTTATTTCACTACTAACCTGAACATCTTTATATTTAAAAAGAAATATAATTCTTATTTTTGAGCTTATTGTCTGGCAACTACAGGCCTTGATATTCTTAAAAATTCTAAAACTCAAATAAATGATGATCTTATGCTTATTTTTGGATGGCTGATCCTTCTGTTTATGTTTTATATATTTACAAGTGTTTGGGAGGGGCAGCCCTCCTATGACAATAAAAAGCTTGCACCACAGATGGCACAGGATATAGTAGAAAGTAGCCGAATGGGAACTAGGGTTGTAGCTTAGTCATAGAGCGCTTGCCTAGCATGTGTGAGGCACTGAGCTCTATTCTCAACACCACATTAAATAAAATAAAGGTCCATTGACAACTAAAAAAACGTTAAAAAAAAAAAAAAGTACGTGGAGCAGGCTTCTTAGTTAACCACAAAGTAGCTAATGGCATTCTTTTATGTTGCAAACTAATGCAGTTCAGACCCACCCCATAAAAGCAAAATCCTCCACATCCCTTGTGCAGATTTGTCCCTTGAGAACCCATCAGCTCTTGGCTGTATGTCAATAGCTCACAATTGTCAAGTCCATGTAAACTTCAGAGAAAAGACTGAGACTCTTATTTTTACAATCCTTGTAACATTTTTCTGTGCAATCAACTAATAAATGTTTTATAAACAAATAATCAGACATTTTGACAGAGATTTATGTGTAAGAATGCTAGCCAGAATTAATTTAAAATAGTGAAAAACTGGGTGCTCATTGGATGTCCAATAAACTCAGGAAATAGGCATGTCAATTATGAGCAAATTATAATATTTATTTTTTGGTACTGGAGATTGAACCCAGAGTTGCTTAACCAGTGAACCATATCCCCTTTTTAATTTTTATTTTGAGATAGGGTCTCTCTAGGTTGCCGAGGGCCTTGCTAAATTGCTGTAATTGTTAATTTGAATTGTCAACTTTATTGGATTAAGAGATGAGGAAGATAAAGAGGCTTCTGGTTGTGTCAATGAAGGTGTGTCTACAAATGATTGGCATGTGGGATAGCAAATTGAAGTGGAGACCTTCCCTATGTGTGGACAGCACCATTCAATAGGTTGGAGGCTTGGGTGCAAACTCCAAAGAACAAGGAAACAGTAGCAGATGCAAGATTGATTCTTCTTGAACAGGTTGTGGATCGCTGCTGCAGTCACCTGAAGACATCAGATTCTCACTCCTTCACTCTTCCAAAGCACTGTGCAAGTGATTCTCCAAGGGTGTTTTCAGAAGCCTTTGGTCTGGGACTGGGATAGCATCATTGATGCCTCTTGTTCTGAGGTGTCAGCATGTTGGATTGTGCAGCTACTGGTTCCTCCTGGTTTCTAGCCTTCAGATGACCACTATAGACTGTCCAGATTCTGGTTGTGTAAACCAATCCAATAAATCGCTTTTTATGATCATACTACCTGCTGATTCTGTTCCTCTAGAGAACCTTGACTAACACAGTTGCTGAGGCTGGCTTTGAACTTGTGATCCTCCTGCTTCAACTTCCCAAGCTGCTAGGATTATAGGCATGCACCATTGCACCCAGCAGCAAATTATAATTTTAACAAACATTAAAAACCATATATGTAAGGAAGGCTTAATCACATATTTATAGAGAAATACTATGGAAAAGTGTTCAGTTAAAACAGCAGAATAATTCCAACTAAGTTTATTGAGTACTTGCTAAGCACTTAAAGTGTTATTTCTGTATATGCTGATAACACAACAGGAGGTAGATATAGTTTCTATTTCCTCTTGAATTATGAAGGAACCAAGCCACAGAAAAATCCAAAATATCCTCAGAGTTACACAGCTAGAATTAGGGTAATTAATTCCAGAGGCGATTCAGTTTATTGTCATGCTACAGCGGCTGTAAAATAAAGCCTTTCTTTTTTTTTTTTTTTTTTTTTTTTTTGCCCCCTTTTCGCTTGGAGAGGTACAACCCAGCTACAAATACCCATTAGCCACGTCGGTCAGTTTCAGTTACTCCACGTGACTCTTATCTCCTCCTGGACCACTGGGTCTCCCAATTCAAATAGAAGCTTAAAGAGAACAGTGATGTCAACATCCCCACCCCCGTTTCCCCAGAGAATCCTATTCACCAAAATACAGTGTGCAGGGATTAGGGATTGACACCTTTGTATATTTTCTAAAAAAATTACTCATAACAATATTCTTTAAATGTCAAAGTCATATGGATTTAAAAATTTTTTTTGAAATAGCATCAGAAGAATAAAAGAGAGCTTGAAGAGCAAGAACTCAGTAGCAGGATTCATGCTGCAGCAGCCCCAGCCGCCGATTTCATCTGGGATCAATATGTGCTCGGTAGGTGTGAGCTCCTGGGGCCAAGGTCAGCACTTCCTACTGCCTGCACAGAAACTTTTCTTCATCATTTCTGCAGTCTGTTTTGCTTTATTAAAAACATGCAAACATCACCAAGCAATGACTCTAAAGTGATAAATATGTTTAATACTTTGACACCAGGGGCTCTTTCCAGATGCAGAGTAAATGATGCCTGGAGGCCTTTCAATATTTTTGGAGTTTTAATAAAGTGGAGAAAAACAAAAAGTCTGGCAACCAGTAATCTGGGAATAAGTGAGACTCCCACACTCACAAATTTATTGTATTTTCTCTTCCCAGTGCATGTAGATATCACATTTCTCAAATGAAAGAGAAAAATTGCCCTGTAGGTTGTTATGCTGATCATAATAAATTATGTGTCTTAATTTCATAAAAATTATTAAACCAATCTCCTAGGCAAATATCTATATATTTGTTATGTTTCCCACTAAGCTTTTCTTGCATTTCTCTGAAAGGTGCATGTTTGTGTCCATGTAAATTACAGACATGAGGACCATTATCAAGTCTTCACATGAATTTTACCAGTTTGATTTAGGAGTTTACCACAAATTTTAGGAGATTTCATTGTTGACCAGGACATTACCTTGAAATCACAAATACTGTAATTATTGAAGGTTATGTGGCATGTAATGGTACTTTGAGAAATTTTATATGCACACAAATCACAAGAGAACTTGTTAAAATAAAGATTCTGATTCAATACTTTTCATACAGTATCTGTGATTTTGCATTTCTCCCAGTCTCTCAGGCAATGCCAACATGCAGATACACTTTCAATGGCAAAAGCATAATGGAAATCATATGGACTGTGGCAGACCTGAGCTCAAATCTGAGCTTAGCACTTACTGGGTGTTTTAAACGTCTCCTTTGGCCTCAATTGTCATCTACAAAGTGAAAAGTAGAAGCTAGCACAACTCCATTGCCATGTCATCATGACTTCTGTCTATAAAAGCATCTGCTGAGGAGAACATGGAGGATAAAAGTCAGATCCTACTCAATTCCTTTCAATGATGAGGATCATGAAAGATCTGTGAAGAATGGGACCACCTCAAATGTCCAAGAAAGCATTTTTCAAAATGGTATGAAATATTTTTTTAATGTATCAGCTTAAGGCTTTCATAAAAAAGCACAAAAACTTCCTGTTGGTTGCAATGATCATTTTACAGCACAGATCTTGACCTATGATACAGAAATTTTTGGCAATAGTACTTACTACATATAGTTTCAGGATGTAGAAATGACTGGACATGTTGCTTCCTGACTTGGAGCAACAACGCCACGGGAGAAAAACTCGGAGGCAGAATGAAGATGAAAGAAGGTTTTTTATTCTTCGGCTTTAACTATATCTCAAAATTCTAACACTGGCTCTTTCAGCAACCTCTCTGACTCTTTACTTCTTCTGACTACTGACTCTTTACTTTTACTTTCTTAGAGAGATCTTAGAGAGAGAGAGAGAGAGAGAGAGAGAGAGAGAGAGAGAGAGCGCTTCTTCTTTCTTCTTCGGCAGCCTCGGCCTGACTCTGACCAGCAACAATTTCTTCTCTCTATATATCTCTTTGGTTTTCTTCTTCTGACTACGTTCTAGCCGGTCTGACTCTTTTCTTCTTCTCTGACCCGAACTCTTCTTCTGACAGACTGAGCGACTGAACGACTGACTGAATGAATACCCTTCTGACCGCTTTCACCCGGTTATATACTTTTAGCTTTGCGGGTGAGTCACATGCATTTACAGGTGTGTCACGTGCATATGATTATTATCAGGTGGAACTTATGGCTTCCAGCTAGCCGCAATAGCCATCTCCCTGATTGGGGCTGCTTCATGGACATATACCACAGAAATGATTCGTGGGTACACCAGAATTCAAAGAATAACAAAGAGGATGTTGAATGCTATATAGCACTGAAATTAGAATCACTTTGATATCATCACTGTGAAGGGGCTCTGGTACTGCTATTCCAAAGAAGTGCCTTGTATCTTTTGAACTCCAATGGAAACAATTCTTTTAACTTTTTATAAAGATTTTTTTCTCTCTTTTTTTTTCTTTATTTCTTTTCTCTGTTTAATTTTGACCTTAATGCTTCATGGACATTTATACATACTCATATTTTTTTTTCTCATTTCTAGCATTTTTGAAGACAGTTATTATTCATGGATCAGTTATTTGGAGGATTAGGATGTTTGAATGGTATATTTAAGTTTGTATTCTTTTATTTTTATTTTTATTTTTAAAAAATTTTACCATATATATATATATATATATATATATATATTTGTGTGTGTGTGGGGGGGTATATTCTCTCACCTGTTTCCCCTGATTGTTTCTGTCTTTTCTTCCACTAACAACTAATCTCTATTGTTCCCCTTTTTACTCTTCCTTTAATATTTTAATTCTATCTTTCTCTCCTCCTCCCTCATATTCATCACATCCTATATCACTTCTGTTCTTGCCATGTCCACCATTTGAAATTTTAAACCCTTTTCCAAACTTACTGTTTTTTTTATTGTAGGCAGTAACTGAACACATTATTTCTGTTTATTGTGACTTTAACATTGAAGATGTCATAGCAGGAACTATTTGGTTTAATGTTGTGTATTGCTCACACTTGTTGTTGTTATTATTTGTCTCCCCCTAAATGGTGAGGTACTGGAAACCTTCAGGGACACTATAAGTCTGCAGAGTAGAAACTCTATAGCATCAGATCCATATTGTTAGATGGGTAGATGCACAAACATCATAAAAAAACAAAGGAAACAAATCACCCCAAACAAACCAAGATACTCCAATAACAAAATCCATCAACACCACAGTGGAAGAACTATCAGAGAAGGAGCTTAGAATTTGCCTAGGTAAATTGATCTGTGAGGTAAAGGATGATATAAGCAGTGAAATCAGAGAGAAAATACAAGAAGTGGAAGATCACTTCAATAAAGAGATAGACATTCTGAAAAAAAAATCAAGCAGAAATCTTCAAAATGAAGGAATCAATAAACCAGTTTAAAAATTAAATGGCAAGCATCACCAACAGACTAGATCACTTGGAAATCAGAGTTTCAGGCAAGGAAGACAAAATGTATAATCTTGAAAACAAGTTGAGCATGGAGAAAGGATAGTAAAAGACCAGGAACAGAACTTCCAAGAAATATGGAATAACCTGAAAAGACCAAATTTAAGATTTATCAGGATAGATGAAGGAATGCACCATCTTTTCAATAAAATAATATCAGAAAATTCCAAAAAACTAAAGAATTAAGTGGAAAATCAAATATCATAGACTTACAGGACCCAAATATACAAAATTATGACAGACCCACACCAACCCATATTATGATGAATCTGCCTAACATACAGAATAATGGTAGACTTTTAAAGGCTACCAGAGAAAAACTACAGCTAATATTTAGAGGGAAACCAATCCAATTTCAGTAGATTTCTTAACCCAGACTCTCAAAGCAAGGAGGACTTGGAATGATATATACCATGCTCTGAAAGAAAATGGATGCCAGCCAAGAGTACTATGCCCAGAAAAATTAAGCTTTGGAATTGATGAAATCAAATTTTCCATGATAAACAAAAGTTAAAATAATTCCCAACTAGAAAGCCTGCACTAAAAAAGTTACTCAATATGATATTTCATGAATAAGAAACAAAAAATAAAAGTTAAAAACAGCAAAGGGAGGACTATACTAGAAGAATAGTCAATCAAAAGAGAAACTAATTGAAATTAAATTAATTTTCAGAGAGAAAATACAAGAAGCAGAAGATCACTTCAATAAAGTGATAGATATTCTGAAAAAAAAAATCAAGCAGAAATCTTCAAAATGAAGGAATCAGTAAACCATTTTAAAAATTAAATGGCAAGCATCACCAACAGACTAGATCACTTGAAAAACAGAGTTTCAGCCAAGGAAAACAAAATGTATAATCTTGAAAACAAAATTGAGCATGGAGAAAGAATTTTTTTTCACTGAAATTTAATTTTTATCCCAAATGAACACAATGTCTAGAAAGAAAACAGCTAACACTCCAAATAATGTGCTTAACTGGAAATTAAAAGTAGTTGATTTGCAGGACAGCTAACAGCAGAGTGCCAGCCTTAGCACTCTGATGATGATTATGGCAAGAAAGTATAAAAATAACTGGTGTCCTTCTGATACATGATCTGGATATGAACATTTACAGCAAATAACAAAAATCAAGAAGACAGGAAACAGAAAAAAAAAAAAAAAAAACCCACAAAAATCGCAAACCTCAGAAATTAGTATTCACTTAACACAATGGTGAAGACTTTTGATAGTAACATTTTCACAATTTGTAAAATGGTAGTCTTCAAAAGGAATTTTTCAATTTCAAAAGCTAAAAAAAAAAAAAAAAAAAAAAAACTGAAGAGGGGACAATTAGTTACATAGAAGAACTGCTGCCTGTTAAAATGATGACAATCAGTCCTACTTCCAAACACAGTGAGAACTGGTGAGCCCGAGGAACCTGAAGGAAGAGGCCCGTTGGCAGTGCTGACGCCACTGATTATACTACACTAGAAGAATAGTGAATCAAAAGAGACTAATTGAAATTAAAAATGAGAAATAAATCAAAATGATAGGGGATAAAAATCATATCTTACTAATGACACTGAATATAAATGCCTAAACTCGTCAATCAAAAGACATAGACAGGCAGATTGGAGAAAAAAACAAGACCCAACAATATGCTGTCTGTAAGAGACTTATCTCATAGGCAAAGACATTCACAGACTAAAGGTAAACATATGGGAAAAACATGTCACTCACACGGATTTTGTAAACAAGAAGGGATTTCTATGCTCATATCAGATAAAGTGGACTTCAAGCTAAAGATAATCAGAAGGGACAAAGAAGGACATTTCATACTGTTGAAGGGAATTTTACTTCAACAAGATATAACAAAAGTAAATATTTATGCTCCAAACAATGGAGAATTTATGTACATCAAACAAACTCTTCTCAATTTCAAGAATCAAATAGACCACAACACAATAATATTAGGTGACTTTAGTATACCTCTCCAACCACTGGATAGATCCTCCAAAAAAGAACTGAATAAAGAAACTATAGAACTAAGAAATATAATTAATAATTTAGACTTAAGACACATATATAAAATATTTAATCTTTCAATGACTGAATAAACTTCCTTCTCAGCAGCTTATGGATCCTGCTCTAAAATAAACCATGTCTTAGGCCTCAAAACAACTCTTAGTAAATAGAAAATATCTCTAAGATAATACCTTGAATTCTATCAGATCATAACGGAATGCAATTAGAAATAAACAATAAAATTAAAAATGGAAGCTGCTCTAACACCTGAAGACTAAATAGTATTCTTTTGAATGATCAATAGATAGCTGAAGAAATCAGGGATAAAATTTTAAAAAATACTTAAAGGCAAATGAGAATAGTGATACACCATATCAAAATATCTGGGACAATATGAAGGCAGTGCTAAGAGGAAAGTTCATTACATTGAGCTCATTCATTAAAAGAACAGAAAGTCAACAAATAAACAACCTAACATTATATCTCAAAGCCCTAGAAAAAGAAAAATAAGTCAACATCAAAAGAGTAGAAGAGGAAATAATTAAAATCAGGGCTGAAATCAATGAAATTGAAACAAAAGAAACAATCAAAAAAATGAACAAAACAAAATATTGGTTCTTCAAAAAATAAACAATATTGTTAAAACCTTAAACAAACTAATGAAAAGAAAGAGAGAAAACTCAAATTACTAAAATTTGCAATGAAAAAGGAAATAGCACTAGGGACACTACTGAAATACAGACAATAATCAGAAACTCTTTTGAAATTCATATTCTAATAAAATAGAAAATCTTGAAGACAACAACAAATTTGTAGACATATGACCTACCCAAATTGAACCAGAAAGACATAGAAAATTTAAACAGAGCAATTTCAAGCAATGAAATTGAAGACCCCATCCAAAGCCTACCAACAGAGAAAAGTCCAGGACCAGAGAGATTCTCAGCTAAGTTCTATAAGATCTTCAAAGAAGAACTAACATCAATCCTCTTTAAATTATTCCATGAAATACAAAAGGAGGGAACCCTGCAAAACTCATTCTGTGAATCTATATCACCCTGATACCAAAACCAGACAAAGATGCATCAAGGAAAACAACTTCAGACCAACATCCCTGATGAACATAGACACACAAGAATTCTTTAAAATACTGACAAATTGTATACAGAAACATATTTAAAAGCAATACAGTGTGATCAAGTGGGGTTCATACCAGGGATGCAAGGTTGGTTCAACATATGGGAATCAATAAATGTAATTCATCACATCAATTGACTTAAAGATAATAATCACATTATAATCTATATAGATTCAGAAAAAGCATTTGTCAAAATACAGCATCCATTCATGTTCAAAACACTAGAAAAACCAGGTATAGTAGGAACATACTTCAACATTGTAAAAGTCACATATGCTAAGTCCAAGGCCAACATCATTCTAAATGGAGAAAAGTCAAAAGCATTCCCTCTAAAAACTGGAACAAGACAAAGATACCCTCTATCACCACATTTATTCAACATTGTCCTTGAAACTCTATCTAGCCAGAGCAATTAGACAAAAGAAAGAAATCAAAGGGATACAAATAGGAAAAGAATAACTCAAACTAACCCTATTTGCTAACAATTATTTTATATTTAGAAGACACAAAAAAACTGCACCTAAAAACTCATAAATGAATTCAGCAAAGTATCAGGATATAACATTAACACCCATAAATCAATTGTATGATTAGTCAACAAATATATGAAAAAAATGTTCAACATCTCTAACAATTAGAGAAGTGCAAAATAAAAGTCCACTGAGAAATCATTTCACTCCAGTCAGAATAGCAATTATCAAGAATACAAGTAACAATTAATGTTGGTGAGGATGTGGGGAATAAGGCACACTCATACATTGCTGTTGGGATTGCAAATTGGTACATCTACTCTGGAAAGCTGTATGCAGATTCATAAAACATGGAATGGCACCACCATTTGACCTAGTTATCTTACTCCTCAGCATATACCCAAAGGATTTAAAATCAGCATACTACAGTGACATGACCACATCAATGTTTATAGCAGCTCAATGCACAATAGCTAAGTTATGGGACAAATCTAGGTGCTCTTCAACAGATGAATCAATAAAGAATATGTGGTATATATGCACAATGGAATGTTAGTCAGCCTTAAAGAAGAATGAAATTACAGCATTTGCTGATAAATGAATGGAACCGGAGAATATCATGCTAAATGAAATAAGCCAATCCTAAGAAACCAAAGGCCTGATATTCTCCCTGACATGCAGATGCTGACTCACCTTAGGTAGAGGGGAGAGAGGAGTAGAGGTTCACCAGCTGGACAGTTGGGAGTTGGGGCAAGGAAGTGGGGATGGGAATAGGAAAGACAGAATTAATTGGGCATAACTTTCCTATGGTCATATATGAATACATGACAGTGAAACTTCACACTAGGTACAATCACACTAATGGGAAGTTATACTCCATTTATGTATGATATGCCAAAATACATTCTACTGTCATATATAACTAAAAAGAACAAATAAAATTGTTTAGCCGGGCGCGGTGGCGCACGCCTGTAATCCCAGCACTTTGGGAGGCTGAGGCAGGAGGATCGCGAGTTCAAAGCCAGCCTCAGCAATGGCGAGGCACTTAGCAACTCAGTGAGACCCTGTCTCTAAATAAAAAATACAAAAAAGGGCTGGGGATGTGACCCAGTGGTCGAGTGCCCCTGAGTTCAATCCCCGGTACCACAAAAAAGAAAAAAAAAATTGTTTAAAATAAGAAAGTAACACCCCCCCCCCACCAAAAAAAAAAAAAAAAAAAAAAAATCTACTTTCACGTGCTCTGGTCTTGGTCCTTAAATCACTTTTCTTATCTATCCCTACTCCCAAAGTGGTATTAACCAGTCTCATTTTTAAAAAATATCACCTGTATTATAGTGACTTGTAAATTTGTATCTTCAATCCAATTACTGCTGTTATATGGTAATATTGCATGCTTTACAAATTTATGCTTCCCAAATTTCCCATGAAGATAATTGATAGACATTTTAAAATGAAAAAATCTAAATCTCAGTGCCTAAATTTTTTAGTAACTTTTTCTTCTTCTTCTTTTTTTTTTTAACTCAGTTAATGGTGATTGTACTTTTCCAAAAACTTAGGCCAAAAAAAAAAAAAAAAAAAAAGAAAGGAAAAGAAAAAAAAAAGAAAGCTTTGGCGTAATTTCTACCTTCTACCTTCTATATTTCTTTTGTTTCTACATACATGATTGATGGTGGACAACTGGCATTGGTATTGGCTCTGCCTTTGATATATACCAAAAATCCAAACATTTTCCACCTCTGCGACTGCTACTGCTACTCCTTCCAAACCTTCATATCTTACAAAGATTATTGCAATAGCTTCCTACTAGTCTGCCTTCTTTTGTCCTTGACCACATTCAGACTAAGAATTTGGCTAAAAATAATTTTTAGATAAATATAAATGCTTATTTTAAATCATAAATCACCAGATTGGAAGAAGCTTAAGTCTCCAGTCGAATATACTTATTTAACAAATAAGAAAATTTAGGTTCAAAATATCTCATGATATTCTCAAGGTCATATTGATAACCATAAAAGAAGTCAGGAAAGACTGTGAGTGAACTGAAGTTCGACCTAGTACTTTGCCATACAACAACCTCCTGATGGGAACAGGCTTTCCCTTAGTCTATCCTAACAAAACAGCCATTGTGACCCATTTAAATAATAGCTTTGATCATGTCA
Source organism: Tamias sibiricus (assembly GCA_025594165.1). Classification (NCBI taxonomy): domain Eukaryota; kingdom Metazoa; phylum Chordata; class Mammalia; order Rodentia; family Sciuridae; genus Tamias; species Tamias sibiricus. The sequence continues at coordinate 102,210,171 of CM046666.1, forward strand.
CTCCATTCTCCAAATATTCTAAAGAACTCAAAAAACTTAACTCTAAAAAAAATTAATAAATAGATAAAAGAATTGAATAGACATGTCAAAAGAAATGAGCTTCTTCTGGGCCCAGGAGACTGTGCAGCTTGTGTCCCCGCAATCTTGGGTGACCAGACTTACCTCAAGAGGATGCTGGGTCACCAGGGAAGACAAAAATGATGGAAAGAGTATTAAAAATCAGTCTCGCCCGCCGACCTCCACTCCAGAGCAGGAGACAGGAAGGACACACCTGACAACTCTGCCATAGCCCAGGCGGGCCCAGGGCAGTCCCACTGACTTTCACCTCAGTGGGGTTAGCCCCAGACCACCACAGGAGCTCAGACTCAACCAGTTCAGCCCACACCAAGCAGTGTGAAACCAGCTTCAGGTAGCATACTTTGAGGGTCAGTGGCTGGTTTTGATAGTCCAGCGGTAAGGGGAGGCACAGACAACCTGCAACGGTATTAAAAAATATAGGAAAGAATCTGTAATAAGTCAGATCTACACTGCAAAAGTAAAGCAAATAGACATCATGAAAAAGCAGGGGAGGAAAATACCCCAAATAAACCAGGATTCTACAATAACAGAACCCATGCTCAGTGAAGTTGAAGAAATGTCAGAGAAGGAGTTCAGAAGGTTTATAATTAAAATGATCTGTGAATCAAAGAATGACCTAAATGAGCAAATACAGGCAAAAATTGACTACTACAACAAAGATATAAGAGAGCAAATACACCCCTTTCACCACTGGATAGATCTTCCAAACAAAAGCTGAACAAAGAAACTATCGAACTCAAAAATACAATAAACAACTTAGACTTAACTGACTTATATAGAATATTTCATCCTTCAACAAGTGAATACACTTTCTTCTCAGCAGCACATGGAACCTTCTCTAAAATAGACCATATACTAGGCCACAAAACAACTCTGAGCAAATACAAAATAGTTGAGATTCTACACTGCATTCTATCCAACCATAATGGAATGAAATTAGAAATCAATGATAAAATAAGAAATATAAGCTACTCCAACACCTGAAGACTAAATAATATGCTACTGAATGAACAATGGGTTGCAGATGACATCAAAGAGGAGATTAAAAAATTCTTAGAGGTGAATGAGAACACAGACACAACATATCGAAATCTCTGGGACACTATGAAGGCAGTTCTAAGAGGAAAGTTCATTGCATTGAGTTCATTCCTCAAAAGAAGAAAAAGTCAACAAATAAATGACTTAAAATTACATCTCAAAGCTCTAGAAAAAGAAGAACAATCTAACACCAAAAGTAGTAAAAGACAGGAAATAATTAAAATCAGAGCTGAAATTAATGAAATTGAACCCAAAGAAACAATTGAAAAAATTGACAAAACAAAGAGTTGGTTCTTTGAAAAAATAAATAAAATTGACAGACCATTATCCAGGCTAACAAAGAGAAGGAGAGAGATAACTCAAATTACTAATATATGTGATGAAAAAGGAAATATCACAACAAACACTACAGAAATACAGGAAATAATTAAAAATTGTTTTGAAAACTTGTACTCCAACAAAATACAAAACACCGAAGGCATTGACAAATTTCTGGAGTTGTATGATGTGCCCAAACTTAAGCAGGATGATATACATAATTTGAACAGACCAATTTCAAGTGACGAAATAGAAGATGCCATCAGAAGCCTATCAACCAAGAAAAGCCCAGGACCAGATGGATACACAGCTGAGTTCTACAAGACCTTCGAAGAAGAACTGATACCAATACTCTTCAATTTATTTCAGGAAATAGAAAAAGATGGAGTACTTCCAAACTCATTCTATGAGGCCAACATCACCCTGATCCCCAAACCAGGCAAAGACACATCCAGAAAAGAAAACTTCAGACCCATATCTTTAATGAACATAGATGCAAAAATTCTCAATAAAATTCTTGCAAAACGGATACAGAAACATATCAAAATTATAATACACCACGATCAAGTGGGGTTTATTCCAGGGATGCAAGGATGGTTCAACATACGGAAAACAATAAATGTAATTCACCACGTCAATAGACTCAATGATAAGAACCATATGATTATCTCAATAGATGCAGAAAAAGCATTTGACAAAATACAGCACCCCTTCATGCTCAAAACACTAGAAAAACTAGGGATAACTGGAACATATCTCAACATCGTAAAAGCTATATATGCTAATCCCCAGGCCAACATTATTCTAAATGGAGAAAAATTGAATGCATTCCCTCTAAAAACTGGAACAGGACAGGGATGCCCTCTTTCACTTCTATTCAACATAGTAATTGAAATGCTGGCCAGAGCAATAAGACAGATGAAAGAAATTAAAGGGATACAGATAAGTAAAGTAGAACTCAAATTATCATTATTTGCTGATGATATGATTTTATACCTAGAAGATCCAAAAGATTCCACCAGAAAACTTCTAGAACTCATAAATGAATTCAGCAAAGTAGCAGGATACAAAATCAACACCCATAAATCTAAGGCATTTCTATATATCAGTGACAAATCCTCTGAAAGGGAAATGAGGAAAACTACCCCATTTACAATAGCATAAAAATAAATAAACAAATAAAATACTTGGGAATCAACTTAACCAAAGATGTAAAAGACCTCTACAATGAAAACTACAGAACACTAAAGATAGAAATTATGGAAGACCTTAGAAGATGGAAAGATCTACCCTGTTCCTGGATAAGCAGAACTAATATTGTCAAAATGACCATACTACCAAAAGCACTATACAGATTTAATGCAATGCCAATCAAAATCCCAATGACATTCCTAATAGAAATAGAAAAAGCAGTCATGAAATTCATCTGGAAAAATAAGAGACCCAGAATAGCTAAAGCAATCCTTAGTAAGAGGAGTGAAGCAGGTGGCATCACTATACCAGACCTTAAATTATACTACAGAGCAATAGTAACAAAAACAGCATGGTATTGGCACCAAAATAGGCTGGTAGACCAATGGTACAGAATAGAGGACACAGAGTCTAACACATATAATTTCAGTTATCTTATATTAGACAAAGGCACCAAAAATGTACATTGGAGAAAAGATAGCTTCTTCAACAAATGGTGCTGGGAAAATTGGCAATAAAATGAAATTAAACCTCTATCTCTCACCATGCACAAAATTCAACTCAAAGTGGATCAAGGATCTAGGAATTAGACCACAGACACTACACCTAATAGAAGAAAAAGTAAGCTCTAATCTCCAACATGTTGGATTAGGCCCAAGTTCCTTAATAAGAATCCTGTAGCACAAGAATTAATACCAAGAATCAATAAATGGGATAGACTCAAATTACAAAGCTTCTTCTCAGCAAAAGAAACAATCAGTGAGGTGAACAGAGAGCCTACTAATTGGGAACAAATTTTTACCACATGCACGTCAGATAGAGCACTAATCTCTAGAATATATAAAGAACTCAAAAAGCTTAACACCAAAAAGACAAATAACCCAATCAATAAATGGGCCAAGGAACTGAACAGACACTTCTCAGAAGAAGATATACAATCAATCAACAAATACATGAAAAAATGCTCAACCTCTCTGGCAATTAGAAAAATGCAAATCAAAACCACTCTAAGATTTCATCTCACACCAGTCAGAATGGCATCTATTAAGAACACAAACAACAACAAATGTTGGAGAGGATGTGGAGAAAAAGGCACACTCATACATTGTTGGTGGGACTGCAAAATGGTACAGCCAATATGGAAAGCAGTATGGAGATACCTTGGAAAACTTGGAATGGAACCACCTTATGACCCAGCTATCCCACTCCTTGGTCTTTACCCAAAAGACCTGTAAACAGCATACTACAGGGACACAGCCACATCAATGTTTTATAGCAGCACAATTCACAATAGCTAAACTGTGGAACCAACCTAGATGCCCTTCAGTAGATGAATGGATAAAGAAAATGTGGTATATACACACTATGGAATATTACTCAGCAGTAAGAGAGAATAAAATCATGGCTTTTGCAGGAAAATAGATGGAGTTAGAGAATATAATGCTAAGTGAAGTTAGCCAATCCCAAAAAGCCAAATGCCAAATGTTTTCTCTGATATAAGGAGGCCAATTCACAGTGGGGTTGGGATGGGGAGCATAGGAGGATTAGAGGAACACTAGAATGGCCAATGGGGAGGGAGGGGAAGGGAGGGGGGCAAAAGGGTGAATGAAAAAAAAAGATAGTAGAATGAGATGGATATTATTATCCTAAGTGTATGTATGAAGTCACGAATGGTGTGAATATACTTTGCATACAACCAGAGATTTGTAAAAAAAGTGCTCTATGTGTGTATATGAAATGTAATGCATTCTGCTGTCATTTATAACATCTTAGAATAAAAAATAAATAAATTTAAAAAAAGAAAAGAAATGATATGAATGACCAATAAATACATAAAAAAAATTCTTCCTCCCCCTCCCCCCAACAATCAGAGAAATGCAAATCAAAACTACACTGAGACTTTCTCTCTCTCTAATTAGGATGGAAATCATCAATAATTCAAATAATAATAAATGCTGATGAGAATTTGGAGGAAAAGACACACTCATACGTTGTTTGTTGGACTGCAAATTAGTAGAACCACTTTGGATAGCATTATGGAGATGTTGCAAAAGATTAGGAATGAAGCTGGTCACTGTGGCCTGCATCTGTAATTTCAGTGACTCAGGAGGCTAAGGCAGGAGGATTGCAAGTTCAAAGTGAGCCTCAGTAACTTATCGAGGCCCTAAGCAACCTAACAAGACCCTTTCTCAAAATCAAACACACACACAGAAAGGGATGGGCTCAAGTGGTTAAGTGCCCCTGAGTTCAATCCCTGTTACCAAAAAAAGAAAAAGACTAGAAATGAGCTTACCATATGACCCAGCTATCCCACTCCTTGGTATTTATCCAAAAGAACTACAATTGGCGTGCTATAGTGATATAGGTACATCCATGTATTTATAGCAGCTCAATTCACAATAGCCAAGTTATGGAGCCAGCCCCAAGGCCTGTGAACAGATGAATGGGTAAAGAAAATGTGACATATATACACAATGGAGTATTACTCAGACATTAAGAAAAATGAAACTATGAAAAATGAAACTATGGCATTTGCCATAGAACTAGAGAACATCATGCAAAGAAAAAATAAGTCAGACCCAGAGAGTCAATGGTCAAATATTTCTTTTTATATGGAAGCTAGAGCAAAATAAGTTTAAAAAAATGGAGAGAAATTCAATGAAAACAGAGAAATATTACTGGAGTTAGGAAGGTAATAAAGGGAGAAGGAAGAGTAATGGACAAAGGGAGGTGTTTGGGAATGAAATTGACCAAAGTATGCTATGCATATAAATGAAGACTCCATGATGAATTCTACCTTTATGTTTATCTATGAAACACCTATTAAAATACAGTAAATAAACAAAAGGAAGACCAGAAAAGCAGAGGAAGGGGAACAGAGGGAGGGAGAAGGTAGCAGAAAAGAGGAAGTGCTGGGAATGGAAATGGAGCAAATTATATTCCGTGCATGTAAACAAACCCCATTACTATGTATAAATGCGACGCACTAATAAAAATATTTGAAATATTCTAATGGGGGCTGGGGTTGTGGCTCAGTGGTAGAGCACTTGCCTAGCATGTGTGAGGCACTGGGTTCGATCCTCAGCACCACATAAAGATAAAATAAAGGTATTGTATTCATCTACAACTAAAAAAAAAAAAAAAGAAAAATATTCCCATGGATTTTCATTTCAGAAACAGAGTTAGGGGAAGTGGGAAGAAAGTAAATAAGAATGGAAGGAAGGAAATTGGTCTTTGTCTGACCCAGAAGCCTCTGCCTGATGCAGTTGTAGATATTCATCGGATGCATTGTCTCCTCTCTCCACGGTCCTCTGAAGCCAAACTGTTCCACTAACACATCAGGCACATCAGGAACACAGGACTCATATAACCTCTGCTGGGACATGATTCCCCCATGTAACAACACAGCTAGTGGACCACTCCTTCAAGTCTTTCTCAGCAACTTTCTTTGGGGACATTCCCTGACCACCCTCTGTAACACCCATCACCCTTTCCCCCATGATTGTTTATCCTATCGTCTGTTTTAATTTTTCTTATTCCCTAGCACATTTTATTATCCAACATATGTTTTATGCTATTTATTTCTTTTGTTGATTATCTTTCCCCTTAGGATATAGACTCCATGAGGACAGTTTTTAGTTTCGTCTATTTTAATCATTATTATATTCCTAGAATTTAACAATTTGTCCAACATATATTGGAGGCTAAAAAAAACACTCATCAAATTAATTAAATAAACACTACCTCAGTCTTGAAATCCTTCATTTTACTCTATATGACTCCCTTTCCCTCTCACATTTTCTACTAATATCATTCTCCCCCAGTTAATAGATATACTATTCTAATTTAGTTAAAATTTTCCATTGCACATTTCCATGATCCATTGTTGAGTATCAGGATGTATTATCTTTTCCAACAATAAACTGATAATGTAGTTATTGTTATTTGTATTTGTATAAAAATATGTTTCCAAAGATTAATTTGAGAAGACTGGAATTATTTCAGGTTCTGGAGTTGAGAAAATGGGGGGAGAATTAGATGCACAAAGTAGGGGAAACCAAATGAGAAGAAACTGAAGATGATCATATTAATATCAAGTGAGGTGAAAAATCTCGTGGTCAGGGTTGATGTACTCCATTTCCCCTCAGTTCAACTCTTCCTGTATTTTTGTTACGAGTAGATGTGAAAATAAGCATGTGAAATAAAATGTTAGGCTTAAAAATAGCTTTTATTTCTCTTCCCATTCTATAACTGTCCTCTGAAACAATCCTATAATAGTTGAGACTATGTAAAGAAGAATAGCTTTAAAATTTCCCTTTTAAAATCTCTTCCAGGATTAGTGTCCATGGAAATAAAGACAAAAGTGAATATCAAGAAAGGATCTCGATTGGGAGGCTGAGGCAGGAGGATCGCGAGTTCAAAGCCAGCCTCAGCAATGGTGAGGCACTTAGCAACTCAGTGAGACCCTGTCTCTAAATAAAATACAAAAAAGGTCTGGGGATGTGACCCAGTGGTCGAGTGCCCCTGAGTTCAATCCCCAGCACCACAAAAAAAAAAAAAAAAAAAAAAAAAAAAAGAAAGGATCTCGAAGAATTAATACATATAACCAAAAGTATTTTGGAGTGCCTGTTGGACACTTTGCCAACCACATTAGCACATTATATCTTTTAATCCTCTTACAAACATCTTAAAAGGAAATTGAGACTTAAACAAAAGTAAAAACTTATCTCAAGGTCACAAAGTGAGTAAGTCTCAGAATCATAATTTGAGTTAGAACCTATCTGGCTCTAGAAAATCAGTTAATGCCCACACCACCCTTTCAAACCTTCCTTCTTTATGTAAATAATTATTTTGTTTCAAGAGATTGCTGAGAAAATCCTCAAAGAAATCAACAAATTGTACATTTGAAGTTTAACTTAATTTACACAATATGATTTTTAGAAACTAAAATCACCTTAAGATGTTTCATATAGCTCCTATTGAAAAAAATCATATCAAATATTTACTGATAAATCCATATTAATTCAGAAACTAAAATGTATAATACCTCTAATCAATTTGTAAAGCATTTATTGTAACAATAAAACGTAACTTATCAAATTCTGAAATGATTTCTAATACTCAAACATTTAAATTGGGCTTTACTGTTTTAAATGTAAATGATCTTGCCTGAATCTTTTCTCGGTCTTTTTTACCTGCATAAATGTGCCACTCTGACTTTGGGTTGGTGCTATTACCTTCTTGTGACCTCTGTCAAGTTTCTTAACAATCATGTAACAACTTCAAATTGGATACTCTCCTGGGACTCTTTTCCTCTGGCAAAAGAGCCACAACCATGACAGTACCAGTTAGTTGATTATATTTTTCAACTCAGCAAGCATTTATCAAATTACAACTACATCCTCACAATTTCCCAAGAACTCGTTGATTGAACAATCAATGCTTATCTGTCAAAAGGCTAAGAAATTAAATGTGATTTTTAAAATAATCAGTAGTTTATTAAGTACTGGGGAGAACTGCTTTTTATAAAATGTACAGATTCATAGTTAGCATATTGACAAAGCTGGAAGAAGAGTTAAAAACTTTTGGATCCCATTTACTCTTTTTATAAATGAGAAAACTTATGTCCAGAAAGGTGTAGCAATTTGCTAAAGGTCACATCAGTAACGTGAAAAGGTGCATGACAAAAAGCTAAAAGGTAGTGTTTTTTCTGTGAAGTGTGATAACTTTCTACCAGCCATCTCTGCTTCTGCTTTTGGCCTATAGGCTATTGTCAATACAGCAGTTGGACCACCGCTTTAAAAGTAAATCAGACCATGGCCCTCTTCTGGTGAACCTCTGAAGATGGCTTCCATCTCAGGGCCAAAGCCCAAGTCTTTACCAATGCCTGTAAGTCCTTGCAGAACTCAGTACCTTTTCTGACATCATCCCCTTCTCCTACCTATCATTCATGTTCCTACAGTCAATTTAAGCTTTTGCATGAATGGGCTGGCAACAGTTGTTTTAATCTTGATTAAAAATAAACAAACTATATATATATATAATATATATATATATATTTAGCTATAATAAGACTAAAGGCTGGGAAAGCAGAAGTTAAACAAACATACTACTATACATAAAAAAAAAAGTTCAACAGAAAGCACATTATTCATATTATGAAGTAATTGGTGTGATATCACAGAATACCGTTATCCAAGCACACTTTCTTAGTACTTGGGAAAGGATTATGCAGGAGCCCTAATTAAGGAGATAGCTAAGATTGCGGTTAGCTGTGAGCCATAAAGATGTTCAAGCATTACCACCTTCTATGGTCTCGAAAGACTTGGCCGGGACATTGTGGATCGGGTCGGCGCCATTTGCATGCTCTTGCGAGACTTGGCCTGGGAGATTGCGGGTTGGGTCGGCACCATTGTGTGGTGGTTGGAGGAGTGTGATTTGCAGGTAGGAGTTGTTCTTGCAGCTGGAGAGAGAAGCTAGCAGAATAAAGAGCCTGTTGTCTTCCAGTCTGTCTCTGAACTTATTCCCGAGGCATCGTTGCTCCAAGCGGCAATCGCTTCAGGCAGCGACAGGATTATATGACTTAACATTCCTTGGGGTGATACTGCAAATTAGCCATATGATTTTGGGGGTAAGAAACTGCCGATGCTAATCAGATATGTCTTTATCAGTCCATGTTTTACCACAAATGCATCTCCAAATGTTAGCTTTTCAAACACAGCCTGGTGAAGACAGAAACATTGATTCAGGATCTAGGAGCCCCAGTTTTCTTGAATGTGAAATGTCACTGTAGGCAGCTTGAGGCATAGCAAGCACTTCCACATAGACTATGCCATGTCACCTTCACACGCTTTTACAAAGAGCAGAGACAAGCCATCCTGTTCCACCACACGATTTCTTCCACAGGAGACTAGCAGGTGTCCTGAAGAGCATCTGGGATTCCGCTCATCTCTGAGATGGCCCTGTCCGGGGATGGTAAACAGCAGGCGGGCAAAAAGTGGACTGGCCACGCTCATCTGCTACTTTTTCACCAGTTAAATACTATTTGTTATTCCACAGACAACGCAAGTAGGATCTCACTTTTCATTTATCACCTTTTCTCCAGTGCTCTCACTCCACTGGGAGAGAGCAGGTCCGGACACATGATGCCACACTTCTGTGCATTTCTCCATTGGAAATGGATCCTCAGGCTGTGGGTTATGCAATGGGAAGAGCACTGGCTTTGGAGCACAGGAGACTTGAGCTCACACCCCAGCTCCACCTCCCCTCAAATGAGTACCCTTTAATCAATTCCTAAGGCTCTCCAAGCTTTCGTTTCTAATTTTGAAAAACCAAATTCTACCAACTCCTTAAGACTTTCATAAGGATTTAGGAACATACTTATGTAAAGCAGCTGGCTCACTCATTTAGCAAGTGCCAGTATGGTGCTTACTTAGTGACAAGCACTGCTTTAAATATTTGATCTTTAATTTTTTCTTTTTCTTTTTTGTGGTACCAGGGATTGAACTCAGGGGCACTCGACCACTGGGCCACATCCCCAGCCTTTTTTTTTTTTTTTTTGATTTTTATTTAGAGGCAGGGTCTCACTGAGTTGCTAAGTGCCTCGCCATTGCTGAGGCTGGCTTTGAACTCGCGATCCTCCTGCCTCAGCCTCCCAAAGTGCTGGGATTACAGGCGTGCGCCACCGCGCCCGGCTTGATCTTTAATTTTTTGATCCCCATACTACCCTGGGTTAATGTATCTCTTGATTTCATTTTACACATAAGAAAATTGACTCACAGAAAAAAAAATAAATTGTTCAACGTCATCTAAACACCTATTTCCCAAGAGTCAACAGAACCAGAATTAAAATCCAGACAGACTGGCCTTGTTTGTGGTTTTGTAGTCATGCTTCGTGCCTCTTCAGGAGAAGATAAACAGTGTGGGTGAGTGGCATGCATGCTCAAGGTCACACAGTCATAGGTAGTGCAGGTAGACTTAGATCTACACACTCTTATGACAACAGGGCCAACATGTCATACTGCCACCCACTGCTTTTGAAAATCTAGAACATAAACTAGATTTGATAAGAGTCCTCCTGGCTAAGTGTTGGCTCAACCAAATTGAACCATTTGACTTCATAGGAATCACAGGGATAATAATTTCTATCTCTAAAAGTCAGGCGCTATCACTAAATAAGCTGATTTATATTAACAATTTTATAAAGGGTGAAGTGCTACATTGTTAAACATGTTTCATTCCAACATTATTAATATTAAGCTCATAAAGCTCAATAAGCGGTTTGGAACATGTGGAAGACTATGACTGAAGAGAAAAAATATGTTATTTCTTTCAAGGTTATAATCATAACCCATTCCTAGTGTTTTTTTAAAAAATGTGTGAGATTTCACTACTCTCACTAAAAAAAATAATAATAATTATTATTTTTTTGGGGGGTAGCAGGGATTGAACTCAGGGGCACTCAACCACTGAGCCCATCCTCAGCCCTATTTTGTATTTTATTTAGAGACAGGGTCTCACTGAGTTGCTTAGGGCCTTGCTTTTGCTGAAGCTGGCTTTGAACTTGCAATCCTCCTGCCTCAGCCTCCTGAGCCGCTGGAATTACAGGCATGTGCCACCACACCCAGCTAAAATAATTATTGATTGAAGTAAACAGGCAGGAAGAGGGGAGTTTTGTTTTAACTTTGAAGTGCGATCTAGTTAAGATTATTATATCTATATTTATTATTTTTTCTCCGTAATTTTCTCTTTTTAGTCTTTTCAAAGCAAAGTGTACCATAACATTGATTACAGAGTTTTTCACAGCTGGTTTGTGAGGACTGCCACTGAGAGTATTATAAAATTTCTTCATTAAGAGGTTTTGAGTACTGTGGTTTGCCCTTAGGAAAGTTATAAAGAGTATAACTTCTTTATCCAAAAAACAACAATACCAATTTCTTTTACATTGCCATTTTACTTATTAATTTAATGGGTAACTAATAACAATTTTCAAGGTTGAACTGGTTTTTAAACCCATTTTAATTGCAAGGCTTTGTAAACAAAACACAAATAGCCTTCAAGTTTTAAATATTTTACATATTTGTTTTTGCCTCCTGGGATCTAGAACCATATCAATTTCAAGTAGAATTGGTAAAATGTACTAACACATAAGAAATATTTTTGAATTTCATGTTACTTTATTTAAAATCAAAATCCCAAATATATCTCATGAGGCTTAAATTTAGTTTTTGATATTCTAAAACAACATTGACTTTGTTTATTTTCTTCTTGAGTATTTTCCTTAATCTGTCATAGAAAATTCAAAATTTCTTATTATATTAACTATCTCAGGGAGCCCAAAGTAATGGCCATTTACGTAGTACACTTTTGAAGAAGCATGTATAAACTATTTTAAGTCTATATGTAAACAGAGTTAAAGAAATGGTGGATGTCCCCAGGTTGGTTAGTCTACAATGGACCAACAGTCATTAAGATTTTTATCAATACTGGAAAATACCTAGACAGTTATAATAAGCCCCTTGTTCTATGACCTGCTGAGTTCTCTGAGATAGAAGATGCAGTACATCCCAATGACACTGTCTTCATAAAAATACTGCCAAATAGATAGGGTACCATGACTCATTCTAGAGTATTGGGAACTTACTCTGTTCTAAGTCTGGAGGAGCCTTCCCATCATCCCATACTGTAAGCTGCCTGGTACCGAAAACCGGGAGGAAAAACTCTCGGAGGCAGAGTTAAGCTTTTACTACTTTTACTTCTACTTTCTTAGAGCTTAGAGAGGGAAAGAAAGATTTTTAGAGAGAAAGATTAGAGCGAGCTTTTCTTCTTGTCTTCTTAGCTTAGAGTAGAGTAGAGTCTTAGTTAGAAAGATAGAAAGATAGAGCTTAGCTTAGAGAAAGATTAGAGCTTCTTTCTTCTCTCTTCTTTCTTCCTTCTTCTTTCTTCTGTCTTCTGTCTTCCTTGGGAGCCTCGGCCTAACTCTGACCAGTCATTACTTCTTCTATCTGGTTTCTCTTCTGTAACCGCTCTGCCTACGTTCTGGCCGCTCTGATTCTTCTGACCGACCGAGTGACTGCCCGGCTGACTGAATTCTCCATTCTCCTAACTCGGACCGCTTTCACCCGGTTATATACCTTCAGGTTTTCGGGTGCCTACAGGTGCGTCACATACATATCAGGTGGAACTTATGGCTTCCAGCTAGCTGCAACAGCCCTTCCTAATTAGGGCTCCTTCATATTCCTTCCCTTTAGTTTAAAAAGGTGCTTTAATTCTATTTTCTCTATTTTCTCTATTTTATTTTCTTGTCCCTACCTAGCTTTTCACCTTTTGTTTTTAAAAGGGTGGATATTTGAGCCCTTTTTGAGAAGGTGCTGCGGCTTTAAGGAAGCCTACTGCTGAGGAGCAGCTAACGCACTTAGTTAAGCACAATTGTATAAGCGGCTTTGACTTTTTTTTTTTTTTTTTTCCTCTTCTTTATTTTTCTTTATGGCTTTCTTGCCAAAGCTCAATGGCTTTTTTTCTGCATGGTTTTTACCATGCTATTTAATTCTCTATTTTCTTTTAAGCTCATGGCTTTTTTCTTTATACTAAAGCTCAAGGCTTTTTCTCTATATTTTTTATGGCTTTTGGCCGGCTACTCTGCTTCGGCTTTTGGCCGGCTCGCTTCGGCTTTTCGCTGGCTACTCTGCTTCAGCTTAATTCTTAACTGGCCTCAACTGAGTCAGAGGCTATGCTCTCTTGTTTACTACTCTTTTTGCTGGTCTCAACTGAGTCTGAGGCTATGCTTTTTCGTTGCTCTCCTTATTTCTTAGCTTTTCTTCTCTCTGCCTGCCGAGCCCCGGACGGACCACCATTTGTACGCTGCCTGGTACCGAAAACCGGGAGGAAAAACTCTCGGAGGCAGAGTTAAGCTTTTACTACTTTTACTTCTACTTTCTTAGAGCTTAGAGAGGGAAAGAAAGATTTTTAGAGAGAAAGATTAGAGCGAGCTTTTCTTCTTGTCTTCTTAGCTTAGAGTAGAGTAGAGTCTTAGTTAGAAAGATAGAAAGATAGAGCTTAGCTTAGAGAAAGATTAGAGCTTCTTTCTTCTCTCTTCTTTCTTCCTTCTTCTTTCTTCTGTCTTCTGTCTTCCTTGGGAGCCTCGGCCTAACTCTGACCAGTCATTACTTCTTCTATCTGGTTTCTCTTCTGTAACCGCTCTGCCTACGTTCTGGCCGCTCTGATTCTTCTGACCGACCGAGTGACTGCCCGGCTGACTGAATTCTCCGTTCTCCTAACTCGGACCGCTTTCACCCGGTTATATACCTTCAGGTTTTCGGGTGCCTACAGGTGCGTCACATACATATCAGGTGGAACTTATGGCTTCCAGCTAGCTGCAACAGCCCTTCCTAATTAGGGCTCCTTCACCATACCTTATTTTTGAAAGTGACTGACCATTTCTGTTCCTGCCTTGATTTCCCATAAAATCCCCTCTTGTGTCCAATTATGCGGGGGAATTGGACCTCTTTCCCAAATATATGCCTCCTTTATTCTTTCCCCAAAGCCCTTAATTTCTGTTGAAAGATGGGAAACAGGTCTACCAGCACGCAGCACACTGCACCCTCATTTATATAATGTCCTGGCTGAAAAGTTACCTTTATAAAATGTATGTTGGAACTCTTTTCTGGGAACTTGGAGGACAACTGCTCTGTCTTTTTTAGAATATGATGGTCCCTTCAGGTAAGAACTGAAATGGAGGCAGCCCTTGAGCCAAAGAGCATGCAGCCAGGTGGAAATGAAGCCCAGGTAGAACATGATGTAAGGGTTCTACTGATGGAGCTTTTCAATTAGGAAAGCCAATATATTCCTTTCATTGCTTATGTTTGTTAGGATTGCTTTTTCTCTTACTGGTAACCAAAATCTTTAACTCATCTCTTGGCAGTGGCTTTCTCCAACTTTATTTCTTATATACAATTGTATGAGTTCATGACCTTAAGTATTAAATAATGTAAAGTATTAAAAATAACTGCAGGGCTGGGGTTGTGGCTCAGTGGTAGAGCGCTCACCTAGCATGTGGGGGGCCTGGGTTCGATCCTCAGCACCACGTAAAGATAAAAGGCATTGTGTACAACTAAAATAAATAAATAAATATTAAAAAAATACCTTCAAAAAGAATCTCCACTGTTTTATGTATAGTCCCTAGTTTTCCAACTTTATTCATTTCTCCACCTCACCTTTATTTAAATAACAATAATCAGACATCTAAAAACAGGTGTGGACAAATTAATATAAAATCATTTCAATACTTCCACAGATAGAAAGGGTCAATAAGAAATTCTAAACTTTTAAAAAAGAGATCAAAGTCAGCATGCCTTTCACTTGTCTGGATTTACATATACTTAAGGAGCAAAATGGAATCCTGAAGGCACAAAATGAAGCAAGTAACTAGGTGTTGGTGGATAGGTGACTTGGAGGACTGACATCACGACAATTTCTTCCTCTTCTTGCATTTATGTAGGTGGTTGTTGAGGTACAATTCAGTCAGGAAATGGAGGCCCACTTGGGAGTTTTTTCTCACCCTTTATTATACCAAGAAGGACCCAGCGCAGCTAAGGGAACCATCATCATGAAGTGGGCAATGCAGACTGTTGCTGCCTGAAGCGATGGCCGCATGGAGCAACAAAGCCGCAGGAATAAGTTCAGAGGCAGACTGGAAATGAACAGGCTCTTTATTCTGCCAACTTCTCTCTCTGGCTCCAACAACACCCCAACACGCAATCCACACTCCTCCAACTACCACAAAATGGAACGGACCTGATCCACAATCCCCCGGGCCTCACGAGATCATGCAAATGGCGCTGACCCGATCCACAATGTCCCAGGCCAGGTCTCACGAGACCATGGAAGATGGTAATGCTTATGGCTCACAGCTAACCACAATCTTAGCTATCTCCTTAATTCGGGCTCCTACATTTCCCCCCTTTTTGTTTTAAAAGAGGGGATGCTCTAGGACATCCATATGCAACCAACATTCTTACCTGTCATCAGATAATCAAGGCTGTGCCCTTGACTCCTGTCTTAGGTTGATATGTCGGCCACATGAGACTGTCCTGTGCGACTGCGCCTGTCTTAGGTTGTCACCCTCTGGAGATCTTACCCGTCATTGGCTGCCAGCCATCCAATGGAGCCCTTCAGGATCGACTGTGTATGATGACTAACAGCCGTCCGATTGTGAGGAGATGCTGTGGCTTTAAGCAATAAGCCTTCTGCTGACGAGCCAAGTTGCATAGCACATCAAATTCTTTAAACAAATCAGCTGCCCTGAGTTCTATCAAGTAACACACTGAGTTCTCTAGACAAATACCCGCAAGGCATTGTTCCGTAAAGTCCCAAACAATGAAAGATCAAAATGTCCACTTGTTATAACACATTGATCTAGGAGGCCCCATGCATGCAGAGCAGAGGCCACACTGCTGGTGAGGTTGATTGATGTTTGAGCAGCAGGGATGCTTGCAGCTGTAGCAGCAGTCATCTTTTTTATGTCTAGACAATGCCACTGGCAAATCTTCAGGGCCAGCTACCTAGAAACTCAAGCATCAATTATTAAAGGAAAGGCAGTGCTATTCCAGCACTGAGGCAAGAGGCAAGTTGTCAAACTAAAAAATAGAATTATTAGATTAGAAGATTAAAGTTGGTTTCTGCTCACACACATTGCTGCTTGAGCTCCCACAAACATAAGCTGGCAAAATATCATATTCAGAACAAAACAAAGAAAGACTGAGGGTATTTACTGCATTAAAGATAGATTAAAGAAAAGCTAAAGGCACTTTGGAAAAATAATTTGTTAGCTGGAATCCTCGAGTCTCTGCATACACAGCAATCCTTTACCTGTTGAAATAATTCAAATTAATCAGCTATTAAACAAATGAAGTTAATAACAAACAATCCTATGTCAAAACACCAAAATATCAGGTTATACAGCACTAGTCATATTCTTCGCTAAAGAGAAATCCCAGGGACACCTATAAATCAAAATTGAAAGTACCTTCACTTATAAAATTATTTACCTAAATTGAATACTCTTAAAGTAAAATGAATTAAAGCTATTTGGATCAATATATATATATTTTCATAAGCGCTTTGTTATTTGTGACGTCACACTGGACAGACGCACAAACATACAAACATATATTTGTGATGTCACATTAACATGAAATGTAGACAAATGCACAGACATAAAGACATATATAAAAAGTGCACTCTCTTTAGTGCACACTAAAGATAGATCTCCACATCCTGGCCGGGAGGAATGACACTTAAGTTGTGAAATATTTTGAAGGACTCTTTTAAGGGAATCATTCCATACCTTCATCTTGGTCCTCTTGATTTTGTACTTTTTTTTTTTTTTTTTTTATTAATCTTGATTCCTCAACAACTTCATCTTGATCCTTTTGATGTTGTACCTGCTTTATTAATCTAGATGGTATCCATATTGGAGAGGATTTGTGCTTTGGAAAAACACAAACAGATCCTCTCTCCCAAATTAATACTGGATCTGGACCCTTCCATGTACCTGAAAGAACATCCTTCCAGTAAACCAAAGGTTTATGTTGTTGGGTGTGGGTTCCAATGTCTGTCTCCAGCAGAATAACCATTAGAGTCTAAAGTTAAAAAATTTAAGGTAAACAAGGCAACTGCCAATCTGTCCCTAGGACTTTTCCAATTTCCTTCTTTTTGTTTTAATAACATAATTTTCAGTGTGCGGTTTGCTCTTTCAATAATGCCTTGACCCTGAGGATTGTATGGGATGTCTGTTTTATGGGATATATTGAATTTTGCTCAAAACTGTTTGAAAGATGAGGACGTATATGCAGGGCCATTATCTGTTTTAAGCATTTTGGGGATGCCCAATGCAGCAAAAGCTTGCAAACAATGAGACGTAACATCTTTAACTTTTTCTCCAGAATGTAAGGAAGCAAAAATCATGCCTGAGCATGTATCTATGGTCACATGAATAAATCGCAATTTTCCAATACTTGGCTCATGAGTAACATCCATCTGCCACAAATGATTCGGCATTAATCCTCTAGGGTTAACACCATAATGAGGATTGGGCAAATGTGTCATACAAGATTTACAATCTTTTACAATTGTTCTGGCTTGCTCCTTTGTGATTTTAAACCTACGCTGCAAGGTGGTGCTATTGATATGAAACTGGGAGTGAAATAAAGTAGCTTGCTGGAGCTCTGAAAGTATAAAGATTTTTGGGTAAGGTCATCAGCCTTTTGATTACCTTCGTGGAGGGGACCAGGCAACTTGGTATGTGCTCTAATATACCCTACGAATAGAGGTTCTTTTGTTGCCCACAAAAGTTTTTGTATTTGATAAAACAATTTAAAGGCTGGAGTATGAGGTGCTATTGGTCCTGCTAGCTCTAATTTTGGGACGGCATGTACAGTATAGTGGCTATCTGAAAAAATGTTCATGGGCTGTTCTCTAAAATTTTCCAGAGCTCTTACCACAGCTTCCAGTTCCACTAATTGAGCTGATTTGTGTGTAGTTGTGTAAGTCATATTTTCTATTTTAGTGACTACTGCAGCAGTACCATTTGAGGACCCATCTGTGAATACATTTAATGCCTTAGGAATAGGTTGATTTTTTATTACCTGTGGAAATATAATAGGATGATTGGTACAAAAAGATAATATAGAAGACTTAGGAAGATTATTATCAAAATTTGAGAAGTATAGCATCTAGCTATAGCCCAATCATTATCAATGAAGCATAAATATTCAATCTGTGATGATGAATAGGGAGTAATAATAGTAGCAGGGTGAATGCCAAATATTTTAGTAGAAGTCTTAAGTCCTTGAATAATAAGTTTAGCCACCATGGAGGTATAAGACTCAATTATATTTTTAGGAGAGATGGGCAAATGTATCCATAATAAAGGCCCTTGTTGCCAAAATACTCCTGTGGGTGTATATTGGGAAGAAATAATAATCAATATCAGCAGTTGAGTTAAATCAAATCTATCACAATGAGCTCCTTCGATGGCTTTTTCTACTACCTTTAAATCTTTCCTAGCATCAGGAGTCAATGTTTGCAGTGAAAATGGATCAGGGTCCCCACAAAGGATGTCAAATAAAGGTTTTAGTTGGCTGGTAGTGAGGTTTAGTGTAGGGCGAAGGCAATTAATATCTCCCAGCAATTTTTGAAAGTCATTGAGAGTGGCCAAATGCTCCTTATTAATCAATATTTTTGAGGCCTAATAAAAGTGTCCATAATTTGGAATCCTAGATATAATATTGGAGATCTAATTTGAACCTTTTCCTTAGCAATGTTTAGTCCATATCGTTTCAAGTTTTCTGATATATCACTAAATGTGGTGAATAAGACTTCTTGATTAGGATGAACAAGCAAAACATCATTCATATAATGGAGGCATATAAGTTCTGGGTATTTATTTTTGATAGGCTGAATAACTTTATCTACATAGATTTGACACATAGTGGGGCTATTAGCCATTCCCTGCGGCAAAACTTTCCATTGATATCTCTGATCAGGGCCATTATTGTTAATAGAAGGAACTGAAAAAGCAAACCTGGGGGTATCCAGAGGGTGTAAAGGAATAGAAAAGAAACAATCCTTTATATCAAGAGTAATAAGATGGAAATTTTTTGGAATAGCTACAGGATTAGGAAGTCCAGATTGAGTAGGGCCCATGATTTGCATGGTTTTATTAATTTCTCTAAGATCATGTAACAATCACCATTTTCCTAATTTTTTCTTGATCACAAATATGGGAGAATTCCAGGGAGAGGTGAAGGTTCTATATGTCCTGCTTCTAGTTGTTCCTGAACTAGTAGCTGGGCTGCTTGTAATTTCTCTTTAGATAGGGGCCACTGAGGGGCCCACACTGGCTTTTCAGAAAGCCATGGTATTTTCAAAATTATTTTCTCAGTGGCCCCGAAAAAAAAATATCTTTTTCCTTTATGGTAATGATTACTCTTAGGGTTAAGATTACTCTGTACTTTTTGAAAATGATTTCTTTTAGGATTAAGATTACCCTGTACTTTTTGATAATGATTTCTTTTAGGGTTAAGATTACCCTGTCGATTTTCACATTTAACACCTGCAGGCTTGGTTGCAAGGTGTACTCCCATTTGTTGCAAAATATCTCTTCCCCATAAAGTAACCGGTAGGTTAGGTAAAACATAAGGCTGAAATGTTCCTTTATGCCATTCATCATCCTCCCATTTTGAAATTACCGCACTTTTCTCTGGGAGGTTATTATATCCCAAGCCTCTTAAACTGGTTGAAGCTTTTTGCAGAGGCCAGTGCTTGGGCCATTGCCATAGATTAATGATGGACAAGTCAGCTCCAGTATCTATCAGTCCTTCCATCTCTATTCCTTGGATTTTTATTAGGCCTTGGATTGTTCATAGGCCTCCATGAACAATCCTACCCAGCAAGCCATAGGTCCCGAGTCAGTGGAACAAAATCCTCTATTGTTCCTTTTTTGAGGCATACTCATTTTAAATGAATTGTGTAAATTGGGAAGGAGAAGCAACTGAGCAATTCTATCTCCTTGATTAACAGAACTTATACTTTGGGGTGAGCTAAGCATTATTTTTATTTCCACTTTGTAGTCTGAGTTTTTTACACCTGGGGTCACTTGCAAACCTAATAAGCTTTTAGGACTTTGCCCGAGAATAAGTCCTATAGTCCCTGAGGGAAGAGGTCCCCTGACACCTGTGGGAATCAGTTGAACCCCCATTTCAGGTGTTAACACTATTCGGGCGGTGGAACAGAGGTCTAATCCTGCATTTCCTCCTGTTCCTCTGGTGAGGGAGTGAATGGGTAGTAGGGATTTTGTCGAGGAAGCATCTGAGTGGATGCTTGAGGATACTCCTCCTCCAATGCCTCGTACATTTGCGGGCCCCAGGGCATTGGGCCCCATGCCCCATTTTTTGAATTCCTGAACAAATGATTTCCATAGATGTCAAATTTTGAATGGCATTTATTGGCTCAATGATTTCCCTTTTTACACCTGGGGCAGCGGCCTGGGACACGGTATGAGCTTGGTCTTATTTCTCTTTGGGGATTTTGCCTAGAATTGCCTGATTTATTATGATAATTTTTCCTGGAATATCCTGATTGATTATAATGTCTAGGTTGAGCCCTTGTGAAATTTTGAGGGGACGCACCTCTCATTGCGGCTGCAATCACATATCCTGTGACAAAGGCGTCATTTATATCTTTACATTGTTGTATATATACGGAAAGATCCTTTTTATTTCTCCATGGCCTGATGGCTTCCTGGCAGTATTTATTAGCATTTTCATATGCTAATTGAACAACTAATGGCATAGCTTGATCAACGTCTCCAAACACTCTCCCTGTAGTTCTCAAAAGTCGATCAGCAAAGTCAGCATATGGCTCATTAGGTCCTTGAATCACTTTTGACAAGCTACCTTGTAGATCCCCAGGTCCTTGTACAGTTTTCCATGCCTCTTAAGCAGCTGTGTTTATCTGAGCATATACACCAGGGTCATAATTTTTTTGAGCCTTTAAGTCTGCGAATTGCCCTTCTCCTGTGAGCATTTCTATATTATGGTCTCCAAACCCTGCAGCTGCATTTCTTTTAGCCATTTCTATACAAAGTTCTTGAAATTGCAATTGCCAAACCAAGTATTGCCCCCCACTTAATGCTGCTTTACATAGACTTTTCCAGTCTGAGGGGGTTAAGCTAAAGGTGTTAAGGGACTCCAGCATACTCAACGTGAAAGGAGCTTGGGGCCCATTAGTCATTACTGCCTCTTTGAGATTTTTTATTGTTTTGAAATCTACTGACTGGTGGACCCTCTGTCCATTTTTTTTTTTTTTCAAATACTGGCAGTTCCCAATGTGTCTGTGAGTTACCATCGAGAGCACATAAGCGCTCAGAAAGACTTTTTATTTCTGTTTCTAGGGTATGCAAACGCCTAGAAATACCCTTCATATTTTCTATAATGGATTCCACCTATGGGGGAGTAGAGGACAAATATGGTTCCTCTACTTGATGGTTCTTTTTCTTGGTCTTTTTTAGTTTCTTTTTCCTCATTTTCTCAGGATCACTTTTACTAGATTCCTCACTACTGCTAATTTCACTGACAGCAATATCCTGAGTCCCAGGTTCCATGAAGAGCAAGTATTCTTCAGCTATCTCCAATAACTCCCGAATAGCTCTATCAGCTTGGATTTTTGTCATTTTTGGGACTCTTCTAATACTCTCTTTACTGGTCTTAGTTGACCCAGTGGAAGCTACGCTTTCTTGATCACTTTCACTTTTTTCTAAATCCTCCTCACTGACAACGGAGTCAGGTATATCAAGGATTCTTTCCATAACCTCTATCACTTGGGATTTAGTTATAGTCGAACCCATCTTTAGAGACCTTTCAGTTCTTACCTGTCCGCTCCGACGTCCCCATATAGGCCACCACCTGTTGCTGCCTGAAGCGATTGCCACTTGAAGCAACAAAGCCGCAGGAATAAGTTCAGAGGCAGACTGGAAACGAACAGGCTCTTTATTCTGCCAGCTTCTCTCTCTGGCTCCAACAACACCCCAACACGCAATCCACACTCCTCCAACCACCACAAAATGGCACGGACCTGATCCACAATCCCCCAGGCCAAGTCTTGCGAGACCAATGCAAATGGCGCCGACCCGATCCACAATGTCCCGGGCCAAGTCTCACGAGACCATGGAAGGTGATGCTTATGGCTCACAGCTAACTGCAATCTTAGCTATCTCCTTAATTAGGGCTGCTGCAGCAGACCACGTTCTTTTTCTCTTGGTGCGGCCAGATGTGTCTGACACGAACCTCAGGAGTCTTTATGGAAATGCATTCTACCTTTTTTTCTCAAGTTTCCATTAGCTCACCACCTCAGCCCCAGTGCTGGGTGAGATGACCCATTGTGAGCTGGAGACCTCGCCTACTGCCATCTTTTTGCTGAAGTGAGTTGAAGTCACCAGGTACATGGAGTTGAATTTTTAAAAACATTTAAAAATTCATTCTAATTAGTTATACATGACTGTAGAATATATTTATGTACTGTGATGTATCATATATAAATGGAGTATAATTTTTCATTTTTATGATTGTACATGCTGTAGAATCATGTTGGTCATATATGTACATATATATACATAAGGTAACCATGTCTGTTTCATTCTATCCTTCCTACACTCTACCCCCTTTTGTCCTTTCCCTCCCCTTTATCTAATCTATAATACCTCTATTCTTCCCTAGCCCCCAACCTTATTGTAAATTAGCATCCACATATCAGAGAAAACATTCAGCTTTTGTTTTGGGGGGATTAGCTTATTTCACTTAGCATGATATTCTCTAGCTCCATGCATTTACCGACAAATGCCATAATTTCATTCTTTAAATCTGAGTAATATTCCATTGTATGAATGCACCACATTTTTTATGCATTCATCCATTGAAGGACACCTAGGTTGGTCCCATAGTTTAGCTATTTTGAGTTGAGCTACTATAAACATTGATGTGTATGCATGACTGCAATATGCTGATTTTATGTCTTTTGAGTATAAACCAAGGAGTGGGGTAGCTGGGTCAAATGGTGGTTTCATTCCAAGTTTTCTGAGGAATCTCCATACTGCTTCCCATAATGGTTGCACCAAATTGCATTCCCACCAGCAATGTATGAGTGTAGCTTTTCCCCCACATCCTCGCCAACATTTACTACTGTTTGTAGTCTTAACAATTGCCATTCTGACTAGAGTGAGATGCAATCTTAGGGTAGATTTAATTTGCATTTTTTAATTGCTAAAGATGTTGAATGTTTTTTCATATATTTGTTTATCAATTGTATTTCTCCTGTGAAGTGTCTGTTCAGTTCCTTAGCCCATTTATTGATTTTGGGTTATTTGGTTTTCTTGGTGTTAAGATTTTTGAGTTCTTTATATATCCTGAAGATTAATGCTCTATCTGAGGTGCACGTAGTAAAGATGTTATGTGGAGTTGAGATTTTGGAGCTACACAGCCCAAAGACCTCCTACAGGTTCTCTCTTCACTTTGTTACTCTTCACTTCAGACTTGGATGAAGTTTCCTGTGCTGGTTTTCAGAGGGACCAAATATGCCACTCAGAATTGTCAGGGTTACCTACAGCTAAAGGGAAGCGGGAAGCATGAAACAGGAAACTGGGCAAGTTTATCTCCCCTTTTTTGGGCTGTGCCCAGATATGCTTTCTCCTTGTAATAATTCTAAAGGTGGTTAAATTACCACAGCAAGCAAAATACCAGCGGAACAATTTGCTCCTCTTTAATTTCAACACAAAGCACACTACTCTGCACTCTAAATTGCCCAAATTCCTGTCTCTTAATAACTCTCACGTCCTTAGGTCTGACTCTACCAAATAGAATATTAGAGCATCAACATTTGTCCCAGGATCTGTTTTCTAGAGGAACAAGTAGGATGTAAGCTCATGAACATCAGAGGGAAAAAAAGACAAGGTACTGGTGTAAGGATCAGACTGCTAAAATGTGATTACACTGAGCTTTAAGAAAATGGAGCAAATAGATATCTTATGGCTTATATATTTCACATTCTAGTTCATCATCATGGAGCAATTGGAAGTTTGGAGCTAATGACAAAGCTATTGACCATGTATCTAAATTATCTTCTGACCCTACATCTTTTCATAGATATCTTTTATTTTTTTCTGTTGAACAACTAAAAACCTCATATTCTTGTATAGCTGAGGAGTGCAGTTGATATTCAAACTCCAGTTCTCATCTTTTCCACCTACCATCGTGTCTCCATTGTTTAACAATCCCTGATCTATGGCAGTATGCTTATTAAGAAAAAGAAATCAAAGTTTTCTCTGGCAAAAATCCATTTTTAATGATATCAAAATAGTTCCAGAGATTTTTTTTTATTAAATTCTCACATATTGTATCAACAAAATCTGAGTTTTCCACAACTAAATGTCAAGCTTATTAAAATATGTCTTCTAAAGTACATAAGGTATGTCTCCTAATGTGCTGGCAAATTACATTTTTTATTTGGTTTGCAAATTGGCAATGTAGCAAGCAGATATGCTCTCAGAATTAAAAATTCCCCTTCTCCAGGAAAACACTGATTGTATTTGGCTGTAACAACAAGTTACCCCAAGGTCAAGACCCTCAGCTACCGGGTTCCTGAATACAAACCAATTGCTGGCAAGCGTGGATCTAAAATTAGACAGTTGGCAACTGCCTGACCTCAGAGCCTCTCAGCCATCCTCTCTGAATTTACCTTCCCTCCCGTGGCAAACAATTAATCTGTCTTTTTTGGGGACAGAGGTGAAGACCCCTTCCTTTGATGTTATATATTTATATTCTTGTTACTTGTTTTCTTCTTTCTGATTCCTCAATGCTTTTCATTGGTCTGTGATTTGATCACATTTGTTAATAGTATCAGTATCCTGGCATGACATTTTTTTTTATTCTAATTTGTTATATATGACAACAGAATGCATTACAATTCATATTATACATATAGAGCACAATTTTTCATATTTCTGGTTGTATACAAAGTATATTCACTCCATGGGTGTCTTCATATGTGTGCTTCGGATAATGATGTCCATCTCATTCCACCATCATTTCTAATCCCCTGCCCCAATCCTTCACCTCCCTCCCCTTTGTCCTATCTAGAGATCATCTATTCCTCCCATTCTCTCCCTCCCTACCCTGCTATGAATCAGCTTCCTTATATCAGAGAAGACATTTGGCATTTGGTTTTTTAATATTGGCTACCTTCACTTAACATTATATTCTCCAACTTCATCCATTTACCTGCAAATGCCATGATTTTATTCTCTTTTATTGTTGAGTAATATTCCATTATGTATATATACCAAATTTTCCTTATCCATCACCTACTGAAAGGCATCTAGGTTGGTTCCACAATTTAGCTATTGTGAATTGTGTTGCTATAAACATTAATGAGGCTGTGTCCCTGAAGTATGCTGTTTTTTAGTCCTTTGAGTACAGACTGAGGAGAGGGATAGTTGGGTCAAATGATAGCTTCATTCTCAGTTTTCCAAGGAATCTCCATACTGCTTTCCATAATTGCTGCACCAATTTGCAGTCCCACCAGCAATGTATGAGTTTGCCTCCCCCCCCCCCACATCCTCACCAACACTTATTGTTGTTTGTATTCTAAACAGCTTCAATTCTGACTGGAGTGAGATGAAATCTTAGAGTAGTATTGATTTGCATTTCTCTAATTGCTTGAGATATTGAACATTTTTTGTATCTTTGTTGATTGATTGTATATCATCTTCTAAGAAGTGTCTATTCAGGTCCTTGGCTGATTTATTGATTGGGTTTTTTTTAATTTATTTATTTATTTATTTTTTTGGTGTTCAGATTTTTGAGTTCTTTATATACCCTAGAAATGAGTGCTCTATCTGATGTGCCAGTGGTAAAACTTTGCTCCCCAGATGTAGGCTTTATATTCGCCTCACTGATTGTTTCTTTTACAGAGAAGAAACTTTATAGTTTAAATCCATCCCATTTATTGATTCTTTATTTTAGTTTTTCCAATATAGGAGTCTTATTAAGGAATTTGGGGACTAACCTGACATTATAGAGATTAGGGCCTACTTTTTCTTCTATTAGATTCAGGGTTTCTGGTTAAATTCCTAGGTCCTTGATCCACATTTAGTTGAGTTTTGTGCATGGTGAGAGATAGGTGTTTAATTTCATTTTGTTGCATATGGATTTTCAGTTTTCCTAGCACCATTTGTTGAAGAGGCTATCTTTTCTCCAATGTATGTTTTTTGTGCCTTTGTCTAATGTAAGATAATTGTAATTTTGTGGGTTAGTCTCTATGTCCTCTATTCTGTACCATTGGTCTACATGTCTATTTTGGTGCCAATATCATGCTGTTTTTGTTACTTTTGCTCTGTAGTATAGTTTAAGGTCTGGTATAGTGATGCCATCTGCTTCACTCTTCTTGCTAATTATTGCTTTTGCTATTCTGGGTCTCTTATTTTTCCAGATGAATTTCATGACTGCTTTTTCTATTTCGATGAGGAATGCCATTGGATTTTGATTGGAATCGCATTACATCTGTATAGTGATTTTTGTAGTATGGTCATTTTGATAATATTAATTCTGCCTATCCAAGAACAATGCAGATCTTTCATTCTTCTGAAGTCTTCTTTGATTTCTTTCTTTAGGGTTCTGTAGTTTTCATTGTATAGGTCTTTCACCTCTTTTGTTAAGTTGATTCCAAAGTATTTAATTTATTTATTTATTTTTGAGGCTATTGTAAATGGGGTAGTTTTCCTTGTTTCCCTTTCAGAGGATTTGTCACTGATATACAGAAATGCTTTTGATTTATGGGTGTTGAATTTATATCCTGCTACTTTGCTGAGTTCATTTACTAGTTCTAGAAGTTTTCTGATGGAACTTTTTGGGTCTTGTAGGTATAGAAACATATCTTCAGCAAATAGTGCTAATTTGAGTTCTTCATTTCCTATTCATATCCCTTTAATTTCTTCCATCTGTCTAATTGCTCTGGCCAGTGTTTCAAGAACTATGTTAAATAGAAGTGGTAAAAAAGGGCAACCTTGTCTTGTTCCAGTTTTTAGAGGGAATGCCTTCAATTTTTCCCCATTTACAATGATGTTGGCCTGGGGCTTAGCATAGCATTTACGATGTTGAGATATGTTTGTGTTATTCCTAGTTTTTCTAGTGTTTTGAATAGGAATAGGTGCTGTATTTTGTTGAATGCTTTCCCTGCATCTATTGAGATGACTATAAGATTTTTATCTTTTAAGTGTATTGATGTGATGAATTATATTTACTAATTTCCCCATGTTGAAGCAACCTTGCATCCCTGGGATGAACCCCACTTGATCATGGTGCATTATCATTTTGATATGTTTTTGTATTTGATTTGCCAGAATTTTATTGTGAATTTTTGCATATATGTTCATCAGGGATATTGGTCTGAAGTTTTCTTTCTTTGATGTGTCTTTTCCTGGTTTTGGAATCAAGGTGATTTTGGCTTCATAGTATGAGTTTGGAAAAGCTCCCTCTTTTTCTATTTCCTCAAATAAATTGAAGAGTATTGGTATTAGTTCTTCTTTAAAGGTCTTGAAGAACTCAGCTGTGTATCCATCCAGTCCTGGGCTTTTCTTTGTTGGTAGGCTTCTGATGGTGTCCTCTATTTCATTGCTTGATATTGGTCTGTTTAGATTGTGTATGTCATCCTGATTCAATTTGGGCAAATCATAAGACTCAAGAAATTTGTTGATGCCCTCGATATTATCTATTTTATTGCAGTACAAGTTTTCAAAGTAATTTCTAATTAATCTGTATTTCTGTAGTGTCCTGATATTACATTTTTCATCATGTATGTTAATAATTTGAGTTTTCTCTTTCCTCTTTGATAGCATAGCTAAAGCTTTGCCAATTTTATTTATTTTTTTCAAAAAAGCAACTTTTAAAACAAAAAGTTAATTTTTTTCAATTGTTCCTTTGTTTTTTTATTATCCAATCCACATAATTTATTCATATTTTGTTCATTGCCCCAATAATATTCTTTTTTAAATTTTTGTTTATAGTAGTATGTATTACAGTTCATACTATACATATAGAGCATCTTTTACATAAAACAGTTTGTATTCAAAGTATATTCACAGCATTCAAGTCTTCAGTCGTGCATTTAGAATAATGATATCTATCTTATTCAACCACTTTTTCCCCCTCCCCTTTGCACCCTCCCTTCCCCTCCCTTCCCTTTGACCATTATAGTGTTCCTCTAGACCTCCTATGTAACCCGACCCATCAATACTCTGAACCGGCTTCCTTATGTCAGAGGAAACATTTGGTATTTGGAATTTTGAGATTGACTGATTTCACTTAACATTATATTCTCCAACTTCATCCATTTACCTGTGAATGTCATTATTTTATTCTCTTATTGCTGAGTAAAATTCCATTGTGTATATATACCACATTTTCTTCATCCATTCATCTACCGAGGGACATCTAGGTTGGTTCCACAACCTAGCTATTGTGAATTGTGTTGCTATAAATATTGAGGTAGCTGTGTCACTGTAATATGCTTTTAAGTCCTTTGGGAACAGACCCAAAAGTGGGATGGCTGGGTCATAGGGTGGTTCCATTCCCATTTTCACAAGAAATCTCCAAACTGCTTTCCATAATGGTTGTACCATTTTGCAGTCCCACCAGCAATGTATGAGTGTGCCTTTTTCCCCACATCCTCTCCAACATTTATTGTTGTTTGTGTTCTTCATAGCTGCCATTCTGACTGGAGTGAAATGAAATCTTAGAGTAGTTTTCATTTGCATTTCTCTAATTGCCAGCGATGTTGAGCATATTTTCATGTATTTGTTGAATAATCGTGTATCTTCTTCTGAGAAGTGTCTTTGCAATTCCTTGGCCCATTTATCGATTGGATTATTATTATTATTTTTTTTTGGTGTCAGGTTTTTTGAGTTCTTTATATATTCTAGAAATTAGTGCTCTATCTGATGTGCATGTATTAAATATTTGTTCCCAGTTAGTTGGTTCTCTATTCACCTCACTGATTGTTTCTTTTTCTGAGAAGAAGCCTTTTAGCTTAAATCTATCCCATTAATTAATTCTTGGTAATAATTCTTGCACTACAGGATTCTTGTTAAGGAACTTGGAGCCTAATCCGACATGTTGGAAATTGTAGCTTACTTTTTCTTCTATTAGGTGTATTGCCTCTGGTCTAATTCCTAAGTCCTTGATCCACTTTGAATTGAATTTTGTGCATGGTGAGAGATACAGGTTTAATTTCATTTTGTTGCATATGGCTTTCCAGTTTTCCCAGCACCATTTGTTGAAGAGGCTATCCTTTCTCCGCTGTATATATTTGGTGCCTTTGTCTAATATAAGATAGCTGAAATTATATGTATTAGTCTCTGTGTCCTCAATTCTGTACCATTGGTCTACTGGTCTGTTTTGGTGCCAGTACCATGCTGTTTTTGTTACTATTGCTCTATAGTATAATTTAAAGTCTGGTATGGTGATGCCGCCTGCTTCACTTTTCCTGCTCAGGATTGCTTTAGCTATTCTGGGTTTCTTATTTTTCCAGATGAATTTCATGACTGTTTTTCTATTTCTTTGAGAAATGTCATTGGGATTTTGATTGGAATTGCATTAAATCTGTATAATGCTTTTGGTAGTATGGACATTTTGACAATATTAATTCTACCTATCCAAGAACAAGGTAGGTCTTTCCATCTTCTGAGGTCTTCTATGATTTTTTTCTTTAGTGTTCTATAGTTTTCGTTATAGAGGTCCTTCACCTCTTTCGTTAAGTTGATTCCCAGGTTTTTTTTTTTTTTTTTTTTTTTTTTTTTTGATGCTATTGTAAATGGAGTAGTTTTCTTCATTTCCCTTTCAGAGGCTTTGTCACTGATGTACAAAAATGCCTTTGACTTATGGGTATTGATTTTATATCCTGCTACTTTGCTGAATTCATTTACTAGTTGTAAAAGTTTTCTGGTAGAGTTTTTTGGGTCTTCTAGGTATATTATCATGTCATCAGCAAATAGTGCTAATTTGAGCTCTTCTTTTCCTATCTGGATCCCTTTAATTTCTTTCATCTGTCTAATTGCTCTGGCCAGAGTTTCAAGTACTATGTTAAAAAGCAGTGGTGAGAGGGGGCATCCCTGTCTTATTCCAGTTTTTAGAGGGAATGCTTTCAATTTTTCTCCATTTAAGATAATGTTAGCTTGAGGTTTTGCATAGATAGCTTTTATAATGTTGAGATATGTTCCTGTTATTCCTAATTTTTCTAGAGCTTTGAACAAAAAGGAGTGTTGTATTTTGTCAAATGCTTTTTCTACGTCTATTGAGGTGATCATATGGTTTTTATCTTTAAGTCTATTAATGTGATGTATTATGTTTATTGATTTCTGAATGTTGAACCAGCCTTGCATCCCTGGGATAAACCCCACTTGATCATGGTGCACTATCTTTCTGATATATTTTTGAATCTGATTTTCCAGAATTTTATTGAGGATTTTTGCATCTATGTTCATTAAAGATATTGGCCTGAAGTTTTCTTTTTTGGCTGTGTCTTTGCCTGGCTTTGGGATTAATGTGATATTGGCCTCATAGAAAGTGTCTGGAAGAGCTCCCTCTTTTTCTATTTCTTGAAATAATTTGAAGAGCATTGGTATTAGTTCTTCTTTGAAGGTCTTGTAGAACTCAGCTGTAAACCCAACAGGACCTGGAATTTTTCTTGTTGGAAGTTTTTTATTAGCGTCTTCTATTTCTTCACTTGAAATTGATTTATCTAAATTGTGTATAGTCTCCTCTTCCAGTTTGGGCAATTCATACAACTCTAGAAATCTGTCTATGCTTTCAGTATTTTCTATTTTATTAGAGTACAATTTTTCGAAGTAATTTCTAATTATCTCCTGTATATCTGAGGTGTTTGTTGTGATATTTCCTTTTACATCACAGATGCTAGTAATTTGAGTTTTTTCTCTTCTTCTTTTTGTTAGCATTGCTAGGGGTCTGTCAATTTTATTTACTTTTTCAAAGAACCAACTTTTGGTTTTGTCAATTCTTTGAATTGTTTCTTTAGTCTCAATTTCATTAATTTCAGCTCTGATTTTAATTATTTCCTGTCTTCTACTGCTCTTAGTGTTGATCTCTTCCTCTTTTTCTAGTGCTTTGAGGTGTGGTGTTAAATCCTTTATTTGTTGTTTTTTTCTTTTAATGAAGGAATTCAGTGCAATGAATTTTCCTCTTACTACTGCCTTCATAGTGTCCCAGAGATTTCTGTATGATGTATCAGCATTCTCATTTACCTCTAGGAATTTTTTAATCTTCTCCTTGATGTCTTCTTCAACCCCTTGTTCATTCAGTAGCATGTTGTTTAGCTTCCAGCTGTTGGAGTAGTTATTTTTATTTCTTGTATTATCATTGATTTCCAATTTCATCCCATTATGGTCTGATAGAATGCAAGGTAGGATTTCTATTTTTTTATATTTGCTGAGAGTTGCCTTGTGACAGAATATATGGTCAATTTTGGAGAAGGAGCCATGTGCTGCTGAGAAGAAAGTGTATTCGCTTACTGAGCGATGAAATATTCTATATATGTCCGTTAGGTCTAAGTTATTAATTGTTTTAACGAGGCCTAATGTTTCTTTATTTAGCTTTTGTTTGGATGATCTATCCATTGATGAAAGAGGTGTGTTGAAGTCCCCTAGAATAACTGTGTTGTGGTCTATTTTACTCTTGAACTTGAGAAGGGTTTGTTTGATGAATGTTGGAGCTCCATTATTTGGGGCATATAGATTTATAATTGTTATATCTTGTTGATGAATGGTTCCCTTAAGTAGTAAGAAATATCCATCTTTATCTCTTTTGATTAGCTTTGGCTTGAAGTCTACTTTATTTGATATGAGAATGGAAACCCCTGCCTGCTTCTGCAGCCCATGTGCGTGATAAGACTTTTCCCAGCCTTTCACCTTCAATCACTTGATGTCTTTTTCTATGAGGTGTGTTTCTTGTAGGCAACAAATTGTTGGGTTGTTTCTTTTAATCCAATCTGACAATCTGTGTCTTTTAAATGGTGAGTTTAGACCATTAACATTCAGGGTTATTATTGAGATGTGATTCTTATTTCCATCCATTTTTAAATGTATTATGGTAATTAGCTTGATTTGGGTTCTCCTCTGGTTGGTAATTCCTTTAGTTTACTATCTCTCTTTGTTGGTTTTCAATGTTATTTTTCTCTTCTTCTTCGTGGAAAATTTTGCCCAAGATATTCAGAAGTGCTGGCTTTGGAGTTGTAAAATCTTATAACTTTTGTTTGTTGTGGAAGGTTTTTATTTCATCTTTGAATCTAAAGCTCAATTTTGCTGGATATAAGAATCTTGGTTGACATTCCTTTTCTTTCAGAGCTTGAAATATGCTATTCCAGGATCTTCTAGCTTTTAAGGTCTGGGTTGAAAAATCTGAGCATAATCTGATCAGTTTCCCCCTATATGTAATCTGCTTCCTTTCTCTTGTGGCTTTTAGTATTCTCTCCTTGCCTAGTATATTAGGCAATTTCATTATAATGTGCCTTGGTGTGGATCTGTTGTGGTTTTGTACGTTTGTTGTTCGGTAAGCCTCTTGAACTTGGTTTTGCCATTCGTTCCTCATGTGTGGAAAATTCTGCTATTATTTCATTGAATAAATTACTCATTCCTTTGGTTTGAAACTCTGCACCTTCTTCAACACCAATCACTCTTAAGTTTGGTCTTTTTATGCTGTCCCATAATTCCTGAATGCTCTGTTCTTGTTTTTTACTTCTTTTGCCATGTCCTCTAGATTTTTCTCCAGGATAAATATTTTGTCTTCATTATCTGAGGTTCTTTATTCCAGGTGATCTAATCTGTTGGTGATGCTTTCAATTGAGCATTTAGTTTGGTTTATTTCTTCTTCCATTTCCAGAATTTCCGTTTGGTTTTTCTTTAGAATATCTATCTCCCTATTGAAGTAATCTTTTGCTTCTTGTATTTGTTTTTGGAGATCTTTGTCAAAATGTTCTTTTACCGCCTCTACTTGCTCTCTCATCTCATTTTTTATTTCAATCTTAAGATCCATAAACATTTGGAATATTTAATTTCTAAATTCCATCTCTGGCATTTGACCAACTGTGCTTGCCATGGAATCAAATGAGGGAGCCTGTTGGTTGGTTTCAGCCACTTTCTTCCTTTGCTTCTTCATATTGCTTGTGTGTGTATTCTCCTAGCACTGTGGGAACTTGCCTATTTCGATTTCACCTTCTAGCCTTATGTTTCTCCTGTGGTACAATGCTGTCAGGTCCCCTTATAAATACCTTACAATTTAAGCTCTAACACTTTCTTTACAACAAATCCCAGTTTGATCACAATGTACAGATTTAGTTAACCCAGATATTGTTTCCAATTTACTCTGTATGCTTGCGTTGGGGTTTACAGTTTCAGTATTGGATACAGAGATGATATGTTTAGGAAGAAGCAAGTGAGATTACTGAGATGTTCTTTCTTA
This sequence comes from Tamias sibiricus, assembly GCA_025594165.1. NCBI lineage: Eukaryota > Metazoa > Chordata > Mammalia > Rodentia > Sciuridae > Tamias > Tamias sibiricus. The sequence continues at coordinate 102,243,872 of CM046666.1, forward strand.
GGAAGTGTAGAATTCTATAGTAGAATTCTATAGAAGTGGTTTAATATCAGCAGACAGGAGAGAAAAGAGAATGGAGTGAGCAATTTAGAGGAAAAATGATTTGTATATAAACCCAACTTATTTAGCCTTTGAGAGAAGAAAGATAAAGGAAGATGGAAAAGAAAAAATAAAAAGGAACAATGCGAGATAATAAAGAATTAAGAATTATTGTAAGAGAGAGGAGAGAGAAACTGAGTCAAGAAAAATAGAGATTCAACTATATATAACACCGCTTTTCTGTATATTTCAATTGCCCCAGGCCTAGAAGTCCCAATTTCTGCGTATACCTTGTTTTCACCTCTGATGAGTACACAATGACAGGGTGTAAGTAGATGAGGGCAGAAGAGACTAAAGTGAGAAGGAAGAAAGGAAAGAGGAACACAGACACACAAATAATCCCACTATCAAACAGAACAAAAACAAAAACAAACAAACAAACAAACAAACAAACAAAACAGAGTTGGAGTTTAAGCCAGTTGACTTGGACCACGCCCAGACAGTCACAGTAGAGTCTAGTGTGCAGCTTTGACCAGCGGCAGATTGGCACCAAGGAATAATGGCTGGGGGGTGGGGGGTGTCAGTACGTGAATAGCATCAAGAGAGCATTCATCCAAAAGGCATGCATTCCCCACGCCCGCCCCCGGTTATAACTCTTGTGGTTGCTGCGCTGGTTGGGCTGCCTGTGCACGTCTCACCAGGTGTTTGCTGTTCTCGAGGCTCTGGATCGTTCCTTGGATGCCTGCAACTGTTTTTCTTCTCCGTTTCTTTGTCCCGGTCAGCCGCAGCCCTTCTCCAAAATGGCGGCGCCTTCCCTGATCCCGACAGCAGTATCCCTGTCCTGTGTGTCACTCTGATGTGTGCAGGTCCCTTTTGGCAATTTACTTGAAAGAAGTCTGTGAGGCCGCTGCTCGCGTCTGGCTCTCTTCGCTGTTTTTTGCCGTGGTCTGCACTTCCCTTACTGCAATGCTACCACAGCAGCTGCGACATTAATGTTGGTTCGGCCTGTGGGCAGCTGGCACTGGAGTCTGTGCTTCAGTGGTGTGGAGTTTCTTGTATTTTCACCGTCTGTATGTGCGCGGATGTCTCAGCTCCCTTCCATTTGCAGGAATGTTGCTAAGAACGCGTTCAATCTTCCCGATAAGCCTGTTTTATTGCCGGTCTCCCGAGCGTGCTTCTCTGCTGTCCGCCATCATTTTTCCACCCAATCAGGATCATTCTTTTGGTTTTGATTTCATTGATTTCAGCTCTGATTTTAATTATTTCCTATCTTCTACTGCTTTTGGTGTTAATTTGTTCTTTTTCTAGGGCTTTGAGATGTAATGTTAGGTCATTTATTTATTGACTTGTTTCTTCTTTTAAGGAATGAACTCCATCCAATGAACTTTCCCCTGCCTTCATAGTGTCCTAGAGATTTTGATATGTTGTGTCAGTGTTCTCATTTACCTCTAAGAATTTTTTAATCTCCTTCTTGATGTCTTTTGCAACCCATTGTTCATTCAGTAGCATATTATTTAGTCTCCAGATGTTGGAGTAATTTTTTTTTTATTTTGTTATTGATTTCTAATTTCATTCTATTATGATCTGATAAAATGCAGGGTAGTATCTCCACTTTTTGTATTTGCTAAGAGTTGCTTTGTGGAATCCATAAGCTGCTGAGAAGGAAGTGTATTCACTTATTGAAGGATGAAATATTCTGTATATGTCAGTAAAGTCTAAGTGATTAATTGTATTATTGAGCTCTATAGTTTCTTTGTTCAGCTTTTGTTTGGAAGATCTAACCAGTGGTGAAAGAGGTGTGTTAAAGTCACCCAAGATTATTGTGTTGTGGTCAATTTGACTCTTGAACTTGAGAAGAATTTGGTGAACATAGATGCTCCATTTTGGGGGGGCATATATATTTATAATTGTTAAGTCTTGTTGGTGTATGATTCCCTTGAGCAGTATGAAATGTCCTTCTTTATCCCTTTTGATTAACTTTAGCTTGAAGTCTACTGTATTTGATAACGAGGATGGAAACCCCTGCTTACTTCTGCAGTCTATATGGGTGGTATTATTTTTCCAACCTTTCGCCTTCAGTCTGTGTATGTCTTTTTATATGAGAGGAGTCTCCTGGAGGCAACATATTGTTGGGTTCTTTTTTTAAATCCAGTCTGCTAGCCTATATCTTGGTGAGTTTAGGTCATTAACGTTCAGGGTTATTATTGAGACATAATTTATATTCCCAGCCATTTTTGTTTATTTTTGGTATTTAACTTGACTTGGTTTCTCCTTTGATTAGTTTTTCCTTTAGTGTAATACCTCCCTCTGCTCATTTTCATCATTGTTTTTCATTTCCTCTTCATGGAATATTTTGCCAAGGATGTTTTGTAGTGCAGGTTTTCTAGCTGTAAATTCTTTTAACTTTTGTTTATCATGGAAGGTTTTTATTTCATCATCAAATCTAAAGCTTAAGTTTGCCGTATACAAGATTCTTGGTTGGCATCCATTTTCTTTCAGAGCTTATATATGTTGTTCCAAGATCTTGTAGTTTTCAGGGTATGAGTTGAAAAATCTGCAGTCATCCTAATTGGTTCCCCCATATGTAATCTGATTCCTTTCTCAGGTGGCTTTTAATATTCTCTCCTTATTTTGTACGTTAGGCATTTTTATTATAATATGCCTTGGTGTGTATCTGTTGTGATTTTGTACATTTGGCATCCTGTAAGCTTCTTGCATTTCGTTTTCCAATTTATTCTTCATGTTTGGAAAGTTTTATGATATTATGTCATTGAATAGATTGTTCATTCCTTTGGTTTGGAACTCTATGCCTTCCTGTATTCCAATAACTCTTAAGTTTGGTCTTTTTATGCTATCCCATTATTCTTGAATGTTCTGATCATGGTATTATGGTTTCTTACCATTTTCACTGTGTGGTCTACATTATTTTCAAGATTATATATTTTGTCTTCATTGTCTGAGGTCTTGTCTTCCAGGTGGTCTATTATGTTGGTGATGCTTTCAATTGAACTTTTAATTTGGTTTATTGTTTCTCTCATTTCAAAGATATCTGTTTGGTATTTTTGTTTAGAACCTCTATTTCTCTATTGAAGTAATCTTTCGCTTCCTGTATGTGTTTATGTAGCTCTTTGTCAAAATGATCTTTTGCTGCCTGTATTTGCTCTCTTATATCATCCTTTAATTCACAGATAATTTTAATTATGTACATCCTGAACTCCTTCTCTGTCATTTCTTCTTCTGTGCTGGCTATAGATTCTAGTAATGTGGTATCTTGATTTGTTTGGAGTACTTTTTCCCTTGTCTTTTCATGTTGCTTATGTGTCTTCACTTCTGCCACTGTAAGTCCAAGGGTTACCATTTTTACTCTATGAGATTATAGTGCTCATGTAGGCTTCCACTAACTCTCCTTTGTGGGGATGACAATATTAACAGATCCCAGTACGAACAATGCATGACCTATAAAAACAATTCATTGTTATTAAGGTGTTTACAGTTTGGTCACAATGTACAGAAATGTTGAATTCAATTATTATTTATAATATAATCAGTAAGTTTGTAAAAGGGTTTACAGTTTCTGACGGTGGACAATAAACCAGTGGTGAGACATAGGATGATATGCTGAGAAGGTAGGAGGTGAGAATATAGAGTTATTATATCTTAGGAAGTGTGAAAGAGAAATCTAAAGAAGAGGGTTAGTAGCAGGAGAATAGACAGGAAGTAATTTTGTGTAGACAAGTTTGTGGAAGACAGTAGAGTACATAAAACAAGACACATGTATATATTAAGAAAACTAAAGTATGTTAAGATAGTAAAAATTGGAGGAAAAAAAAAGAAAGAAAAGAAAAGAAATATACTCCTCAGTTATAATATACTATTCAGATGTCCCAGTCCTCAAAATCCTAATTTATGCAAAGTACTTGGTTTCACTTATGTTAGGAATGTGAGGGCGGGAAAATATAGGGGGAGAAGAAAAAGAGAAAAAATAATCGAAGGAAGAAACCAGGATTGTTGATTATTTGGGTTGGAGAGCAGTCTCTTTCCTACTTCCCTTCTCATCCAGTGGGTGGGGTTGCCTGTTGTTAGCAGCTATCTCTGCTCTCAGGATGGTGAAGGCAATCAGGGTAGGAAGGCTGGTTCTGGTGCAGGGCACCTGGAAGTAATGTGTGGCACCTGCCAGTTCCTGAAGGGAGACTGCACCTCAATGATCTCTTTTTGGGCCCTCTCCTATGACGTGAGTGCCTGGTCCTATCTCTCTATCTTGCATCAAGATTTCCCATTTCCTGGTCTCTCTGTTAGTTTCCAAACTGTTACACCTCCTCTCTCTCCCTTACTAGTTCCCAATTAAGGTATCTCTCTCAGTGGGACTCCAGAGGATGGTGCCCTGGTCACACTGCGCACCCGACCCACTGAGAGCTGTTTTGTGTCAGGCAGTTGTTGTACCAGGTCACCGGCCGCTGGGGAGAGGTGAAAGATGAAAACCAGGTACCTGTCCAGCTGGAGTTCCAATCTGGGAGCTGCCCACACCAAAGATGGTGAGAAAGGTGACCCAGGATGGAGGCGGTTTCCAACGTTTCCAACATTGGGATGTCAGGTCGGGTGGGGGGAGGCAGGCAATGACATTGTGCAATGTATTCGGGGATGAGCTCTGTGGCATGCAGAGTTGTAGCTGTTGGCTGTCTTCCAAGCCTGCGGTGCAGGCAGACTACCGCACCTAGGGGACTATGGCAGTAGCTGCCAAGTTGCAAGATGGAGGCCACCAGAGAAGCCTTACGTTGGTAGATGGGGGTCCACAGGGGACTGGCCGCTGGTGTTCCTGTGGGTGGGTAGCAGATGGGTGTTCCGCATGGGAGCGATGTCTTGGCGTCTGGGAATTCTGCAGCGGTGCTAATGTGGTGATCCTGTTAAGGCACTGGAGAGTCACTGTGTGGGCTAGTAGCCAGGGGAGTCGGGAGACCTGCTTTAATGCTGAGGCGTGGATCCCTACGTGCAGGCACAGCTGCGATGATTTCTGCGTGAGAGCAGCTGTGGAGGTGTCCTTTGCCCCTCTCAGAGAAGCAGTATTTTCATTAGTTGAGACCCATGTCATGGAGCAACACGGGGTGCTTCCTCCCTGTGGCCCACTAACTTGGATCCTCCTGGCATGACACTTTAATGGTCATGGAATCCTGAACTCTTCCACTTCAACTTTCATATATAGTACCCTAGTGTTCTCAGTTGTTATTTTTTCAAAATATCCCCTGACCCTGGGATACATAAAGGCAGAAATTGTTCTCTAGGAGATAATTATGTCTTTTAACCATTCATGGGATTAGGGGAGGAAGGAGGGAATTAGAAGTATATTGTGTTTATCTGTGACAGACATTTTACTGTCACCTTTAACTTTTTAAAATTGTGAAAACTTTTCCTGGAGCATTGATCTTCAAATCAAAGAAATGTGAATATGTATTTCCTCTATCTTAATGAACATGTTCTCTTACACATGCATCTTTTAATAGTTCATAAGTCAGTGCAATTCTTAAAATATCTATCAAGAACTTTGCAATTATTTTGAGAATACTTGACTACTCATGTGAATAACTGAGAGAGATTAGTGATAAAAATAGTCAGTTTGGGGCTATGTTTTGATCACTTACTTAGTTAATTATAACTAATTATAGTGGATGATAGAAACATACTCATATCTAATGAAATACAATCCCTAAAAAATTGGTTATGTCTAAAATAAATCTTAGACAATATCTTATTTGTGAAAAAAAAAAATAAAAAACAAACAAACAAAAAAACACCTAAATTTTTTTTCCAAGTTCACAAGAAAGATAACAAGACCAGAGCTGGAAACCATATCACCTTAGGCTATGAATCTTATGTACTTGTTATCAAATTGTGCCACTTATCATTGGTAATATTCTTTTTCTGAAGCTAATAGAAATAATTTATCAATTTTCTCCAAATCACCTTGTCCAAAAATCATTTCTATGCAATACAACACACTCTCAAAATATATCAAAACCATAATAAAAGTCATTAGATACTAATGATAATGCACTGAAATAGATGCATAAGGGGCTCCCTAGGCACAAAGAACTGGTAGGATGAACACAAGCATAATAGGATAGGGAGTGCCATGGTAATATAATCAATTTATTCCTTTATTTTTAATAAATGGTTGGAACTTAATACTCTGTGGATACTAATCCAGAAATGTTGTATTATTTTAACATTTACGACTTAATTAAAACTTGCTTCTGAATATGCCCTAGTATATTTTATTTTTCTTACAGTTTCAGCTTTCAGGCAGTATGCAGAAATCATAAAATCTTAAATTGCAATCAACTGCACAGCAAACAACTTTTAAACATTCATTATCTGTGGTTCTTTCAAGAATTCTTACTTAGCTAAGAAAAATGATGTGGCCCAGATGCCCAATTTCAAAGCTGTTTTTAAAATTAAGAAAAAATATTGTGTAAAATAATGTTGGATTTTTATGGGAGAATGTTGATATATTCCATTTTGAATTTCTAGTTATGCATCATAATTAATTTGAAACACAAAGTTATTAAAAAACTACATAGTAAATGCAAACAATGAAACTGTCAAGTGAGTGTGGCAAAGCTGCAGCCCTGAGTGACCCTTGCTACTTTAGTTTTGGTATGAATGGTTCCTGAATGCTCCTTTTTCAAGTACAATGGATTCTCAGAAATTTAAAAACTCAGTAAGTTTTTTTGTAATTTTCAATGTCTACATGTCCAATTTCCATACTTATATAAAACAAATAAAATGAAAATCTTTTTAATTTAGAAAGTTCACTAAAACTGGATCAAGAAAATAACTTAATCTATAGCCTCACCTCTGTACTAATTTTAGTCCAAAATTATGATAATCCTTTTCCTAATTTTTCCTATTTTATTCTTCACATGATTGTGATGATCATATTCATACTGTGTTCATACATATGAACACATATATATCATATGTATGAACATATATATCATATGTAGCTTCTTTTACTAGATGATTATCTTCTTTTATTTATTTATTTATTTATTATTCTAAGTTGTTATAAATGACATCAGAATGCATTACATTTCATATTATACTTATAGAGCATATTTTTACATATCTCTGTATACAAAGTACATTCACACCATTCCTGTCTTCATACATGCACTTAGGGTAATGATATCCATCTCATTCTACCATCTTTTTTTTCACCCTTTTGCCCCCTCCCTACCCTCGCTCCCCATTGGCCATTCTAGTGTTCCTCTAATCCTCCTATGCTCCCTGTCCCAACCCCACTGTGAATCTGATTATCTTCTTTTATGTTGAGATTATTTTGTCAGATACTGCAAAGCCAGTATACCATAAATGATTTTCTTTACCATCTTCCTTTTTATTGTAAACATGTCCTCTTTCCTTCAAGTCATTGACCTTGGAGTCACTGTGAGTCTTTATCTATTTTTTCACTCCCAGTGAGTAAAAAATGTGAAGCCTTGGCATTTCTAGTGCATTCTTTTTCACTTTTGTCACCATTTTTCTTATTTTGTGTGCCATTACTTTGTGCCTAGATCTCTACATATGAGAGATTCTTGTCATTTCCCTAACCTTCAGCTTCTCTTTAAGTCTTGATTTACTCTGGCATCAAATGAATTTTTGCAAGACATTATTTTTAATCAGGATTCTTCCTATATATATATATATATATATATATATATATATATATATATATATTTTTTTTTTTTTTTTTTTTTGACATTTTGGAGCCTACACGTCCATAGTCCAGGTGCTGGAGGGTTGGTTTCTGATGAGTCTTCTCTTTGTGTCTTATACATGGAGCCTTCTTACTTGTCCTTGGATGGCCCTTTCTGTGATCACAGAAACTGAAAGAGAGCTCTGGTATCTGTTGCCATTCTTACAAGGACAGTGGTTCTATCAGATTAGGAATTCCACTCCTATGACCTTATTTAACCTTAATTACTTTTCTAAAGGCCTTATCTCCAAATATTCTGAATTAAGAGTTCAGCATATGAATTTTGTATTTATGGTGCAGGGAGGCACAATTTAGTCCATAACAGTCTGAAAGTAAAAAAAGCATTTGTTTGCCTATTTTTGAAAATGAGACTTGAGCTGGATATTTATTTCCTTTCAGCTCTAACAAATTCCGAGTTCCTCTTTCAAACTAACTACTTTTGGAATGAAACATGGTTGCCGACAATGTGAACTTTTTACTGACAATATCCTCTTTTTAAAAAATATATATATTTTTACTTTTAGCTTTTGCAGTAATAGTTTAGGAAACCTCTTTATTGTGAGAGTTATAGACTTTATAAAATTATAACTATCCAGTTTACCTTCATGGTGACTTTTTGCATTAGTACAGTATGATATCAAAATAGGAAAATAACATTGATAAAATCTACCATCCCATTTAGGTTTTGGCTATTTTACATGCTCACTTTTGTATGTGCAATTAACATATCTGTAGTTTAAATCCATCAATACAATCAAGATAAAGATACCTTTGATACCTTTAATAATCACTGCCATCCCTGCCTTCCCTCTTAATGACTACCATTCTCTATGACTGGCCCTCAGTCTCTATAATTTTGTCATTTCAAGAATGTTATATAAATAGCGTCATACAATGTCACCTTTTGAAGTTGACTTTTTTTCACTCACCATATTTTTATTTGGTTCCATCCAAATTATTGAATGTATCAATAGGATGTTCCTTTTCATAGCTGGATGGTATTTCATAGTGTGGATATAACTATTCACCCTGTGAAGCGCATGGTGGTTGTATCCAGTGTTGGGTAGTAAACATAAAGTTTGTATGAACATATGTATACAACAAGTTGTGTGGACATACGTTTTTAGCTTTCTGGGACCAGTGTCCCAGAGTGCCATAAATACTGAGCTGTAATGAAGTGCATGTTGAATTTTTCAAGAAACTGGGGTAGTCTTGTACAGAGTATGTGGAATATTTTGCATTCCCATGTTCCCCATATTCTAGCTTCCACTGTTGCTTTTCAAATATTCCCTGCAGTTTTATTACCTATACTTCATGGTGAAGCTGCATTTTTCTCTCTAGCATTCACCTTCAGTCTCCTTCTCATTATAATGTGACCCTGAATTACATTATATGTATTTATTTATTGTACTTAGGGTTTACTTTGTCTCCTGTATATGAAAATTCATGTACATTATAAAATCTGGAAAATTTCAACTGATTCATATTTAACATTCTTCTCTGTTAGATGTATAATAAAGCATACTTTTTCTTTCTACCTGTCTTATTATTTTGTTATAGCGTTCTCTGTACTTAGCTGGTTTCCTCCAAGGACATAAAATTGTTTATCTGCCAATAACTAAATGCATAAGTTAAAACATTAAATTCTCTAGTGATTGCTTTTCACAATGTTTACTGTTGAAAGGCTCAAGAAGTTTAAAGTCACTTCCTGACACAAACAAAAAAAGTGGTACTCTATATTGTTAATCATTCAGCTTTAAAAACATCTTAGTCATTGGATCAAATATGGGAATCAGCAGAAAACCAAGGGCACAGAATCTGGTGCCAGAATGAAAACAAGACATACTTCCAGTGCAGATGATTAGACACCTTGATGCTGGCCACAAGCCCCTGCTCCTTTTTAGGAGATGCTCAATTAATTTTGACTTCCTTTTCTCAATCATCTCTTTCATTTTGATGCTAAAGAGTTTTAATTTCATTTTTACTGCAAGTCTTTGACCACAAAGTTTACATTTGTCCAACTAAGATGTTTAAAAATTTACCTACTTTCTTTATATATTTCATTTTCTTTCCTTTTTTAATTTATATTTTTAATTTATAATAATTACAATTCATAGTGCCCGTATATAACATCTTTTTACATACAACTGTTTGTATACCAAGTATATTCGTACAATTCAGGTCTTTAATCATGCATTTAGGAAAATGATATCCATCTCATTCAACCACCTTTGTTTTCTTTTCTCCCCCACCCTCCCCTCTTGCTCCCTCCCTTCCCCTCCCTTCCCTTGACCATTCTAGTGTTCCTCTAATCCTCCTGTGTACCCCCATCCAACAGCACTGTGAACTAGCCTCCTTATATCAGAGAAAACATTTGGTACTTGGACTTTTGAGACTGACTAACTTCACTTAGCATTATGTCTTCCAACTTCATCCACTTACCTGCGAATGCCATTATTTTCTTTTCTTTTATTGCTGAGTAAAATTCCATTGAATGTATATACCACATTTTCTTAATCCCCTCATTTACTGAGGGACATCTAGGTTGGTTCCACAACCTAGCTATTGTGAATTGCACGGCTACAAACATTGAAATAGCTGTGTCACTGTAATATGCTGTTTTTAAGTCCTTTGGGAACAGACCCAGGAGAGGGATGGCTGGGTCATAGGGTGGTTCCATTCCCATTTTCACAAGAAATCTCCAAACTGCTTTACACATTGGCTGCACCATTTTGCAGTCCCACCAGCAATGTATGAGTGTGCCTTTTTCCCCACATACTCTCCAACATTTATTGTTGTTTGTGTTCTTGATAGCTGCCATTCTGACTGGAGTGAAATGAAATCTTAGAGTAGTTTTCATTTGCATTTCTCTAATTGCCAGCGATGTTGAGCATTTTTTCAGGTATTTGTTGAATAATCGTGTATCTTCTTCTGAGAAGTGTCTTTTCAATTCCTTAGCCCATTTATCGATTGTATTATTTGTTTTTTTGGTGTCAAGTTTTTTGAGTTCTTTATATATTCTAGAAATTAGTGCTCTATCCGATGTGCATGTATTAAATATTTGTTCCCAGTTAGTTGGTTCTCTATTCACCTCACTGATTGTTTCTTTTGCTGAGAAGAAGCTTCTTAGCTTAAATCTATCCCATTCATTAATTCTTGGTAATAATTCTTGCGCTACAGGATTCTTGTTAAGGAACTTGGAGCCTAATCCGACATGTTGGAAATTGTAGCTTACTTTTTCTTCTATTAGGTGTATTGTCTCTGGTCTAATTCCTAAGTCCTTGATCCACTTTGAATTGAATTTTGTGCATGGTGAGAGATACAGGTTTAATTTCATTTTGTTGCATATGGATTTCCAGTTTTCCCAGCACCATTTGTTGAAGAAGCCTTTTGGCGCCCTTGTCTAATATACGATAGCTGAAATTATATGTATTAGTCTCTGTGTCCTCAATTCTGTACCATTGGTCTACTAGTCTGTTTTGGTGCCAATACCATGCTGTTTTTGTTACTATTGCTCTACAGTATAATTTAAAGTCTGGTATGGTGATGCCGCCTGCTTCACTTTTCCTGCTCAGGATTGCTTTAGCTAATCTGGGTCTCTTATTTTTCCAGATGAATTTCATGACTGCTTTTTCTATTTCTTTGAGAAATGTCATTGGGATTTTGATTGGAATTGCATTAAATCTGTATAATGCTTTTGGTAGTATGGACATTTTGACAATATTAATTCTACCTATCCAAGAACAAGGTAGGTCTTTCCATCTTCTGAGGTCTTCTACAATTTCTTTCTTTAGTGTTCTATAGTTTTCGATATAGAGGTCCTTCACCTCTTTCGTTAAGTTGATTCCCAGGTATTTTATTTTCTTTTATTTTTTTTCTTTTATTTTTTTTTTAATTTTATTTTTTGATGCTATTGTAAATGGAGTAGTTTTCATCATTTCCCTTTTAGAAGCTTTGTCACTGATGTACAAAAATGCCTTTGACTTATGGGTATTGATTTTGTATCCTGCTACTTTGCTGAATTCATTTACTAGTTGTAAAAGTTTTCTGGTAGAGTTTTTTTGGGTCTTCTAGGTATATTATCATATCATCAGCAAATAGTGCTAATTTGAGCTCTTCTTTTCCTATCTGGATCCCTTTAATTTCTTTCATCTGTCTAATTGCTCTGGCCAGAGTTTCAAGTACTATGTTAAATAGCAGTGGTGAGAGGGAGCATCCCTGTCTTGTTCCAGTTTTTAGAAGGAATGCTCTCAATTTTTCTCCATTTAAGATGTTAGCTTGAGGTTGCATAGATAGCTTTTATAATGCTGAGATATGTTCCTGTTATTCCTAATTTTTCTAGAGCTTTGAATATAAAGGAGTGTTGTATTTTGTCAAATGCTTTTTCTGTGTCTATTGAGATGATTATATGGTTTTTATCTTTAAGTCTATTGATGTGATGTATTATGTTTATTGATTTCTGAATGTTGAACCAGCCTTGCATACCTGGGATAAACCCCACTTCATTGTGGTGCACTTTTTTTGGATATATTTTTGAATCCGATTTGCCAGAATTTTGTTGAGGATTTTTGCATCTATGTTCATTAAAGATATTGGCCTGAAGTTTCCTTTTTTGGCTGTGTCTTTGCCTGGCTTTGGAATTAATGTGATATTGGCCTCAGAGAAAGTGTCTGGAAGAGCTCCCTCTTTTTCTATTTCTTGAAATAATTTGAAGAGCATCGGTATTAGTTCTTCTTTGAAGGTCTTGGAGAACTTGGCTGTAAACCCATCAGGACCTGGACTTTTTCTTGTTGGAAGTTTTTTGTTAGTGTCTTCTATTTCTTCACTTGAAATTGATTTATTTAAATTGTGTATAGCCTCCTGTTCCAGTTTGGGGAATTCATACAACTCTAGAAATCTGTCTATACTTTCAGTATTTCAGTATTTTCTATTTTATTAGAGTACAATTTTTCGAAGTAATTTCTAATTATCTCCTGTATATCTGAGGTGTTTGTTGTGATATTTCCTTTTTCATCACGGATGCTAGTAATTTTAGTTTTTTCTCTTCTTTTTTTTTTTTTTTTTGGTAGCATTGCTAGGGATCTATCAATTTTATTTATTTTTTCAAAGAACCAACTTTTGGTTTTGTCAATTCTTTGAATTGTTTCTTTAATCTCAATTTCATTAATTTCGGCTTTGATTTTAATTATTTCCTGTCTTCTACTGCTCTTAGTGTTGATCTGTTCCTCTTTTTCTAGTGCTTTGAGGTGTGATGTTAAGTCATTTATTCATTGTTGTTTTTTTCTTCTAATGAAGGAATTCAGTGCAATGAATTTTTCTTTTACTACTGCCTTCATAGTGTCCCAGAGATTTCTATACGATGTATCTGTGTTCTCATTTACCTCTAGGAATTTTAAAATCTCCTCCTTGATGTCTTTTTCAACCCCTTGTTCATTCAGTAGCATGTTGTTTATCTTCCAGCTGTTGGAATAGATTTTTTTATTTCTTGTATTATCATTGATTTCCAATTTCACCCCATTATGGTCTGATAGAAAGTAAGGTAGTATTTCTATTTTTTTATATTTGCTGAGAGTTGCCTTGTGACATATTATATGGTCAATTTTGGAGAAGGAGCCATGTGCTGCTGAGAAGAAAGTGTATTCGATAACTGAGGGATGAAATATTCTATATATGTCCGTTAGGTCTAAGTTATTAATTGTTTTAACGAGGCCTAATGTTTCTTTATTTAGCTTTTGTTTGGATGATCTATCCATTGGTGAGAGAGGTGTGTTGAAGTTCCCTAGAATAACTGTGTTGTGGTCTATTTTACTCTTGAACTTGAGAAGGGTTTGTTTGATGAATGTAGGTGCTCCATTATTTGGAGCATATAGATTTATAATTGTTATATCTTGTTGATGAATGGTTCCCTTAAGTAGTAAGAAATATCCATCTTTATCCCTTTTGATTAGCTTTGGCTTGAAGTCTACCTTATTTGATATGGGAATGGAAACCCCTGCCTGCTTCTGCAGCCCATGTGCGTGATAAGACTTTTCCTAGCCTTTCACCTTCAATCGCTTGATGTCTTTTTCTATGAGGTGTGTTTCTTGTAGACAGCAAATTGTTGGGTTGTTTCTTTTAATCCAATCTGACAATCTATGTCTTTTGAATGGTGAGTTTAGACCATTAACATTCAGGGTTATTATTGAGATGTGATTCTTATTTCCATCCTTTTAAAAATTTATTATGGTATTTAGCTTGATTTGGATTCTCCTCTGGTTGCTAATTCCTTTAGTTTACTATCACCCTTTGTTGGTTTTCATTGTTATTTTTCTCTTCTTCTTCATGGAAAATTTTGCCCAAGATGTTCAGAAGTGCTGGCTTTCGAGTTGTGAAATCTTTTAACTTTTGTTTGTCGTGGAAGGCTTTTATTTCATCTTCAAATCTAAAGCTCAATTTTGCTGGATACAAGATTCTTGGTTGAAAACCCTTTTCTTTCAGAGCTTGAAATATGCTATTCCAGGATCTTCTAGCTTTTAAGGTCTGGGTTGAAAAATATGAGCATAGTCTGATCGGTTTCCCTTTATATGTAATCTGCTTACTTTCTCTTGTGGCTTTCAGTATTTTCTCCTTGCCTAGTATATTAGGCAATTTCATTATAATGTGCCTTGGTGTGGATCTGTTGTGGTTTTGTACGTTTGGTCTTCGGTAAACCTCTTGAACTTGGTTTTGCCATTCATTCCTCATGTTTGGAAATTTTTCTGCTATTATTTCATTGAATAAATTACTGATTCCTTTGGTTTGAAACTCTTCACCTTCTTCAACACCAATCTCTCTTAAGTTTGGTCTTTTTATGCTGTCCCATAATTTCTGAATTCTCTGTTCTTGTTTTCTTACTTCTTTTGCCGTGTCCTCTAGATTTTTCTCCAGGATAAATATTTTGTCTTCATTATCTGAGGTCCTTTCTTCCAGGTGATCTAATCTGTTGGTGATGCTTTCAATTGAGCATTTAGTTTGGTTTATTTCTTCTTTCATTTCCAGAATTTCTGTTTGGTTTTTCTTTAGAATCTCTATCTCCCTATTGAAGTGATCTTTTGCTTCTTGTATTTGTTTTTGGAGTTTTTTTGTCAAAATGCTCTTTTACTGCCTCTATTTGCTCTCTCATCTTATTTTATAGTTCATTCTTAAGATCCATAAACATTTGGAATATGTAATTTCTAAATTCCGTCTCTGGCATTTGACCAATTGTGCTTGCCATGGAATCTACTGAGGGGACATGTTGGTTGGTTTCAGCTACTTTCTTCCCTTGCTTCTTCATAATGCTTATGTGTCTATTCTCCTAGCACTGTGGGACCTTGCCTATTTCGATTTCACCTTCTAGCCTTATGTTTCTCCTGTGGTACAATGCTGTCAGGTCCCCTTATAAATACCTTACAATTTAAGCTCTAACACTTTCTTTACAGCAAATCCCAGTTTGATCACAATGTACAGATTTAGTTAACTCAGGTATTGTTTCCAAATTACGCTGTATGCTTGCATTGGGGTTTACAGTTTCAGTATTATATGTTTAGGAAGATGAGATTATATGTTTAGGAAGAAGCAAGTGAGGTTACTGAGATGTTCTTTTTAGGAAGCATAGAAATAGAATTGTATGGAAGTGGTTTAATATCAGTAGACAGGAGAGAAAAGAGAATGGAGTGAGCGATTTAGAGGAAAGACGATGTATATATAAACCAAACTTATTTAGCCTTTGAGAGAAGAAAAATAAAGAAAGATGGAAAAGAAAAGATAAAAAGGAAAAATGAGAGATAACAAAGAAGTAAGAATTAGTGTGAGAGAGAAGAGAGAAACTGAGTCAAGAAAAATAGAGAGTAAACTATATATAACACCGCTTTTCTATATATTTCAATTGCCCCAGGCCTAGAAGTCCAATTTCTGCATATACCTTGTTTTCACCTCCTGTGAGTACACAATGACAGGGTGTAAATAGATAAGATGAGGTCAGAAGAGATTAAAGTGAGAAGGGAAGAAAGGAAAGAGGAACACAGACACACAAATAATCACACTATCAAACAGAACAAAAACAAAAACAAACAAACAAAAAACAGAGTCGAACTCAGGAACAAATCTCAAAAAAAACAGGACCCTGCAAAACCCTTCCAGTTTAAGCCAGTTGTCCTGGACCACCCCCAGAGAGTCACAGTGGAGTCTAGTCTGCTGCTTTGGCCAGCGGCAGATTGGCACAGAGGAATAATGGCTGGGGATGGGGGGGTGTCAGTATGTGAATAGCACCTTAGAAAGCGTTTATCCAAAAGGCATGCATTCCCCACGCCCGCCTCCAGTTATAGCTCTCGTGGTTGCTGTGCTGGCCTCAGGCAGACCCTTCCCTGCGGGCTGCCTGCTCATGTCACCCAGGTGTGTGCTGTTCTCCGGGCCCTGGACAAATTCTTGGATGTCTGCTGTCAGCCGCAGCCCTCCTCCAAAATGGCAGTGCCTTCCATGGTCCCAACAGCAGAACACCGCACCTGCGTGTCACTCTGAGGCGTGCAGGTCCCGTTTGGCAATTTACGCGAAAGAAGTCTGTGAGGCCGCTGCTCGTGTCTGGATTTCTTTTTATTCTGCGCTATTGGAGGCCATGGTCTGCACTTCCCGTACTGCAATGCTACCACGGCAGCTGTGCCATTAATGCTGGTTCAGTTTGTGGGCTGCTGGCACTGGACTCCGTGCTTGGGCGGTCTGGAGTTCGTTGTATTTCACCATCTAGATGTGTGCGGATGTCTCAGCCCCCTTCCAGTTGCGGGAGTGTTGCTAGGAACACGTTCAATCTTCCTGGTAAGCCTCTTTTAGTGCCGGTCTCCCGAGAGTGCTTCTCTGCTGTCCGCCATCTTTTTCCTGACTACCTCTAGGAATCTTTTAATCTCCTCTTTGATGTCTTCTTCAATCCCTTGTTCATTCAGTAGCATGTTGTTTAATTTCCAGTTGTTGGAGTAGTTTTTCTTATTCCTTGTTTTGTCGTTGATTTCCAAATTCATCCCTTTATGGTCTGATAGAATGCAGGGTAATATCTCTATTTTTTTAATATTTGCTGAGAGTTTCCTTATGACATAATATATGGTCTATTTTGGAGAAGGAGCCATGTGCTGCTGAGAAAAAAGTGTATTCATTTACTGAGGAATGAAATATTCTATATATGTCCGTTAGGTCTAAATTATTAATTGTTTTAAGGAGGCTTAAAGTTACTTTGTTTAGCTTTTGTTTGGATGATCTATCATTGGTGAGAGAGGTGTGTTGAAGTCCCTTAGAATAACTGTGTTGTGGTCTATTTTACTCTTGAACTTGAGAAGAGTTTGTTTGATGAATGTAGGTACTCCATTATTTGGGGCATATAGATTCATGATTGTTATATCCTGTTGATGAATGGTTCCCTTAAGTAGTAAGAAATATCCATCTTTGTCCCTCTTGATTAGTTTTGGTTTGAAGTCTACCTTATTTGATATGAGAATGGAAACCCTTGCTTGCTTCTGCAGGCCATGTGAGTGATAAGACTTTGCTCAGCCTTTCGCTTTCAGTCTGTTCATGTCTTTTTCTACGAGGTGTGTTTCTTGGAGACAGCAAATTGTTGGGTCATTTCTTTTAATCCATTCTGATAATCTGTGTCTTTTGATTGGCGAGTTTAGGCCATTAACATTCAGGGTTACTATCGAGATGTGATTTTTATTCCCATCCATTATTGTTTGTATTATGGTCTTTACCTTGATTTGGTTTCTCTTCTGGTTGGTATTTCCCTTAGTTTAATATCTCCTTTGTTAATTTTTGTTGTTTTTTTTCTCTTCTTCTTCATGAAAAATTTTGCCCGGGATGTTCAGAAGTGCTGGCTTTCGAGTTGTGAAATCTTTTAACTTTTGCTTGTTGTAGAAGGTCTTTATTTCATCTTCGAATCTAAAGCTCAATTTTGCTGGATATAAGATTCTTGGTTGACATCCCTTTTCTTTCAGAGCTTGAAATATGCTATTCCAGGATCTTCTTGCTTTTAAGGTCTGCGTTGAAAAATCTGAACATAGTCTGATTGGTTTCCCCTATATGTAATCTGCTTCCTTTCTATTGTGGCTTTTAGTGTTCTCTCCTTGCTCAGTATATTAGGCATTTTCATTATGATGTGTCTTGGTGTGGATCCGTTGTGATTTTGTTCATTTGGTGTTCGATAAGCCTCTTGAACTTGGTTTTCCCATTCATTCCTCAAGTTTGGAAAATTTTCTGTAATTATTTCATTAAAATAAATTACTCATTCCTTTGGCTTGAAACTCTGCCCCTTCCTCTACGCCAATCACTCTTAAGTTTGGTCTTTTTATGTTGTCCCATAATTCTTGGATGTTATGTTCTTAATTTCCTATGAGTTTTGCTGTGTAATCTAAGTTATTCTCTAGGATATATATTTTGTCTTCATTGTCTGAGGTTCTTTCTTCCAAGTGGTCTACTCTGTTGGTGATGCTTTCAATTGAACTTTTATTTTGGTTTATTGCTTCTTTCATTTCTGGAATTTCTGTTTGGTTTCTCTTTAGAGCCTCTATTTCCCTATTGAAGTAATCTTTTACTTCCTGTATTTGTTTTTGGACTTCTTTGTCAAAATGATCTTTTGCCACCTGTATTTGCTCCCTCATCTCATTTTTGAGTTCATTCTTAAGTTCCATAAACATTTAGAATATGTAATTTCTTAATTCCGTCTCTGGCATTTCACCAACTGTGCTTGCCATGGAATCTACTGATGAGGTATCTTGATTTGTTTGTGTCACTTTCTTCCCTTGTTTTATCATGTTGCTTGTGTGTCTTTTCTTCCTGCACTGTGGGACCTTGACTATTTCGATTTTACCTTAAAGCCTTATGTTGCTCCTGTAGCACAATGCTATCAGATCCCCTTATAATTCCTTTACACTTTAAAATCTAACACTTTCCATTCAGAAAATCCAAGTTTGATCGCAATGTACAGATTTAGTTAACCCAGATATTGTTCCCAATTTACTCTGTATGCTTCTGATGTGGTTTTCTAGCTTCAAGTATTGGACACAGAGGTGCTATGTTTAGGAAGAAGGAAGTGAGTGTCTTGAATAGTTCTTTCTTAGGAAGTATGAAAAGAGAGTTCTGTGGAAATTATAAAAATAAAAAATGAGGCCGGGCGCAGTGGCGCACGCCTGTAATCCCAGCACTTGGGAGGCCGAGGCAGGAGGATCGCGAGTTCAAAGCCAGCCTCAGCCATGGCGAAGCACTTAGCAACTCAGTGAGACCCTGTCTCTAATAAAAAAAAAAATACAAAAAAAAGGGCTGGGGGTGTGGCCCAGTGGTCGAGTGCCCCTGAGTTCAATCCCCAGTACCAAAAAAAAAAAAAAAAAAAAAAAAAATGAAAATAAAAAGAAAAAAAGAGAGTTCTATGGAAGTGGTTTAGTAGAAGTGGTTTAGTATCAGTAGACGAGAGAGGAAAGAGAATGGAGTGTACAATTAGGTGGAAAGACCAATTTATATATAAACCTAACTTATGCAGCTGTTGAGAGAAGAAATAAAGTAGGATGGAAAAGAAAACAAAATGACAAGAGAGTAGGAATTGGTGTAAGAGAGAGGAGAGAGAGAGTCAAGAAAATAGAGAGTGAACTATATATAACACCGCTTTGCTATACAGTTCAATTGTGCCCGTTCTAGAAATCCCAAATTCTGCGTATAACTTGTTTTTGCCTCAGTTTAGTATGCACTGGCAGGGTGTAAATAGGAAAGATGAAGGAAGGAGAAAAGATGCAAAAGTGAGAAGGAAGAAAAGAATGAAAGAAAAGAGGAGCAGAAGCAAACAAACAAACACACTGACAATTAATGCAAAAAAAAACAAAGCAAAACCAAAAAAAGAAGAAAAAAACAAACAGAAAACCAACAAAACAAGCAAACTAACAAAAAAAAAGTCGGACCCAGTAACAAGTCTCAAACAAAACGAACCCTGGGAAGCCCTCTTTTTTCCTTTCTAGTTTAGGCCAATTGTATCAGATCACCTCTAGACAGTCAGCGATCCTGTTAGTGGAGTCAAGGCTGCACCTTTGGCCAGTGGCAGAATGGCCCAGCGGAAGAGTGGCTCAGGGGGGTTGTGTGTCAGTAGATGAATGGCACTGGGAAAGGGACCCTCCAGAAGGCACCCTTTCCCATGCCCACCCACAGTTGTAGCTTCTTGGGGCCGCTGCACCGGCCTCAGACATGCCTTCTCCTGCTGGTTGCCCAAGCCTCACCCAGGTGTGTGCTGTTCTCAGAGCTTTGGCGGCTCCCTGGATGTCTGCAGCTGTTCTTCCTTTCTGCCTTCTTCCTTTGTCTGGGTCAGCCACTGTTTTCCTCAAAGATGGCAGTGCTCTCCTCCAGCTCAACAGCAGTTCCGCAGACCTTTGTGTCACTCCAGAGCGTGCAGGATCGGCTTGGCAAGATGTATGAAAGAAATCTACGTGGACACCGCTCGCGTTTCTAGGCTCCTTTCCATCCTTCCTCACTGATCGGTTTCAAGGCCACTGTGTGGATCGTCCCCTTGCCGCAATGTTATCGGATGGCTGCGCCTGCAGCGCACACAGCGCTGCTTCAGACTGTGGACAGCTCCAACTCTGCCCCTGCCCGTCGTAGTCCGGAGATCGTTGATTTTCACCATCCAGAGGTGCACGAATGTCTCAGCTCCCTTTCAGTTACAAGAGAATTGCTAGTAACACGCTCAAACTTCCCACTAAGCGTCTTTTAGTAACTATGTCCAGAGCGCACCTCCCTCCTCTCGGCCATCTTCCCAGGATCCGGCTCACGGTTCTATTTTTCATTTTCAACCTGGACTTTCTGTCCTTTGGAATTGTCTTTTATATCTAAGTTGACAAACTTGGGTTCATTTAAAATGCACTTACATCCTATACATACATGCACACATATAATTTTCAAACATATAGTATTTTAAAGTCTGATCCAGGACTGGGTTGTGGCCTAGTGGTAGAGCACTTGCCTAGCATGTGTGTGGCACTGGGTTCAATTCTCAGCCCTGCATATGAATAAATGAATAAAATAAAGGTCCACCAACAATTCAAAAAATATAAAAAACGTCTGATCCAAAGTAACTAAAAAATTATTTATATTACAGCAAATTTGTATACTTGTGAGACATATCATTGAGATAAAGTTTCTACTTGTGCACGCACGTGTGTGTGTGCGCGCACACACACACACACACACACATACATATACATGTGGTGCTGGGAATCAAATCCAAGGCCTAACACATGCCAGACAAGTGCTCTACCATTGAGGTAGCCCACAGCCCCAATATACAATATTTTAGAATACACTGCGCTCTGCTGGTATGAAAATATGCTAGAAAGCAAGCAATTGGAATGCATGTGAAAGACTGGCAATGCTTTGCTTCTGAAATATGCCTGATACAAATTGACTAGATGAATATGGCCCTGGGCTACTATATGAAACAAACATTTCCCTTCTGTAGCCTTGATATCCTGGATCTGACTGCTCCAAAAGAACACTGAGTCCTGTCTAATGCTACCTGAGAATGCAAGTTTGTAAACACAGTTGCTCTGTGGCACTATTTCTAGTCTTATATTGGCCATAGGGTATGCCGTTCTGCTGGCTGTGGCAGCTCACACCTGTAATCCTGGCAACTGAGGAGGCTGAGACAGGAGGATCATGAGTTCAAAGCCAGCCTCAGCAATGGTGAGGCACTAAGGAACTCAGTGACACCCTGTCTCTAAAATGGGGCTGGGGATGTGGCTCAGTGGTCAAGTGCCCCAGAGTTCAATTCTGGAACCAAAATGAAAAAGAAAAAATGATGCCCTTCCTTGGATCTTTTAAAGTAGTAACAGAAGATGGTAGAGTCTATAAAATAGCCTTCCTATTTGCTTCTAGCTAAACATTTACTTCATTCAAGAAAGGAGCTGCAAAGAGTACAGAAAGTTGATTTACCTATTGCCTGAACTCTGAGGATTAAAGAATCATTGAGAGAAGCTATCATTTAGTGCACATTCATAAAGATACACAGACTATCACCACAAGGCAGTTGAAAGTGCTTTATCTCCCCAGGCATTATAAAAATCTTTCAGAAGAACCTGATAAGTTTCAATGGCTAGATGAAATGAAGTCCCAAGCCTTGTTATCATAACTCATGTTTATTTATCATTGCAATGGTTATTTGTCATGGACTGTTTATAATGAAAAAGAGCATTTTACATCTAAATGGTGTTAGTACATTAGAATGTCCTAGGGAGAATTAAACTAATACTTCAAATAATATTTCAAATTTCACCATAATATGCATCTGGGTATCTAATGTTATGTTTATATATTTCATGAGAATAAAACTGAAAAATCTGATAATGGAATGAGATTTTTGAAAGACGCTTAAGCATGCTTCAGATGGTCTAAAATGAAATAGTGGAGAAAACTTTTGATGTAAACAATTGAGGAGATTGACTCCTTTGGAAATGGAAAGATAAAATGATCTATTTATCTTCACCATTAAAAAACAATGAGAATCTATTGCTAATGAGTATATCAGGAAACAAAATGTTATACCATTGAAAATTATCTTGGGATAGAACAGAGAGCTCAGAAATAAATTCACACATTTGTAGCCAATTGATTTTCAACAAAGGTGCCAAGAACTCACAAGGAGAAGGACTGTCTCTTTGATAAATGATGCTGGGAATTCTGGATATTCACATGCAAATAAATAAATAAATAAATAAATAAATAAATAAATAAAATTAGACCCTTATTTCACACTGTGATGCTAATCTTGGGTATTATCTTGACTGTACTAAGGAATACCTAGAAACCTGGTAAAACATTATTTTTGGACATCTCTGTGAGGGTGTTCTCAGAAGAGATTAGCATGTGAATCTGAGTAGTCTAGCTGGGGAAGATCTACCCCCACTATGGATATTCAGTCAGCTGGGGATTTAGAGAGAACGGAAACTGAGGAAGGTGAGTGTGTCTGTATATATCTTGAGCTAGGATATGGTCATCCTGCCTGTGGACATTAGAAGGTCAGAATTTCCAGCCTTTGTACTCTAGGATTTACCACAGTGATACAGCCATCCCTAGTTCTTAGGCCTTTGGTTTCAGACTGAGAGTTACAGTGTTGGATTCTCTGCTTCTGAGACCTTCAGACTTAGACTAAGCCAACCTATAAGAATCCCAGGAGCTCCAGCTTGCAGATGGCCCATTGTAGGACATTTTGGCCTCCATAATTATGAGGACCATTCTTGTAATAAATCCTCTATCTAGCTATCATCTACCTTTCTATCTAGTCTTCCTGTTGCTTGTGTCTCTCTGAAAAACCCTGAATAATACAGATTTTAGTGCTAGGAGTGGTTTTAGAGGAACACAAATTTAATATGAGTGTCCTGTCCTTACTTAGCTTTTATATTTCTTGAATTAACATAATTAGTCCTAAATATTCTAAGGAATATACTTCTCATAATACAGACAGCACTGACAGTCCATGGTGTGAATTATTTATAGAGATATACAAAGTAAATGCACTTGATATTCCTAATTCATCACTTATAAGATATGAGGAATTTGTGTCTCTATACAAGATGCTTTTGAACATTTGTGGACTTTAAGAAATATAAAGACATTGATTTGCTGCTCATAGAGACTTGGAAAAGCAATTAAAGAAAAGCTCCCAGGTGCATGTCTTGGTCCCAAATCCACATAGATGATCTAAGAGTTTCTAAATATGACTTGTACCAGAATTTTCTCTCCTGTAGCCACAAAGCCCAGTTTGCTGAGAATAAAACATGAGACCTCATTTTCTACAAGGTATGTCCCACAAGGAGGCACTCTCCAAAAAGACTACTTGAGTTTTCTATTTATAGAAACAGATATCTGGGTTCATGAGTGGGAATGGACATCAAGAGTATGAGATAACAGCAGAAGGAACTTAAGTTTTGATCAGGCAGAACTTAGTGATATGGGCCTACAAAACAAAGATTCTTCATTTATTGTTACAGCATGGGAAGTTAGGACAGGTGCCAGCAGTTTGGTTGGCTGGCTAAAAAATGCATCAAAACATGGCCCACTGTGAGTTAGAGATGTCAACATCCCTTGGTCTACTACAGAGGAAGGAAGTAAAAAGGCTTAGGGAGGTAGGAATACAAGCGTGGATTTGTGACCTGAAACCTACTCATTCATGTTGGGAGAGTCCAGACGAAATGCCTTTCACCAACAATTTGGGGAATATATTTGTGAGGGAAGCTTGAGAATCCCTGAAGGGCTCCCTGACCGCTTCTGTCTGTAATCTGGGCCTTTATAGTGGGAACTGTGGTCAGTCAATTAGAAAACCTAAATGCAATGGGAATGATTGGATCTTAGGTTGGCAGGGGCCAAGTAGTGCCCCTCCACTGTCAAAGAAAAGGTGGACTTCATTACCACAACGAACAAGAGAGGAAAAAGAACCACCGGAGTCATGCAATTTGTGTAGAACTCTGTTGTTAGCTAGTTAGTTAATCATGGTGTTCCTAGAAGAAGAATGGATAGGAAGCCAACTAAATTTTTATTTGATTATATTTGAAAGCAGAAAATTTTCAGGTCAAGTAACAAAAGTCTACCCTTAATAATGAGAACATAGACTCATGGTCTCTTTGTTCCCAGACTTGAGCCAGTTTATGGACCCAGAACCCCTTGAAATAAAGGGCAGGCCAAGTCCCTTCCAGGAAGCACTGGAATACACTACCCTGAAGAGCACGGTGAGGGGTACAGTCCGTGGGGAGGATTCACAGTTCTTGTTAAATTCCATATGAAATGGAAATTTGAAGTACATTTGATTTATTCTTAAGTTTTTCATAGTATCTAAGTCTGGCATACATAGCAATTGCCTGAATTTTAATTAAAACATACCATTTTTATCCATATTCCTTATATAAATTCTTAAGTTCTATCTGATTCATTCACATACATGGTTTTAAAATAATGGTTTATTAGTAAAAAAATATTTATGGAAACTGAGCAGATAGTACAAAATTCCTATATACTTTTCCTGCCCCTCTTTGCTCACAGTTTCCCTATTTTTTGACACCTTGTATTGGTGTGGTACACTTATTACATTTGATGAAACAATATTGATATATTGTTATAACAGAAGTCCATAAATTATATTAAGGTTAATATTTTTTGTTGTACAATTTTGTGTGCCTTGCTAAATACAAAATATCCAGCAATCCAGTGTCATGAAGAATAGTTTCACTGTCATTAAAATTCCTGGTTCCCCTGCTCCATCTTTCATCATTCCCACCCCCCAAATACCTGACAACCACTCAGCTTTTTACTGTATATTTTCCATAGTGTCATAATGTCATAATGACATTTTTCTATAATGTCACACTTACAAATACAGTATGTAGCATTTACTGTCTGGCTTCTTTCACTTAGTAACATACGTTTAAAACCCCTTCGTGGCTTTTCGTGGCTAGCTAATTCATTTTTTAAATTGCTGAATAGTATACAATTTTACTGATGTACTACCCTTTATTTGTTCAGCGATTGAAGGATAAATTGGGGAACCTACACTTAGAAACAATTACGAATAAAGCTAATATGAATCTTTGCACGAATATGTTTCTATAGATATGTTTCAACTCATTCAGATAAATATTTAGGAACTTTATTGTTGGATAATATGATAAGATTCTCTTTTATCTTTTTAAGAACCTTGAAACTATCTTCCAAACTGCCTAAAGCACTTACATTTCCATGTGCAATCAAGGAGACTTTCTGGTTTTCTACATCCATGTCAGCATTTGGAATTAGGTTTTGGATTTAGCTATTATAATTGGTAGAGTCTTATTTTTTAATTTGTAGTTCCTTACCATATATATGTTGTTGAGCATGTTTGCATATGCCTGTTTACTATCTTTGTATCTTGTTTAATGAGGTGTTGCTCAGATCTTTAGCCCATTTTTATTTTATTTAAATGTAACAGCCTGTTTCACCTTAATTTAATCTATTTTATTTGTTCGGAGTGCCAGAAATTGAACGCAGGACCTCGTGCACACCAGCCAAGTGTTCTACCAATGAATCTACTTCCTTGGCCCTCCTTTTGTCCATTTAAAAATTAGATCTTTGTTTTCTTATTGTTGTGTTTTATGAGTTTTCTGTATGTTTTGGATAAGTCTTTTTTCAGCTGTGCTTCAGCCCTACTGCTTGTCTTTTCACTTTTAACAATATACTCTGCAAAGCAGAAGTCTTTAATATTATTGAAGTCCAACTTAATCATATTACACTTAGTGTTAAATTGAAAAGCTCATCACCAAACCTAGAGTCACCTTTATTTCCTTTTATGTTGTCTTCAGGAAGTTTCACAGTTTGTATTTTACATTGAGGTTTATAATGAATTTTGAGCTAATTTTTGTGGAAGAGGTTAAGATCTAGGTCTAGATTCATTTTCTGTTGTTGTGGTTGTTGTTAGTTTGTTTGTGGGTACCCAGTTGTTCCAGAATACTAATCATATTACCCAGGATTTCAAGTTTTACATTCCTAAGAAATACAAAAACATATGTTCAGACAAAGCTTTGAAAATGAGTGTTCATAAATAGAGTATTCACATCAGACAAGAACAGAAGAAATGAACTATGATCTTCTAATGGAGTAATAAGACATGTCATATCTATAGGATGCTATACAAAAAGAATGAATCCATTGAGTCATTCTTCAATATCAATGAACATCAAAAATACACAGCAAGAAAGAATCCACACATGAAAGAGCACCCATTGCATCGTCATATGTATACAAATTTTTATAGAGAAGACAAAGCTATAAAGACAGAAGCAGATTGCTGATTGCTTGGGCCTGGAGACAGTTACAGAAATTTATGGCAAATCATCGAGAGGGAAATTTGGGGGAGTGATAGAACTATGGTAAAGCTGGATTCAATGATGAGGGCATAACTCCATGCCTCGAGTCAAATTCATTGAAATTTAGTACTCTTAAAATAAGTAAAATTCATAACATGTGAATTAGCCCTCTATAAAGCTGGAAAAATAAGTAGTACCAAGGAAGCAAACCTCTAAAAATATTCAAGTCAATGGTGAAACAAAATTAATTATAGTCATCAACTCTAAAAGAGAGAACAGAGGGGAACATAATCTGTGTAGAACGATAGAGTACACGTTAAATACTGTTAAGATAAATTGCTTTCTTAACATGGTTGATGTATGGAGTTAATTTAAAAAAATACATGTACATACAAACTGCCTTCAGAGCTGTGAGAATAAAATAGCTCACTTTTTCAGAGATACAAGGGAATTTGGGTTGAATCAGTTGATATGGAAAGATTTTTTTCTTGCATTTTATCATGCAAAGTAGGTTCTTCTGTATTCCTATCCCTCAATTTATCATTTAACAGATGGTTAAATATTTATGCCTTTTGCGATCTGAAATCAGAGCATGAAAAGTAATATATTTACAAAGAATTTTTATGACAAAATTTTCAAAAGTGTGTTCTGCATGACATTAATTTTATCAAACATAATTGATTTATTAAAAATTAATTTAAGAAAGTTAAATAGTTTTTTTTTTTCTGTAAGCCTTCTTAGTGTCTTAAAAAGAAACACAGGGAAGCAAGTTTGATTCAATAGCTTACCTATTTCACCTTGTTTCAAAGAATATCGCATAGATTAAGTACTCTAAAAACACATATTGAGATATAATCTTATGGGATCTCATTATTTGTAATCTTCAAGTTTTAAAACTTCAAATTTTAAATATCTCTGTTGGGCTGGGGCTGGGGCTGGGGCTCAGTAGTAAAGCACTTGCCTCGCATGTGTGAGGTATTGGGTTCGATCCTTAGCACCACATTTAAAAAAAAAAAAAAGATACTGTGTGTTTATCAACAACTAAATAAATACTTTTAAAAAATAACTATTAACTAAAACTTTAATAGAAAGACTAATCTCCATCTATCACTCATCTCCTTTACAACCTATTCTCAATTTAGTTTTCCTTGTCAATTACTTAGTTAATGCATTAATTACAGGCACTATTACTTCATTTCAACTTAATTTTCAATTTTAGAGATGGCTTGTTCTCCATAAAAATAACAACAAAAAAAAATATTTGACTGGCTATCCCACTAGGCTACAGATTTTATTCAAATGGTATCTCTTCAACATGAAAATGGCTACTCAAATCCAGCATAAATTTTTAAAGGAGCGAATCTGCTGTGTGCTTCTAGGCTCTTTATACCACCAAAGATATTTTATTAATTAGTCTGCATTCTCCCACATCCTGGGAAATACACAGCCAGCATATATACACAAATAAACTTGTTTTCTTCTGCATTCATAATACATCCTCAAGTAGGATCATTGTTTGATTTTTTCCCCATATTTCTGTTTATTAATGTTCATTTGGGAATGTATTGAGCTTTGTATCACACATATTATTGGAAGGTCTTACACCCACATACTTTACTTTAATGTTTGTATAAATGTTAAAAAGCAGTGACCACTATAGCCACATACTTATTCAAAATAGGTACTTTCAAGGTATCTTTGTGTGTATTTATATATGTGTGTGCATGTGTGTGAGGTGCAACCTAATAGGAAACAAAATTCCAAGTAACTTATTTTTCAAGATTTAAATATATTGTGTATTCCTCAGCCTTTGATAAGTACTTTACATAGTAGATAGTAAGGGCCCAATTGTGCTAATTCTGAATTACTCTTTGGCACATTGCCAGGTTTCTTTTGATGGAACAGCATGTCCTGAAATGGTTTCCACAACACTCCTAATTGGCTTTGATATGAATGATGTCTCCTGTAATTTGAATCTCAATCAAATAAAAAATGATATATTGAATTTGAATGCCATTAGGCTGAACTCATTTGTGATGGATTCTATGACAATTTAAATATCACGTAATCCTAAAGGTGGTCATCAATTATGTGTAGCTAAATATAAACATGTTTATATGTGATTTAACTGCTCAATTTTCATACATTGTATTCCACAATAAAATAAGAAAAAAAGAAAAGAAAAAAAGAAAAATATCCAAACCTAACATGGAATGCATAACTCATATTCTTAAACATCATTAAATCCATATTGATTTCCAAAGTCAGTACTGCAGGAATGTAATGATTCATACAATTTTAGATGATGGATATATTAGTATGCTTCAATTCTTGAGGTGTACAGTAAAGATTCAAGAGGTGAATTGAGTCCTATGCTCTTGTTCTGAGTGAGGTAGAGAGCTCTGATGAGCATCTAAAGGGAGCACTGGCATTGAGGTCCCCCTCTATAGTCTGGGGCTGTGAGAGAGAGTGGCAGCTTGCAGTCAACAATGGAGTAGGTAATAGACCCTTAGAATAAGGCTTTCTTTGATTAGTGAACATAGGGAAAGAGATACGGTATCTAAAGAAACACATGCTTTCTTAAAGTCCCTCGTTATCTTGTAAAAGATGTGAAATGACTTTTGACCATCATACATAGTAACTACCGGAGCCCGAGATCAAGCCTAAGGAGTCTTTTATGTATGAAACTAGATCATGTATTTAGAAAAAAATGGACAATGCAGTGCCAGATAAATAATCACCATGTACAATGATGCTGAGGAGTAGGGTAAGACGTGGATGGAAAAGTGCCCATTAGAGTTGAGAAGTGAGACTTCGACAGGGAGTGGTTTTAATGAAAAAGTGAAGATGAAGATCTTAATGGAATTGCGAAGAAAATCCAAGGATATAGAAGACCCTTCCAAACAGTTTGATGATGTAAAGCAAATCAGAGAAGTGATATAGACGCAGGTAGGATCCTGGAGTACACAAATGGTACTTTAGAAGGGTAGGAATGTACATTAGAAAGAGAAAGTGATGATGTGGGAGAAAGGTGAAATGATCGCAAATATCAAGGGCTTTATTTAAAAACTGATCATAGACTTATATGTAAATATATTTTATATGTATTTTATATCTATGTATGTATATGCATGCATTTGTACATATATGTGTAAAAGCCCAATCAATAAAACTTCTAGAAGAAAATACGGCAAAATACAGTTTCAACTTTGGGGATAAACAAAGTTTTCTTATATAGAACATGACAACACAAACCATAGATGAAAACTGTTATAGACTTCATTAAAATTAAGTTTTTTTTTTTAATTAAAAAGATACAATTAAAAATCTGAAAAGGTAAACTATAGACCAAGAAAATACACTTGTTAAGACGTGTAAATGGCAAAGGACTTGGATTAACTGTACATAAAACAAAAACAGAAAAAAAAAACTATAACTCAATAAACAGAATGCACGAAGCTCAATTAGAAATGGGCAAAAAATTAGACATCGTCCAAAAGTAAAATATACAAATGTCCTGTAAACTCATGCAATAATGCTGAATATTATTAGTTACCAGGAAATGCAAATAGAAACCATAACATGATACCACTGCTCAACCAACAGAATGGATAGCATTGAAAATGAGCAATGGACACTCTTATAGGAAAATTCACTTTGGAAAGCATTTCAGCATTTTTTTTACTTAATGTAAGCATGAGTCTACCATGTGATCCAGCAATTCCAATACTAGATGTTTACTTAAGAAAAACGAAAACATACATTCAGACAAAAATTTAAACAAGAGAGTTTTGTTCATAACATCCACAGACTGAAAATAACATAAATGCATGAGAAAAACTGAATGGATTAAAAAAAAAAAAAACATAGTATATCCACACGTTGGAATACAACTACCAAGAAAGTTTGCTGACTTTACAAATTACTTACACACATGCTGAGGAAAAGAAGTAGGACACAAAAAGCAAATAAATTTATACTGATAGAAAACATATCAATGATTGATTACGGAAGAGACACATGGGAACAGTTGAGGGGCATAGAAATGTTTTTTATGATGATTGGCTACTCAAGTAATATACTTGTTCATTTCAGAAGGGACCCCTTATTGGTATAAATTACATGTCAATCAAAAGGAATGTGGAAGCATAGCAACATGTATTCCACACAATACCCAAACTTATCTTTTCTGTAATCTGCCATTTTTTCTTATAATATCACCACATTTTTAACTTATTTCCTTTAATGTCCCACTCAGTAAAATGTAAGTACTTCAAAATTAGTAGTTAAGTTTGTTTTGAACATCACAAAATTCCAACATAGAGACTCTCCCAGCACTCACTATTTTTAGAATAAACATTTGTTTAATTTACATTTATGTTCTCCTTTTTCAATCTTAAGATGAAGGTAGCTAAGTTAGTATTTGAAAAAACTAATATGAAAGTAACAACACATAATATTTGTGATTATGAGATACGTACAAAATTTTACATTTAAAACTAAAAGAATGTTTTGTTCAAACGGAACTATCCTGATGTTTCCTTTCCTTACTTAAACACCAGTGAGATTATCAAGTCATATCTCAAAAATGTATTTTTGTGGGGAGGTGGTGGTGAGAAATTCATCTAAAACTCAATTTCACAGTTGAGTCAAAGCTAGAATGGAAAGTAATCAT
Source organism: Tamias sibiricus (assembly GCA_025594165.1). Lineage (NCBI taxonomy): Eukaryota > Metazoa > Chordata > Mammalia > Rodentia > Sciuridae > Tamias > Tamias sibiricus. The sequence continues at coordinate 102,275,166 of CM046666.1, forward strand.
GAAGTTGTTGACATAAGCATCACAAATATTAGTTTGGTGCTGCATCTATTTTACTTAGTAAACTCAATCATCTATATTCCTTCTCTTCTGAAGTTTTTAGGATGTAAACATAGAAATTTTACTTTGAAAGATTAGACAGAAAAGACAGACTGGTAGACTAGAGGACAGACTGACTTTCATTTCCAGGAAGCCCAGAAGCAAGAGAACCACTAACACTTTCCTTCAACATTCCTTTCCTATCAGTAGGTGTGGTTATGATACAAGCTGATGTAATGCTGTGAAGATGAAACTGCTGAATCCCTTAGAAGTTTGACTTTACAGATGACCCACGTCCACGAAAAATGGTTTTGCTAATATTTCCCCTCATACTGTATGTACATTGTGCCTTCATTCTGTCGATTGCTTCCTTTGCTGTGCAGAAATTTTCAAGTTTGACATAACACTATTTGTCTATTTTTGCTTTTGTTTTCTATGCTTTTAGGGTTATGTTAAAAATCATTTTTTTTTAATGTTGATATCTTGAAGTGTTGTCCCTTTATGGCAGATTAGTTTCATAGTCTCAGGCATCGATTTAGCTCTGGGTCCATTTTGAGTTTATTTTTGTGTAGGAGACAGGGGTCAAGTTTCAGTCTCTTGCACATGTGTATGCAGTTTCTCCACCACCATTTATTGAAAAGGCCGTGTTTTTTTCCAATGTGTGTTTTGGATGCCTTCATTGAGAATCAGTCAGGTATGTATGCATGAGTTCATTTCTGGGATCTCTGTTCTCACCCATTGGTCTGACTTTTGTTTGTTAATGTCAGTACCATGCTCTTTTGGCTATCAGGGCTCTAGAGTATGTTTTGAAATCAAGTAATTTGATGCCTGTTTTGTTTAGCCTGTTTAAGACCTTTTTTTGTCTCTTTGGAGTCTTTTGTGGTTCCACATGAATTTAATTATTTTTTTTCTAGTTCTGTGAAGAATGTCATTCGTATTTTGATGGGAATTGCATCAACTCTGTATACATTTGACGAAAGATTAACAGAATATGCAAACAACTTAAAAACTTCACTGAAACAAGTAATCCAACTTAAAAAATGAATAAATGATCTGAATAGACTCTTTTCAAAGTAGAAATACAAATGACCACAAATATAAGAAAACATACTCAATTTCATTAGCCAGTAGAAAAATGTAAATCAAAATTTTGATGAGACACCATCTCACCCCAGTTAAAATGACTATTAGCAAAAGAGATAGATAGATAGATAGATAGATAGATAGATAGATAGATAACAAATATTGGTGAGGATGTGGAGAAAAAAGAACTTTTATACAGTGTTGTTATGAATGTAAATTAATACAATCATTATTGAGAACAAAGTGGAGACTCCTAAAAATAAACATACAAACAAACTACAATGAAAAAAAAAAAAAAAAAAAAAACAACCTAAAAATTAGATCTACTTGCCAAATGATCCAGTAATCCTACCGCTGGTTATATCTCCTAAGAAAATGAAATCAGCGTATCAAAGAGACACCTGCTCTCTCATACTTATTGACACACTATTTATTCACAATAGCTAAGATATGGAGTTTACATAAGTGTCCATCAACTGATGAAAGGATAAGAAAACATGGTGTATATACACAGTTAATATTATTCAACCATAAAAGAAGAATAAAATCCTGTTATTTGCAGCAAAATTGATAGAACTGGAGGGTATTGCATTAAGTGAAATAAGTTAGACGCAGAAAGACAAATGCCACATGCTTCAAAAGATGTCACCTAGACTGTAGAATTGCAATTACTGGAGGATATGGAAAGGAGGGACAGAAGATGATAAAGGGAGTTTGGATAATGGATACCATTAGTATCCAAGCACACTTAGACAGCAAGAGTACGTCCTGGTGTTCTACAGCATTGTGGAGGACTACAGTTCATACCAACTTATCATATATTTCATGAAGAATCAGAAGAGAGGGGCTGACAATCTTTCTGTCAACCTATGTGTCGAGGTATCACACTGCACCCCATTACTGTATATAATACATATTAATAAAACCAAAATTTTTAAAAATGCCCCTGCTGTGCTCTGCAGTATTACTAGCCTTGCAAAAACTTCTGCCTCCGAAATGGTATCATCCTGTAAAGGATTACTGACCACAACATTAGATTGAGTTTTGACTTTCAAAGAACTCATGAAATTCACAGATGGTAGAGTAGAAGTAGTGATGTAAGCATCCATTAAAACAAAGCAATACTAGTTTTCAGTCTTCTGTATCTTAGAAAAAGTTGACTTTTCATCTATAGAAGAGTATGGAGTATTGGATGAATGAAAATATGCTGTAATGAAATAAAAAGAAATGCTCTTTGGGGTAAGTATTGACTTGAGAACAGTCTCATTACTTTTCTCATGCTGAAAGTGCCTGGTATGCTAAAATCAATCAGTGTTTTTTTTTGGAAAAATGACTTGAAACCTGTAATACAAAGGGTAAAGAGGAGCCTTTTCTGTCGTCTTTTCAAAATGTGATTTTAATACTAAGGAAGAAAAATCTTAAATTGTAACTGGTGAGGATGAATTGAATATTTCCTTAGCACAGTGGCTCCTAAGAAAGATTTTCAGAGGAGTGGCCAGGGCTGGCCAGGGCTGGTCATACACCCTGGTGAGGCATGTATACCCTTGCAGTTGTGAACATCTGGCCTTGACTGTCTGGGGATGCTCTTCCTTTGTAGAAGGACGCTGTCTAAGAGAGTGATAGGAACCCCAGGTGGGAATTGCAGTGTGCTTCTTCCATAGAGGAGGGAAGCTCATTTCTTGCAACCTCATCTTCCGTGTTGGCTGGTGTCATGTGAACAGACATCCTGCATCCGTTAAAGCAGCTCTGAATTGGGAAACGTGTCCAGCTTCTCATGTCTTCTTCCTCACATTTCATTATGTTCCACCTTTCACTGCATTCCCCGTCTTTTATTTTCCTTCTCTTTCTTAGTATTCTTATTTTTGCTCTCATTTTTTAATAGTATGACCACTTGCTAAATTATAGTCTTCCAATTTCTCATAGCTCTTTGTTATATCAGAATGTTTAGAGCTAATGTTCTCTCAATTTTCCTAATTGTTCCATTTCTCTGAATTCACCAATTTAATTTAACTGAACTCTTCCTTTTTCTGACATAACAAAAGGACTCACCTGGGGACATTTTTCCCCTTCTTTTATGGAGTCACAATGCACAATTCACCAGGATACCTCTCATTTGCATGTGTTAGGACTGCAGAAAACTGGTCTTTGAGGTTACACAATCTGTTTTTAATATATTTTGCTGAAAAATAATTATGAAGATTGCCATCATCACCCATCCATTTGCTTTAACAGACTCAATATTTTTAAATTTCTTTCTCTTAAATAATTCATGTTTTTCTCTTTTCATGTATTTAGTCCAGGCTCCTCTTCTCTCACCTAGACATAAAACATTGTCTTCCTCTTTCTCTCTTCCTAGTCTTTCAAGCTGACTGAATGATATTCATAATACTCCAATCTTATGTCATTATTCCTCTATGTAGAGATGTTAGAATATATTCAGAACAAATCTGTTCTGTTTTGTTTCGCATCCACGCTCCCTTGCATCTAACACCTACCCATTCCATGCTTTAATTTCTCCTTTTGTTATTTTTCTAAAAACACAAATCTACTTAAGTCCCAGGAAAGATATTAACTCTCAGACCTCGTTGCTTTGCCTCTTTTGTCTACCTGCAGTTCTTGTCTGTCTGCACTTCTTTCTTTTTTAAACCCTACCTCAAATGATATTTTCTGAGGAAAGCCATACTTTTAACTTCAGAAAGATGTCTATGCACAGTCCCTCATCTAAGTTGCCCCTGCATTCTGCATATCAATGCAGAGTCATTACCAAGCATAATTTAGATTTGATTTAACCATAATTAAAGAAATAATATTGCAAACATGCTCTTCCAAAGAGAATAGTTTCCCACTAGGAAATTTCCTGTCATTAAATACAGATTTATGATAATCCTAAAGGACCTCGAGATTTGGAGTTTATTTTCTAACTATACAGTTACATGATTAACCCACCAGATTGTCCTATTTCAAATTATAGATAAAATATTAACTAGTTTATATTACCTTTCAAAAACATTTTCAGTATAGTTGTAAAAAATAGTCCCTTTGCAACATGTAGTATTGGGTCTTAAATGTAGAATTGCTGAGAATATTAAAAAACAAACAAACAAACAAACAGCTGAAGGAGAAATAGAACAGAGTGGATAACTAGCAGTTAACACTGGAGTGTGACAGATTCACAGTCCCCTGACAAACAGGAGGTAGAGGGAAGGGGGCAACCTGAACACAGAGATAAATTGCATGTGTGCCAAGATGCACTCACCCCATAAAGGTCTTCCCGCTAGAAAAGAACAAAGGCAGATAGTGATAACTAAAGGCCTCTTTCTTTAAATAACCCAACAGGGGACAGTAAAACCTAGGCAACATTTGGGAAGATTGAGCACCCCATGGCACTCAGCCAATGAGGAACTGGAAGAGGGACCTTGTGCACTAGGAGATCACATGCTGACTATAACTGCTCTGGGTGTGCCTGCCCCTCAGAGGCCCAATCTTGAAAGACTGTCAGTAACAGTCTGGCTTTCATGGTTTCTTTGTGTTTGGGCAGGTGAGCATGTTTCTCACGGTTGTAATGTTTACTTTGGTTTTAAATTTAAAAGCTGGAATGAATTGGCAGTGTGCTAGTGGTATTTTAATCAGTAACGTTATCTACACCTCTTACATAAAAGTCACTTAAAAGAAAGTTGCCCTTTCTCCATGAGCAACAAGTGTACACCAAGAGTAAACATCTTGTATGTATGATTTAAATTCATGTTTGGTAGATTGTACATAGATTCCAATATTTGAAAATCCTTCCTAAAGAAAAGTTGGTTTTCAGAGAGAAAGTTGTAAAATCTTTCACTGAGATGCTGAGAAAGGCCAAAACAGAATTTGCTGTCACATGCATGGTCTGAAATGGTTAAATCTGAAACAATTTCCTGGTTTTATAGATTGACAGTACAGAAATCAGTAGGAGAGCTTTACTATCTTCCATTTATTCTTCACTTTCTATTCTCCAAAAGTACACAGATGTGTATACCCAGACAGCATTTTAAATATATATATGCATATATATATATAAATATATGACATATATTACATATATACCTTTATATATTTATATACATTCATACATAATATATATATATATGTATAATTAAGAGTTGAATGGAAAAAGATACAGAACTGTTGATAATTTGATAATACAAATTCTAGTCCTAGACCTGCTATTTACCAGTCCCGTGGCCTTGACCAAGTCAATCACACTTTATTGCCTTGGATTTCTTCATCTCCCCAAAGAAGTGATTTGCCTTTTCTCTACAGAATCATTGTGAGCAACAAATGGTACAGTGGCTACAGATTACTTTGTGAATGCCAAAGCGCTGCACAGATGTGGGGATTTATTAGTTATATGCCTCCTAGCTCTCCCCATCTTCTCCCAACCTTCCCTCCCTGTGTTGCCTATGTTAAATTAATGGCATCAATCACTCTCCTTCCATTCTGTTTCCTGAAGGCTGGAAAAGTGAGTCATGGTCTCCCCTCCTTCTCTTTCCCTGCATTCATCAATTCAGTCTTTGTCCTTTCAATTGGACCTGCACAGTATCTATCAAGTTGTTTCCCTCTCAATTCCTTTCTACTCCCCCAACCAAGGCTTTGCAGTTCTCATCATTCCCCCATGACTCTGTTGGCTGGTCTTCCTGATGCTGGTTTCTCTTCTAATTTATTGCCAATTCTGTAATTGTGTTCTATAAACACAGCTTTCTAGCAGATAACACATATAATCCTCAGATTGGCATCCAAACACCTCCACCATTTCACCCTTGCCAGCCAGTCCTATCATGCAGTGAAGTTGCAGTTGCCAGTCCCCTCACTTTCCATTAATCATACCCACTGCAGCTCAACTTTTCTGTGTGGACTCAGACTCTTCAATCACCATGATGCCTGTGCCCCTCTGCTACTCATGAGTGCTATACCATTTCTTTAGCCCTATTTTAAATCCTTTGCCCCAAACTTTCTTCTAGCTCTCTGATCACAACATATTCCTCATTCTCCCTCTCTTATAGTTCCTGCATTCATTATTCATTGGTATGTACAAATTTACCCCTGGAATGAATTTAACAACTTATAATTACCCAAATGGCAACTTAGGATCCTGTCACACCGTTTTTGAGGATCAGGAATAAAGGAACATCTATAAGGGTCAACACTTGCAGCTAAGGTTCTTTCCTGAGATAGCAGTCAAGCAGTTGGCTAGGAGTGGGGTCATGTCAAGAATTACTGAAGGCCTAGAGTACTGCCTCCAATTTCAATCACATGGCCATTGGCATGGCCTCTCCACATGGGCATCTCCCAAGGGCTGCTGGAGACATGGCTTCCCCAGAGCAAGTAATCCAAGGGAAAGATGCAACAAGCAATCAGGATAGAAGCTGTTCCTCTTAAAAAAATAATTTTTCCCATAAGCCATTGGTCAGACTGACTGACCTTAATGTGATGCAGGAAGGAGCTGAACAGGGCACGGACACCAGGACGCATGGACCTTTGAGATGTGGAAGGCTCACTGCCATGCACTTCCACATGTTTCTTTGTGGTCACTATGGTGACCAATTGCAGTCGTCTATCTCCTCTGCCTACACACCAAGAAATCTTGTTCTGCTCATTATACTCTTAGGTCATCTGGCTAAATTATTCATGATAAGTAGATGAATTTTAAAAGGGTATATTCAAGTGTGGGGAATAAAAGTGGTATTTTACATGAGTGCTTGTCTATAACATTCAAGAGTCTGGATTACCATAGCCTTTTGTTAAGGAAGTTGAAATCCTGAGTGTGGTTTTCACTGGGAGCTGGAGTCATCTGCAGAAACTGTAGGTATCACTAGTATCCTGAACTTGGAAACATATTCCAAAGATGTCTCTGCTAACAAGGTGGGTCATGAAAGAGAGTTGAATAGCATTAATTTTATTTCATCACTATTGCTAAAAATAGTGAAGTATTTATATTCTACCAAACTACTGGTAGTGGTTAAATTGCTCATTTGTTTTTATAGGGAAAATGATGACAGTACATGGCAAGAAAAATGCTGGACTTGGTTTTAAAGTTTAAATTTGCCATTGTCTTTAGGCAATTTGCATTTCTTCTTTCTCTCAGCACCATAATTCAAGTTACTCCAACTCTAAAATCACAATTAAAAGGTTCCTGAATAACTGAAATTTCTAATGAAGACCAGAATAGACAATACATGTGAAACTGCAATGAAAATGTTAAAAAATTTTTCAAGACATTAAGACTCAAAACATTTCAATCACTTGAGACATTCTTAGTAAGTTGAAGAAGGTAGGCTTCTCATCTTTCCTTTCCATACTTCCATCTTTCATCAACAGCCCCCAGACTGACACTATGATGTCCATTTTAACAGGTATCAGCTAGTCCATCCAGGATATCAATAGTATTTTGAACATAGAAGTTAGGACAACTGAAGGCTGGCTATTTCCAAGGGGGCAAATAAATAGTTGCTTCTTCTTTCATCTAAGGAAACTGGTGAACACATTAGGGTAAGCTACAATAATTTAAAAAGTACAATTCCAAGTTCCTCAAACACCAATTAGATGATCCAGAGTTAAGTCTAATATTTACACACCATTGAGAATCATTTGGTTATAAAATCTGGAATATCAAGAAAGAACATCTAGAAAGCAAGCAAAAATAAACCATGATTTCATTTTGTGCTCAGCAAGTCAGAGAATTATAGTGTTTCTAAGCACAAATGTGAAAACTAGTTTTTTAAATTCTAATTTGTTATATATGACAGCAGAATGCATTGCAATTCATATTACACATACAGAGCACAATTTTTCATATCTCTGGTTGTATACAAAGTACATCCACACCATTTGTGTCTTCATACATGCAATTAGGGTAATGATGTCCATCTAATTCCACCACTTTTTTCTTCCCCCATACCCCCTCCCTCCCCCTCCCACCCCTTTGCCCTATCTAGAGTTTTTCTAATCCTATTATGCTCCCCATCCCAACCCCACTATGAATCAGCCTCCTTATATTAGAGAAAACATTCTGCATTTGGTTTTTGGGGATTGGTTAACTTCACTTAGCATTATGTTCTCCAACTCCATCCATTTGCCTGCAAATGCCATAATTTAATTCTCTTTTATTGCTGAGTTATATTCCAGTGTGTGTGTGTGTGTGTGTGTGTGTGTGTGTGTGTGTGTGTATCACATGCTCTTTATCCATTAATCTGCTAAAGGGCATCTAGGTTGGTTCCAGAGTTTAGCTATTGTGAGTTGTGCTGATATAAACATTGATGTGGCTGTGTCAGTGTAGTATGCTGTTTTTAAGACGTTTGGGTATAGACCAAGGAGTGGGATAGCTAGGTCAATGGTAGTTTCATTCCCAGTTTTCCAAGGAATCTCCATATTGCTTTCCATACTGGCTGTGCCAATTTGCAGTCTTACCAGCAAAGTATGAATATGTCTTTTTCTTCACATCCTCGCCAATACTTATTGTTGTTTGTATTCTTTTTTTTTTTTTAATTTTTTTATTATTTATTTACTTATTCATCAT